>OX596282.1:33931509-35191509 GCA_951394225.1 Harpalus rufipes | reverse complement strand
TATTTGAAATGATTAGTTTGTTGACAGTGACATATATCTGCCAGTTATATACATTTGAGATCTGAACTGTGTAACCATGGAGTTCGGTTTAAAGCGTAGGCTCCGGGACTAAAATTATAGATAGTTTTATAAATTTATCCATAAAATATATTGAAAAAGTATTAATTCAAACCTGTAGAAAATTTAATAATCTTTAATTTCTATATAACCTAAATCTCGAAAAAATAACATTTATTTCTCGAATAACTTTTTTGAGCTTCCAGTAAAGAGTGCCATTTCCGGTTATGTGTTTAACTCCAAAATTTAATGGCATCTTTCCATATAAGAGTAAGGTAGAAATGCAAGGTTTCAAAATTTTCTGAACGATAGAACGCACACACGCACGCACACACACACACACACACACACACACACACACACACACACACATCATCGTGAAAATGTTAAAATTGGTCATTTACCAAAATCTCGATATGCGATTTTTAGCGGGAAGTAAAAATAATAAATTATATATAACCTATGAGAATTGTTGGCAAAACAAAAGCACATTTGAGATGAACCCCCCCCTTCCAAATACAAACGAAATACAAACGATTTGTGAAATTAAAAAAAACGCAAACCTTGCTGCTAGCGTGAACTTGGCAGCATAAAAATAAAATGCAATTTATTAACATTAATTTTGCAATATACATAATATTTACTCAAATACAATGAAATACAAATGAAATACAATCGATTAAGTGTACTTGTATTATTTTTTTAATATGTTGCTGCCAAGTTCACGCACCTTATCTGCAGCTATCGTCCTCAGTTTAATAAAAACGTTTTTCCCTATCACTTTACCAATGAGTCTATGAAATAGAGTCTTTTTCTTCCTCTACATCGTTTTCCGTTTATTTTATCGCAGCATAAATCCCATTCCCTTCCTTTTTCCCTAATTATATGTTCTAAAAATGTTATTTGTCTTTTTCTAATGCTTGATTCCACTTATCTTTTTGTTCCCATTAAATTTTGCACCTCACAAATTTTTAACTTTCTTGTCCAGCTTATTTTTTAATACTTTTTGATAAACCCACATTTCTGCAGCTCTAATTGTTTAAAAAACTCTTTTACTTAATATGCAACACCCACACCCGTAAAGTAGTACGCTCCATAAATAAATTAATCTAATTTTATTACCTTTTAAAATATTTTTATTATCTAGTAATTGTTTTAATTTTCCGAAAGTGTTTTTCATCAGGATTATTCTTCTTTGAATATCTTTTCTGCATGATCTGTCTGCCGTAATTAAGCTACCTACATCGATGAATTCTGCAACTTCTTTAATGTTTTGTCCATTTTTTTTACCTCTCGCTAAGAGAGGTATTGCATTCATGCTAAAAATCGCATATCCAGATTTTATTGAATAAGCACGTTTTAAGGTTCCTACAATCCGATTTTAACATTTTTACGATGATGTCTGTGTGTGTGTGTGTGTGGATGTGTGTGTGTGTGTGTATGTGTGTGTGTGGGATGTTGGAAGGACGGTTACTCAAAAACTATAAGACTTAAAATTTGTTTAACAACGTATTTCCCAATCGGACATTCATGGGAAGATCTGAAAAGGTTTTGGTAATAATTGGACAACCGGAAGTAGAAGATTCTTGAAAAAAAAATCTTCTAAATATTATTTTTTGAAAATTTTTCGTGGTAATATTAAAGAAAATTAAATTCTCTATCTGATACATTTAAATATTTTATTATATATTCCATAGATTTAGAGATAAAAGAAGTATAATATATAAAATAATCTGTTGTAATAAATTTGACAGCCGAAAGAATGCCATGAAAAATAGTTGATAATTTAAATTATTTGTAACTGACAGATAAATGTCAGTGTCAGAAATAATGAGTAATGAATTAAAAATGTACTTGGAGAATCCCTTAGTTCTTGATCTGTGACTATTATGGAGATGACAAGTCTATGTTGAAGGACTTAAATTTGTTTCAAACATTATGGGACAATGTACACCAGTACTGAAGACTAGAGTAACTTTGAATTGCGAAAAAGCTATCAAATTCTTCTCAAGTAAGTTGTAAATATTGACAAAATCGGAGTGCAATCTATCCGTCACTTTATTAAAGGGAATTAAGGTTATTTAGATATAACAAGTATGAAAAAATAAAATGTAAAAGAAGATATATAAGAATAGATGCACAATCCAGATATATACATTTTAGACCGCCCAAAATTAATGTTTTTACTAGAAGAATATGAAGAGAAAGTAAACAAAGTTGTTCGAATTGAAAATTGCTGTTACCAGCCTAATATTTATATATGGTAAACTCTACTTTGTAATTTATTGTAACATAATTTATGGTAAAATATCTTCATGTTGAGACATGCTATTATTGAATAATAAAGAAGTTTATACGTCATAGATTTATATGAATATATTATTTGTATTTATAAAAATAATCTTTGCTTTATGCATACAGCCAGGTAAAATATACGGCGAGAGGTTATGTGCTGGCCACATCAGATTTTTTATGTATACTGTTTTGCTTATATTTATTTCAAGTCACCACTCTTCGCATTTTCGACCGACTAAATGCAGCGGAAGAAATGTAAAGAACGATTCAAAATAATTGTTAGTGCATAAATCAATTCAATATATTATTTACGTCACGATATTGTAGATAGGTCCCTGCGTCTGTCGCTAAGCGCGTGATGTTGGTTGAGCAGTAGCAAAGTTGTTTTTAACAATATTACTTGCGGTTATTCCATATTCTTTCTTGAAAATGAATCTGAGATAAGAGGCTACTATAACCGTACCACAGAGAGTAATATACGCCACTTATCTGTTTATCTCGCTGGCCCATTCCCTGCTCGTGGCAACGGGAATGGCTCTCGCAGGTATAACATCAACCGACGCATCTCAGATTCCTTTTTATTTGACCACTGTGACCGCCGACACATTTATATGCTCTTGACCCTTCATAATCGACTTTACAATGATTTAAATTATTGTAACATTTATTTATTTGACTGAAATGTAAAAATCAGAGAAATAATAATTAAAAGAAAAAATATTAAACGATAAATAAATAAGAAAAAGATAATAAAAACAGGCAATCAACACTAATTAAATATATTATTAAACACAAAGACTAAGATTATTTATGTAAATAATGAACACAACGCAGTATTTAATTTACACGATATTTATTTCACTTTATTTATATCACTATAGACTGTTGTACACCATCTACGCGATATGTATTCATATCACCATTTATTTCACACCCAGTAACAAGTCAACGTCAGCGACAAAGTTATGACTTCAAAACTCAAACCCGCCTAGCGCGAAATACCTGCACATGTTCTATTCAAAAGTCAAAGTAGTAATAAAACAAAATGCCTTCTAAACTGAATACAATATTGGTAACTCTTCATCTTAATTATTTTTCCATTCTCCAGAAAGAGGTACTGTTAGATAAGATATTGAATAGTTTTTTTGTACGGATTTTCGACACTGAACACTTTGCCATAAAGTATTCGCATATTTTTCGCAGGAATTTAAGTCAGAGCTGCGTTCTGACCTTCGTAATAATCAAATATTGACTTATTTTAAATACTGCTTTGATATATGTGCAAAGTTAGGACGCATGGTGTCAACTTTTAAAATAAAATTCTCAGGAATAAATGAAGCAAATGGTACTACGGGCTCAGCTAAGCATTTTATACTTAACAAAACTGCCATCAACCCACAATATTTAATCAAAACAAGCTCAATATTTCAATACACCGAAATACCAGCCCATACCATTTTGCTACCACTGTCAAATGGTGTTTTTTCAGGAAATTCAATATCCTGAAAACGGTTCTCTTGATTTTCTCCACGCCGAAGAAGCAGATTTCACCATATGGGTGTAGTCTTCGTCATGTGAATAGAATCGCTGTGCTTTTGTCTGGATTTGCGGTGATTCGCCATTTCTTGCACCAATTTTCCACTTGTTCCAGAGATTTTTGCAGGTATTTAGTTATTAATTTTGTACTGCTGCTTTGGTAAAGCAGGGCCGTGTCGTCCGCAAATTGCGAAGAAGCAGATTTCACCATATGGGTGTAGTCTTCGTCATGTGAATAGAATCGCTGTGCTTTTGTCTGGATTTGCGGTGATTCGCCATTTCTTGCACCAATTTTCCACTTGTTCCAGAGATTTTTGCAGGTATTTAGTTATTAATTTTGTACTGCTGCTTTGGTAAAGCAGGGCCGTGTCGTCCGCAAATTGCGCTGTCTTGGTTTGGTTAGTCGATGTCGGTAGGTCACTAACATCAATGTTATATCGATGGTGTAGTGCACAAATGCTGTAAGTGCAAAAACTAAACTTTCGAAAAAACTCAATTTGAAAGTTTGAACGTCTAGATCAAATCAGCATATTTTTCATAATTTTTTAAAATGTGTTAACGGTTTTAGCAATTTAATGAACTTTCAAAATGATATGTAAAATAATTAATAATTTTCGAATTGAACATATTAAATTGATTTTTATTTTTATTTTGTGTACTTAACACATTTGTGCATAGCATAAATGATCCGGATAACAAGAAATCATGTGATCATTGAAAATTAATTATGATTTTAAATGAGATAATTGCATTTATTTTAAGTGTTTATGAATTAAATTATTCTTACAAAATCTAGTTCTTGTATTACATAAATTATAAAAAAAGTGAACTAAAAAAAAATACTTTCAAATAAGACCAACAAAAACTTAACATCTATTCATCATCTTTGTGTCTTTGTAGTTGAGAAGTTGAGGGAAGGTCGCTTATATATTTTGAATAATCTTTTGGTATAATATTGGCGCGAAGAAGTGATAGTAGATCATTCTTCTTTTTATCTGAAATTGGTATTCGTTCTTCATATTTCTTGGATAGCTCGTATGAATTACATTCCTGTTGTCTTCCTCTCTTTTTCCTGTCAGTAACGTCAATCAATAAAAACTCTTCATCGTTTAATTCATACTTGTATTTTATCAGGAAAGGATCATTTTTGTCAAACCTCATCCACTTTATTTTCATCCACTGGACCTTTTCCTGATTTGTATTCATAGTAGTGTTAGGGGTCATAGTTTCAGCAAGTTTTTGTAGATCGTAAAAATCTTCAAACTCCAAATTATTTACATAATAAAGTCTTGGCTTTCTTCGTGCCGTCGATATCAGGACAGACCAACCCCTTGTAGTATATTATTTTATGTTTCCCTGCTCTTTCGATTGTTGCATGCATGGAGTCAGCCTCTAAGTATGAATGCCCAGACTCCATAAATTTCATATCAATTATTTCTAAATTATTTATTTTATTCACTGCGTAGAGCATTGCAGCTGTTACATATTTATTTCTATTCTGCCCCCATACGTATCACATGTAGAGACATGTTTTACATTTTGTGGTAATCCATGAAGATATTTTAAAATACAGGTTCCAATTTCCGTACTGCCTTTTTTTCCATGGGTCTCGTCCCATACATAACAATGTCCATCATTTACAAATATAATTGCATAAATTAGAAACGAAGACAACAAATATGTAACATCCAAATCACTAAATATAACTATTAACGATGTGTTAAGTACACATATAGTTCAATTTGTAGACAACTTTTTGAAAACACAAATGTGGTAAGTGACTATACAACAAGTGCGCATGAGTATTTTAAATTTCTTATACTTACAACAAACGACAGATAGCGCTGGTGGCTTTAAATAAGCATAAGACTTACCGGGTCCGTGAAGTTGGAGTTACAACATTGCGTTGCCACATCTTGCTTCACATAGTAATTATTTGCTCATTTTTTGCTATTTTTTGCTGTATAGCTTGAATATTTTGCTAAACCCATTCTTAAGTTATAAACAAATTAAAAATGTAACTCCATCTTCACGCTGGAGTTACAAATAACTTAAATCAAAAATGTTTTGGTACTGTAATTTTTTGCTCATTTTTTGCTATTTTTTGCTGTATAGCTTGGATTTTTTGCTAAACTCATTCTTAAGTTATAAACAAATTAAAAATGTAACTCCATCTTCACGCTGGAGTTACAAATAACTTAAATCAAAAATGTTTTGGTACTGTAATTTTTTGCTCATTTTTTGCTATTTTTTGCTGTATAGCTTGAATTTTTTGCTAAACCCATTCTTAAGTTATAAACAAATTAAAAATGTAACTCCATCTTCACGCTGGAGTTACAATTAAATTATATCAAAAATGTTTTAATACTGTAATATTTTGCTAATTTTTTGCTACTTTTTGCTGTATAGCTTGATTTTTTTGTTTAATCCATTCTTAAGTTATAAACAAATTAAAAATGTAACTCCATCTTCACATCGGTGTTACCTACTGTTACAACTAAGTTAAATAAAAAATATTTTAATGGCATTATTTTTTAATTTTTGCTGTACAATTTGAATTTTCTGTAATAGTTAATCTCAAGTTATAAATAACAAACAACTAACTGAAATAGAAATCATGCCGCTATAATATCTTGTTAAATTCATATTTAGACGAAAGGTGAAAACTACCAAGCGCGAATACAAGGGGGGGTTACATATATTTGAATAGCTAATTAATGGTGACAAATCTGATGTGACCAACACAATACCTCCCGCCATTTAATTTTTATTAATTTAAATACATGTACCTATCGAGTCTCGTGGCCGCGTGCCTGAGTGTATGGTCGCGAATCTGAGGAACGGGATTCAATACCTACCAACACCAAATATTTCTAATTTTAAATGGCATAAAATTGATCCCTGTGGTGCACTCTCCATGTCAGAAATAAGTACCTGTGAGGCGACGCTTGGTAAACGCCCGCACGATACAAATATTTCGTCATCATTACCGAAATCTGTGTACAAAGCACACTCGCACACCCAGCAATGGGCCATATGCCGTGATGATATATTTTTACCTTCCGTCACCTTTAGGTAAGGAAGGTATTGTCTTTGGTCAAAATATTCAATGATGAGTTTTTAGTGAATAAGTACGTTTTGGGGTGCATATAATACGATTTTACCATTTTTCACGATGATAGATATATATATATATATATATATATATATATATATATATATATATATATATATATATATATATATAGGGTGAGTCATCGAAATCGCCGTCTTCGATATCTCCCTTGTCAGAAATACAGCATAAGTTTATTCAAGGAGCATAACGTAAAATTATTTTCACATATACAGGATGTTGCATTACGGCTCGGCGAGAATTGTTTCTCTTTTTACCTCTCGCTAAGAGAGGTATTGCATTCATGCTAAAAATCGCATATCCAGATTTTATTGAATAAGCACGTTTTAAGGTCCCTACAATCCGATTTTAACATTTTTACGATGATGTCTGTGTGTGTGTGTGTGTAAATGTGTGTGTGTGTGTGTGGATGTGTGTGTGTGTATGTGTGTGTGTGGGATGTTGGAAGGACGGTTACTCAAAAACTATAAGACTTAAAATTTGTTTAACAACGTATTTCCCAATCGGACATTCATGGGAAGATCTGAAAAGGTTTTGGTAATAATTGGACAACCGGAAGTAGAAGATTCTTGAAAAAAATCTTCTAAATATTATTTTTTGAAAATTTTTCGTGGTAATATTAAAGAAAATTAAATTCTCTATCTGATACATTTAAATATTTTATTATATATTCCATAGATTTAGAGATAAAAGAAGTATAATATATAAAATAATCTGTTGTAATAAATTTGACAGCCGAAAGAATGCCATGAAAAATAGTTGATAATTTAAATTATTTGTAACTGACAGATAAATGTCAGTGTCAGAAATAATGAGTAATGAATTAAAAATGTACTTGGAGAATCCCTTAGTTCTTGATCTGTGACTATTATGGAGATGACAAGTCTAGGTTGAAGGACTTAAATTTGTTTCAAACATTATGGGACAATGTACACCAGTACTATAGACTAGAGTAATTTTGAATTGCGAAAAAGCTATCAAATTCTTCTCAAGTAAGTTGTAAATATTGACAAAATCGGAGTGCAATCTATCCGTCACTTTATTAAAGGGAATTAAGGTTATTTAGATATAACAAGTATGAAAAAATAAAATGTAAAAGAAGATATATAAGAATAGATGCACAATCCAGATATATACATTTTAGACCGCCCAAAATTAATGTTTTTACTAGAAGAATATGAAGAGAAAGTAAACAAAGTTGTTCGAATTGAAAATTGCTGTTACCAGCCTAATATTTATATATGGTAAACTCTACTTTGTAATTTATTGTAACATAATTTATGGTAAAATATCTTCATGTTGAGACATGCTATTATTGAATAATAAAGAAGTTTATACGTCATAGATTTATATGAATATATTATTTGTATTTATAAAAATAATCTTTGCTTTATGCATACAGCCAGGTAAAATATACGGCGAGAGGTTATGTGCTGGCCACATCAGATTTTTTTAAATGGAGCATCCTATATATTTTTATATATTTTTAATTGTATTTTATTCACCTATACGAACATATGAATTTTGTTTCAGTTTTCCACGGCGTTGCCTAGTGATTCCGTTTTGTCTCTAAAAAACACCGAATACATGCATTGCTTTATAAAGGCTTACTGAAGTTATTTTAATAGTAAAAATTAAGAATTTTCTTTTCTGTATAACTGTATTTATACTCTATGTTCTGACATATTTTTTTTTTAAATGTAATTACACAGAGTGTTTAATAAAGCGAATCAAATGTGCTCAATTTCAAATGACTATAACTCGTCATTTTCAAATGAAACACCCTATATTTTATTATCCAGTTGTGTGTATTTTTGTATTATCTTCATATGTTATTAACGGTATCCTATGCCTAAAACCAATAATTTCTGAGATTTTCACCATTTTTCTCTAAATTTATATATTCAATTAAAAATAAAAGCTAGTATACCATGGATATTATTGTTACATTTCTTTATATCTCTATACCATTATCTAAGGATGACTAATTTCTTAATTATTCAACAACCTAAACATATGTTATTTGAGGTGACAAACAATATTATCAGTATTATAATTTATATATATATATATATATATATATATATATATATATATATATATATATATATATATATATATATATATATATATATATATATATATAGGGTGTTTCCTAAAACAACCAGCGCTTTTTTGGGCGAACTAATGACTTTAGAGAAAAATGTTATATACAAAAAATTACCAGGAAAAAGGGCTTAATTTATGAGGAATAATAAATAAAAAATTCAACCAGTGGTTCTCAAACGGTAGAATAAAATTATATTTTTTTAAATGGCAACCTATATACATTAGATAGAGATTTTTTTTCTGATTTCAACGATATAAATATGATATGGGGTTGTATAACAATTATTTCGAGAAAAATGATATTAAAAATCATAAATAATTCTACAATATTGAAGTAGGCTATGCAATAAACAAATGCAAACAAATGATATAGGTGACAGATAGTTTTGTTACTTACGTTATTAAGTGTTTGTTTTCGTAATTGTTTAATTACTTATTAATAAAAAATGGCTTTGCAAAAATACCAAAAATATCTAAGGTTGCATAAATTTGTAAATAATTTCCATCATATTGTTTTTTTTTTATGTTAGTATTATTATTTTTTGATATTTCTTCGTTATGTAGTTCATTTGTTATTATGAATTTCTTAGTACAAGTTATTTTAGATATAAGAAAATAATATACTATCGTAACCTAGGCAATAGTCGTATTAATAGTTGTTTATTGCATAGCCTACTTCAATATTGTACAATTATTTCTGATTTTTAATATCATTTTTCTCGAAATAATTGTTATACAACCCCATATCATATTTATATCGTTGAAATCAGAAAAAAAATCTCTATCTAATTTATATAGGTTGCCATTTAAAAAAATATAATTTTATTCTACCGTTTGAGAACCACTGGTTAAATTTTTTATTTATTATTCCTCATAAATTAAGCCCTTTTTCCTGGTAATTTTTTGTATATAACATTTTTCTCTAAAGTCATTAGTTCGCCCAAAAAAGCGCTGGTTGTTTTAAAGGAAACAGCCTGTATATGTATGTATATATATGTATGTATGTATGTGTGTGTGTGTGTGACGAAACTTTTGGATCGCATAACTTCAATACCACGATCCCAAAAGTTATAGTTTTTTCAAATTTCTCAAATTTACATCCAGATGAACAAGTGATTAGATTTTGGTTATAAATGGTCAACCGGAAGTACCCTCATTTGAAGATTTTAACAGTTTTTCTTGAAAAAACGCAGTAAAATATCATTTATTGACATTTAACGTTATTATAACTTGAAGAATATTTTATTCTTTATACGATTTATCGCATTTTACACTTCATATTCAATAGATGCGAGCAAATCAAGCAAATGTTAGGCTAGCAAAGTCGTTCAACAAATTTTACTTCCGCTTGCTTGTTTTCCTGGGGCTTATTGAACGCACCTAATGAAAAGTAAATGAATGTGGCAGAGATGAGGATGTTGAGATAGATGTTGGGGAAGATACGGTAAGGAATGAAAGAATAAGGGAAATAACTGTAGTATTACAAGTTTGTAGAAAGATACAAGAGAGACGGTTAGATTAGGTTGAGCATGTCATGAGGAGAGATGGAGAATATATTAGAAAAAGAATGAATAGCTGAGAAATAGAAGGTTGAAGAAACGGAGGAAGATCAAAGATATGTTGGTAGGAATGTATTGCGGAAGACTTGAGAGAAAAGGAACTGAATAAGCAGCGCCGGATCTAGAACAAAAGTTAGGGTGGGCAAGATCTAAAAAAGCCTCCCCCCATCAACACCGTAATATACAGGTGTTCATTTTAAATGGACTACCATTGCTATCTCGAGAACTATAAAAGTTACAAAGACGGTTAAATGGGCAAACAATTTCTATTCCACAAGACAAATGTAAAGAAAAGAAAAATATTTTTTTGGCCAGTGGTTCTCAAAATATGGGACGTAACATTTTTTTTATTTTAAATGAGAACATATATTTTTTATTTCCTCATTCGTTGGAGAATTTAATTCTGAATTCAGTGATATAATATTTTTATACCCTTATGTCACGAATTTTTTGAGAAAAAAGCTTATAAAATTTTATACTAATTTGATTAAAATATGGCTGTAATAAGAGTGCCACAAATAGAAAAAATAAATACAAGTTATATTTTTACATAGAATTATGGTGGATTTATACAGCGTAAGCTGTAACGTAACGTAGCGTGCTGTAATAATATTAATCCAAACTTTGACACTTGACGTTACGGCTTATGCTGTATAAATCCAGAATTTTATCTTTCTACGTTACGGCACGTTATGGTATACGTTGCGATATTAAGAAAATTATTATTGCCCTGTGCTATAGTCTGTTTCTGTGTGGTTCCTTACCGTATCTTTTCGTATCTTCCCCAACATCTATCTCAACATCCTCATCTCTGCCACATTCATTTACTTTTCATTAGGTGCGTTCAATAAGCCCCAGGAAAACAAGCAATCGGAAGTAAAATTTGTTGAACGACGTTGCTAGTCTAACATTTGCTTGATTTGCTCGCATCTATTGAATATAAAATGCGATTAAATCGTATAGACAATAAAATATTCTTCAAGTTATAATAACGTTAAATGTCAATAAATGATATTTTAACTGTTAAAATCTTCAAATGATGGTACTTCCGGTTGACCATTTATAACCAAAACTTGTTCTTCTGGTTGTAAACTTGAGAAATATGAAAAAACTATAACTTTTGGGATCGTGGTATTGAAGTTATGCGATCCAAAAGTTTCGTCACACACACATACACACACACATACGTACATATATATCATCGTGAAAAATCGTAAAATCGTATTATATGCACCCTAAAACGTACTTATTCACTAAAAACTCATCTTTGAATATTTTGACCAAAGACAATACCTTCCTTACCTAAAGGTGATGGAAGGTAAAAATATATCATCACGGCATATGGCCCATTGCTGGGTGTGCGAGTGTGCTTTGTACACAGATTTCGGTAATGATGACGAAATATTTGTATCGTGCGGGCGTTCCTCCGATTCGCGACCATACACTCAGACACGCGGCCACGAGACTCGATAGGTACATGTATTTAAATTAATAAAAATTAAATGGCGGGAGCTATTCAAATATATGTACCCCCCCCCTTGTATTCGCGCTTGGTAGTTTTCACCTTTCGACCAAATATGAATTTAACAAGATATTATAGCGGCATGATTTCTATTTCAGTTAGTTGTTTGTTATTTATAACTTGAGATTAACTATTACAGAAAATTCAAATTGTACAGCAAAAATTAAAAAATAATGCCATTAAAATATTTTTGATTTAACTTAGTTGTAACAGTAGGTAACACCGATGTGAAGATGGAGTTACATTTTTAATTTGTTTATAACTTAAGAATGGATTAAACAAAAAATTCAAGCTATACAGCAAAAAACAGCAAAAAATTAGCAAAAAATTACAGTATTAAAACATTTTTGATATAATTTAATTGTAACTCCAGCGTGAAGATGGAGTTACATTTTTAATTTGTTTATAACTTAAGAATGGATTTAGCAAAAAATTCAAGCTGTACAGCAAAAAATAGCAAAAAATGAGCAAAAAATTACAGTACCAAAACATTTTCGATTTAAGTTATTTGTAACTCCAGCGTGAAGTTGGAGTTACATTTTTAATTTGTTTATAACTTACGAATGGATTCAGCAAAAAATTCAAGCTATACAGCAAAAAATAGCAAAAAATAAGCAAAAAATTACTATGCGAAGCAAGATGTGGCAACGCGATGTTGTAACTCCAACTTCACGGACCCAGACTTACCACATTTGTGCACAATGGATTGTTACATAAAAATATACCTTTCTGCATATTTAACTCAATTTCACCCAAAAGTGCACTTACCACATTTGTGCACTACACCATCGATATAGCATTGGCGATAATAGCGAACCTTGCGCTACCCCAACTGTGATTTTTCTTTCCGTGGAGAGAGTTCCTTCATGACGAACTTGAAAACTCCTATTTTTCAAATAAGAATCTATGGTTTTTACCAGGTTTAATGGCAGTCCGAAGTTTAGCAGTTGTAAATGAGCCCCTTGTGCTAAACCTTGTCAAAGGCTTTTTCAATATCAAGGAACACTGCTCCTGTAGCTTTCCGAGTTTGCATGCCTTTGGTAGCGTAATCGACAACTCGCACCAGCTGTTGGGTTGTTGAGTGTTTGTTGCGGAAACCGTACTGTATGTCAGGTAGAATTTTTAGCTCTTCGACGACTGTCTTCAGCTGCTCTAGGAGCACGTTTTCGGCGATTTTTGTCAGTAGATTCAGCAGGCTTATGGGCCGGTGGTTTACTGGAATTTTAGCATTCTTTCCAGGTCTGGGAATCGTTATGATTACTGCTTTCTTCCAGGATGTTGGAAAGTGTTTGAGTCGCAGTATAGCATTAATTATGTTTGTTAATGCAACTGTCGCTTTCATCGGAAAAGCACGTAGGGCTGCTCCTGGAATCCCGTCTGGTCCTGGTGCCTTCTTTATTTTTACCCGTTTAAGAAAGTTTAGGACATGTGTGGGTATGATGAATCTGATTGGATCGCCGCTTGTTTGATTTAGTAGCTGTCTAAAGGTTCTGTGGGTGTGTTTGATGAAATCAATGTCAGCATGGTTGTAGTTTGGCGAACATTGTTTCTCCAGACTTTCTGCGATTGCTTCCGCTTTGTCTGTTGCAGTGTAGGCTAGTCCGTTTGTTCCGTGAATGGCTCGGGTTGGAGCTCTCTTGTTTCGGAGAGCCTTACATAGGTGCCAGTATTTTACTGCGTGTGCGTCGGTAACTGTGAGAGCTTCCTTCCAACACTCGTTCTTGTGTGCTCGTAGTTCATCCCTTAGTTCTGTTAAGCGATTGTAGACCGTTTTGTCAGCTGGATCGTGAGTGCGATGCCATGTTCGTCTTGCGGCTTGGCGATTTTTTATAATTTCCAATATTTGCCCAGGTAGTTTCGGACGGTTTACAGCAGTTGTTGGTATGAGCCGGCTTGCTTCTTGAATTGCTCCTTGTACTTTTGTGGTGAGTACGGCAACAGCTTCATCTAGTTCTTGTGAGGTGTTAATTATTGGTAAGACTCCAAGCTTGTCTTCTAATAACATCGGGAATAACTTCCAATTTGTTGAGGTTGTTGTCGGAGTGTCCGATCACGGTTAGATGTTGTTCAGTAGCAAATTTTAACAAGGATCTTCCTCTTGCGTTGTTTACTCTGCTATACCAGGCATTGTGTTTCGCGTCTAAATCGCCTGCTGGTGGCCTTCTTTGAGAAGCGCAGTGAGATCTTCCGGGAGCAGCTTCTTCTTGGGCGTGTTGTACACAGATACTATGCGGATCGGGCCGTGTTTTTCGGTGTTTACTATGATTGAGCAGCCTTCTAGTATTTGAAGGGCTGGTGTGTCGACTTCAGAGTGATCGATTGTGCAACGAACGTAGACCGCCGTGCCTCCACCTATGCCGTCGCGGTCATTCTGATACCAATAATAGTTGCGGATATTCGGCTCCCAAGAATGCGGTTTTAGGAAGGTTTCGCTTATAAGAATCACATCCGCGCGGAGGCGATGTGCCAGTTCTTCCAGTTCGTCCCGCGTGTCCGTGATTGAGTTTGCGTTCCACGCGATGATTCGCAATTTTGTTGCAGCTCTTGTTTTAGTTACTACCATTGACGGGTAATTTTGGGAGGGTTTGTAAGGCCAGTTTCACTAATTACACGGTTGGGTTGTCCGCTGCAAATTTTTCTGTAATTTTTAGAATTACTTTGCAAACACTTTCTAATGAAGAGTCTTGCAGAAGATCAATTATTGATTTCAAGTCAAATGTAGAAGTAGCAGCTTTAGATTCGTTAGATTTGGTTGGTTTTTGCCTCTTGCTAAGAGAGGTATTGGATTCATGCTAAAAATCGCATATCCAGATTTTATTGAATAAGCACGATTTGAGGTCCATAGATTCCGATTTTAACATTTTTACAATGATGTCTGTGTGTGTGTGTGTGTGTGTGTGTGTGTGTGTGTGTGTGTGTGTGTGTGTGTGTGTGTGTGTGTGTGGATGTGTGTGTGTGAGGTTTTTGGAGACACGATATCTCAAATTCTATAAAACTAAAGACCTGTTTGACTACGGATTCCTCAATGTAACAGTAATGGGAAGAGTTGAATAGGTTCTGGTAACAATTGGACAACCGGAAGTGGTAGTTTCTAAAAAAAAAATAATTTCTAATTATTATTTTTTGAAAATTTGTTACTACAAATATTAAAGATAATTAAATTCTCAATCTGATACATTTTTTTTATTATATCTCGTATAGGTTTGAAGATATAGGATATAATAATATATAATAATCTGTTGCAATAAATCTCGTTGCCCGAAAAACAGTTGCGATGTTTAAATTTTTGTAATTGACAAATAAATGCAAAATGTCAGTGTCAGATTTTTCTGGGAGGTATAAGTACATTAAATATATATTATTGTATTATTAATTAATTATGTATTTAAATTACAGGTATGTTAATATTACATATATCCTTAAGAAATACCCGTAAAACCGTCAATGAATTTGAAGAATTTTGAACATATTAGAATAGTAGGATAAAATTTCTCATAGAACGAAAGAAGAGAAACAATTTCAATTATTTGTGTGTACTTATAGGGCGCGAGCAGTCATGTGACTTTGTTGGCCTTGGCAAGCAGATATGAGGATCCGTGTCAGAATGACGGCTAGTAGTTACTTACGTAGATGTCACAATTGTTATGTCATAATTTTTCATTCAAAATTTTAAAATATTCTGATGTTTATGTGTCATCCATTAGTATGGAATATACTTGTCGAGGAAAATAGTCCACATGGATTTGGAAAATCATAATGTTTCGAATGAAAACTTATGATATTTGACACCTATGTGTATTACTAGCTCTCATTCTGACACGGGCCCCCACATCTGCTTGCCAAGGCCAACCAAGTCACATAACTGCTCGCACCCTATACAACATAAAATGAAAATGGCGAGAGGTATTGTGCTGGCCACAACAGATTTTTTTGATTTCGTTTCCCTTTAATTGAATTTTTCTTCACATTTCTAGCTGCTACTTTTGCAGTTGCGTGAGCAGCAATAGTAACAGTTGGAGTGGCCCCATATGTTGACGGAACCGACTCTATTGGTACTGGTGTGATTGTAGCTACTGGAGTCAATGTAGCTGGTGTTTTTTTTTTTTTTCGATTCGCTAGTAATGATGATCGGGCGTTCATTTGTCGATTTGCGAGTTGGTTTGTTTGTCATTTTGGTTTCAAAGGCTGCTTTGTAGGTTGGACAACCCTTGAAGTTTGCGGTATGCTTATTGCCACAGTTCGCACATTTGGCTGCCTAAAGTGTTTTATCAGTTTTCGTGCAATCACTTGTTGCATGGGATTCACCGCAGCGTACACATTTTGAAGATATGTTGCATGCGGTCGATGAATGGCCAAAATTTTGACACCGGTGACACTGGCGACCCCGCAGGTCTCCTTTTGCTCTCCACAGAGACTTTTAAATTCACAACTTCATTTAAATTGAATACGGTTTTACCCGTTTCATTTTTTTCGACG
This sequence comes from Harpalus rufipes, assembly GCA_951394225.1. NCBI lineage: Eukaryota > Metazoa > Arthropoda > Insecta > Coleoptera > Carabidae > Harpalus > Harpalus rufipes. The sequence goes on along the minus strand of OX596282.1, from coordinate 35,174,822 downwards.
TTGACAGCAACCAGAGTAGTGTGGACTCCCACTCTATAAACGTTAGTCACTGGCAGGTTTTTAGGTTTTAGATCTTCGAGGATTTCTTGGATGGGAATAGTTTTTGGTATTCCTTTTAATACAACTTGTAATGGTTTCTCTTCTTTCAGTTGGAAGGTGTAATATTGCTGTTGGGCATTTGTACGGTTCTAAGACTGGTCTTTATATTCTTCATTGCTTCGTCCATGTACAGGTTAAATAGTAAGGGGCTCAGAATGCATCCTTGCCTTAGGCTTGCAGAAGTCGTAAACTTTTCTGATGAGTTGTTTCTTACTTTTACGTAACAGGTGTTATTTTCGTACAAACGTTTTACGCAGTTGATTGTCGCATTTTCCACTCCTCTTGTTTGCATACATTTCCATACTTTTTCTCTATTTACCTTATCAAATGCTTTCTCAAGGTCTATAAAGCACATGTGCATTTGTTTATTTACTGTCCTAGCTTTTTCCATGATTTGTCTTAGCGTGAAAATATGGTCCCGCACACTACGCCCTGTTCTAAAGCCGCTTTGTGTTTCTTCTATCGTGCTTTCTATTTGGATTCTTATTCTATTATCCAGGATTCTTGCAAATAATTTCGCTGGTACACTTAGTAGTGTTATGCCTCTGTAGTTTTTGCAGTCCTTGCTATCCCCTTTCTTAAATATTGGTGATATCACTCCTATCTGCCAATCCTGTGGTATTCCTTGTTATTTGATTCTATTAAAGATTTTTTATTAAACATTGCTCTCCTGTATGTCCCATGTGTTTCAGCATTTCTGCATTTATGTTGTCATGTCCGGGTGATTTTCCTGTTTTCATTTTCTTCAAGGAATTATGTAATTCTTCTTCTGTTATTTTAAATGTACCTGACAGTGTCCTGTTCCCACATTGTTCTATTTCCGTTCTTCCTATTATCTCATCGTATTTCTCACCTTCAGCTAACAGGTCTGCGAAGTATTCTTTCCACCTCTCCATAATTTGATGTCCGTCATGTAGTATTTTTCCTGTTTTATCCTTCAGTACTCCTAAATTCTCTTCTTTTTCCGTTCTCATTCTTTTTATCGCTCCATAAAATAATTTCATATTTTCATTTCTTGCTTCATTTAAGCGGTGTCCGAATTTGACCCACTCATTTTTCTTTGCTTCTTTGATTTTCATTTTAACTTCATTTCTGTTCTTTTTATAGTTATTATAGGTTGTTGTATTCTTGTTTGCCAGATACTTTTTCCATGATTGTTTTTTCTTCTTCACCAGTAATTTTATTTCATTTGTCCACCATGAACTTTTTTTCTGTTATTTATTATTTAGCCTTGAAGTACCGCATGTTAGCTCCGCTGCATTTAATATGGCTTCTTTAAATTTTTGCCACATATCTTCAATATTTTCTTCCTCTTTGAAATTTATTAGGTTTTCTTCTACTTTTTCCTTATATTCCTTTTGTACGTTGAATTCTTTCAGCCTATGACTTTTAATTTTCCTCTTTTCTATAGATTTTCTTTTTATTTCTTTTTTATTTATTTTGTTCGATATATTCAATTTCATGATTAATAAATAGTGATCGCTCCCTATTTTCGGTCCTCTGTATACTCTTACGTCTTGGGCTTTTGCTCTTGAATTTGCGCTCATGAGAAAGTAGTCTATTATGGACTTCTCGTTTTTAGTCGGTTCTTCACGTGTGTATTTATGTATGTCTTTATGTGTAAAAAATGTGTTCGTTATGTTTGTATTTATATTCATGTAAATACTTAATATTAAATTTAAATACCGGGTTCGATCCCGACCGACGCCAATTATTTCGAATTTTAAATGGTACAAAAATAACCCCTGTGGTGCACCCTCCACGCCAGCAATAAATCCTCGTGAGGTGACACCTGGTAAACGCCTACACGGTACAAATATGTCATCATCGTTGCCTAAATCTGTGTACAAAGCAGATTTCAAGACCCAGCAATGGGTAATATGCCGTAATGATATATTTATTTTATTTATATACTTACCTATATTCATTGCTGGCGTGGAGAGTGCACCACAGGGGTCAATTTTGTACCATTTAAAATTCTAAAATATTTGGTGTCGGTCGAAATCGAACCCGGTTCCCCAAATTCGCGTGAAGTGACGCCTGGTAAACGCCCGCACGGTACAAATATGTCAACATTGTTACCGATATCTGTGTAAAAAGTAGATTGGCTCACCCAGCAATGGGTAATATGCCGTGATGATATATTATATATTTTTATTACCTTACCTATATTCCTAAATATTTACTTATGTCGGAAACTGTATTAAGTTCATTTCCATATAATTATTGTTCCATTTACAATTTCATTTTTAAAACGTTACGTTAAAATCATACAGTACAAGCAGTTGAATATGACGATTCCGTAGATGCTGTAAACTTATGTGATATACATTTGCACTGGGACTTAATCTTTTGTTATCACCAAAATTTAGATACTAGCAAAGGTCCTGGGTCCAATCAGATCCCTGCTACTTTCATTCGAACAGTGCATACTCCCTGACAGAGCCTGTACATTTGCTACTTAATCAGTCATTAAAATTGGGAATTTTTCCAGACGCCTGGAAAGTTTCCTATATAATTCCTATTTTAAAATCCGGCCCTGTGAATGACGTCACTAATTATAGACTTATATCTGTTTTTTCAACTTTTTGTAAAAAAAATTAAGCACTAGTTATTAATGAAATCAAAAAAATCGATCTAAGTAATATAATTATACCCGAACAAAATTGTTTATGTCCCAAAAAATCTATCGTTACTAATTTAATTCCTTTCACTGAATTTCTAAGCTCAAATATGGACAAAAACAACAAGTTGACATTATTTATACAGATTTTAGCAAATCATGTGATCATGAAATATTAATACAAAATTAAAAATCCTTGGAATACAGGGATCATTGCTACGTTGGATCGAGTCCTACATATCCAATCGTTCTGAACTAGTTAATTGTAATGGATTCAAATCACGAACAATCTCTGTTACTACCGGAGGCCCTCAAGATTCTTTACCTTGGTTCCTTAATTTTTAACTTAATAGTTTTCGTCCCGCTTCGATTGGCCCACTCTCTAAACACTCATTTATCATGACTTAACTAATATAATTTGTAATAATAATTCATTAAACGTTTACTTTTATTTAAAATGATTATTTTCAACATTATAAAGTAATTTTAAATTAAATATTTAGCTAATTAAAAATTAACGGTATAACAGTAACACAAATCGATATATTAATTTCATATTATTTAACAATTTTGGGTAACTTCGCTTTTATTGTAAATTATTACAGTAATTCTTTTAGACATTTTATTTAATAAAACATAACATCATTACAACTAAAATTCGTTATTTTTTTTCAGTTTTTCTTGAATTATTGGTAAAACTAAGTATTATTTCATTTTACATTAAAAATTAAAATATTTTAGAAAATATATCTTGCTTTATGTCATTAGAACAACTAAATGTCCGTAATATTAATAAAAATTGGCGATAATTTACGTAAGTTATTATTTGTATCAGAAATTAAAATAAAAGGAAATTAAAGCGAGTGGGCCAAATGATGTGGGAGGATGTATAATACAACATATTCTCATCATAATATTTTTTATCATTATTTCTTTTATATAGTCAGTTATCTTGTTAACGTAAAGAAACAATTTTATTTTTAATATTAATTACAAATATATAAATCATATAAAAATATATCACTAATATTCATATATACATTAATAGGAAACGGATGCTATACGAAGAGTTCCTTCAATGGATGTAAGTCAAAGAACTGCTGGAAGATTGGCGTATAGGTTTCAGCAATAACTTCTGCAGAATATTTTGCTGAAAGGATGTGCAGTATACGCCAGTAGTCATTGAAAAGTTTTGTTAGTTGCTTACCTAAAAATGGGAAAGTAATATGCCAGTTTAGATTATATATATTATTTGTATTTGTACAAATTCAAAGAAATTTTATATCTAACATTTTAATTTTAAATTTGATTTACTAGGTCACAGAACGTGAAAAATAAAATATGATTATTTAGTTGGATGCAGAAATTATTTCTTCTCAGCATTTATTGAAAGCATTATTGTTTAAAATTAATAGGTCAATTTGGACAAAAAAAAAGGTTTTCCATTTTGAAATGTCCATGGCCCGCTTTTCGTATTACACCCGGTACGCAAATTTACTTGGATTAGAGAATAATCGAATGGTATGTGGTAGAGCACATTACGGTGCGCTGCATGTACAGTGAGATTAATTAAGGAGTTGTCAGGCTTATAGTATTAATACACCGTGATTTAAATAAAATGGTTAAGCGTATATTAAAAAAAGAAGTTTCAGCTATGATTATAAAATTATTGTTTGTCTTACCGGATTCTACATTATCGCTGCTCTCCAAGTTAACTTGTAATTCTTCAATATTTTGGTTCAAAATAAAATCCTTTATTTTGATATATTCGTTTCCATCATGCTCTGCGATGTCAAAGTTCATATGGTAATTGTAAATACCATTTTCTAAAAATAAAAATATGCATAATAATATTCACTGAACACGAAGAACTCGGGGCTCCCCGAATTTTGGGTCTTCAAGATATAACTTTGTTGTGAAGTGTTATGAGACGTTTTGATACAATTCTCAAATCGTGTTAGAACAAAACTTTGTTATAAAGACACCGTTCTATATGAGGGATACTTATGCAGGGTTGAATAAATTCAAGTTCCTTATACAGGTTCATTTTATTTTATCCAGTATTGCTATCTCGAGAACTATAAGAACTACGAGGTCGGTTAAATGAGCAAACAATTTCTATCTTACAAGACTATTTTAATGAGCGTAATTTTTTTTTCAACAATTGGTTTTAAAACTATTGGGACCAACTTTTTTAATTTAAATAGGATCGTGTACTTTTTATTTCCGTATACGGTACCATACTATAATATTTTCATACCCTTAGATAACTTTTTTTTTAAATAAATTCATGTTTACATTTATAATAGTTTTATTTCATTATATATAAATTAAGTGTGGCATGGTGAATATGGATTAATAGTTTGGAGTGCTGTGACCTAAAATGGGAGACTATTTGGGCAGAATTTGTTAATTTATGTGTTTGTTATTTCTGCTACAAATTGTTTTTTACATTCATTTGTTTCGTCCATAGCACACTTATTTTATCCATATTAAAATAAAATTAATATAAATTTAAACATGCGTTTTTTCAAAAAATATGTCATTTAAATGAATGCAAATATTATATCAATGAATTCAGAATAAAATTCTCTGTCAAATAAGTAAATAGTCCTATTTAAAATAACAAAGTTGGTCTCCAAAGTTTGTGAACCAGTGGTTGAAAAAAAAAATATTTTTTGCTCATTAAAATATTCGACAAATACTAACTAAATAATTTGATAGAAACGTCTTTAATAACCGAACATATTTTATTCACACCGGTTACCGAGCTTACTGAGCGGTTAACCATATGCAACCCGGTTACTTGAATAAAAAACGCCTCTATACTGTGCAAATTTTGTTATTTATTAATGTTGGGATTCTAGGCATTTCTATAACGTTTCGCTTCTATAGTGACTTATTAACCTTACAGAAAAAAATGCAATTCTGATCTCGTTTATACGTGATAGATAAATACCTTAAAAATAGATGTCTATAACTTATGAGTGCAATTCCTAATTTTCTCAACACAGGATGTTGGCGTAATAAAAGTGATCAGGCGCTAACGGTCAGGTAACTCCAGTGAAGTGAGGGTGAAATTAAATAAATGCAGTAGTTAGGTAACGGTTTATTTAATTACCTATTTTTCTTGTTACATTCGTGTTTATGGTTCAGACTAGCCGTAGTGCCTTGCGGACGGCTAAGCATGGCCTCGGTGACCGGATTTTATGCAAATATAAAAAACGACGTCACGGTTGAACAGAATTTTGATGCTATGCCATAATACCCTTAGTGTGATTGATCGGAGTGGTTTCGGCGGTAGTGTCGCTGGTGTCGGGGCGGTCTTGAGGTGGAGGAGGGCGGTAAGAGGTGAAGAGTGCACCCCTGGTGTGGAACCAGAGAACTCTGAAGCTCCACACCTAGATAAGGCTATGAGCGTGGTGAGATCTCGTCAACGTCGTCAAAAGGAGGCGTCGCTTCGGGATTCGACGGTCGGATTACTAGGGCAGTATCGGAGAACTCTTGAGACACTGCGCCTAGTAATCGTACCTAGGCAACTTTTTCCGTTACATGGACGCTACGAGAGCTTGGTAATTTAGACCTTAAGATGTCAAAGCAAGCAATATCGGCAGAAGACGGACGGTTTCGGGCGGTTTATATACTTACTACTTTATGTCCATTGATATTGCTGTTTTGAAATGTCAAGAAGGATTGATTTTATCTACGAATCGGCCGGGCTTTTATACGAAAGTTTACTTAAGTTCGGTTTAAAACGGTTTAGAACTTTAAAATCTCGCACTTTGTGGTTCTGCCATATGTACTCTACATATAGACTTGACGTTTATTTTTAATTGTTGATCGTTGATAAACAAAATTTTGTTTGAAGCCCGAATCTCAACGAAGAGGAGTGAAGGTTGCCGAGCAGTCGTATAGTCGTCCCTTAACAGATTTTCTGCTTTATATATATAATTCTCCAGATCTAGCACAAACATAATATTTTTTAAATGGGCACAAATGCTGAAAATAGCCTAGCCTTTTCTTATTTTAAAATATTTTCAATCGTGTATAACATGTAACAATTGAAAAAATATATTACAGATCATTCGTTTATTTTGATTCTATATCTGTTAATAAAGTTCTCAAAATTATTCTTAGTCAATTATCCTATTTTCTAATTCTAATTAAATTATTTTTTACAGATGTTATAGTTGGCAATCCAAATAGTGTGACTATAGGCTTCCTGGAGTATTTTAATTAAAAGAAATGAGTAATAATAAAGAAAACAACACTAGAAATAAATAAATGATGATCTATAATTCTTTTTTTTTCAAATGTTTCTAAATAATTTTCATTTAAAAAATATTGGCCCGTATTACGGACGCACTTTTATAATAAAACGTTTTTATAGGGCGCACTTTTACATTATAAAATTATTATAAAAGTACACTCGTACTCGTAATACGGGCCATTATGTTTGTTATATTTCAATAATTGTTAAGTTTTGAAAATATCTAATTACACCACGTTATTCTACGTAAAAAAAACCGTTTAATACTACATTAAAAAAAAAAATTTTCATAAGGAAATATGTTCAATTATGAGTCTATGTTTGGAAAATGAGCCGCTTTGCAGTGAGTTTTGCAAAGTACAAGTGCAATAACCGGCCTTATGACACATATTTTTCTGTTCAAGTAATTTTTTAATTTTATTAGATTTTTAAAAAATGCGGTCAAAATGAAGACGTGTTCTTTTTTATTAGTTATGTTGGTTGCGCTTCCCGCTAAAAATTTTAACTTCACACATGAAAATTCATTGTTCACTGACAGCAATTTGAGGTTTTATATCATTCATCTGTGGCTTTGAAAGCAGTCATACCACCGCTAGAAAACAAAAAGAGCCAAAAACAATGCGTTTATAGAACTTCTTAACGACGTGTTTTCAGTGCGTTTATAGTCAGACAGACATCGAAATAGAATAATTTTTTCTTTAACATTTTCCTTGATCTCTAATAATAGGCTACGTGAGGTATTTTGAAAATAAGTAAAAATCATGTTTTAGACAGTAGCTAAAAACAAAATATAATAGAAAATTCCTGTGGTGACTGTATCAAGAAGTTGAACAATAAAGATCTACATATTTTTTTATAGTGTGCAATAATAAGAAAGATTTTTATATAAGGAACTCAAATATGTTTTTTTCTTTGTGTTATATTCGTATAGATATAAAAAAAAACTTACTGAATCTTATGTCAATTTGTCCGTGATCATTGATGTTCATTCCTAAGAAACCACCAACTATAGAATATTCACCGGTGAGATGGCAAAGTGGTTGAGAATAAACCACATCAATTGTTTGTCTTTTAAAATCAACACTGAAACATCATTAATTTTAATATTACTCGTATTCTAAATACATTATACAATTTTATTTATATATACTTACTAAACTTCACTTATTTGTATATTTTCGAGACCACCCATATATCCATTGGTAATTTTTCCATCAAAAAGATTTGGCATGTTTTTCTCATTGTTAAAACTAACATTGCGTAAGGTGTTTTCTGAAAAATGCAATACTTTATGATAATTGAATGGAAAATAAAAAAATTCCAAATGTATTCAGCAAGTGTGACATATAATTCAGAATAATCAATTTAATTTCAGAAAGCGACAATAGTAATTCAGTATCGTTTTAATAAATAAATTATAAATATTTCATACCTTCTACAAACGTTGGCCAGGCCTTAGTAATACTATTTTTTACACATTTATTCAAATTTTTGTCAGCCCTGGAACATTTTTCAAAACTTGTAGCTAGAAAAAATCAATAAAATTGTTATAATATTAAAAACATAGATAACGTACGAGCTACCGCACCTAAACTTAAACCTACGATTGACAATAGCACAAATAACTTATTCATTGTTGTAGCTTTTGGAAAATGATTTTCCTCAAATTTAGAATGAATATATATATAGTGGAATAAACTTGTAAATATGTTAATTTATAGAAGTTTTTATTAAATAAACATTAAGGTTTTTATAAATTCACCTTGAAAAAATAATGTCAAAAATTTGGAAAGCTAAGTTTGAGAGTGCATATTTTTTGTTTACATATTAGTAGGATTAAGATTAGTAAATATTGAAAACATGCCATATTTTTATCTTATTTCGAAAAAAATGTATAATTTCATGGACATTCAGTACGCACGCGTACCGGTTTTTTACATTTTTTTTTATTTTGCTTATATAAACTAATGTTGTAGCAAATTTATTCGTTAAAAAATTAAATAATTAGATGATTTTTATGATTTGAATTTATTATAAATTGTTTTTACTCCGCGATCTTGCAAAAAGTAGACAAAATTTAAAAATAAAACCAAAAAGTTATTTACAACTTGCGTAAATAAACTTTTTTGGTAGAGGAACTAACAAAATATAAATTCTATTTGTAAATAATTACATTTACAAAATAGAACATTGTTATAAACATTTAACCGAAATAAGGTGACTTTGATAAAGATAACGGCTTGAGTAACTATAAACATTCTTTTTATTTGGTTAACACATTCTTCGGGTTTTCTTGTGTAGTACGATTACATATTATTGGACCCTAATTTACTAAATTCCATTCTGTAGTGAAGGTTATTTTGTCCCAAATTTTCTATTCCAAATATTTTCATCTAAAGAAGGGGTCCCCTAACATGCGATCCGCAATAAATTTTGAACTGATCATACTTATTAGGGCTGTTTTTACCTTTTCTTAAGGAAGGTATTGTCTGGTCAAAAAATTCGATAGTGAGTTTCTAATGAATAACCACATTTTGGGGCCCCTAGAATACGAATTTACTATTTTTACGATGATGACTGTATGCGCGTGTGTGTGTCTGTGTGAGTGTGTGTGTATGTGACGATCGTTTCGGATCGCATATCTCCAATACCACGATTCCAAAAATTATAATTTTGTCGTATTCCTCATAGTTTAAATCCATATGCAGACATGATTAGATTTTGGTTATAATTGCTCCACCGAAAGTACCCTAATTTTCAACTTTTAACAGTTTTTCGTGAAAAAAAAATCTGTTGTGGCCAGCACAATACCTCTCGCCACTTCCTTTTTTTGGTTACATAAGTATAGGGCGCGAACGGTAATGTTACATTTTTGGGCTTGACAAGCAAATGTGTGGGCCCGTTTCAGAATGATAATTAGTAATTATGTACATAGATGTCAAATGTTAGAATTTTTCATTAAAAATTTCAAGATTTTCTAAATTTACGTAGTTAATTTATCACCAGGAGTTTAAAGTTTACTAGTATGCCTTAGATATTTAACATTTAATTCTGCTCCACATGGAATTGGAAAATCACTAAATTTAGAATGAGAAATTATGATATTTGACATCTATATACATAATTACTAGCTATCATTCTGACATGGGCCCCCATATCTGCTTGTCAAGGCCAACAAAATCATATGACTGCTCGCTCCCTATTGTATTTAACATTTCTTGTATACCTACACTCTACACCAAAAATTCTACTTACGCATATATCTATTCCATATATATTTAGATTGTTTAATTTTAAATTCATTTTTGATGAAGAAATTTTGTCCTCTTCTAATTTTTCGAAATGTTTCCAATTCTATTAATACATTAAGAAATAATATAATGTATGTACTTCCCAGAAAAAGTCTTCAGTAATGTCTTCGGATTTCTGACACTGACATTATCTGTCAGTTACAAACAAATTAAATTTTCAACTATTTTCCATGGCCATTCTTTCGGCTGTAAAATTTATTATAACAGATTATTTTACATACTATATTTCTTCTATCTCTAAATCTATAGAATATATTGTAAAATATTTAAATGTATCAGAAAGAGAATTTATTTTTCTTTAATATTATCAAGAAAAAAATTCAAAAAATATTATTTAAAAGATTTTTTTTCAAGAATCTTCTACTTCCGGTTGTCCAATTGTTACCAAAACCTTTTCAGATCTTCCCATGAATGTCCGATTGGGAAATACGTAGTTAAAAAAAATTAAAGTCTTATAGTTTTTGAGTAACCGTCCTTCCAACATCCCACACACACACACACATACACACACACACATCCACACACACACACACACACACACACACACACACACACACAGACATCATCGTAAAAATGATAAAATCGGATTGTAGGGACCTGAAAACGTGCTTATTCAATAAAATCTGGATATGCGATTTTTAGCATGAATGCAATACCTCTCTTAGCGAGAGGTAAAAAGTTAAATATCATATTGAAATTTAATGTTATTATAAATTTTAAATAATGTATTATTCTCTATATGATTGGATTGCATTTTATAATTTATATTCAATAGATATAAAGTTAAAGAATTACAAAGATATTAAATTTCATAAATCAGCCAGCTATGCTAACCCTGGAAACTGCTAATATATTTAGGTAATTCAAATTGACAGATGTCAGTGTCATTGTAATTAAAATGAATGTTGCAGTGATGAGGATGTTGAGATAGATGTTGGAGAAGACACGGAAAGATAGGGTAAGGAATTAAAAGATAAGGGATATAGGTCGAGTGATAGAAGTTCCTAGAAAGATACAAGAGAGACGATTACATTGGTTTGAATATGCCATGAGGAGAGATGAAGAATATATTGGAAGAAGAATAAATAGCTTAATAGTAGAATGTAGAAGAAACAGAGGAAGACCAAAGATCAGATGGAAGGACTGTATTGCGGAAGACTTGAGAGAAAAGTAACTGCATGAGGACGACACGAAAACAGAAATGAGTGGAAGAAGAAAATAAAAATTAGCGACCTCTAACGAATGGGAAAAGCTAAAGAAGAAGATATCAGTGTCACATGCAATTTGCATAGTTTGTTTATGAAATAATTTTACTGAAAATATAGGCTCTTTTGCAAGAAAATTTATGTACAGTATTTTTGTAAAGATGTCCGATCAAGGTCATCTACTAATTGTATGAATTAAGGTTTTAGCTCCGCCTATTCCGACAAATACAGTACCTAGTGTCGATCACTTAGTTTTTATGTGGTTCCATAATGATACTACTGTTATTTTATTATTATAACAATATATGTTAAATCAAAAGCATTCAAAACGGAAGTCAACTGATAAATGTAAAACCAAATATGTGAAAAATAAGATACTGACACTTTGTCAGTGTCAGTGACACTGACAGAAAATAACGTTATTCATACGGCTATGAATCAAGGTAAAATATCTGCATTAATAAATAAACTTACGTTATAGCGAAAGTATTGTCAACAATGAGCATCGATTTAAAATAGAATGTCCTAATTTAATCGAAACTATATGAATTTTTGAAAGATAAGCCTGTTGATCCATCCTTATCGCACACGCTTCGTGTTATGGCAAATGAAAGAGATAAATGTATGCCAATTTGTTAATTCGTTCATGAAAAAGATGACCTTGATCGGATCCTTAAAAAATCTGTTGTGGCCAACAGAATACCTCTCGCCACTTCCGTTTTTGGTTACATAAGTATAGGGCGCGAGCAGGCATGTGACATGTTGGCCTTGACAAGCAGATATGGGGGTTCATGTCAAAATGACAATTAGTAATTTTGTACATAGATGTCAAATGACAGAATTTTTCATCACCAGGAATGTGGAATTTACTTGTCGAGAAAAATAAACCTCATGGAATTGGAATATCATGATATTTTGGATGGAAAATTAACATTTTACATATATGTACATAATTACTAGCTGTCATTCTTACTCGGGTCCCCATATTTTCTTGTCAAGTCCAACAAAGTCACATGACTGCTCGCGCCCTATAAATTTCTCATGTCTTTTCTTTATGTTTAGATTATTTTTATAATTTTAAATTTATTTTTTGAAGAAGTTTTCTCCTACACTTCAAATGTTCTAATTTCTTCCAATTTCTTGACGTGATTTCTGATGGGTATATAGTTATAATTTTAAATATTTAATTGTTCTTATTGTTATACAAGAAATAGTAAACTTGCCAATATCACAGAAAAAATCTTCAATAATGGCAGTTAAACTTCGTCATTTAACGTAAAAGCGTATTTTGACGTTTTACTACTATGTTGCCAAAAAAAATTCCAAGATTTCGTTTCAGCTAAAATTTGCATAAATCATTATTCGTCCTATGACAATCGGTTCTTATCCACTCTCATGTGTTTAGTTAACATAGATTTAAGGTCAAGTTTTAGAATTGAGCTGCCAATACCGCCCAAATAGGTTTATGAACTACTCCTGGTTTTTGACAATGACATTTTTCTGTCATTTACAAACATCTGATGGATACTATAGAGTTGTTTAGGCTTTGAAATTTATTACAACACATTATTTTATATATTACTTTTTATCTCAATATATAGAAGATATAATAAAATTTTAAAATGTATCGTAAAGAGAATTTTACGTTAAGACTAATAATAAAAAATTTCAAAAAAATAATATTTAGAATTTTTATTTAATATACTTGTACTTCCGGTTTCCAATTGGTACCAAAACCTATTCAACTCCTCCCATTAATGTTAGATTGAGGAATCCGTAGATAAAAAGGTCTTTAGTCTTGTAGAATTTGGGAAATCGTGTATCCAACAACCTCACACACACATCCACACACACACACACACACACACACACACACACACACACACACACACACACACACACACACACACACACACATACACAGACATCATTGTAAAAATGTTAAAATCGGATTCTATGGAGGTAAAAAAAATGCTGTACCTATAGAATTTGAACATAATACACAGGATTGACAGAAGGTAATGTGCTGGCCACATCAGATTTATTTTTTTAGTTTTCATTAATATTCGAAACTACATTATTTTAAAATCAACTTGTTTAAGAGAAGTTTCCTTCTTTTCCATGCTGTAATAATTTTTTGTAAACTTTATCGGTCGAATTACAACTTCTTCTTAAAGACCATGTTCAAATTATTACATTATTGTAGGAAGATTTTGCGGGTCAATTTAATGACTTCAAAAATAATTTACAAATTTTTCATCTTTTCAAAATCCTTTGAGGTTATGATCAAGGATGTCGACGAGAATTCACAATTAGAAACCTTTGATCTTCAAGCTAATGTGTTGAAATTTCTATTTATAAATGAAAATTAATTCAATTTTGTGCGGTAATGAAAGAATCTGAATAACCGAAAATAAAAACTCTGATACGACGAACACAATACCTCCCGTTTAATTTAATTTTTATTCACGTAAATACTTAAAATTAAATTTAAATACCAGGTTCGATCCCGATCGACCCCAAATATTTCGAATTATAAATGGCACAAAAAAGAAAACCCTTTGGGGCAGTCTCCACGCCAATAATAAGTGCTCGTAAGGAGACACCTGAGTAAACACCCGCACGGTACAAATATATCATTATCGTTACCGAAATCTGTAAACAAAGCAGATTGGAAGATCCAGTAATGGATAATATTCCGTGAAGATATATTTATTTTATTTATTTATTTATATACTTATCTATATTTATTTCTGGCGTGGAGAGTGCAACACAGGAGTCAGTTTTGTGCCATTTAAAATTCTAAAATATATGGCGTCGGTCGGAATCAAACCCGGTTCCTCAGATTCGCGTGAAGTGGCGCCTGGTAAACGCCCGTAGTACAAGTATGTCATCATTATTACCGACATCTGTGTACAAAGAAGATTGGCTCACCCAGCAATGGGTAATATGCCGTGAAGATATATTATATATTTTTATTATTTTACGTATATTCCTACATATTTACTTCTGCTGGACACTGTATTAAGTTCCTTTCCATATAATTATTGGTCCATTTACTATTTTCTTTTTAAAACATTACTATTATTATTATTATTATTTGAAATGATTAGTTTGTTGACAGTGACATATATCTGTCAGTTACGAACATTTGAGATCTGAACTGTGTAACCATGGAGTTGTGTTTAAAACGTAGGCTCCGGGATTAAAATTATAGATAATTTTATAAATTTATCCATAAAATATATACAAAAAGTATTAACGCAAACCTATAGAATTTTTTTAAATTTTTTTATAATAACATTTATAGGTATTTTTCGAAGAAAAACTATTTTGAGCTTCCACTAAAGTGCCATTTTCGGTTATCTGATTTACTCCAAAATCTAATGGCATCTTTCCATATAAGAGTAAGGTAGAAATACAAGGTTTCAAAATTTTCTGAACGGTAGTATATGAGTTAGAGCGTAAGAGGATCCACACACAAATATCGTTAAAAATAGGGTAGTTGCACGATTTTTGTATTTATGAAATAACATTATAAAATCGTAATTTTGCTTATTTAAACATTATTTGTTCAGAAAAACATGTAATAATTCCTTAATTAATATTAAAATGTGCATATTTTCAAATATATCACGTGATTAAAAACAGAGTGTGACGTCAAAAACACTCGCGGCAGCGCATCCAAGGAAACAGCTTCTAATATCAAACACAAAAGCACATATCAAATTTTGTTTACAAGTGACGCTTGTATTCAGGCAGCGAATAGGAATAGGTGCCTTTTTATGTCATAAGACTGGGGGTAGTTTTTGTCTAGAGTTCTTAGCACGATTCTATTTAATTTAATATTTAAAAAAAATATGAACAAAAACTTTCTTTTTTCAGTTTAATATAAATTAATTTGTATAATCTTTCACATAAAATAATAATAAAAAATGTGCAAGCACCCTATTGTATCAATTTTTGATAGTACGCATATTATGTAAAAAGATAAGAAAACTGATACATCAAAGATTCACTATTTAAGTGATGTTAGCGATATTTCCAAGCTACAATAGTTATGTTTCATTTTTGTTTTTTATATTTTTTCTTTTTTTATTTTGTTCCCTATATAAATGGGCATTTCTTTGTATTATCAAAATGTTCGGGGTTTACGAACTAAAACAAATACCTTTAGTATTAATACTCACTCATGTAGCTTCGATATTATTTGTCTTACAGAAACATTTTTAAATTCATCAGTTTATAATAGTGAATTATTTCCATCCACTTACAATGTAATAAGGAGAGACAGATCTAGTACTCCATGTTTAAAAAATGATGGTGGTGGTGCGTTAATTGCTGTTCGCTCGTGTTTAAATTATATTGAAAGACCTGAATGGAATAGTGATGCCGAAGACCTCTGGATTTCTTTAATAAACAATAATAACTATAAACAATATTTACATGTTTGTTGTGTTTATTTACCACCAGATGATCATGTGTCAATGTCTAATTTTTTAAGTAAACTGCCAGATATTGTAGATTCAGTACCTAATGATAATTTTTTGATTATTGGTATTTTTAATTTACCCCATTTGCAATGGGTTCCTAATAATACTCATAATGCTCTTAAACCTCTAAATACATATAATCTATCATCGTCGAATTTTGTTGATTGTATTTTATATTGTAATATTAATCAATTAAATCATGTACGTAATGCAAACAACAGAATTTTAGATTTGGTTATTTCCAACTTAGATACTATTGAAGTATTATCATCTGAATCACCATTAAGTAAAGTAGACTCACATCATCCTCCAATTGAGATCTATCTTAGATTTGACAGTTTACCACCGATGACAAGTTGTCATCGCAAAATATTCTTGCATAAATCAGCCGATTATTATATAATTAATCAAAAACTGCTTGAAATTAATTGGGATCAACTTTTCAATGGTTTAGACATCGACAGCATGGTAAATGAATTTTATAATATATTGTATATAATTATAAATAAGTATGTTCCAGTAAAATATAATTTTCATGGTTCGTATCCTGTGTGGTACACTGGACGACTTATTAAGCTTATTAAAGAAAAAAGTAAAGCACATGCCAAATATAAACAATATAAATCGCAAACGTACTACAACAAATTCTCAATATTGAGAACAGCTGTCAAATCTGAAATTAGTAGATGCTACGATACTTACATTAAGAATGTGGAACTTTCTATACCGAATAACACGAAAAAATTTTGGTCATATGTTTCCTCTAAAAAAAGGTCGAACAGTGTACCTAACACGATGTGCTATGAAAACACAACAGCAAGCAATGGAAGTGACATTTGCAATTTGTTTTCTGACTATTTCAAGTCCGTATTCATTGAGGAAAATATTAATAATCAATCGACCCGAGTACAAAAAGACTTTATTGGAGCCAATATATTTTTCAATGAGAATGAAGTTCTGGATATTTTATTACAGCTCGATGTGAATAAAGGTGCTGGGCCAGACGAAATTCCTAGTATATTTATTAAAAACTGTTCTTATTCTCTCTGTTACCCTCTTATGTTAATTTTTAATAAATCATTATATTTAGGTTATTTTCCAAATGTTTGGAAGAAAGCTTATGTTGTCCCAGTCTTTAAAGATGGTACTAAAAATCAAGTAAAAAATTATAGACCGATTTCAAAACTAGACATCTTCGAGAAAGTTTTTGAAAAACTTGTATATAAAATTTTGTTTTCTTTAGTAAAAAGTTACATTATCCCTCAGCAACATGGTTTTTATCCAGGTAGATCTGTTGAAACGAATCTTCTCACATATAGCGAATATATACTGAAGTCTATGGATGAACGTAGACAGGTTGATTCCATATACACCGATTTCAGTAAAGCATTTGATAAAATTAATCACACTTTGCTCTTAAAAAAACTTTCTGATTTCGGTGTGTGCGGAAGTCTCCTTGACTGGTTTAGGTCCTACTTAACAGGAAGAAGTCAGCGGGTTACAATAAATGGTTTTCTGTCAAATATAATTAATATTCCATCAGGAGTTCCTCAGGGCTCTCATTTGGGACCACTTTTATTTAATATTTTTATAAATGATATTTTCCGTTGTTTCAAATTTTGCAAGTTTCTATTATATGCTGACGATCTAAAAATGTTTCATATTGTTAACAATACCATGGATTGCATAAAAATACAAGAAGACCTTAATCGGTTCCAGCAATACACTAAAGATAACAAATTATTCTTAAATATAAAAAAATGTTGTCAAATTACTTTTTCGAGAAATAGGGGTAATGTACACTTCTCTTACACTTTCTCTAATGATGAAATCACACCTGTGTCAGAAGTAAAATATTTGGGACTAATAATAGACAAAAAATTTATTCTTGACCTTCATGTCGATTCTGTAACGAAAAAAGCCTATAGAATGTTAGGCTTTCTAATTAGAACATCTGAAAATTTCATAAATCCAAATACTTTAAAAAATTTATATTTCACTTTAGTACGAAGTCAATTAGAATTTGCAACAGTTTGTTGGTCTCCCCAGTATTTAATCTATATTAAAAGAATTGAGCGTATTCAGGAAAAATTCGTTAAATTCATGAATTACAAGTTTCCGAATTATGAATGTAATTTATTATCTCTGGAAAGACGTCGTATTGTAATTGATTTAACATTTTTATATAAGCTAATTAATAATAAAATAGATTGTCCTGAGTTAATAAGTTGTCTTGGCCTCCATGTGCCAGTACATACTACACGAGCTCCTGAACTTCTTTATATTGGTTTTAATAGGACTAACGCTGCTTTTAATTCTGCTATGAATCGACTGCCATTTTTGTTTAATAAATATATTGTTAATAACTCAATTGATATTTTCAACCTTAATATATCCGCATTTCGAAACCAAATTGCCAATACCATCACTTCTATTAATTAAATTTATTTTTGTATTTGTTCACAATATAGACGTATTGATAATTGCATAAAAAATTGTAAATTTCACGTGTAAATACTCAATTGTTTAATATCATTGTTTTTCTTTTGTATGTACGAGTATCTAAGTGCCATTCTGTTATTGGGCTTGTCCTGTTGAATGGCCGAAAATAAAATAAATAAATAAAATAAAAAATAAATAAATAATTTAAGTATACAGTAGAATCTCTGTAACGTGAAAACGTTAATGAATATCTCGGTAACGTGAACTTGAAATATTTTCTATTACGTACTCTGTAGTGTCAATAATGTATTTATTCGAAAACGTGAACACCGATTTTGTACTCGAATTTAAAGCTTAGAAGTTGGCAATAATGGGTGCAGTTAGGTGCTGCTGTGCCACCTACGTTTCCCCCTCCATTCTTTTACTTTTACTGTTACTATTTTCGAACGCAGTAACTGAAATATGTGGTAAATTTTAGGTACCACCGGAACCGTACTCAGAGCACGTTTTTAGTAGTTATTTATAGTCTACCCTAACTTTTTACGTAAACAACACGATGTTCTTTGATAAGATTTTAAGATTAGTTGCGTTTAAAGGCAACTGAGTCGCGGATATTAAACGGTTAAAACATAAAAAAAATAAACCAGATGAAATTATTATAAAGTACAATAGATATGTAGCGACATCAAATTATCCTAATCGTCATAGGCTATTGTTACTCTTTTTTCCCGAGGTTACTTGGCGACAAAAGCAAAATAAACTGTTACGGTCTAAAATCGACTTTAGAACATTTTGCTCCACAATATTATTGCCCTAGATATACGTACCTTCCTATCGTCTAAATCTGGTTTCCCTCGTCGTATTGTTATTATTATTTTGTCCATCCTTCGTGTATCTTTATATTTTTATAGTGTTTCGTCCAATAAATTCTCTCTGCCTTCTTATTGTAATTATATTTCAAATGTTCCTATAGTGTTATTTATGTAAAATATGTTTCACTTCGTATCTGTAACTTACCTAAATCCCTTTTCTGGCTATTTTCGCCCTATTTCTAAATGTATTCTTCAATAGTTTATCCTTTGGCGACCTACAAGGTTATTTGTTTACCTCACTTGACATGTTTTAGTTGTAGAATTACGCCAGCGGCGTGCGTGAATTGTTTTTATTGTATTTCTTCTTTTTATTTTGTGGTTTTTTTTTGCGCCATCTTCATCCGGAAAAAACTTCTTGGTTCCGGAAAAAGTTTTTGAGCATCGTGGATTCTGGTACAGACTCTGTTATGGGGTAGATGTGTTTTTTTATGAGTGCGTTGGCACGTGGTTGATGGTCGGCGTGATTTAGTTTTGACGCGAGTGGAGTACCTGATTGTTGTTTTGGACCAGTTTTTTGGTTTCGCCATTGTTGCGGATTTGTACGACATCGGGGGTGCTCGAATGACTTTCCAGTGTTCTGTATTTTGGTGGGTGCTTCGTGTGGTGTCACGAGCATCTTTTTTTCGAGTTCTGGAAGTCATCTCTCTTCGGAGGATTTGCGACTCTGCCGTCACCTTCTACATTGTGCCCAGTTGCTGTCCCTCCACCGTCACTATCGCCTTAAGTTGTCAAATGGAAAAAGACACTTCAATTCTATTTAGTACTGTAAGAAATTATTTAAAAGAAGAAAAATATAAATCTTTTAAATATGGCAAACACCAGGAATTGAAGTAGATAAGTTTCTGAGAGCAACATTTTGTGAATTAATGCTAGAAAAAGCAAATGCAGATTCACATTTTATTAAAAATATTTGTTTTTCCGACGAAAGCACATTTACACTCAATAATGGGCCAAATATTCAAATTTTTAGATATTGGCGTAAAAATAATGAACATCTGTATGTTACGACTCATACACAATATCCCCGAAAAGTCAACGTAAAAAAACATATATATATATATATATATATATATATATATATATATATATATATATATATATAAATGCATATATGTATATAAAGCGGAAAATCTGTAAGGGACGACTATACGACTGCTCGGCAACCTTCGCTCCTCTTCGTTGAGATTCGGGCTTCAAACAAAATATTGTTTATCAGCGATCAGCAATTGAAAATAAACAAAATCGATTCTTTATCCGCTGCTTTGTATATTTATTCTAGGTACGTACCTATCTAATATTGAAATTGAAACTAACAGGCCTATTCTGTAAAATATCTACTTAACGAAATCGTTATAATAAAATGTATTAGCAATTTTACCCGTCACTGTTAGATGGGAATCACTGGGTTTTTCGTAAATTATATTAAGTAAATAAGTGATTAATATTCATAACAAAGCCAGTTTTTATTAGAAATTGGATTTACTTGAATTAAAAGAGTATATCTGAAATCTTTTATAACAATAAAGGAAATTTTGATTACAATAATGAAAATGATTAATCATGCAAATACTGATAATGTTACAAAAGTAAATAGGTAAGTGACTATTAATATTCATAACAAAGCAAGTTTTTATTTTTTATTAGAAATTGGACTTATTTGAATTGACAGGGTATATCTGAGACCTTTCTTTACAATAAAGAAAATCTGATTACAATAATGAAAGTGGCCAATTATAAAAAAAAAAGATTATAATAATAGGTAATTTTTACTGTATGTTTTTGAATAACTTAAAATATTAAATAAGGGATTATTAATATTTATAACAAAATAAGTGTTTAATAGAAAATGGATGTGCTTAAATCCTGCTATACAATAAAGAAAATTTAATTACAATAATAAAATTAATAATAATTATCCAAAACAACGTTTTTTCTCGGTTTTTTTTTGTAATAACTTTTTAAGGTGGTCGTCGTCAACATTCATATTCAATAAAACTAAACTTTATGCAATATTGGTCCAGTCTGTAGAGGTTTTTACCTTGCAAAAGGTGGGGCAGTTCTGATTTTAATATATGTTGTTTAGGGCGGGACTCTGATAAAAATTCAAGTTTTCCACCTTGGCGAGGGTTGGCGCGAGCCGACATCTTTGATTAAAGGAGCAGAAAAAGTGTTTTGTTCAATCCTGCTATTGAAACTTGTTGTTTCGTACTTAGATACGGAACTTGATACCTTCTGTTTTATACACTCAACTTATTCCTATGGCAACGGGTGGGTGAAAGTAGTGAGCGAAAGTGAACCTGTCATTACCGAAAATAGGAATAACCTACAATAGAATTCGTTGCATTTATTTATCTTTATGAAAATTACCTGCACAGTTTAAAAACAGCATTACTTAAACTAAAAGTGTCAGCAAGTAACGTTTCATTCATTTTAGTGCCTTCCACGGTAACTTCTATAACCTCTATCTACGTGAATTTTCTTACTGGTATTGGCGCCCGCCTCATATTTTAACTTGTTTTCTTGTAATTTCTATCATATTGGTCACCAACTGTTGTCCTTATCTTCCACATTTTCAAAAAAATTATATAAGATCTACAGAATGTGACAAATAATTTTGTTGATAATTGCAAATGTTTAGAAACACAAACAATAGCAACGTACCCCGCCACCTATGTTAATTTACAGTACATATATAAATCTATTAGTACAATTATTTTTTTCTAGTATTTCAATAGTAGGATTGAAAAAAACGCTACACAACACTCGTGAAGAAACAAATTCGCTCACTTATGTGCTTTTGATCACTCGGCTGGCGCCTCGTGTTCAAAACTGGCCCATACGTGAGCGAAATTCTTAGTTTCTTCACTCGCATTGTAATATACTATTTAGCCATTTTCTCAAGAACAGTGGCCTGTATCAAATTTTACAAAAATACAAAATTAAAATTCGTAATTTTTTGTACAGAAAGGGTTCTTACATTTTTTTACCAAGGATGACCTGTCAAAGAATTATGTTAAAAAATATATAACTAGAATAACAATTTATAAGAGAAATTTAGATTACTCAAAAAATAAACAATGTTAGGTATTTAATACTTATGCCCGATAGTATAAACATAGTTCAATTATTGAACTCAGTTTAACTGATATTGAACTAGGTTCAAGTAAAATTTCTATAGTATAAAACAAAATTAGCTTTTGACCACAGAATACAGAACTCTAGAGTTCTGTATTCTGTGTTTTGACTTTAGTTTAAACTACGTTTAACTTGAGCGGCCGATTTCATCCGTTCAAATTGAGTTTAAATAATAACTGACGTTTTTATATTGTGAATAACGCTGAATAACATTCATAATTATAACTGTCAATGTTGTTAATAATATTTTAAGAAAGTATATTGATATACTTAATTAATATTTTGGTAAGTTAAGTGCATTAGCATATATTTTATAATTCATTTAAATTATATGCTTTTTTATATTCTAGAGTAAAAATGTTGATATACGATTCAAGTTCTGATAGTGACGACGAACATATAATGACATTTAATGAATAAACGCCCCCGAATATTTCGGGAAAGAAGAAATCCTTTCGAAAAACGAACAGTTCTAGAATTTTTACACATTACACATTACAGTAATTTCGGTCCAAGATTTTATTTTCAAATTATTTGTTGCCGAGTCAGTTTTTTTTTTATTTTCAATAATATTTATATATTCTTGCATTATTTCTATTAATGACAGTCTTTCTTCTTCATCGAAATTCTTAGATCACTGCTTTTTGTTCATTTTATATTTTTACGTAGAAAAAGTATTATGTAGGTATTTTTCAAATACGCAGACCCGCGCGCGAACAAAACTTCAAAAAAATTAAATTGACAGATAGAATGACGAGAAGTGACTTGCATGAAATATTACCGACTGAGTAAGGGATAAACTAAGTTCAGTTGACCCCAGTTCATTTTAATGTTATACCACCCTAATATAATTAACCTAAGTTCACTAAATAAACTCCGTTTGCTTAACTGTTGTTTAATACATATTTAATCGACCTTTATACTATCGGCTATAGCCTTGTAATTTAAATTTCTTTCATAAATTGTTGTTCTGGTTAAATATTTTTTAACATAACTTTTTGACAGGTAATCCTAGGTTAAAAATGTAAAAACCCATTTTCGTACAAAAAATTACGAGCTTTAATTTGCATTCTATTAAATTTTTTATTTGGGGCACTGTTTTTGAGAAAATGACTAAAAACACTTTCTGTACCTTTAATCGAAGATAGCGGTTCGCAATGACTCACCTGAAGGTCGAAAACTTGAATTTTACGTCAGAGTCCCGACTTAAACAACATTTATTAAAATCTGAACTACCCCACCTTTTGTAAGGCAAATGTCTGTTTTTGTCTCCACTCCATTCGTTGGACTATAAGTAACAAATCCATGAATGATAATTACTCTTTAGTAGCTGGAATATATATTAACCACAAAACAGATACCTATATTATCTCTACAGTATGCCGATGATCTCGTTATCCTTTACAACTCACCCCGTGATATTCAAAATAAACTTACAGCATTGGATGCCTATTGTAATAGTTTAGATCTAAAAATAAATTGTAGAAAGTCGGAAATTCTGCATTTCCACAGAGGACGCCCAGTGAAAAATAACAGAAATTATTTCTGCGAAGGAAATTAAATACAATATACTAAAACGTACACATATTTAGGTGTGACTTTTGTAACATCACGTTTATTTAATCTAAATGCACAACAGCAAATAGGAAAAAGTACAAAGATCACTGGTAGTATTAAAAATACATTAATTAAAACCAAAAATTTCCATTGGAATACAGTCAGAACACTTTTTGAGTCTACAGTAGCTACTGTTCTTCTTTATGCGCCTGAAATTTGGGCTGTTAATCAATTTGATATTTTAGAAAGAGGTCAAACAAATTATTTCAAAAATGTGCTTGAGTGGCAATAAACCACTCCGAATTAAATCATAAGGAGGGAAACCGGACAAGACAAACTGGAACTAAAAATTGTCCACAGACTACTAAATTGGTATAAAATCATTATAATGCCAGATACCAGATAAGCAAAAATATGCTATGATAAATTATTATATATGAACCAGCAACCAACAGCATGAGAAGAAACAAATATGAAATACAATTGGGCCAGAAAAGTTCAACATGTGCTACAAGAGGCGAACTATCAATGGATCTGGAACGAACAGAATTTTATAGCATTAAAACAAGAACTCCCTAACATTTTACTATCCTACAGTAATTTCGTCTATAATTTTTATTATTATTAAGCTTTTTACTGTACCACCCAATTTATAATATATTTCATATGAACTACTATAATTACTAATATATTAAATTACAAGTTAAATGCTATCAAAAAATAGTATTCTTTCCCAAATTATGTGGTATATTGCCCTCATTGGACATAGGCTTCCCCCAGAATGAGCCATATATCCCTGTCTCTTGCTTTTCTTAGCCACAGTGTCCCTGATACTGATCTAATATCATCGCTCCAGCGTTTCTTTTGGCGTCCTCTATTTCTTGTGCCTTCTATAGGTGTCCATTCTGCAGTGGTTTTGACCTTTTTGTATATATTGTTAAGATTTTCTATTTGTTCCATAAGCTCTTCAGCGGAGTTTGCTAATATCACTAAATCGTCGGCAAATCTTAGGTTTGTTAGGCATTCTCCGTTTATTTTAATACCATATTTATTGTTGTTCCAGTACAGTGATCTTATTCTTTCTTCTAGAACACAGTTGAATATATCGGGAGATAGGGGATCCTCTTGTCTTACCCCTTTCTTAATTTTAAATGGTTCTCCCACTTTTTCCAATTTTATTGTAGCTGTATTATCTTGGTACAATTCCTTAATAAAGTCTATATAAGGCTCGTCTACATTTGTTTCTTCTAGTGCTTTCCAAATAGAATCATGTTCTAGGAAACCAAACGCTTTTTGGAATTCTACAAAACATAGATATATTTTAAAGTTATATTCATTTGATTTTTCTATTATTTGATTTATTGTTTGAAGGTGATTTAGAAGTTGACATATTTTTGCGAAAGCCTGCTTGTTCTTTGGACTGTTAAGATTCTGGTGTATTTTTAATTCTTCCTTGGAGCAGTTTAGTAAAAAATTTAAACATGTTTGAGACTAAACTTATAGGCCTATAATTAATTATATTATGTTTGTCTCCCTTTTTAAACAAAAGTATTATTTGTGATTTTTTCCATTGTACTGGGATTTGTTTACTATTTAGTATTTTGTCAAATAAGAGTTTTAAAGGTAACGTTAATTCTTCTATTGCTATTTTTAATAACTCGTTTATAATATTGTCTTCTCCTGGACACTTACTATTTTTCAGTTCTTTTAAACTTTTACTATCTCCTCTGGCATGAATGGCGGTATACATTGCATATTATCGTTTTTGATTTTTTTTCTTACTATTCTTGTTTGTTTTAAAAAATTTCGTTGCAACATCTAAAATATCTACTTTTTTAAATTTCATATTACCATTTTCGTCAAGTTTGTTTATCCACTGAGTTCCTAGAGTCATATTTTTGTTGATTTTCTTTATAGAAGCACTTTCTGTCATTATTTTCATAATCATTTCTTCTTCATATCGTTTCTTATTTTCTTTCTGACCAATTTTCTTACTTCAATTAATTCTGTCTTTTCTGTTATTGTCTTATTGTTTTTTCTTTCTAATTGTGATCTTCTCTTAATTAGTTTAATTGTATCTTCCTTAAATTTACCTCCTCGTTTTTCTTTTTTTCCCTTTATTTCGTTTGCTGTTTTAATAATTATATTTTCTACAGTAATTTCCTTTATAATATTGACACCCAAAGAATTGCTGCATCATCATATAATCCTGAATTCAAAACATTCCTACACAACACTTCTTTCCTAACTACCGACATTCCGTATAAAATCCTTCGTTTAATAGGCAAACTCAAATAACGCAATATTGTATCATGATGGTAGCCTTTTCAGATTCAACCAAGATGATATATTATGTACCCTGTGCAATACATATGAACATGACAACATCCGACATATGCTCTTCCACTATCCGATATTCAGCGCTCCGAGGAATGAATTTTTAAAGAAGTTTCTGGCAAACATCAGCCCTGAGAATCTTAACCGGACCCTGTTGGCAGATTTAACTTTAGATAAAGCATTTAACATATACAAATTTGTCAATACTGCTCTGAAGATACGATCTTTTATATTTAATGAGTAAAATGTACATTGTGATTCTGTATTTTACATCTTTATATGTCATTACTTATTGTACTTACTAAGCACAAAATGACAAGTTATGTACCTATACTTAACTAATCTCGATGTATAGATTTTTCTAATGCAAATAAATATTATTATTATTCTTATTATTATTAGTAGTTGGCTATAGTTAGGTGTCATATCGTCAATTGTTATTTGTAATACATGTAGAATTAACAACACAAGCATGAAAGTTAGGGGGTTCAAACTTTCTTAATAGCCTTTGTATGTTCTCCTAATTTTACCGATGTGTGTATTTATGTAATGCTTCTTCTGCTAAAAGCAGATTTTTTTTTACCTTTACTCATCAGTTATCTCAAAATATATACGGCATATTACACTTTGCTGGGTGTGCCAATCTTTTTTCACAGATATCGGTAATGATGATATAATGTAACGTATGTGGCATTGGATATTATTACCTTCCGAAACATACCTACATAATAATGTACAAGTTTAGTGATGATAAAAGGAAATTACGACTTCAATTGGTTCTAAGAACTACAGTTTCTAATAGTAATTGAATAATAGTCGATAGTACAAACATAGTTCAACTCTTCATCTTAGTTTACAGAAGTTGACTGACTGTTTTGAACTAGCGTTGAGTAGTATAAACATTATTTTTTACTTAACCGAAGTTTAACTAATGGTTAATTTGAACGATAGATTTTGCTCGTTCAAAGTCGCGTTAATTTCTTAACTGACATTTGCGAAAGTCACGATTCAACTTGTTCATTGATTATTATTTCATTTTGGTAAAATAGTGACAAATCCAATTTTTATTTTACTTTACAATACTATTTAAAAGGTTAAATTTTGATTTGTCTAGCTCATATAGTGAGGATGATCAAGTTATGCATTTTAAACGTCCCCGCGTTTTTCGGGATAGAAACAATCCATTTAATGTCGATGACAAAGAATTTTAAATAAGATTAAATAAGATAAATTAACAAAATTAGAAAGTCATATTTCCAAATAAGTCTATTAATTCAATGCTACAAATTTTAATTATTATCACGTAAAAGGAATATTTCAAAGTGTAGCTGGTGGATCTTATTGCAGTTGAAAAATCTACTGCGGTCGAATAATGTACAAATTAGTACTCTATATAGCGTTGTTGTTGTATTATGCATATAATTAAATTAAATAATTATATCTTTTATAAATATATTTTATTATAACGTGTTCTTAGTGACATTACATTATTTTGTTTTATAAACAAAAACTATTCTACTGTCTAGTCTTATTCATAGTCTACTTTATTATTTATATAACATATTCTACTTAAACATACAACATCTCCCTCTTTTACAAAGTTTATAATTATAAATGAACAATCCTATACTACAAATATTTTTTATTTAAACTAACTAATCGACCACTCCTTGTTTTATAATTATTTAATATTTTTATAAATTCTTGTTCACCATTTTCTAATTTCTTTAATGATTCACTTTCATCAATTTCAGCATTAATTATTTCATCTGAATATTTAAAAAAATTAATAAGTAAAATGTGTATTTCATTTCTTCTATATTCTTTACCCCCATCATCAGCTATAATATAAGATCTAGGTTCTGCATATATATATATTTAATTATATCATGTAACCAAATAGAACTTTTACTATACTTTTTAAACATAACTTCTTGTCCAATATTGTACCTAGGTCGTTTTGAATCAGTTTTATTATAGTATAAATTGGTTTTAACTTTATTGTTTTGAATTAATTTTGTCTTTTTTATAAGTTAAGTTTGGCTCTAACGATTTAAAATTACATGGTATATTTGTCTGATAGATTTTCCCCATTAATATTTGTGCTGGAGAATGTATATTGCCTTTTGGCGTATTTCTGTAGTTTAGTAAAGCTAAGAAGGGATCTTCGTTACTATCAAATTTTTTGAAAAATATTTTCTTAATTTTTACAGCCGATTCTGCTAAACCGTTCGATTTGGGGTACTGCGGACTGGACATTATATGTTTGAATCCCCATTTACTCGAGAAATCTTTAAATAATTCTGAACTATAACATGTTCCACCATCTGTGAATAATTTAATAGGTATACCATATCTCGCAAAATTAGATTTAATTGTATTTTTTACAGTAATACTTTTTAAATTATTCAAGTAGATACTTCAATGAAATTTGAAAGTGAATCAATTATAACAATGTAATATTTGTTATTTAATTCGAAAATATCCGAAGCTACTTTTTGCCACGGTAAAAGAGGAACGGTTTTACTAATTAATTCATTTTTACCCATGTCTCATCCATGGTGACAAATCGCCGCACAAAATTGGTCGGATCTTATTGAATCGGTCCAAACATTGCTGCGAATGTCGTTTGCGCATTTGCTTTTGATCGGCATTCAGCAAATGCGGCACCCATCTTGCGCAGAGCTTTCGCATCCCTAATTCTTTATGCAAGATGTTTCGTACCCTTCCTTCCGATATCCCAACAGACTTAGCTATCTCACTCACCTTCACCCGTCTATCGTCCAACACGATATCATGCACCTTTTCGATGGTTTCCGGTGTGGTGGCGGTTTTTGGCCGTCCTTCACGTGGCTCATCTTCGAGGGACGTGCGACCACGTTTAAATTCAGCTGTCCACTTTTTAACGGTTGACATGAAAGGAGCAGAGTCCCCGTAAACTTTTGTCAACTTCGGATGAATTTCCTTAGGGGTTAATCCATACAAAACGAATAATTTTATGACCGCACGATATTCAAGTTTATCCATTTTAACGAAAAGCACGCAAGACGTCCACTGAAAAAATTCGTGTAAACAAACTACTTGAGAGAACAAGTTAAAACTTGTCATACGAACTAATGACACGTGCACCCAGGCAGGAAACATAAATTTTTGCTGATTGGAACACTATCTCTGGGTCAAGCCGAGAACTTTTTACCTTACCCTCGTATATTGCAGCGTGCGCAGCCGACGCCATTGGGTCAAGCGAGCACGCAACCGCCGCTACTGGTCGAACGCTTCTAGAACGTAATCGATTCTCGGAAGGCGGTAACATAATTGCCGCGATCCTCAAGTGGCTGACGTGAGCGTAAACAAATAGAAGAGATAAGCTTAATTACACCCGCTCGCCTAATACTTTAGTTCTATTCTTCTGGAACGTTACTGGTAGAATATTGAAATATTCTAGAATAATGGAGAGATGAAAGCGACGCAGCTCTGTGCGAGCAGGCAGTTCCATTCAGTCCAGTGATCGGAAAGAGTTGGTCAGTGGAGTTCGGACAGTTGAATCGTAAAATAAATTAAATTAGATTTATTTTTTCGAAAATCCTTTTAATTTCAGATATTTCGGGGACTATGTATTTTTTGCCAAAATTTATTTCGTTTTCAAAGGGCCTTTAATGGTTTGAAATTTTGATGTTATATTATCGGGAAACGCTACCAACATTACTGACAAAGAAAAACCAAATCATATTTTTGGCAAGTCGCATTTTTAAAAAATCTATTTGTAAAACTACCTCAGTAGGAAAAATAATATAAAAAATCTGATGTGACCAGCACAATATCTCCCGCCATTTAATTTTTATTAATTTAAATACATACCTAGGGGGTCTGGTTGCCGCGTGCCTGATGTGCGGTTGCGAATTTGGGGAACCCGATTCGATCACGATCAACGCCAAATAATTCGAATTTAAAATGCACAAAATTGACCCCTGTGGTGTACTCTCCGCGCCAGAAGTGAGGTAACGCTTGGTAAACGCCCGCACGATACAAATATGTCTTCATCATTACAGAAATCTGTGTACAAAGCAGATTAGCACACCCAGCATTGGGTAATATGATAATATAATTATTTAATTTCTACCTCCCGCTACCCTTGGTAAGAGGGAGGTATAGGGATCGTGCTAAAAATCGCATATCGAGATTTTGGTAAATGACCACGTTTTAAGGTCCCTATAACCCAATTTTAACATTTTTACGATGATGTCTTTGGGTGTGTATGTGTGTGTTTGTGTGTGCATGTGTGTGTGTATGTGAGTGTGTGGATCTTCTGGGCACTCTAACTCAAATACTATCATTCAGAAACTTTTGAAACCATGTATTTCTACCTTATTCTAATATAGAAAGAAGCCATTAGATTTTGGTGTCAATCTGATAACCGGAAATGGCAGTTTACTTGAAGCTCAAAATAGTTTTTCTTCAAAAAATATCTTTAAATGTTATTTTTCGCAATTTGTTTTGCATTAATACTTTTTCTATATATTTTATGGATAAATTTAGAATAGAATAGAAAGTATATTTATTTATAGACAAGTTGTCTTTCATAAAGAAGAGTTGAGAAAATGAATTTACAATATTATAATTATTATGATATAAATACTCATATCAGAAATACAAAAAATTATAAGCAAGTGTTGACATAATAATATTTGGCGTTATTTTAACATGAGAATAGTGTAATTAATATATATATATATATATATATATATATATATATATATATATATATATATATATATATATATATATATATCGAGATAATACAAACAAAATACAATATAGGTAACAAAACTAGAATACATAATATTTACAACAGTATATTTCAGTATAAAAAATCTGATGTGGCCAGCACAATACCTTCCGTCAATCCTGTGTATTATGTACAAATTCCATACATAAATTTTCTTGCAAAAGATTCTAAATTTTTGGTATTTTATGATTCCCTTTCTCGGGAACGGAATTCCATACTCCTGATAACAAACAAATCACATGAAATAAGAAAATCATGAAATTTTGAATGAAAAATTATGACACTTGTCAGTTATGGACATAATTAATTGCTGTCATTTTGATACGGGTCCCCATATCTGCTTGCCAAAGGCAGCAAAGTCATGTCACTGCACGCACCCTATACATAATTTTTTTGCAAAAGATCCTATATTTCCAGTAAAGTTATTTCATAAACAAACTATGCAAATTGCACTTGACACTGACATCTTCTTCTTCTTTAGTTTTCCCATTCGTTAGGGGGTCGCTATTTATTAGTTTCTTCTTCCACTAATTTTTGTTTTGCGTGTCGTCCTCATTCAGTTCCTTTTCTCTCAAGTCTTCTGCAATACAGTCTTTTCATCTTATATTTGGTCTTCCTATGTTTCTTCCACCTTCTATTAATTTATTCATCTCTCCTCATGACATGTTCAAACCAATGTTATCGTCTCTATTATATCTAAAAACTTCTAACACTAGAATTACTTCTCTTATTTTTTCATTCAATTACTTGCTTTTTATTGATACTGACATCTGTCAATTTGAATTAGCTGAATATATTAGCAGTTTCCATGGTTATGTTAGCATAGCTGGCTGAATTATGAAATTTATACGAATTTTTTATTTTTATTATTCTTTAACTCTATATCTGTTGAATATGAAATATAAAATGCAATCAAATCGTATAGAGAATAATATATTCTTTAAGTTATAATAACATTTAACTGAGTTTTTCAAGAAAAACTGTTAAAATCTTCAAATGAGGGTACTTCCGGTTGACCAATTATAACCAAAATCTAAACATGTCTGCATATGGTTGTAAGGAAGAGGAATACGCAAGAATTGTAATTTTTGGAATTCTAGTATTGGAGATATCGTCCACGAAAAAGCGGTCACATACACACACACACACACACACACATACACACACATACACACACACGCACATACGAACACACACACACACACACACACACACACACACATACAGACATCATCGTAAAATAGTAAAATCGTATTGTAAAGACCCTAAAACGTGCTTATTCAATGAAAACTCACCACCGAATTTTTTGACCAAAGACAATACCTTCCTTACCTATAGATGACGGAAGGTAAAAATATTATGTATCCATAAAAGAAAATTAAATATAAACTATCTATTAAGTGTAAAAGTAACTAAATTTTAATTCTTGCTTATATCTGAACTAATTTCGAAATAAAAATAATACAGTCAATATGAATATCAGAAATACAAATTCTGTTAGAAGGAACTATTTATTTTTATAACAGTATCATAAAGAGACTCTGAACTACTCATTTAGGGCAAAACTTAAGGGCACCGGAAGTATAAGAAAAGATATGTTTTGCTTTATCTAGACTTAAGCTGGATTCAAAGATTGCGTAGTAAACACAGCATAGAATAGCACAGAAAAACATAGAAAATTAACATATGGAAAAGCGTGTACTGAGTTACAGACATAGCATAGCACAACACAGCAAAACATGGGGAATTGGTCATATTTTTATTTCGAAGCTATGTTTTGCCATGTTCGGCCATGTGCGCTATATTTCGTAGTTACACCCCTACTACTTTTGAAGTGTGGTTAAGACAATTTTTAAATTATTTTGTATTGCAGTTGTGTTTATTATAATTATTTAAAAAATGAGTAATTCTTATGAAAAACACATAAAGATAATCAGCTTAGTGGAGAAGTCGCCGATTCTCTACGACAAAAAGAATGGATTTTCGCCAAAACGACAAGAAATTAAATGTATGGCAGTTGCAAAAGCAATGGATGAAAATGGTAAGAAGACGTGGCTTCCGTTTATCCTTTTTTCGTACAGCAAATAATATTGGTTACTTATTTTGTTGCATTATTTACATAACATTTTTACCTTTTCTCGATGTTTTAAAATATATAACGCAGCCACACAAAATTATGCCGTGGCTGCAATAATGACTTTATTTCTGTCCATTATATTAATATAAACTACTCTTAAAACTATTAACCTATGAAAAATACTTTCTTTGATAGAAGTGACAGCTAAATAAAACTTGTGAAATCAGTAACAAATACTGACATGAAGTTATCTACATACAACAGTTCTATGTTTTCTGTACAATCTCTGAATTGGTTTTAAGTTTCTATGTTTTCCTGTGTTGTGTATTCCTATGCTGTGTTTACTACGCAATCTCTGAATCCAGCTTTAAACCTGGGAGGAGGTAAAAGTTAGAAGCATTTAGGTTGCGAGAATATCCGGACAGGTTCGTTCTTCTAATTGGACGATATATGGGACACTCCAAAAGAAAATGGAAGAGGTCTTCCTTTTTTTGCATGTTGCAGATAGTGTAATTTTCTCTAGCATCAAATTTATATTTAATACCATCTATAATGACAATCGCTCCATATTTATGAGCTAATCTAAGTTCAGCGATTATACGTTTTATTCCAAAATTAATATTTAGGTTCATATACTCTTCCGAGTCGGGTGACAACTTAATTTCATTAAAAAATTACTATATTTTGAACTAGTTAATAAATTTAAGTCGTTATTTTGTGTTTTAAGTTTTTGCTTATCTACGAGCGCTTTTATTTCTAATTTTGATATAGATTGGTTTTCCCAGATTAGAGAGCAGTCTAAATTAAGGAATAAAGTTTTAAATTGGGTTGCCCAATTATATTCAATTTTACTAGCGTTTCTTGAATCAAGAGTTAATAATCGGTTGTACAAAATTTTTGGAGTTCTAGTGCTTGACATTTCAAGAATTTTATGCCACCTTTTTGATGCGCGTTTTAAAATTTTTACAGAAATATGAGTTCCCGATTCTAATCTCATCATAAAGTTTGGTGTTGATCTTGCACAGTAAAGGATGGATTTTAGAAATTTAATCTGACTTGACTCAAGTTTGTCAATGTGTCTCAAGCTCCATATCTCCGATGCATCAAGTAATGTTGCATTTATTACAGAGTCTAATAATCTTTGTTTTTCTTCCCACATAATTGATTTACCTTTGGCAAATATAGTAATTACTTTCCCAATTGTTAGAGATACTTTAGAAAGGGCATGACAAGAATTTTCTAAAAATTTGCCTGAACTCATGAATATTGTACCCAAATAACAAAATTTATTAACTATATCTATATCAGAGCTTTCATATTTAAATTTGTAAGGTAATTTTTTTGGGCGACCTTTATGAAATGTAAGTATCTTAGTTTTCGTTGTGTTTACTACTAGTTGATTTTTTGTTGCAGACTGTGTAACCACGGAGTTGTGTTTAAGATATAATTTTTATATTACTTTATAAATTTATCCATAAAATATATAGAAAAAGTATTAATGCAAACCTATAGAAAATGGAATAATCTTTAATTTTTATAATAAATTGCGAAAAAATAGCATTTAAAGGTATATATGGCTTAATCCATCAATATCTGTCCATTTATTTATAGGATTATTATTGATATAAACTCTATATCTCCCAGTTGATCCTCACGTCATCATTTTCCGATGCAAGAATTACTAAACTTTTATCTCGCATCTTTGTCGTACACACATGACACACATGACATTTTTATTCGCTATCTCATTATCGTCTGATTTTTAGAGGGGGTATACCCTATCTCCGTTCAACCAAAGGCTAAAAATGAAATAGAAACTGTATTGTAACCGCGGTAACAAAAAATGTCATTTTCAAATATTTTAATTATTTGAATATTTATGTCATTCATGTGATTAAGGTTATTTTATATTAATTTGTTGTTGTTTATTTTCAATTTTGTTCGTAGTTTAATTTCTTATTTGTTTATATTTAGCACAGACAAAAGACACTATTAAGATAGCCAACTGCAATGATAAGGTGGTAGGCATTCATGTCCTGCAACACTAGCGCTTGGTGTCGTAATACATAACTAAAATGATTATGGCGGGTAGTATGCAACCCGCATTTAGACTTTTGTGAATATTTATTATTTTTTATTCATACAGTTTAAATCGAAAACTTTGAAATAAATATATGAGTGAATAATATTGTTAATGAATGCAAAGTTTTAGATTTAAGCAATATACGTATAGAAGAATTATTTATATTATAATTCGGGATCTTAAAGATGTAATAAACAGAAAAGAAAAAAATATATATTTAATAAGAAATAAGACGGATATTTATTTTTTCAAATTACAAAAGGAAAATATAAAATTCAGATCTTAATTATTGTACAATATTATTTAAATTTTGTTTTTATTATACCTGTTGGTCTTACTTTTGTATTCATTAAATGCCATTAATTTTACAGGATTGTTCAAATTATTTTTGCTTTTTCCACATAAAATTTTGTTTACATTCTTTACCCATACCAATAATAAAAATTTCAAGACTATATTTATTGTTTCGTCTTTTATATTGTGATCCAAACAATTAAATGTTATATGTGCTGTTTTCTTTTTTGAAACAATCGTTAGTTCATCTAAAATATTTGTTTTATAGCACATTTTAGCCTTGGTCTGAAATGGTAGCTACTACTTGTAAACCACATTCACGGACTTCTTTTATAATATCATTAATTAAGTTGGCGAGATGATGTCTTTCAGTGGCATTTTCGGAAAAAAACATAAGCAATTGGTTGCTTACATTTCCGAAATATGCCTCTTATCATAAAAACCAAAGCATATTTCGCAAACTTAGGTTTGCGTAGTCCATTTCCTAAATCTTCGAAGCCTTCTATCACATCTTTCGTCAATCTATAGTCTAAATGTGGGCTTACCGCCATTTCGTCAAACATTATGACGCAGTTCTTGTCGACAGCCTTTAGCTTCATTAAATGTTTCTTCATGTTTTGAAATATATTTTTGTTAATGCCAAGTTTTATTGGTATCTTTTTAATAGAGCTAAAATTGTAAAATTGTCGTCCTACTCGGCAAAGAAAAAATCTTTGATAACAGCCTATATCCTTTGCCACTTTGTTTATATAGGGATAATGCCAAAATTGTATCGTCTATAGAAAATCTTCTGGCTTTCGGCCTTTTCTTTTGGTTCCGAAGTTGACACTGAATAAACTTATATGTAGAATCATTTACTGAATCTATCTATTTTGTAAATGATTCAGACTTATTCAATTTCTCAGCAGAGGACAACCTTTGTTTTAAAGATATACATCTTTTTTCGACAGCAGCTTTCTTCTTATTTAAAGATGTTACTGTTTTGTATAAATACTTCTCTTTCGGCGTTAATTCTCCTGCGCTTCTAATATTTATTTGCTGTAGAATTTGATTTCTGCGTCGTTTTCTATCTATATACAACAAATAATTGAGTCTCGTATTTTGATTTTTTTTTCAAACATCTCTAATAATCTACCTGATGATGTGCTCTTTTCTTAGTTGTTACATTTATCTGCTCGTTTAATAAAGTAACATTAATTTCGCCCATTTCCATAGGAATTTCCTGTGCGAACTTTGAGGTGGATGGAAACGGACTTTCCACATTTATTTTTTCTGACGAGTTACATTTGGCCAAATTAATTTCTGTCAAATTAAACACATTTCGCATCTTTGACTGCCTTAGGTAACTTGGAATAAAGAATGAATTTTCCACTGTTGCATCACCACGAAATCCTAAGTAAAATAAAAATATACGTATTCACATCGTTTTCATAGTAATTTCATATTGTATTGCACAAATTAAGCAATTATTTACCTGGAACTTTTATACTCAGTAATGAATAATTTTTAAGGCGCTTTGACCCTGGAAGCTTGCACTCGCTTATAAAGCGTTCGTGATGAACGTGATATACATGGTAATTTCGCCTTATTTGAAGTTCATTTAAATTTACAAAATTTGGATGAGCTACTCGTTCAGTCCAAATATTCTAAATTTCTTCTTCATAAATAGGAAAATAATGTTTTGTTGTATTTTCAACATCACAACCCGGCACACAACAACCTCTTCGCATTTTGCAGAAGTAAATGAACACAAAAAGAGAACAATATAAAATAACACAAGAACAGAACAATATAAAATAATACAGCAATAAAGAATAATATCATCTCATGAAAATACAATATCTGACAATTCCAAATTTGAATTGTCATGCCTTGCAGCCAAGCCTGCCACGATTTTTAAATTACCGAACATTTACGAATTTTAACGAAATAATCCGAACGAAGTACTACTAGCGCTAAGTGTTGTAATACATAACTAACTGAAAGTTTCACGGCCATGCTATATAGTTGACACGGCCAGATATTTAGTATCTAAAGTGAGTTTATATTTAGTATTTAAAGTGTTCCGGTTTGAATGTGGCGCGGAAAAAGCCAATACTTAAAAGTGCAACCCGGAATGGTACTTAATTTGTACAATTATTGTTCTCAAGAAAAAGAGAATAATGCTCCATTATTACCAGTTAATGCAGTGATTGAGGTAAATATATTTTTGAGAGACATTTAATTTTTAAATAATTACATTTCTTTCTTTAGAGAGTGGCTAATGCATTACAAATAGGAACAGCGACAGTAAAACGCATAGTTGGTCGGAATCGAAAGACGAACGAAGATCCTGTAAGCCCACGGAAAAGAAGACAAACAGAAAAATCCAGAAGGTAAAAAAGTTATGTGGACGACTTTGCCAAAGAAGCTATTAGAAGAATTATTTACAACATGTATACAAAAAGTAAATTAATTTTAAAATTTATTAATTTTTATTAAAGTTCGCATATTATTAGGAGAACATATTACTTTGGATACATTACTAGACAGAATTATACAACAAGAAGTATGTAAAATATCCAGGACTGCCCTTAGGTTTACAATGTTCCAGTTAGGATTTCAGTACAGAAAAGATGATAACCGAAGAGGATTGTGCGTAATTGATTCTGTTATTGTTAAAAGAATTAATTTTCTGCGACAAGATATGGAAAATAAGAAACACGCTCAACTTCCTCTCGTATTCTTAGACGAAACTTGGATCTTTTCGAAAGGATCCAATAGAGGCTCCTGGCAAGATGATACCCCACATACAGAGAAAAAGCTCACCACTGTAGGAAAAAAGTGGGTCTATTTTAAAGTATTTAATATTAAAATTATAAATACCATGAGTATGATTTTTAGTATTTGTTATATGTATAATTTATATTTATTTTTGCATTATTTGTTATTTCTATTATTTGAATAATTTATATTTTGCTTATTTTCCTAGATACATTGTATTAAGTGCTGGTGGTGCTTCAAAATCCAACGTCGGGGATTACCACGGTGAAATGAAAGCATAAACATTTGAACATTGGCTGGATCATTCTCTTTTGAAAAAACTAGATGAGACCAGTTTAATAATTTTAGACAATGAGTCATACCACTCACGAGTGAAGGAAAAAAATCCAAATAATTTATGGAGTAAGCAAGCTTTAAAAGAATTTTTGACGAAGCACAACGTTTCATTCCAGGAACCAGATTTAAAAATTATTATTTAAGGCAAAGAATGTACCTTTGGAGAAAAAATACTTTGTGGACGACCTAATTAATTGAAACGGGCATCAGGTATTAAGATTGCCGCCGTATTATTGTCATTTTAATGCAATAGAGATGGTTTGCTCGCAAGCTAAACGCTATTATGATGCGCACATTGGGCGGAACAGTGGAAAAGCTGAAGAAGTAATTAACATGTGGCATGAGGTTCTCAATAATGTAACTGTTCAAAATTGGAAAAATTATGTTACACATGCTGACAGAATTATTGGCGAGCAATGGCAGGAAGAAATGCAACTCGATATCTCTGAAAATCAGCATCCGGTCGTAATTCATTTACAAGAATCGGATACAGAAGATGAAGATTTGTTATAATTGAAAAAATATATATTTGTCCATTTCATTCTTTTCATTTATTTCTTTATCTATGATGTCTTTCAGTATTATTTCTTATTTTAGCACCCACCATTTTCAGTATTTATATTAACGACCAACCGATTGTATTAATAATTACATGGGAATGGATATCCAATACAATTCAACAAAACTCTATGTTATCTGGGCGTTATTTACTCAGACACGTTTTAGAACATCAGCTCTTACCCTGTTCTACTCATGCGCCGAGTTGCTGTTTTATTATGGGAACGCTAAACGGTTGAATCCTTTATTAACCTAAACTTGCCGAATAAATACTGGTTGCTTGAAACATACACCAGTCAACCAACTGTACCTGTTTAGCGGGCTAGTTCCACCAAAAATTATACGGTCGATGGCCAATATGGAAGAGGACTCCACACAGTTACATGATCCTCGGCTAATTACCTGGTCGAACTCGACTCAGATCATTCTCTCTGTATATCCTCTACGAGAATCTAAGAATGCAACAAAACACTTAAAGTGGAATGCAACGTTGGAGCCAGGAGATATAACAATAGGTATCCCCCTGATGAACAACTACCATCAAGAAATGACCAAAAATAGACCAATTAAAAAACTCTAATGCCCGGTTTTATAAACATAATTTAATCTTGGATTTCAAATCCGGGATTATAATTATAAACCTGGATTAAAATTTAATTCGCTTTTATAAAACCGGGCATAAGTCACCTACAAACTCAAGTAGGAACGTGTAAAGTAAATATGTATATTTAGAGATTCCAAGTAGAACCCACTATGTCATTGTAGGCAAGCACAAACAATGGTCAACTTGCTCAATTGTATCAAGCTAGAAGAAAATTGCACGAAAGAAGACCCGACTAAAGCAAACACCAGCAGCTATAAATTGTGCTCTTTTCTAGAAAAATACAATTTATCTAGGCCACTTCACTGTCAGGGTTTTGCGGACGGATTTCCACAGGCATGAAGGACGAATTTCTGGTGAAGATGTGTCTTCGCCATCTTAAGCATTAGGCTTAGTAAATTAGTGTATTACAAAATTGACGATTTTATATTAGTACATTTTGTTTTAATAACTTAGTTATGTATATACGATTAATAATCATTGTTATTTAATTAACATACTCCTTATTATTGTGTTGTTAATTATGATTCCCCACAATAAAAAAAATAGGTAATCCCATTTTGTACCTTTCGGTGTAAGGGTATTCCCAGGGTGCCGGGCGCATCGACCGGATTTTTACGCGATATGATAATTCCTTTTTTTTTGTTACCGAATGTCTCCCATCCAATATATCATTACTGTGGTACTCTCTAGTCTGCTCGGAATTGCCGATCACATAACTAACGTTGTTGAGTTTTATTCAAATTATATTGTGCATATTGCTATTACAAAGACGCCGTTTTTAAAATTGCCAATTATTTTAGACAATACAAGAGGTATATTTTATTTAGTACACTTATATCATAATTATTGCGAAATACATGTCTTACTTCGAAATTTGATGAATAATTAATAAATATTAATACAGTATAGGTTATATTATAATACTGTCAGTTGTCAGTTTGGATTTGTATGGTACTTCGGAAATCACGCGATTTCATCCGATTCCACCCGACAACATGACGTCATCAATTCCCTCCCAACCCTGGCGATTTGAACCGTATGGTTACTAATGATGACGTGGGGATCAAGTCGTGGAAACGGAGTTTATATAATATATATATATATATATATATATATATATATATATATATATATATATATATATATATATATATACAGTGTGCGATTAAAGTGTGGAATATCAAAAAAAAAAGCCGAACTCAGCCGGTATTTATAAAAACGCTGAAACACGTTGATTTTAATTTTTAAAACACATTAATATGTACGATTCATCTTCCGACTTTCATTTGTTTTTCAGTTATGACGTCATCACAAAAAAAATTAAATGACAACATAGATTTTTAGTAATGAAATCCGATAGTGTTTTTTCTTCTCTTTATGATCATGTAAATAAATCATAACGTTGCATAACAAAAATTCTGAGAAAAATCGAGTTGAACATTTAATAATAATGAATAATCAAGACACCCTGATAAAAACATTTAAAAGTTGATTATGGAACTTATAACTTATAAAACATGAAAATCGAAAAGTTTTAAACTGAAAAATGAAAAATAAAGCAAACCACTATTAAATTAAATGAATGTAAAATAAATTAATAAATAAATATTTCATCACGGCATATTACCCATTGCTGGGTGTGCCAATCTGCTCCGTACACAGATATCGGTAATGATGGAATATTTGTATCGTGTGGGCGCTTACCAGGCGTTGCTTCACGGGCACTCATTGCTGGCGTGGAGAGTGCGCCACAGGGGTCAATTTTTGTGGCATTAAAATGCGATGTAATTTTTGGCGTCGGTCGGGATCGAACCCGGGTCCCCAGATTCGCGACCAGACACTCAGGCACACGGCCACAAGACCCCATGAATGTAAATGAATTAAATAAAAATAATAGGTCGATTTGGGTATTTTGCATTAAACATATCACACACTTCTTGCTGGGAGCTTGTAAGGTTCCCACAACCAAGAAAAATTAAAATTTCTATTCGTTGCCTTATTGTTAAATCCGCCATGGCCTTGATAATTTAGAAGAATATTATTAAAATTCAACAATAAACTACAATATTTATGTCTAGAGAATTGAAGATTGACAGAATAATTGAATGAAACAGTTTGCTACAATTAATTTTTTTATCGAGGTAGGTATCTTGATTATTCATTATTATTAAATGTTCAATTCGATTTTTCTCAGAATTTTTGTTATGCAACGTTATGATTTATTTACATGATCATAAAGAGAAGAAAAAACACTATCGGATTTCACTACTAAAAATCTATGTTGTCATTTAAATTTTTTTGTGATGACGTCATAACTGAAAAACAAATGAAAGTCGGAAGATGAATCGTACATATTAATGTGTATTTTTAAAAATTAAAATCGACGTGTTTCAGCGTTTTTATAAAAACCGGCTGAGTTCGGCTTTTTTTTTTTTGATATTCCACACTTTAATCGCACACTGTATATAAACTCTATATCTCCCAGTTGATTCTCACGTCATCATTTTCCGATGCAAGAATTACTAAACTTTTATCTTGCATCTTTGTCGTACACACATGACACATATGACATTTTTATTCGCTATCTCATTATCGTCGGATTTTCAGAGGGGGTATACTCTATCTCCGTCCAACCAAA
Organism: Harpalus rufipes; assembly: GCA_951394225.1. Taxonomy (NCBI): domain Eukaryota; kingdom Metazoa; phylum Arthropoda; class Insecta; order Coleoptera; family Carabidae; genus Harpalus; species Harpalus rufipes. The sequence goes on along the minus strand of OX596282.1, from coordinate 35,132,339 downwards.
GGCTAAAAATGAAATAGAAACGGTATTGTAACCGCGGTAACAAAAAATGTCATTTTCAAATATTTTAATTATTTGAATATTCATGTCATTCCTGTCATTCATGTGATTAAGGTTATTTTCACGTCAATAATTTGTATTTCATTGTGTGTTTATAGTTTTGTTAATTCGTGTTATTTTATATTAATTTGTTGTTGTTTATTTTCAATTTTGTTCGTAGTTTAATTTCTTATTTGTTTATATTTAGTATCTAAAGTGAGTTTATATTTAGTATTTAAAGTGTTTCACAATGGCAGCCTCTACTTCTGGTATGTTACGCGGAAAAAGCCAATACTAAAAGTGCAAGCCGGAAAATGGTACTTAATTTGTACAATTATTTTTGTCAAGAAAAAGAGAATAATGCTCCATTATTACCAGTTAATGCAGTGATTGAGGTAAATATATTTTTGACAGTCTTATTTAATTTTTAAATAATTATAAATACCAGGAGTATGATTTTTAGTATTTGTTTATATGTATTTATTTTTGCATTATTTGTTATTTCTATTATTTGCAATAATTTATATTTTGCTTATTTTCCTAGATACATTGTATTAAGTGCTGGTGGTGAAAAATGATTTATTCTTGACACTCATTTGGTTTTTGCTTAAAAATGCAACGTCGGGGATTACCACGGTGAAATGAACGCAGAAACATTTGAGCATTGGCTGGAACATTCTCTTTTGAAAAAACTAGATGAGCCCAGTTTAATAATTTTAGACAATGCGTCATACCACTCACGAGTGAAGGAAAAAAATCCAAACAATTTATGGAGTAAGCAAGCTTAAAAGAATTTTTGACGAAGCACAACGTTTCATTCCAGGAAACAGATTTAAAAACAGAATTGTTATTTAAGGCAAAGAATGTGCACCAAAAATTATACGGTCGATGGCCAGTATGGGAGAGGACTCCAAACACTTACATGATCCTCGGCTAATTACCTGGTCGAGCTCGATTCAGATCATCCTCTCTGTTCATCCTCTACCAGAATCTATGAATGCAACAAAACGCTTAAAGTGGAATACAACGTTGAAGCCAGAAGATATAACAATAGGTATCCCCCTAATGAACAACTACCACCAGGAAATGACCAAAAATGAACCAATTAAAAAATTCTAATGCCCGGTTTTATAAACATAAATTAATCTCAGATTTCAAATCCGGGATTTTGTATATATACAAAACCTTGAATTATAATTATAAACCTGGATAAAAATTTAATTCGCTTTTAGAAAACCTACAAACTCAAGTAGGAATGTGTGAAGTAAATATGTATAATTAGAGATTGTATCAACCTAGAAGAAAAATGCACGAAAGAAGACCCGATTAAAGACAACACCAGCAGCTATAAATTATGCTCTTTTCTAGAAAAATACAATTTATCTAGGCCACTTCTCTCTCAGGATTTTGCGGATGGATTTCCACAGGCGTGAAGGACGAATTTCTGGAGAAGATGTGTCTTCGCCATCGTAGTTAATGACGTGCTTAGTAACTTATTGCAATATAAAATTGACGATTTTATATCAGTATATTTTGTTTTAATAACTTAGTTATGTACGTATATACGATTAATAATAATTGTTATTTAATTATCATATTCCTTATTATTATGTTCTTAATTATGATTCCCCACAATAAAAAAAAATAGGTAATCCCATTTTGTACCGTTCGGTGTAAGGGTATTCCCAGGGTGTCGGGCGCACTGAGCCGCAGGGTGACGCAATTTGATAATTTCTTTTTTGTTGCCGAATGTCTCCCATCCTATATATCATTACTGTGGTACTGTCTAGTCTGCTCGGAATTGCCGATCACAAAACTAACGTTTTAGCCACATTGCCGTACTGCTGACAATAAAAAATCCATGCTTTGTTCCGGTTTTTGTTCTAAATAAATCCAATATTGTAAATTAACACTATTTTCGTAAAAAATATTTTGGTTGGGTTTATTGAAATTATATTGTGCATATTGACGCCGTTTCTAAAATTGCCAATTATTTGACAATAAAAGAGGTATATTTTATTTAGTTTACTTATATCATAATTATTGCAAAATACATGTCTTACTTCGAAATTTTATGAATAATTAATAAATATCAATACAGTATAGGTTATATTATAATACTGTCAGTTGTCAGTTTTGATTTGTATGGATACTTCGGAAATCACGCGATTTCATCCGATTCCACCCGACAACATGACGTCATCAATTCCCTCCCGCCCCTGGCGATTTGAACCGTATGGTTACGAATGATGACGTGGGGATCAAGTCGTGGAAACGGACTTTATGTATATATATATATATATATATATATATATATATATATATATATATATATATATATATCCTTTCTAAAAAATATGATGTGGCCAGCACAATACCTTCCGTCAATCCTGTGTATTATGTACAAATTCCATTCATAAAATGTCTTGCAAAAGATTATAAATTTCCAGTAATATTATTTCATGCAAATGGCACTTGACACTAACATTTTCTTCTCCTTTAGCTTTTCCCATTCCTTAGGGGTCGCTATTTTTTATTTTTTTCTTCCATTCATTTCTATTTTGCGGTTCATCCTCATGTCAAAATTTTTCATTCAAAATTTATTTTTTTCGAATTTTATGATTCCTTTTCTCGGCAACTGAATTCCACACCCCTGATAATAAATATACCACATGAAATAAGAAAATCATGAAATTTTGAATGAAAAATTACGACATTTTTCAGTTATGGATGTAATTAATAGCTGTCTTTTTGACACGGGTCCACATATCTGCTTGCCAAAGTCAGCAAAGTCACGTCACTGCATTCGCCCTACACATATTTTTTTTTTGCAAAAGATCCTATATTTCCAGTTAAATTATTTCATAAACAAACTATTCGCATTGCACTTGACACTAACATCTTCTTCTTCTTTAGTTTTTTCCATTCGTTAGGGGATCGCTATTTTTTATTTTCTTCTTCCACTAATTTTTGTTTTGTATGTCGTCCTCATTCAGTTCCTTTTCTCTCCTTTCATATTATATTTGGTCTTCCTATATTTCTTCCACCTTCTGTTATAAGCTATTCATTCTTCCAATATACTCATCTTTCCTCATGACATGTTCAAACCAATGTAATCGTCTCTCTTATATCTTTCTAGAAACACCTAAAACTAGAGTTATTTCCCTTATTCTTTCATCATTTACTTTTTATTGATATTGACATCTGTCAATTTGAATTACCTGAATATATTAGCAGTCTCCATGGTTAAGTTAGCACAGCTGGCTGATTTATGAAATTTTGTAATTTTTATAATCTTTATAATTCTTTAACTCCATATCTGTTGAATATGAAATATAAAATGCAATCAAATCTAATGGAGAATAATATATTCTTTAAGTTATAATAAAATTTAACTGAGTTTTTCAAGATAAACTGTTAAAATCGTCAAATGAGGATACCGGTTGACCAATTATAACCAAAATCTAATCAAGTCTGCATATGGTTGTAAGGAAGAGGAATATGCAAGAATTGTAATTTTTGGAATTCTAGTATTGGAGATATCGTTAACGACCCGGCGGTCACGTACACACACATACACACACACCCACAGACTAACACACACACACACACACACACACACACACACATACATACATCATCGTAAAAATAGTAAAATCGTATTGTAAAGACCCTAAAACGTGCTTATTCAATGAAAACTCACCACCGAATTTTTTGACCAAAGACAATACCTTCCTTACCTAGAGATGACGGAAGGTAAAAAGGTCTTTTTCATAATTTTTGTTCTTTCAGCCTTATTCTCGTGACACTTGTATTGAAAACAATATTGTTTCGTATACAATATTGAAAACAATGTAGTTTAAGATATTGTATGAAATTCGTATTCCCGTGACTCCTTGTAAACTGTATCTATACAATTTATTCAGCCTTATTCTCGTGACACTTGTATTGAAAACAATATTGTTTTGAATACGATATTGAAAATCATATAGTTTAAGATATTGTATGAAATTCGTATTCCCGTGACTCCTTGTAAACTGTCTCTATACAATTTATTGTATTGTGATGTATACAAGTATGAAGTTAGTTCATTTCCTTATTTGACATTTATTTACTTGATTTTTTGACATAAGTGACATTTCCTAAACTCAAAAGCATTATCATATTTGTTATTAATTGTGTTGTGGAAGAAGAAAAAAGTATAGAAGCCTCAATAACAGATATAAGTACAAGAACATTTAAAAACCAGAAGAAAAAAGCCAAATTTAAATTCGGAAGTATTTTAGGTATGACAAGAAATGGTTTTAAATTTAGATTCTTATTAAAATGGGTTATTTAACGAAAAAAACTGGCGAAAAACATAGAAATAAGTAGATGGGGTCTCATGGCCGTGCGCCTGACTGTCTGGTCGCGAATCTGGGGACCTGTGGCGCACTTTCCACGCCAGCAATGAGTGCCCGTGAGGTGACGCCTGGTAAGCGCCCGCACGGTTCAAATATTCCATCATTACCGATATCTGTACAAAGCAGATTGGCACACCCAGCAATGGGTAATATGCCGTGATGAAATATATATATTTTTTTTTTTACATCAGTAGACAACTTCTTTCATTGAATAAATGTAATGTGTATTTATAAATGAATAAAGAATATACAATCTAATAAGATACATAGTTTTATTGTTATAAAATAGAAATTTTATCTCGATCTGGATTTGGATAATTTAGCAGAGATGATACTTAAATTTATTCAATAGCATTTTCAATTGATGAACCTGTTAGTTAATTTTTGTAAAAATTTGTTGTTTTTTGTAAGGATAAAGGATCATTCATACTCTTAAATGTTTTTTTTTTAATTCAGCAAAATGTCAGAATTATTTAATTCATAAAGATACATTACACGTATGTAAGTACATTGGCTATATATTACTCTAACATATCATATTTCCTCTTTTCGAAGTCAATAATAGCACTAATTAATGTAATAAAAATTGTGTTTACCATTATTCACAATTTAGATAGTATTTTAAATATTATTGTTTCCGTAACAAGTAGCTCAGTTTCTTGTTCAGAATACAATATTTTAAAACAATTATTGTTTTCCATACAATACAACTTTGATCATCTGAATACCAAAAATTGTATAGTTTACGATAAATTTTTGACATTCAATTTATTGTTTTGTATACAATATTGTTTCAGAAACAATGTACACGTGAATTTCAAAATTACAATTTATCGTATACGAAACAATAATTGTTTTGATTACAATATCGTTTTCTAAACAAGTGTCACGAGAATCAGGCTGATTGTATTGTAATGTATACAAGTATGAAGTTAGTTCATTTCCATATTTGACATTTATTTACTTGATTTTTTGACATAAGTGACATTTCCTAAACCCAAAAGAATTATCGTATTTGTTATTAATAGTGTTGTGGAAGGAAAAAAGTATTATAGAAGGCTCAATAACAGATATAAGTACAAGAACATTTAAAAACTGGAAGAAAAAAGCGAAATTGATATTCTTAAATATCTTAGGTATGACAAGAAATGGTTTTAAATTTAGATTCTTGTTGAAATGGGTCATTTAGAGACGAAGAAAACTTGAAAAACAAAAATATAAACAGTTAATATCATATTACAATTTAATCAAATTAACTAGGACTCTATCATAAAATTCTAGTAATAATCTGCTGAAAAATTTATTTACGTTGTACAATAGTACAAATTTGTTGAAATTAATCATAATAATTATTAATTACATTTGGTACCAGAAATAAGCATCCACCAACTGATATAAAAATAACACTATTTAACATCAATAAAAAAATTCTTTCATTAAATAAATGTAATATGTATTTATAAATAAATAAAGAATAAACAGTCCAATAAGATACATAGTTTTATTGTTATAAAATAGAAATTTTATCTCGATCTGGATGTGGATAATTTAGCAGAGATGATACTTAAATTTATTCAATAGCATTCATACTCTTAATCTCTTAAAAGGTTTTTTTTTAAATTGAGCACAATATTCTAAATTATTTAATTCATAAATGTAAATTACATATATGTAAGTATATTGGCTATATTCCTCTGACATATCATATTTCCTCTTTTCGAAGTCAATAATAGCACTAATTAATGTAATAAAAATTGTATTTATCATTATTCACAATTTAGATAGTATTTTAAAAATTATTGTTTCCGTAACAAGTAGCTCAGTGTCTTGTTCAGAATACATTTTAAAACAATTATTGTTTTCCACACAATACAATTTTGATCATCTGAATACCAAAAATTGTATAGTTTACGATAAATTTTTGACATTTCAATTTATTGTTTTGTATACAATATTGTTTCAGAAACAATGTTCACGTGAATTTCAAAATTACAATTTATTGTATACGAAACAATAATTGTTTTCATTACAATATCGTTTTCTAAACAAGTGTCACGAGAATCAGGCTGTTTATCTGGTATTTTTGCTTCATTATATAACATTTGTTGTTTGTATTTATTACAGTGATCTGCACGTCCTTCCAACGTCCCACACACATACACACATACACACATACACACACACACACACACACACATTAAAATCGGATTGTAGGGACCTTAAAACGTGCTTATTCATTAAAATCTTACGATTTTTAGCATGAATCCAATACCTCTCTTAGCGAGAGGTAAAAAAGGATAATTTATTAAAAAGTGGACGAACATAGATGATGACGAGGCCAAAGAAATAGTGCATTTCTGGCAGACATTTAAATTAACATCCCTTTTTTGAAATAAAATTATCTCTTTTAATAATAATATTTCAAATTTTTGATTCCTTGATTAGTATGAGCTTAAATTTTAGTAGTTGCTGCGTAGTTTGAGATTTATAGTTATTTATTTGATTTAAATAGTGTAATGTATACATTTTTACATAAAACATTAACATATTAATTATTTTAATTATTTTTTATAGTGAGATATATATTTCACATTTCTTGATAAAGTTTTCAATAAATGATCGAGTTTAGATTTTTTATTAATTACATTATGAAGAAATAAAATTTAAAGTTTAGTAAAAATTACAAAGTTACTTCTAGTTTCACTAGTTTACAACTTCTGAGTCAGAAGTCGGCCAGCACAACAAGTAACTACAGATGCGTTTCGCACTTATTGGTGCTCTTCAGTGTGGTGTAACCTGTGGTTTCTGTCCGATCCACAGTGAGTGGACTCCTGGAGCAGCGTAATTTATATTTCTCGCCACCTTCTCGGCTGTCAAATTTAGTTCTCTGACCTTTTCATAGACCGCACTAAACCTGTTATCACGGTTTATAAGGGAGATACTCAATCTTCTACTATATGTTTTCCTTAATCTATGGTTAAATATTATCTTTTGCATGAGCGTTCTGTGTGTTTGCGTTTTCTACATATGCATGTTGTCCGTATGAATGCCATCTAGTACTTAATTCTTTTAACAGTGATTCGCAAATACTATTATTTTTATGCCGCTATCTGTCACTGTCACATACAGCTAATGTCAAATCTGAAATATGCATTTCAAGATTGAAACTTTTGTGTTTTTTCCCTGTATTATTTACAATTTTGTATTATGTAAAGAAAATTACGATGTCGATATAGATTCCAGTTTTCGAATTGTCGGTGGTACACAATCCAAACAACCATACCCATATTTGGTAAGCCATCTGAAATTAAAGTTTCTGCCTAGTAAATAATAACGGCCGCTAGTATGAACGGTGGTTAAGGGGGATTAGCGAACATTTGACTAGCTTCGTTTTATCTCTGTTAATCGTTCATAGATTATTTTAGAAAAAAATACTTCACATAAGATATGTGTGCAATTAATTTTTCTCAAAAATAGTATATAAAGGATTGACAGAGATAAAACAATGCTAGTCAAATGCTCGCTAATCACCTGCAATTACTTGTTTATAATAGCGGCCAATCTTTTTAAGTCATGTCTTTTTATTTGATATTACATATTAACGCTATTAAATCCGTAATATTTTCTCTTGACTCCTTTAATAGTTATTTACGATACAAGTACAGTAAAAAATTTGAAAGGTTTCCGATCAAGGTCATCTACGAATTGTATAAATTCAGATTTTTATTCCGCCTATTTCACACATACAGTAGTGTCGTTTGCTCAGTTTTTATGAGAGTACATAAGAAACTACTGTTATTTTATTATTCTAAAAATATATGTTACAATAAAAGCATTCAAAATCATAAGTCAACTGGTATGTTTATTAGCAAATGTAAAACCAAATATGTGAGAACTAATATAATGACACAATGTCAGTGTCAGCGACTCTGACAGAAAATAACGTTATTCGTACGGCTATGAATGAAGGTAATGCATCTGAATTAATAAATAAACTTACATTACAGCGTAAATATTATTAACAACAAGCATCGTTTTAAAGTGGAATGTCCTAAATTAGTCGAAACAATATGAATTTTTGAAAGACAAGCGTGTTTTATCCATCCTTATCGCACACGGTTATATTCTTTGCAAAGGAAAAAGATAAATGTATGCCAATTTGTTAATTCGTTCATGATGCAAATGACCTTGATCGGACATCTTTAAAAAAACTGTACGTAAAGCTAGTATTTAGTCACGAATAGGTCAGATTAAAACACGAGCGCAGCTACGGTTTTAAGAATAATTGTGCATCCTGGGCTGATAGGATTTTTGAGCCGCCTGTAAAATTTTGCTTCTTAGACTTCTGCGATAGTACGCCACTTGCTTCTTTTCTATAGAGTACCCACTTATAATTTATTCTTTGTATTACATTTCATGTAAATCCACTTCAATGTTTGAATATAATGAATGAATACGTCAAATTTATATTGAAAAATTTATTCTGTCAAAATAAACATGAAGTTAGATATGATCGTTATAATCATGATAACGTTAACTTATATCGATATAATTAGTAGAGTAGGTTTTTGGCATTTTTCGTTATTAAAGTCATTAAATCAGATGCTTAGCGACAGTCGTATGGTAACGATATCGTTACGTGTGTAGTAGAATAGGCCTGTAAGAGAAGGAATTGGATTAAGCTAAAAATCGCATATCCAGATTTTAGTGGATAAGTACGTTTTAAGGTCCCTAGAATTCGATTATAACATTTTTACGATAATGTGTGTGTGTGTGTGTGTGTGTGTGTGTGCGTGGATGTGTGTCTGTGTGCATGTTGGAGGTACGATTTCTCAAATTCTATAAGACTAAAAACCTGTGTGACTACGGATTCCTCAATCTAACAGTAATGAGAAGAGTTGATTAGGTTCTGGTAACAATTGGACAACCGGAAGTAGTAGTATTTTAACAAAAATCTTCTAAATATTATTTTTTGAAAATTTATGTTATTACAAATATTAAAGAACATAAAATTCTCTATGCGGAACTTTTAAATTTTTATTATACCTTCTGTAGATTTAGAGGTATAGAAATATAATCATACGTGATATGATTATCATCGATGATATTCTCGAGTGAAACCGAGCTGCAGATTTCACGAGTCCGAAGGACGAGTTGAAATGTGCTGTTTCGGTTTCACGAGCAATATCTTCGATTATTAATCATATCACGAGCTTATATTTAATGAGAGAATATAATGAATTTTTGCACTCTAACCTAACCTAACTTTTGATATACATATTCATATTGTATTAAAACATGGTACTTACGAGTTTTATTTAATATTTCGGAGTTTGAATTTTTGTTATTATTTATTTTTATACTCAAAATTAACTGTCAATGTCATAAATAAATAAAACAAATCCCTTAGTAACGACTATAAATACGGTGTTTATTTCCTTGTTTTTTATCATCGCTGTGATAAACGCGTAGCTAGGGAGATTCTGAATGTTGATTGGCGGAAAACATGTCACGTGACTAAGGATTTATATGCTCTATAAAATAATCTTTTGTAGTAAATCTCATAGCCCAAACAACTCCATGGTAACCAGTTGAGAAATTGAAATGTTTATGATTGAGAGATAAATATCACTAATGTCAGTGTCAAAAATTCAGATATAATACTGAAGGCTTTTTCTGGGAACGACATTTAATATTTCTTATTGTATTATTAATTAAATAGGTATTTAAAATGATAGGTATATTACATACACCCTTCAGAAATATCGTCAATCCTGTCAATGAATTGGATGAAGTGAAAATTAGGGTTACCATAATTGAACATTTGAAAAGGGGGACATGGTCGACATGTATTGTATGGAAAACAATAATTGTTTTAAAATATTGTATTCTGAACAAGAAACTGAGCTACTTGTTACGGAAACAATAATATTTAAAATACTATCTAAATTGGGAATAATGGTAAACATAATTTTTATTACATTAATTAGTGCTATTATTGACTTCGAAAAGAGGAAATATGATATGTTAGAGTAATATAAAGCCAATGTACTTACATACGTGTAATGTAACTTTATGAATTAAATAATTCTGACATTTTGCTGAATTAAATAAAACATTTAAGAGTATGAATGATCCTTTATCCTTACAAAAAACAACAATTTTTTACAAAAATTAACTTACAGGTTCATCAATTGAAAATGCTATTGAATAAATTTAAGTATCATCTCTGCTAAATTATCCAAATCCAGATCAAGATAAAATTTCTATTTTATAACAATAAAACTATGTATCTTATTAGATTGTATATTCTTTATTCATTTATAAATACACATTACATTTATTCAATGAAAGAAGTTATCTACTGATGTAAAAAAAAAAAAATATTTCATCACGGCAAATTACCCATTGCTGGGTGTGCCAATCTGCTTTGTACAGATATCGGTAATGATGAAATATTTGAACCGTGCGGGCGCTTACCAGGCGTCACCTCATTGCTGGCGTGGAGAGCGCGCCACAGGGGTCAATTTTGTGCCATTAAAATGCGATGTAATTTTTGGCGTCGGTCGGGACCGAACCCGCGACCAAACACTCAGGCACACGGCCATGAGACCCCATCTACTTATTTTTATGTTCTTCGCCAGTTTTTTTCGTTAAATAACCCATTTAACAAGAATCTAAATTTAAAACCATTTCTTGTCATACCTAAAATATTTCCGAATTTAAATTTGGCTTTTTTCTTTTGGTTTTTAAATGTTCTTGTACTTATATCTGTTATTGAGACTTCTATACTTTTTTCTTCTTCCACAACACTATTAATAACAAATATGATAATGCTTTTGAGTTTAGGAAATGTCACTTATGTCAAAAAATCAAGTAAATAAATGTCAAATAAGGAAATGAACTAACTTCATACTTGTATACATTACAATACAATAAATTTTATAGAGACAGTTTACAAGGAGTCACGGGAATACGAATTTCATACAATATCTTAAACTATATGATTTTCAATATCGTATTCAAAACAATATTGTTTTCAATACAAGTGTCACGAGAATAAGGCTGTATCTTTGAATATATAATACATATAAGAATGGCAACGCATATGGCCTAGCAAGATACTATATCTGTCTCTTTTTATTCACAAAATGATTATAGATAGCTAGTGACTCCTACCACAAAACTATGAACTACGGTAAATCGTGCTGACAGCATTGCCAGATACTATTTGTTAGAGGTATTCAATAATCAATAATTCAAAAATATTGTTTCATAATAACCAGATAATATATTTTGAATCTTCAATGTACATGTATACTTGTTTTACAGTAGCAAACTTAAAAACCTTTATAAAATCTTAACTTGCTGTTCTAGCTACGTGGCAATACTGTGCAACATCCACCTATTATGTATTTTTCGAACTAACTCAGAAATAATTCGTATAGGGAGGGATAGATGGCACCTTCTCTCGAAATATTTAATCTAAATACATTTACGTTGCCATTCTTATATGTATTATATATTCAAAGGCTGTTTGTTGAAGTATATATCTCTGTTCCCCAATTTGTTTTAGAATCGTCTTATTAATCAATAAGAAATTATAAAAATCTTTACATGAAAATTGCTTATAATTAAATTGAATCAATCATATACTTTTCTGTTGATCTATTTCTTTCCTCTGTCCACTGGGTATTCAATAGTGAAAACCACAAAACAATAACGTAAACGAGAAGTGCAAGTGGGCAGCACGGAATTATTGCCCCCTGGGTGCCATTGGGTACACTACTATTGTCATATGTCAAATACATGTCAAGTAAATAGCAAATATATGTCATATGAACCTGTCAATATTCATTTGTTTAATATACTTAATTTTTATAATTTCAGTATATTCAAATAAAAAAATATTTTTTTCCATTATTTGTATTATATTTACAAATTACATTATTATTATACAAAAACATTTTCTTCTCGTTCTTGATTACTTGGAATAGCCGAGTGAGCATGTTCATATTGATTACACATTATTTAAACATGTATCAATTGTAGTCGATCTATTTAGTATTTCTATGAACATTGTTCTGCGTGGATTTTGAAGTACCATTTCAAACCAGTGAATGCATTTTTGGGACATAGGTTCTTCTATTTTATATCTGATTGTGTCTTGTCAGCAGTAGTTTGATCTTCCGCCGAGATATTACTGAGACTGTACCATTCGAGTTGCTTTTCTTAATCATTATCATATTGTTGCCTACAGTTAAGCACGGAGATGCCCTGTGGAAGCGGCGTTCAGCAAATTTGGTGGTTGACCAGCATTTTATACCATTTATGCTCATTATTTAAATTCGACGTTGAAATTAGTTTCCAAGTGTCGGTTTTGCTGTTAGCAAAGTAGCTAACGCGATCACATCAGACCTGAAGCTATTGTACCAGTTTTCTTCATACGAAGAATTGGAGAAATTCTTGAAATTTTGTATTCCTCCTGTCGTCAATGTGCGTGAAGAGAAACAGATGTCTTCAGATATTTCATGTACAGATAAAGAATCCCTTAACGGGGGACTTAGGCTTGTCTCCTCAAATGGACTCTTGGTGATTTTCTCGCTGTAGATGCCGACATTTAAATTTATAACGACGATTGAAAATTTTATTGTTAGGAAATATACACTGAAATAAAATAAAACTACTTACTTATCATAAGCCATAATGTATATAATTTTTTTATATCAACGACCAAAACTTGACACAATGCAGCAACGAGAATGTTTTCAAACAATATTTTTTACTATTGTTATTTCTGAAAAATAATTTTATAAATTTTTCTTTTTTATTTCATAGATTACTTAATTCATTTCAAACTATAGTAGCGACATGAACCTTTTAGTGACATCTCTGTTACATTGGGTACACTACTCTCACTGCCTACTATTTGCTGCCAGTTTCCGAATACAAGTTGCACCGGGGTGGTGAAAACACTCTTTCATTGTTTCATTTGTTAACTTTGTGACCAAGAGTAGCAAAAAATAAGTCACATATGTTTAAAATAGTTCACCAGCTACCGTCCAGGCCAAAAATTTGATCGCGCTGAACGTATACTCGCATTCTACGATAACCCCTCTCTAAAGAAAACTTTTGGTAGGTGACTGTACTTTCTCGAGCCGTATGTCATAAGAATGTTCATGCACACCACTACGAAGCGGCATTAACGGAAATCTGGCAACGTCGCGTTTTGATCGGTAGCGGCAGAGGGGAACAGCTCTATCAAAGAGCCGCTGAATCCAGCCGTAGTTACAAATTCGCCGCTTTGACGTGACTTATTCCCGCTGTCAATTTTGACGAATTAAAAATAATATAAGAAATTATATATAGATAAAACATATTACTTATATTTGAATTTTTTGTATTTTTTATTCATTTATATCTTTGAAAAACCATATAACAACGTTATAATAGCTAAATTGATTTTTGACATTCTAAAAATGACATTTAAATTTGATATCTTCTGAATCGTCGCCTACTTTATTAATACAAGACCGGGAAACAACTCAAATTTTGTTTCAAAATCTGCCCAAAACTCTAGTTCTAAAACCGGTAATGAGGGCGTGATTTATGCCTGCTGTCATTTAAATGTCATTTTGAGACTGTCAAAAAATTAATTTAGCAGTTCTAACGTTGTTATACAGTTTTTCACAAATATAAATGAATAAAACATACATTAAATGCAAATGTAAGTAATATTTATATCTATATATTTTATTAGTTTTAACCCTTCCCCCTGACGTAAACATACAGTGTTGCCGCTGCCTCTCTCCCTCGAGTTTTTCTGTCGTCGAGTAAATTATTTTACACTACGATTATTCTGAAACTGTACGTCAGATCGCTTTCATCGTTTGAAATAACATTCGAAACATATTAAACTACTACATATTAGTTTTTTTATTAAAATCTATAGAAGCAAAATGATTCTATTAATCAAAACGTTGGTTTTGGTAGCATTTGTCCTATGCTTCACGTGTTAAAATGTCTGACTTTTGAGGCGAATAGCTCATTTTCTGTACGTCAGAAGTTTATAAAAAATTAACTGTGCATGTATTAGGTCATTCTTAACATAGTTAAATTTTTATGAACATCTATAGAAACTCGATTTACTGGTGAAATATCTTAATATGCGATTATATATATATATATATATATATATATATATATATATATATATATATATATATATTTATATTTTGGATTTGAAAAAAGAGGATAAATGCATTGAAAATTAAAAAGATACCGGACCCATACCTTTACTTCAAAAAAGTGGACATATCCGGTGAAAAATGAACGTCTGGTAACCCTAGTAAAAATTGTTCTCATTTGACATCTTAATTGACACTAGTAACATTGACATCAGGGGCTGAATCTACATTCAGAAACGTGATAACTAGTTTTCAGTTTAGTAGCGTTTGGAAATACTTCCCGACCATTTCATAGATGTTGTTAGTAGTATAGATTTTACAGTAATTCTCAAACTTTAATGTCAAAATACTATAAAAAGGTAACATATGTTTGAGAACTGCTGTAAATTTCCCACAATTCTCTATTGAATCATTCGAAATTCTTTGACATTTAAAACTGTTATTTGTGAATCTGTATCTTTATTGCAATATAGTGCTTTATCATTCAATATATTTTCGGTAAGTACATTATCTTTCATATTAGCATCATTATACGGGGGTGATATAAAAAATAAACAACAAATTAATATTTAAGAAAATATTTAACTTCTGCGTAGTGAAGAGAAATTCTTGCAGTTGACAGTGTCGTCAGTGCCTAGAAATGGAGTGTATAACTGGACCAGAAGAATGTACATTACGGCTGTTCTCTTAGATGTTTGCACCGTAGGAGAGTAGCAAGATATCACATTCTTTGACGAAAGGACATTAAGCTACATGAGATTCAACAAAGAATGTTGAAATAGTATGGTGTTGTCAATTTTAATAAATAAGGAGTATAGACGAGGGTAGAATTGTTAAAAAATGTACGAATATCGATAACGAGGTCAAAGAAGCAGTACATTTCTGGCTGACATTTAAAGTCACATCTCTTTTTTGAAATAAAATTACTTTTTTGTAATAATGATAATTCAAATTTGTTTCCTTAGTAGTAAGTAAAAAGTAAATTTTATTAGTTGTCGCTGTGTATTTAGAGAATTGTAGTTATTTAATTATTATTTGATTTAAATAATGTAATGTATAAATGTTTAAATAAAACATTAACATGTTAAGTACTTCTATTACTTTTGTACAGGGCAATATGTATATAAATTTAATTATTATTATTATGTATTTATTATTATTTATACAAGAGGCAATTTTATATCAAAAAATCTGATGTGACCAACACATATACACTGCTTCCTTGACCTTATCATCGATGTTCGTATACTTGTTAACAAATCTACTCTCTTATTTACTCCTTTTTTATTAAAACTGACACCATACTGTAACGTTTTTATTTATATGGGTGAAGTGTAAAACATAGACAATTATTATTAACTAAAAGAATACGTTTATTAAACGATAATTAAATAATGATTAAATATTAAAAGATAATAAAACAACTAACACTATGATTAAATAATTATAAACACTAAGAATATTATTAAATCTTAAACACTACGATTATTTATTTAACTAACATTTATATCACAACACTTATTTATATAACTACATTTATTTATTTTAACAACTGTTAAACTGTTTATTTATATCACCGAGTTCATATCTGGTTATTGGTATATATGAGACTGAGCCTCCGCCTTCTCCCGGCCAGTATTTATATAGCGCGTAACAGTCTAGAAGCCACTAGAAGCCTTCCAAGCGACAATGACCGGCACACAAAGGGACGAGGTCATGACGCAATTAAGAGTCCAGCCGCTGCGGCGCCAGGGATTGCGTCATCGTTCTCGTATATTCGTTCAGTGGTGGCGTTGTATACTATTCTCTCGGGGGCGCACGTCACATTGCCCCCTCCTTAAGACTGTTTCGTCCCGGAACAGTTCTTGATGACGAAATCTACATGCTTTGCCCTTGGTACACTTTGAAGTCTTGAAGAAGTGACAGTCGATGGTCCGCTGGGGTTCTCCTTTCTGTCTGTTAGGGTTAAAGCTGCAGACGAGAATTTCAATACCGGTATAGCGGAAGAGGATCTCTAACATGCTCCTAACCACTCTCCAATCCAAGCCATCTAATCCACAGCCTAACTTCGGTACTGCTAGTTTCAAAATGTCATTCTCTAGCAGATGATCCTTCAGGTCACACAGCGAGCTCCATAGATTGCGATATGACGGCTTTTGGTACGAGCGTGGTTTTGTGACCAGGTAGTAGATATACCGCTGCTGTTCTGTATTGTTATCCCTCAGTCGTAGCGTCTTCCCGACGGATGGACCTTGGTTGGCCAGTTCTTGTAGTCGTCCAAATTTTGTCTTAAAGACTGACGCTATGCCGCGTGACATCTTTAAGTCTTCCGATACGCAGTGGCCGAGGGAATAATCTGAGGACACGGTGAACAGATCTCTATATTCTTCTGTCGTCACGCCATACCGCGCCTTGTGACCAAAGGAATACTGTTCCATGAAGTCTTCAAAAGTCGGTTCCTGAGCTATGATCCGACGAACCGTTGCTCCATGCTGGTCTTCATTGTTGTCACCGGCGAACGGGGCTAGCCGATTAAAGTGTACTACTCTCGGCTTCCCGGTAGGTGTTTTTCTAATTCTGTATATCACGTCGTTTATTCTCTTAACGACCTCATATGGACCTTCCCAATTTCTTTGTAGCTTTGGTGATAAACCTCGGCGCCTTTGAGGATTGTAAAGCCACACTAAATCCCCGGGTTGGTATCCACCTTTTTCTGCCTTGATGTCATACTGGTCCTTCATTCGGTCGCTGGCAGCTTGAGTGTTTATGCGGACTTGTTCATGAATGTCGTTCATTCTTCTCCGTAAGTCCGTTACGTAATCTTCCCCGGCCAGATCTTCCCCAGGTTTACTGCCGAACACCAAGTCACATGGCAGGCGCAACTCACGCCCAAATAAGATGTTCGCAGGACTTTGCCCTGTGGTTTCATGCACGGATGAACGATAAGCCATTAAGAACAGATGAAGATGTCGGTCCCAGTCTCTTTGGTGGTTGGAGACTACCTTCGACAAATATCGGTTGATCGTTCTGTTCATGCGTTCAACCATGCCATCGGACTGCGGATGTAATGCAGTTGTCCTCGTTTTATTAATCCCTAATATCTTACAGATATTTTGGAAAACGGCAGACTCAAAATTTCTCCCCTGGTCGGAGTGAAGTTCACGTGGAACTCCGAATCGGCATATACACTCCTTGACTAAGGTTTCGGCGACCGTAGTAGCTTCCTGGTTGGGTAATGGATAGGCCTCAACCCATTTGGTGAAGTAGTCCATGACAACCACGATGTATTTATTTCTGTCTTCGCTTTCTGGAAATGGTCCGGCCACGTCAATCGCAATGCGCTCAAATGGACTGCCAACGTTGTATTGACGCATTGGAGCTTTCCGTCGTCTATGAGGGCCGTTGCTTCCAGCGCAAACTACACATTTCTTGCACCAGTCTTTAACGTCTTCCTTGCAGTTAACCCAGTAAAATCGCTGGCGCAATCTTTCTAATGTTTTGTTGACTCCAAAATGGCCACCTCCAGATCCGTCATGGATCTCTTTCAGCACGTCTGGAATTCTATTCTTAGGAATAACCAACTGAGTTCTCTTCTCAGTTCCATCGGTATTTTCCACCAAACGCTTTAACAGGCCATCTTCAATCATCATCGAGTCCCATTGCGCCCAGTATGATTTTACACTCTGTGAGTGTGGTGCAACTTCTTCCCATCTTGGTTTTCTCTCTTCTGCTTTCCACTCCAGCAGTATTTCCAACGTCGGGTCATTCTCTTGGTCTTCGCGTAGTCCATCGGGCTGCCAATTATCGTCGACTACTGTTGTCCTGGCGATAGTAAAATGTTTCTCTTCCAGTCGACTACAATGCTTACACTCATCTTGGCATGGCCTTCTGGACAATGCGTCGGCATTACGATGGCTGGTACCCGCCCTATGATCGATTTTGAAATCGTATTCCTGTAGTCTTTCAATCCATCTAGCCACCTGACCTTCAGGATTCTTGAATTGTAGCAGCCATTTTAATGCAGCATGATCAGTCCTAATCAAAAATTGTCTTCCGTACAAATATTTGTAGAAATGTTCCACGGATTTCACGACTGCCAAGAGTTCTTTTCTAGTCACACAGTAATTCCTTTCTGGTTTTGACAAGGTCTTACTAAAGTAGGCAATAACTTTCTCATGCCCATCTTGTATCTGGGAAAGAACGCCACCAATTCCAACGTTGCTGGCATCTGTGTCTAGAATGAATTCTCCTTCAGGTAAAGGATAACTCAAGACGGGTGCGCTTGTCAAAGCATGTTTTAGTTCTTTAAATGCAACTGTACAGTCCATTTCCCAGATAAATCTTCTTCCTTCTTCAGTAAGCCTTGTCAGTGGCTTGGCTATGTTGGCAAATCCAGGTACATATCGCCGATAATAGGTACACAAACCAAGGAAACTTCTGAGTTCGTGTTTGTCCCTAGGTGCTGGCCAGTCTCTCACAGCCTTTATCTTCTCCTGGTCGACTGCAATACCCTTACCGGAAACCACGTGTCCCAGGTAATGAACTTCTCTTCGAAACAGGTGACACTTCTTCGGGCTAAGTTTCAGGTTAGCCTTCCTCAATCTCTGGAGAACCTCTTCCAAATTCTTCATGTGGTCATTGAATGTCTTACCAACCACAATAATATCGTCGAGGTACACTAAACAGGTTTTCCAAGATAGCCCGGCCAATACTGTTTCCATGAGTCGTTCAAACGTTGCAGGAGCATTGCAGAGCCCGAACGGCATTACGGTGAACTACCAAAGTCCTGTACCAATGGTGAAGGCTGTCTTCTCTTTGTCTTTTGGATCCAAATCCACTTGCCAGTATCCGCTCTTTAGGTCCAAAGTGGAGAAAATCTTTGAGCCAGCTAAGGTGTCTAATGTGTCGTCTATTCGAGGTAGCGGATAGCTATCCTTCTTCGTCACGTTGTTAAGTTGACGATAATCGACGCAAAATCGTGTAGAGCCATCCTTCTTCTTCACTAACACCACTGGTGAAGCCCATGGACTGCTTGAAGGTTCAATCACACCTTCCATCTTCATGTCCTCGATTATTCGTTCTGCTTCCTCACGTTTCGCCAGTGGTAGTCTTCTTGCTGGTTGACGGATGGGTCTTGCGTCTCCGGTGTGTATTTTATGGTGAACTACATTAGTTCTCCCTTTGTTCTTCTCATCAAATTGGAACACATCTTTAAAATTTCCAATTAGATTCTTTGCCTTCGTTCTCTGGTCGGCGGTCAATTCTTCAAACGATGTTGTCAGTTGATTGATTAACGTGTCCGGGACTTTCCGAGATGTGTTCCCTGTGGCCTTTACAGTTCTAATAATCGAGGATACTGTCATGCATTCTCCTACAATTGTTCCTCTCTTCAGAACAACAGGATAAAAATTGACGTTCATTATTCGAACTGGAATTACCTGGCTGGCTTTGACCAGAGATTTTCCAACAACAATTCCAGTGCCAGTTTTGGCATCATCATTTTTGGGCTCCAGCATAACGATACTTCCCTCACAGAAACTACCATCTAAATGTGCTCCCAGGATAGTTTCACTTCGTTCTGGGAGGGTGATGTCTTCGGCCATTAGTACACGCACAACCTTGTCGTCTCGTGGATTTAATATCAGTTCTTCTTCATTGACCATCATCACTCCCTTCTTCAGGTCAAGTTTAAAACCATGCTTTGTCATTGCGTCCATCCCAAGTATTAATTCATCTTCAACTTCAGCTACCAGCGCACGATGTTTAAATGAGGTTTTTCCGATAGTGATGGTGACATCTACTTCTCCTAATGCGGTAGCTTGTTCTCCCGTTGCTGTGCGTAATCGCCACTTAGTTGGTTGAAGATGCGTCTTGCCAGTTTTCCTTATGAAGTCGGGTCTAATTATAGTTTTTGTCGCACCCGTATCCAGTAGCATTTTCATTGGCTTTCCGTTAATAGAGCCATCTACATAGATGCTATTGGCTTTATGATGAAGAGATGCGACATAACTGATGGATTGTGGAGCTACTAGATTACGGGTCGACAGTTGCCCCTTCGCATCAACCCGATTTAGTTTTTCCGACTCCTTTTCTTCCTTTGCAGATTCCGTCTTCTTTTGCATTTTTCTGCAAAGTCTCTGCGGATGGCCCAGTTCACCGCAATTCCAACAGCGAAGTTTCTTTCTTTCGGTAAACACTTCACTTGCAATTCTTCGCATTGTTTCTTCCAGATCTTCAGAGTTTTCCTTTCTCTCAGCATCGATATTTCGCACTCGTGATTGGTTACGTGAAGCTTGTTTGGCAGCTTCATGCTCTAATGCATATGAGAGTGCGTCAATTAGAGTTTTAGGACGGGCCAATCGCAGTGCTTGTTGAGTTTCGCTGTCTCGAACCCCGTAAATGAATGATTGAGTGGCCAGGCACTCCAAAACGCTGTCAGGAGCCGTAGGATGTGCGAGATGAACCAAACGGGCTACGTCAACTTCAAATTCTTGAAGGCTTTCTTTTGAACTCTGATACCGGTTCCTCAGTTGCGTCTGGTACACCTGCTCCAGATGCGCATTTCCATACCGCATATCCAATCGCTTGACTAGCTGGTCGTAGTCATCTTGTTCTTCTTCTTTCAGCGTTTGCAGGATGTCGATAGCTTCTCCGCGCAACGAGACAGTCAACGCCGTAGCCTTCTCTTCGGGCGTCCAATTATTCGCTTTTGCGGCCGCTTCAAATTGTTTTAAATAATTTGGCCACGAATATTTCCCATCAAATTCCGGAGTTTTTATGTGCATCTTTGAAGTAGTATCAGGTTTTACTACTTTCCTCCCTTCTATTGGACTTGGCTCAGCCACACCAGAATTCGGAATTGACGACGATGTAATTTTAGTGATTTTTTCTCGTAATTCTTCTATCTTCTTGTCACACTTTTCTTCTAAATTCTTTAGGTCTTCTTCAGTTTTTCTAGAATTTTCTTCTAATTTTTGTTCTAATGTTCCTGTCAATTCTTCTTTTAATGTTCTAGAATTTTCTGCCAATTCTTCTTTTAATGTTCGAGAATTTTCTTCTAATTTATTCTCTAATTTTCTACAATTTTCTTCCGCCTTTCTAGAATTTTCATCTAATTTTTGTTCTAATGTTCTAGAACTTTCTTCACATTTTCTAGAACTTTCTACTAATTTTGCTATCTGTTTACCAAGGTCGGATACGTCATCCGGAATTTCGAATAGGTAATCTTCAGGATTTTCACCAGCATCGGTTAATGCTTGCCGCAGTCTTTCTTGAAGTGTTGACTTCCTTCCTGTTGTTTCAACATCCCGTTCTTCTAGTTCTCTCTTGAGATCACCTACTTTTAATTCACTTAATTTTAATTGTTTAGTCGCCATTTTATTTATTTTTATTTATTTACACTTCACAGTTTAACCATCCCACTTCTGACACCAATTGTAACGTTTTTATTTATATGGGTGAAGTGTAAAACATAGACAATTATTATTAACTAAAAGAATACGTTTATTAAACGATAATTAAATAATGATTAAATATTAAAAGATAATAAAACAACTAACACTATGATTAAATAATTATAAACACTAAGAATATTATTAAATCTTAAACACTACGATTATTTATTTAACTAACATTTATATCACAACACTTATTTATATAACTACATTTATTTATTTTAACAACTGTTAAACTGTTTATTTATATCACCGAGTTCATATCTGGTTATTGGTATATATGAGACTGAGCCTCCGCCTTCTCCCGGCCAGTATTTATATAGCGCGTAACAGTCTAGAAGCCACTAGAAGCCTTCCAAGCGACAATGACCGGCACACAAAGGGACGAGGTCATGACGCAATTAAGAGTCCAGCCGCTGCGGCGCCAGGGATTGCGTCATCGTTCTCGTATATTCGTTCAGTGGTGGCGTTGTATACTATTCTCTCGGGGGCGCACGTCACAATACTATTCCAACATTCTTTGATGAATCTTATGAAGCTTCACATCCTTTTGCCAAAGAATGTGTTATCTTGCTGCTCTCCTACGACCAATCACCTAAGAGCACCGTCATGAACACAGAAATTACAAATAACAGTTTAAAACGTCGTTGAAAATTAAGATTAAGATTTTTGTACTCTTTCTCATGAAGAATATAAAAATATTGACATTTTATATTTAAAAAATTGTAATTTCAACAGTATGTATGTAATTTGTCGTCACAGGAGTGGGGGTTGTTTTTCATAACTATTTCTGGCGTTAATTTTTTTACCTCCCGCTACCCTTCCTAAGGGAGGTATAGGAATCGTGCTAAAAATCGCATATCGAGATTTTGGTAAATGACCACGTTTTAAGATCCTTACAATCCAATTTTAACATTTTCACGATGATGTCTGTGTGTATGTGTGTTGTGTGTGTGTGTGTGTGTGTATTTGTGTGTTTGTGTGTGTGTCAAATACTATCGTTTTTGAAACCTTGTATTTCTCTTACTCTTACATAGAAAGATGCCAATAGATTTTGGAGTAAATTAGATAACCGGAAACGGCACTTCACTGGAAGCTCAAAATAGTTTTTCTTCGAAAAAATACCTTTAATTGTTATTTTTTCGTGATTTGTTATAAAAATTACAGTTTTTTTTAAATTTTCTACAGGTTTACGTTAATACTTTTTGTATATATTATTTTATGAATAAATTTCTAAAAGTATCTATAATTTTAATCCCGGAGCCTACGCTTTAAACACAAGTCCATGGTTACACAGTTCAGATCTCAAATGTATGTAACTGACAGAGATATGTCACTGTCAACAAACTAATCATTTCAAATAAGAATAGTAACGTTTTAAAAAATAAATAATAAATGGAACAATAATTATATGGAAAGGAACTTAATACAGATTCCTGCATAAGTAAATATGTAGAAATATGGGTAAGATAATAAAAGTATATAATATATATCATCACAGCATCTTACCCATTCCTGGGTGAACCATTCTGCTTTTTACACAGATGTCGGTAATAATGATGACATTTGTACCGTGCGGGCGTTTACCATTCGTCACTTCACGCGAATCTGGGGAACCGAGTTCGATTCCGACCGACGCCAAATATTTTAGAATTTTAAATGGCACAAAATTGACCTCTGTTGTGCACTCTCCACGCCAGCAATGAATATAGGTAAATATATAAATAAAGAAAATAAATAGATCATCACGGCATATTACCCATTGCTGGGTCTGTCAATCTGCTTTGTACACAGATTTCGGTAACGATGATGACATATTTGTACCGTGCGGGCATTTGCAAAGTGTCACCTCATGAGCACTTATTGCTGGCGTGGAGAGTGAACCACAGGGGTCATTTTTGTGCCATTTAAAATTCGAAATATTTGGCGTCGGTCGGTAATTAAATTTAATTTAATTTTAAGTATTTACATGAATAAAAATTAAATTAAACGGGAGGTATTCAGTTGGCCACATCAGATTTTTATTTAAGTATTTAAGAATATAACAAATTATTGTTTGAAAAATATTGCATAAAATTTTCAAAAATAGGCGTACATAAACAGCACAAACTTTCATAATTTGAATCTGAGTAGCACAAACCTAGCACTAACTATGGATTGTGTTATTCTCCAAATATTGTTATAAAGAAAAGGGGTTTACTCTTAGTGTCACGCCAAATTCCCCATTTCAATTGCTAATAATTGGCGTAAGCAAACAGCACAAACTGTAAGATTCTAGCACAAACTAGCACAAACCTAGCACTAACTTCTCCTAAAGTTTTTTATTGATATTAGGTATGGGTCCATCTGACGTGACGCACATCACATTTTTTTAGTATTTTGACCACAGTTCAAAAAAATATTTATTTATACTGTGATTTTGGCATTAAAGTAAGAGAATCACTATAAAATCTGTACTACTAACAACATCTACAAAAAGGTCAGGAAGTATTTCCAAATGCTACTAGATTGAAAATTTGTTATATCACGATTCTGAATGCATGCTGATAGAGAGCATAGATTAAGGAAAATATATAGTATAAAATTGGGTATCTCCCTTACAAACCGTGATAATAGGATACCTTTATATACAGGGTATGGCCATGGGGCAAGATCGCCGCCATAAGCGGGCCAATATCAAACATACTGAGTATTCATTTCCCTATTTATTTGTACGAAATGTGATATTATATTATACAGGAATATTAAATAATCACACTATGAATCTATAAAGGTAATAAAAATTCATTTATTTAAGAGATACACAATTATTATTATGACATAGATTTAGAGGTTATGTATATCATATGATATAGGTTGTTATTATCACATCAAATTTAATAAATGTAGTTATTATTTACATAATAAGTATATATTTTAAACTTACCTTTTAAAAAATTAAATGTTTGTGCTTAATATTGGTCATTTTTATGTGTTTTCAATATTGCCAGTCATCGTAGTCAGTATCTCAAGAAAATATACAAATAAATAAAATAAAAGTATTACTTACACTTTAAATAAATATTAGAAGTATATTTAAATGTGTTTTGCATTAAAATAAAACAAGTAGCCACGAAAACACATAATAATTTGCGCAACAACAACGAATATGACAGTGGCCCTCTAATGGCGGACGAAACGCGAGCCACGTCATGGCCATACCCTGAGTATATAGGTACCCTACGTGATAACAGGTTTCAGTGCCGTCTATGAAAAGGTCAGAGAACTATATTCGACAGCCGAGAATGTAGCGGGAAATATGAATTCATTTTAATTATTCTGAAAATTAAAATTCATTTCTTGGTAATGTAATTAATAAAAAATCTATTGAAAATAAACTATTTATTAAAGACATTATCAAAAAATGAGAAATATATATATATAAACTCCTGGACAAAATTAACGCATCACTTTTTTAAATGCTGATATAATGACAACTTTTATTTACTAGTTATCTTGCAAGTAGAATTTGGATGTCCTCTGACATTTCAATCAAATATTACCAAGAAATGTTTTGTTTTAAAATTAAAATTATTAATTAAAGCCACTTTTGCCAAAAATTAATTTAAAATTTGTTCGGATATTGCTTGTTAAGACAAATTATCTTTAGCCACAAAGTTTTTTTTTGTTATCGACTGTATCAGATACAAGTGTTTTAAAGTTGAAAAATGAATCACCGAAAAAAATTATCGGTGGAGAAGGCAGTAAGAGCATCAACTTTGCTGGATGAGGGATACTCGATGCGTTATGTTGTTAATGCCATAGGAAGAAATCATTCGAGCATAAATTGGATGGTAAGACGATTTAACGACACAGGATCTTACTTTAGAATGCCAGGGCAAGGACGAAAACGATGTACCAATCCAAGGGATGCGCGTTTTTTTAGGCAGTTTGCTGTACGAAACAGGAGAATCACTAGTAATATGCTAAAAAATTAGCTTGCCGCTACTCGCAATCTTGTAATATCGTCTCGAACAGTTAGAAGACGTTTAAATGAAGCTCGATTAAGTATCAGAAGATCGGCAAAAAACCATTACTCACCAGAGAACACAAAATTCAAGGATGGCGTTTTGCCCAAAATCATGAACATTGGACTATTAATGATTGGAAGAAGGTTTTATTCTCAGATGAAACGAGAGTTAGCCTCAAATCTCCTGATGGACGTGAACGTGTCTGGTGAAGGGCAGGAGAGGTTTGCAAGTTGCAATATCTCTCCAAGAGTCCCGTTTGGTGGTGGCTCTGTAATGTTTTGGGCGGGAATCTGTTTCAACGGCCGCACAGAGTTGGTCCCTATACGTGTAAGATCAATGAATGCGGATTATTATCTGGAAAACATCGTAATTGCAAATGTAATGCCATTTGCTCCTTTTGTGGGACCCAATTTTTTATTCATGCAAGATAATGCTCGTCCCCACGTGGCTAGACAAGTTATTGACTACTTAAATGCTTTTGATATTGCTTTTATGGAATAGCCACCGAACAGTCCCGATTTAACTCCTATAGAGCATCTATGGGACGCTCTCAAAAAAAAGGTTCGAAGTCGTACACCCCCACCTGCCCACCAAAATCAGCAGGTAGAAGGAGTAATTGCAGAATGGAAGAATACTCCCCAGCAATTATTGAAAATTTAATGTCTAGCATGCCAAGGTGCATGAATGCTGTAATTAGGAGTAGGGGAGGACATACACGGTATTAATATCGCGTTGAATCCACTATTTCTATTTTTTTAAATTTTTGTCTGTTTTTATGTTGTGCAATTTTTCAACAAAAATTTTTTTTAAGTCAATAATAATTTAAGATAAGTTCGTTTTTCGTTGATTTCGTTTGCAAACGATTAGACAAACCTAATTTATAAGTTTTTATTTCATTTTTATTATAATAGTCATTCTAAAATTGTTATTATATGAATTTAATAAAGTGGTGCGTTAATTTTGTCCAGGAGTTTATATATGTATTATTTTTATTACATTATTTCTAATTTATATATATATATATATATATATATATATATATATATATATATATATATATATATATACAGGGTGTATCAAGATAATGGAACAGTGCCATTTATTCGTGAATTTGAAAAGTTACACAAAAAAGTGATTAAGATATTTTGTAAAGCATAGAGGGGGACACATTTTGACATAACCTTTATTATTTTAAAGCCAGTGGTACTCAACTTATGGATCAATGTTACATTTTTTTACATGGCATTATTATTTTTTATTCACTAATTAAATAGAGAATTTTCTTCTGAATTCAACAATATAATTATATTATACCCTTACATTGCGAAAAATTTGATAAAAATTAATTCAAAGTTAGTATCTGATTTGTATTTAATTTTTTTTTAAGTAGGTTGCGTAAACATTTAATCATTAAAACAATAGAAAATTATCTATCATTTTGGTATTTCATTGTTATCCATTATTACAATTACGGTAATTTTCGTTACCTTTGTAATAATTAATTTAATAATGGCAGCAGATTTAACAAAAACTGATTTTATTTATTGATGCAAGACCCAGCAAAATGCATTCCTAGCATGCAATTTATTTGCAAAAAAATATCCTAATTTCGTAAGACTAACTAGTCTTTACGCGAAATAACGAAATTTGGAACATTTCAAAAAAATAATATAGTACGTAACAATGACATACAAAAATGACAGAAATTTTTCTTTTGTTTTAATAGTTAAATGTTTGCTTGGCCTACTAAAAAAAAAAAAAAAATACTAACTTTGAATTAACTTTTATCAAATTTTTCGCAATGTAAGGGTATAATATAATTATATTGTTGAATTCAGAAGAAAATTCGCTATTTAATGAGTTAATAAAAAATATATGATACCATTTAAAAAAGTATAACAATGATCGATAAGTTGAGTACCACTGGCTCTAAAATAATAATAGTTATATCAAAATGTGTCCCCCGTCTAAGCTTTATAAAATATCTTAATCACTTTTTTGTGTAACTTTTCATATTCACGAATAAATGGCACTGTTCCATTATCTTGATGCACCCTGTATATATATATATATATATATATATATATATATATATATATATATATATATATATATATATATATATATTATACAATATTTCTATCGTTCAGTGTATAATGGGCTAAAAAAAAATATATGGTGTAATTTTAAAATTCTACCACTGCTTGAACATTCGGTTTGTTATTACTAACAAATTAGCCCCTTATTCTTGATCATTTTTTGTATATAATAATTTTCTCTAAAATCATTATTTCGCCCAAAAAAGATTAACGCAGAAATAGTTATGAAAAACAACCCTCCACTCATGTGACATCAAATTAAATACATACTGTTAAAATCAAAAATTGAAATGAAATATTTTTAATTTGTACGTGGTGAAGAGACAGTCTTGCAAAAGAAATTGACAGCGCCTGTACGTCATGACCGTGCTAGGAAAGCGGCAGGATAACACATTCTTCGGCAAAAGGACGTGAAGCTTCATAGGATTCATGAAAGAATGTTGGAACAGTATGGTGTCAGTTTTAGTAAAAAAGAAGTAGAGAGTGTGTGTGTGTGTTCGTATGTGCGCGTGTGTGTGTATGTGTGTGTGTGTGTGTATGTGACCGCGGTTTCGTCAACGATATCTCCAATACTAGAATTCCAAAAATTACAATTCTTGCGTATTCCTCTTCCTTACAACCATATGCAGACTTGATTAGATTTTGGTTATAATTGGACAACCAGAAGTACCCTCATTTGAAGATTTTAACAGTTTTTCTGGAAAAACTCAGTTAAATGTTATTATAACTTAAAGAATATATTATTGTCTATACGATTTGATTGCATTTTATATGTGATATTCAACAGATATAGAGTTAAAGAAGAATAAAGATAATAAATTTCAAATAAATTTCATAATTCAGCCAGCTATGCTAACATAACCATAGAAACTGCTAATATATTCAAGTAATTCAAATTGACAGATGTCAGTATCAATAAAATGTAAATCAATGAAAGAATAAGGGAAGTAACTCTAGTGTTAGAAGTTTCTAGATATAAGAGAAACGATTACATTGGTTTGAACATGTCATGAGGAGAGATGAATATATTAATAGAAGGTGGAAGAAACATAGGAAGACCAAATATAAGATGAAAAGACTGTATTGCAGAAGACTTGAGAGAAAAGGAACTGAATGAGGACGACACGCAAAACAAAAATGAGTGGAAGAAGAAAATAAAAAATCTGATGTGGACACCACACGACTTCCTTGTACGATTATTAAACTATACATATTTTTTTAATAAAGAAATTACAAAATATTAATTTTAACTTCAAAACAGTAAGATATATAGCGACCATAAAGAGAGTTTTTAAAGAGAGTTTTGATTACAACAAAGAAATATTTGATTACAACAATGAATATGACTAATGTCACAATAAAAATATAATATTTGTTATTGTACGAATCATAAAATTGCACGTATTTAACGTAATTTGACATGAACATTTTTACTTCCTTGTACGTAAGTAAAGGAAGTATTGTAATCGCGAAAAATTTCGGTTTTCAGATTTCAGCGGAAATATCCATTTTGATCATCCCTGAATCCATTTTGACTAATTTCGTCGTGACGTCTGTACGTACGTCCGTACGTACGTCCGTACGTACGTCCGTACGTACGTCCGTACGTACGTATCTCGCATAACTCAAAAACGGTAAGCCGTAGAAAGTTGAAATTTTGTATTTAGGACTCCTATAACATCTAGTTGTGCACCTCCCTTTCTGGTTATAGGTTTGTTCGTAGTGTAGTTCGAAATCGTTTCGAATTGAACGACGCATGCGCATTCGTTATTTGGTGTTCGTAGTGCAAATTCGAACGGTTCGAAATTTGTAATCCGCTGTTCGTAGAACGGTTTCGAATTGATTTCGAACCGTTCTAAGAGTTCCCAACTCTTGGAAGAATTTTGATTACTGACATGCGCAGTGCTGTTAATGCACTAGTAGATTTTTGGTCCGTGACTAGTAGTTTGAAGTCTACTTGAAGTTAAACAATTTTGCAACTTCAGAAAAGTTTTTGGATTAACTTTTTACTACCTTCAGATTTTATTGTATAAAAAGTCTTGAGCAGAATCAAGTTAACATACAATTCACTTCATTATTATTTGAAGATGGGAAAACCAAAAATTCATAATACCTATAATTGTAAATAATTAAGTAAATAAGTAAACAAATAAATAAATGTCAAATTATCTTCCATTTCAATTTTAGATTAACAGCTGTTCGCCTCTTGTCACAACAAAACAGTACACATCGCGTTTGTAGTGTTCAAAATTGCGAATCAGTTCGTTATTTTTCATGCGCGCGCATCATGAATCACAAATCAGTTTCGAACTGTCTCTACGAATAAACCTATAATTTCCAGAAGTGGCACTTTACATGAAGCCTATAATAGATTTTAATGAAAAACTGTTTTAAAATATAATCCAAAACTTTTCAAATTTGGTATACAAGACTTTTATGTCAATCGAAATAACATCATAGATTTTGGTTTAAATAGGCTAACCGGAAGTGGTACATTACTTGAAGTTGTTAACAGTTTTTCTTGAATAAAATGATTTTATTTTGATTTTAGAAATAAATGCTTCAAGTTTTAGAGAATTAATTTCTGCATCTAGCACATTAAGTATTATTAAATTAGCCCTTTGTATAAGCGAGATATGTAAATTTAAAAATTATATACTTTTTTGTTTTTGTAATAAAGCTTGCTATGGATTAGGACAAAAACATAAAAAAAAGTTCATGTCAAATTACGTTAAATACGTGCAATTTTATGATTCGTACAATAACAAATATTATATTTTTATTGTGAAATTAGTCATATTTATTGTTGTAATCAAATATTTCTTTGTTGTAATCAAAACTCTCTTTAAAAAGAACCGGGTTAGATTATGGTCGCTCTATATCTTACTGTTTTGAAGTTCATATTAATATTTTGTAATTTATTTATTAAAAAAATATGAATAGTTTAATAATCGTACAAGGAAGTCGTGTGGTGTCCACATCAGATTTTTTTTTACGTTTTTGTCCTAATCCATAGCAAGCTTTATTACAAAAACAAAAAAGTATATAATTTTTAAATTTACATATCTCGCTTATACAAAGGGCTAATTTAATAATACTTGATGTGCTAGACGCAAAAATTAATTCTCTAAAACTTTTATTTGAAGCATTTATTTCTAAAATCAAAATAAAATCATTTTATTCAAGAAAAACTGTTTTTTTATGGGGGCACTTAAAGTCTTGTGTCTATAAGAAACGATACAATAGTATTGAATATCTGAAAAACGCTATAGAACATGAATGCAATAAAATAAATAATAGACAATTAAGTAATGTTAGGCAAAGTTTTCATAATAGATTAGGCTTAGCGCAAAACGGACAGCTTTTTGAGCACCTTTTATAATATTTATTTATAAATAAAATAATGTAATAAAAATGAATGTTTATTAAATATGAGTTCAAAAACTTTATTTCTAATATTGTTTATTTAGTTTATTTTGAATGATTGATTTTCCATTTTCAATTATTAGACAGAGCGTTTCTGACAGGTAAAAAGTCATTACATTCGTTTGATTTCGTTTCAATGTCATGACTAACACTATAAAGAAGTAACATTCAATATACCATCACCGGACGGGGCGGTACGATTTAACGAACCAGTCTGCCAAACTCTTATTGTAGTGATATATCTATTAAGAGTACAAAGTAAAGAACCACTTCCGGATTATCATGTAAAGTAAAAATCTAATATGTTGTTTCCAATCATTTACGAATTTTAAGTACCAAATCTGTTCAGAGCTTCTTCAAAGTATCACTTCTGATTTATCAATTTAGCCAATATCTAATATGTTGTTACCATTGACATAAAAGTCTTAAATAATAAAATTGAAAGGTTTCCGATTATACTTTAATCTAGTTTTTCATTAAAAACTGTTAAGGGCTTTAAGTAAAGTATCACACCCAGTTATCCAATATTATCCAAAATCTAATCAACTCTGTAAATCAATGCAGAAAGCTTAAATACTGAAAATATAAAGTTTTGGAATTTTTATAAAAGTTTTCGTGGAAGCAAAAATTAACACACTCATTTCGGCTTGCTGTGTTGTTCTCGTGCGCCATTCTGTAAATGTCTGTGAGAGAATAAGTAAGGATTGCGGATGGCTAGTCGTAGGTCCAGGATTGTTATTAGTAAAGCTGAATAAAATGTGTAAAATTTAAATTGTTTATTCACACTTTAGAGAAACTAGAATATTGACTCCGTGTATTTACTGATTTTAAACTCTGATTTTACTGCAAACTGATTATGACTGTGTGTTTACTGCAAAACGAATTTTAAACACTGCTGAGTTTTACAGCAAACCGATTTTTAAACTCTGCGGATTTCTATAAGACTCACCAGTCTGTGGTTTGAGACTTAGCATGAGATTGTCCGGTTCAGGGCGGTGAATGGAGTCGAGGCTACAGGGAACTGAAGACTGGTGGCTCCTCCCGAGTTCCTAGGCTGCACTGGGAACAGCTATCGCATAAACTCTGCCTTATAAGCTCGGAGACTCAGAATTTATACACAGTTTAGTTGATACTCGCGGTTTCTGGTGTAGGAACTTTGCCGGTGTCTCATTGTTTTAAAGATGGAGTTTCACGGCGGTTTCTGATTGGCTGATAGCCAGTGTGAAAAATATTTTCTAGTGAATTTAAATATTTATAAAAATCGAACTTTCCAGTTTATCCGTGGATAACAACATCAGGTAAAATGTACAAAATAATAATATAAACAGAATATATTTTATTCCGTAGTACTTTCTCGCCGTGGCGCTAATGGTGATCAGCAGGCTTGTAGATGTCATTTTCCTGACGGCTTTTCTCGTATCCTGGGGTTTATTCTGCAATATTAGTGATTACTACTACTGAATTATGATGACCTCAATTGTGTGGTGACGTAGTCTTACAGATTCGTGACGATGGTGTCCTCAACGAAAAGGTGGAAATGATGAATGAGATTTCGGAAGTCCTAAGAAGTGTAAGAAGAAGGAAGAAGAAGGAATAAGAGGAACAGGGAGTCTAGAAATGGCGGAAGAAAGAAAAAATGAAACGATGATAAAAATGAGACTTCCTCGCACACAAGGGCTCTCGTTTTTCTCCGCCCTTTGAACTCTTGCCGTCCTACATCAAATTCTTCTACAGCGGCAAGGATACGCGCTTGTCGCCAGACGCTGAAGAAGTCGCTGGTTTCTACGCCAAGATGCTCGACCACGACCACACAATAAATGTCGTATTCAACAACATCTTCAAGGACACGCGCAAGTGCATGACAGAGAAGGAGAGATCCACCATCACTGATCTCAAGAAGTGTAACTTCAAGCAAATGTACGCGTATTTCAGCAAAGTTTCAGCGAAGAATAGAAACAGAACCAAGGAAGAGAAGAAGAGAGTTGAAGAAGACGAATGAAGAGTATATGTTCTGTATCATTGATGGGTATAAGAAGAAGATTGGTAACTTGAGCAACCGTCTAGCTACAAATGGAAAGATATCCGCCATGATGCCACCGAAACTTGGCTCGCTTCCTGGACTGAAAACGTCCAAGTCAAACACGTAATATTGAACCCCTCCAGAAAACTGAAAGGCGGTGATATTTGGCAGAAGTAGCTACGAAAGTGCTCGCAAACTGGCCAAGTTCATCGACGAGATCCGGATGAAGTACAAAGAATACTAAAGAGCAAGGATTACACAGGGGGCGGTGGCGTCGTATTTCATTGATACACTGACGCTCAGGGCTGGTAACGAACAGGATGAAGACCAGGCGGATACTACGGGTTGTTGCCCGTTGAGAGTGGAGCATATAGAGCTACATAAACAGAATGATTATATCGTCGTGTTTGATTTCCTCAGAAAGCATTCCATCCGATATAGTCCAGTCGTGGGCTAGATTTACCCTGTTAAATTTCGGGTATTTTTGATTTTTAGATATTACTTAAACTTATGAAGTATGTCTAAAATTTTAAACATCTGAAAATCGGCTCATTTCTCAATTTTTCATCAACTACTTCGATTGTTTATTGTCGAAATTTTGGATCAGAGGATGAGAACTAAGCCGATTTGCAGTTCTTTAAAATAGAAAGATTTGATGAGTTTAATTAAGTTGTTACTGTTGTTAGTAATTAGTAAATCGTTCATCGAAAACTATCGTGTAATACATGATATGAAATAGAATAGAATTCAAATTTTCAAACCGCGTTATTGTATCTTCAACCGCATCAGAGAGCTGTATGAAAAAAAAAAAATGCAGGAAAACATTGACATTTTTTTTAAATCATCGATAATTTACTTCTTTCGATGCCACGACGATTGTAAACTGTTATAAATAGTAACCTTGTGAAACATGCTCTTATTATTCTACCCCACGACTGTGCAATGTTGTTCCAGTAGAGAAGCGCGTTTTCAAGAATCTGAAGCTGTTCATGAAGAACAAAGCACCAGGTGATGTTCTATTTGACTGGTTGAACACACAAATTATGAACAAACATCTCAACGAGTTGAAGGATGGTTTCACCTTCAAGATGTTCCGTACATACAACGCTTCGTGGACGTTTCAGCGTTAACTTTATCGGAGAGAGAGAGAGAGAGAAGAACTCAAACGGACCATTAATTGTGGCAGTCTTTGACTTTTAAATGCACCAAGGGTGATACATGCTGATATCGTCATCCGAACTGTTCTGGGACGAGAAGGAAGTGTATCGTACTTGCACCTGACACCACTGAGTCTAGCGAGCGCGCGACCGTCACCGCTGGTTTCTAGAACGTAGATAATCGTAAACATCTCGGAAGGTGATGACGTATTGCCGTTCGCCGCAGACGGTTGATTGTTGATTTATGCGCGGCGTGACTGTTGTACTGGAATGTTCGCGAGATTTTCTTGAATAACGAAGAGCTATATAAGGCGACGCAGCTCTGTGCGAGTTAGTTGAGTTCTGTTAGTGAAGTCGGACAATATAGTGAGTGAGTGAGTGAGTGCATAGAATTCAGACAGTTGAAATAAATAGTGATATAAATATCGCGTAGACAATCTACAGCAATCTGCAACCGGCCGGCCGTCTAAGATTGGAATGCGTAGTCAAATAAATAAACATTTACTGAAATAAATATCGAGTAAATAGTACTTTGTGTATATTGTTTAATAAATAAATAATCTTAGTGTTCAAGTACTTAATAATATTCATAGTCTTATATTAGCGTTTATATTTGTTTAATCATAGTAATCGTTATGTTTCTTAATTATTTATCATTTAATAAACTTTTATTTTAATTATTAATAATTCTTTAATTTTTACACTTCACCCAAATATATAAACGTTACAATTATGATATTGGTCGCGCACTGTATGTATACGAGTATGCCACTGGAACTTAATAGGTTAATCCGATTTTTAATTACATAAACTTTACAAAAGCGATCAAGTCAAAAATTAAATAAAAAAATTTAGACGTGATTTTTGGAAGGAAAATCACGAGTCACACACTTACCTCGGCAGCTCTATGGTTGGTGGTAGTTTCGCGAGGTCGTGGGTCACTGAGAGAGAGAGAGAATTTAAAAAGGAAGGATTAGGACGCCAGTTATGTCGAAAGGAAAAAGTGGACATAACACACTCAAGAAAAAAATGGTATATAAAACTTTAATAAACTTCACAAAAGCTGTTATGGCCTTTACACATCTTTAAGAGTGGGGGTACAATTGTGATGGGTCCTAAATTGACCGGCCGCCGGATGGGGGGGACCTGGTGGACTACGTAAGGGTCGTCCTGACTGGCCTTGATGAACCTGCCTCGCTGGATGACGGTGACCACTGCTGCCAGGACCTCGTTCTAGGACGTGGTAGTGCTGCGCCGGAAGCTAGGGGAGCTTCGCTGGTAATACCGGCTTAGCAGCCTACGAAAATCCAACTAGCCGACCTCCAGTTGGTGGGAAGGCTTCTTGCAAGGGATCCTGAGATCTACCAGAGGCAGTGAGTAGATGAAGCGAGCAGGTAACAAGTGGCGGCGTCTCGACGCTAACCTCGACGGTGATGATCCCCACCACCCAACGGATCGACCAACCCAGGACCAGGGCGGAGTAGACAAACAAAACAGGCCATAAACCATTTTACAAACTGTTAACAAAATGTTTAAACGACCTTTACCAAAACCAAGAATTTAACAAAAAAATGATACTAAACCTTAGTGCACTTTCTAAAAAAACAACAGCTGGCCAAGCTGAAGAACAGGAAAGAAAGAAAAATAGAGGAAAGGTTAGTAGCTCTACGTTCTTTTGAGACTTGTCTCGGAGGCAGAATTTTTGTATAAAAGTTGCAATACGGCAGCCCATAAAAAGTTACTGGAGATAATAATTTGGGCTTACCAAGATAAAGTAAGATAAGTTAAGATAAAAATCTAATATGCTTGCAAAAAAAAATTAAACAAACAAATGCAACTTTTTACTATGACGTCGAAACAGCCTTGGCTACGTCTTCAAATTCTGCCGTACACACAAATTAAAACAAGCTAGATAATTTAAGAAACAAAATAAATTTAAATAGAAAAATTCCCATAAATATGAAATAACTTATATAAATTTTGACTGAGAATTTTTTAAGAAAATTATTAGAGAAACGATAAATAATTTATATAAATTTTGAGATAAAATGACACAAAAAAGCTGGGTCTTACAATCGCAGCCACGCCATGTGCTCGGGTATGATACAACTTATTTAACAAAAAAATACAGATAACTTACCTCAAACAGGTGTTACATGAGCAAAACAAACACCAGCACATGTGCGTCGCTTCAAGTACCAAGACCAACTCCTCGTCTCAACAAAAAAACTCTCGCGTCGCTCGCGCTAACCGGAAACACTACCTGAATCCTAATTCTTGGCTAGTCAAGAAAAGTACTAAATAAAATTTTGAATAAAACCGCGAAACGAAATTTGAAATCGTTTCAATATATATATATATATATATATATATATATATATATATATATATATATATATATATATATATATATTATAATAATAATAAAATAACCTTAGTATCTTATGTACCCTCACAAAAACTAAGCAAACGACACTACTGAATTTTTCAGAATGGGCGGAGCAAAAATCTAAATTCATACAAATCGTAGATAACCTTGCTCGGACATCTTTCAAAAAATTTTCTGTATCAGTTTCTAAGGTTAGTTTTTAAAATAGATAGTTTTCGAGTAAGTGTCCGCGCAGATTATAGAGCGAACTACCTATAAACGAATTATTATTGCGTAATGCTATTCTTACGTAAAAATTTATACATTGATAAACACCGCTTTACATATTTTACTTACCTTTGCAGAAGCATTCATAGGGTGAACAGCTTTTATTTGTTTATGAAACATTTTTCTAAATTCAACGGAATTTAATAAAATACATCGAATCACTGGTACACACGTTGACGCTGCATACAAATATTTCATACTGAATATTGACAAAAGTTGATAGTTAATTCCATGTATAACTTGTTTTGTTAGTAATGAAGTGAATAAATTTATTTCTTAAATTATACTATTGAAGGTTTGAAATAAATTAATATACATATAATAATAAATATATTTTATATGAAAAAATAATTCGTTAACAAATGTTAAATTACTACTTTACCTATTACAATAGATTATGTTTATCTATGTTGAAGATGACCTTGACCAGACATTTTAAAAAATCAAACTTATTTAAAATATCTTCAGGTTTCTATTCAATCATTTGGACATCATGTTTGTGGAGGAACCCTAATTGGCGCATATTGGGTGCTGACTGCAGGTCACTGCTTCTATCATAAAACTGGATCTGGAAAGTAAAAAAGACACGACTAATTATTCTTAAATTATATAGGAATTAATATTTCAGGAGGATACGCAGAATCTGAACCCGAAAACTACAAAATAGTTATAGGAGCATTAGATTTAAACAAGCAGCAAAGTGAACCAGGTGTAATTACTCGATTTTGTCAAGCCTTTTACAAACATCCTCTGTT
This sequence comes from Harpalus rufipes, assembly GCA_951394225.1. NCBI lineage: Eukaryota > Metazoa > Arthropoda > Insecta > Coleoptera > Carabidae > Harpalus > Harpalus rufipes. The sequence continues at coordinate 35,094,136 of OX596282.1, read as the reverse complement.
TAGGAAGTTTACTATCAATGACATTGGATTGATACATGTAAGAAATATTGTTTTATTTGCACGGTTTTGTGAGTAAATTAAAATGTTGCTGAGAAACACTTGGGTCCATGAAATGAAGACTGGAAATAAATAATTATGTAAGCGCCATATTTGTGAAAATTGGTTTTTACAGAAATAATTTCAGTCCCTAACCCTATAACATAAATAAGGATCGAAGTCCACTTATTTCTTTGTCGTTGTTTTAGGTGTTCATAGATGGCAGGCTTGTATTCTTATTATTGTTATTATTATATATATATATATATATATATATATATATATATATATATATATATATATATATATATATATATATATATATATAGGTTGTTTCCTTTAAAACAACCCAATATCATATTTATATCGTTGAAATCAGAAAAAAATTCTCTATCTAATGGACAAAAAATTTATATAGGTTGCCATTTAAAAAAATATAATTTTATTCTACCGTTTGAGAACCGCTGGTTGAATTTTTTATTTATTATTCCTCATAAATTAAGCCCTTTTTCCTGGTATTTTTTTGTATATAACATTTTTCTCTAAAGTCATTAGTTCGCCCAAAAAAGCGCTGGTTGTTTTAAAGGAAACAACCTATATATATATATATATATATATATATATATATATATATATATATATATATATATATATATATAATAATAACAATAATAAGAATACAAGCCATTAGATAGAGAATTTTTTTCTGATTTCAACGATATAAATATGATATTGGGTTGTATAACAATTATTTCGAGAAAAATGATATTAAAAATCAGAAATAATTCTACAATATTGAAGTAGGCTATGCAATAAACAACTATTAATACGACTATTGCCTAGGTTACGATAGTATATTATTTTCTTATATCTAAAATAACTTGTTTTACTAAGAAATACATAATAACAAATGAACTACATAACGAAGAAATATCAAAAAATAATAGTACTAACATAAAAAGAAAAACAATATGATGGAAATTTTTGGGGATAAAGCCGTGAAAATCTTCGTATCGTAGAATTTTAATTTCTTTCACACTCTCCATACATAACAGTAAGATTAAAATAGTCTAAATTTGTTAATTCTTGCAACTGCAAAGCCATTTTTTATTAATAAGTAATTAAACAATTACAAAAACAAACACTTAATAACGTAAGTAACAAAACTATCTGTCACCTGTATCATTTGTTTGCATTTATATAGGTTGCCATTTAAAAAAATATAATTTTATTCTACCGTTTGAGAACCACTGGTTGAATTTTTTATTTATAATTCCTCATAAATTAAGCCCTTTTTCCTGGTAATTTTTTGTATATAACATTTTTCTCTAAAGTCATTAGTTCGCCCAAAAAAGCGCTGGTTGTATTAAAGGAAACACCCTGTATATTGCTATCTCGATAACTATAAGAGCTACGAGATCGGTTTAATTAGCAAACAATTTCTATATTATGAATATTAAAATGAGCGAAACAAGAATTATTTTAGACCAGTAGTTCTCAAAATACGAGGTGCAACTTTCTTATTTTAAATTGCAACCTATTTTTTTATTTAGAAATAAAAGTTAGAGCGACTGTTAGAGAAATTAATGAGAATATCCTAGAAAATGTAATGAAAGAGTTTTTATTACGTATAAGAAAATGTATAGACAATAACGGCAGCCATATTGAGCATTTGTAGTTTTTCACATTTACTGTTTCTGTTTTGGTATCGTTGTGAACATGCTAAAAAATAAAAAAATAATACCTCACGCCTAATTTTTTTAAATTTCTTCTTTTAAGATAATAAAATTGTTTTCATAGCTTGCTATTTTATTATCTTATAACAAAAGAAAAGAAGAAATTTAAAAAAAAAATAGGCGTGAGGTATTATTTTTTTTATTTTTTAGCATGTTCACAACGATACCAAAACAGAAACAGTAAATGTGAAAAACTACAAATGCTCAATATGGCCGCCGTTATTGTCTATACATTTTCTTATACGTAATAAAAACTCTTTCATTACATTTTCTAGGATATTCTCATTAATTTCTCGAATAGTCGCTCTAACTTTTATTTCTAAATTTTCCAAAGTAGTTGGAGGTGTTCGGTATACTGTATCTTTCAAATAACTCCAAAGAAAGTAGTCCAGTGGCGTAAGGTCAGGAGATCGTGCTTTGGAGAATTTGTTCCAAACAAATTATCTACATATTTTTCATTTAAATAAGCCACTACATTTCTTGCATTATGAGCTGGTGCTCCATCTTGTTGGAACCACTTCATTTTGTAAAAATAGTAAATACCTTTCTGCTGTCAGAGTACCTTGATATATAATAGGGCCAACAATTCTGGTCCCAATTATTCCCAGCCAAACATTAAAACCAAATCTTTCTTGATGCCTGAATGTTCTTAGTCTGGGATTTTCGGTTGCCCAACGTCTTACATTATTTCTGTTAAAAAGCCCATTGTTCGAAAAATATGATTCATCAGAAAATAAAATTTTATGATGAAATCTGTTTATCATTCTGCCACATTTGTAAAAACCAATTGCAAAAATTTATCATATTCCCTAAGAGATTGACTAATGTGCATCTTATAAGAATTAAAACTACTTATGTTTTTTTAAAATTTTGAATGCTCTCCAACATGATACCGCGCATTCTAATTCCCTCACCGACACTTCAGGATTGTAATTAATGTAAGCTAATATTCTTTCTTCTTCATCATCGCGATGATTATCTACTTCATTTCCTCTTCTTGCACGTCGATTTTTCAGTTTAAACGATCTATGTGTTTTCAATTTATTAACAACTTCATTAAAATATTGTCTTCTCGGTTGTCGTCGGTGATGATACCTCTCTCCATAAAGTTGAAGTGCTCTAACAGAATTTCTTTGACATTCTCCGAATATTAAAATCATATCAACCATTTCTTCATTTGTGTAATTCACTTGAGCCATAATTATTTAATTATTACAAGAAATTGTCACTATCGCAAATGTAGGTAAATTCTTTTCTTTTGTTATAAGATAATAAAATTGTTTTCATACTTTGCTATGTTTTATTTTGTATGGAATTTTATTAATACATATTTTAAGAATAAATGGTCGCCATTTGGAAATGGTTTAAGTAAAACTATGATAATTTGGTATCATTGTGAAGCTAATTTTATTTATATTCTGAAAAAAAAAAATATAAAAATACCGATTCCCTATGCTAGTTTTAAAGTTGTACCCATTTCCGCTAAAACCGGAAGTGATACAAAAATTCTGCTATGATCATCTTATGAGCCCCTTTGTCTAGTTTAAATTTACTTATTAACACTTTTTTGTATCTCTCAAAATAAACGAAATATTCGTGGTGCCGGACTTACGCCAAAAACTCATACTTTTAACAATACAGTAAAATCATAGTGTGACCGTTTACAATGGAAAGTAGTGAATTATAAATTATAAAAAATATTGCTCATGTAAAAGTTTATCATCTATGCATTTCTTTGTAAGACCAAAATTTGTCATTCGCGCAACCGACTCTTCATTTGATCATCGATTAGTATTTTATCACTCTCAATTATTATTATTTTTCAAGTCAATTTTTTGTTTTAATATATTTTCACGGCGAATATCTGGATTTTTTCTCTTACGAGGTAATTGTTTTGATATATATGATTGCTAATTTTGAAATAATGTAGGTATTCCGTCAGTCGTCAATTTTCATTTTAAAACTAATCGTGTACCATCTGAATAAATGGATTCATGCTCATCAAAATGCGAAATGCAAATAACCATTTTTTCGCATCTCAATATCGCATAGAAATTTAAAAGCATTTTAATACCATGTTTTACAATTTTCTTTAATTCTTTAATTAATTAATAATAATCATCATCAAAAATGCAGAAAAGACTGATATGAGAGACAGAGAAAGCTTGAAGAATAGATATGTATAAATGTATATGTAAAAAGCAGGAAACAAAAACAAATAACGAAGATTGTGATCGATTAAAGACTCAAACCTAAACCTAACGGTAGACAACTTTACCTACAACAATATAGAATTATTTATTTCATAATATTGTATCAAAAGTCGGACAAATATCACGCACAAACGAAACAATACGATCACGATAGTGTAACTATCGGTATATTTATTCCATTTATAATTCGTTTTTTATTTCAATTATTTAGGTATATAAAAAAATTGTTATTATATAATATTTGAATAGTTATTCACTAGCTGTATGTATTTATAGATCATATTTTACATGTCTATTTGTTAAAAATTCCGTATATTTCTTATGCTTACAATTCAGTCGTTCGCTTCACGCCCTGACATCACGCATAGGGAGGAGATAAGAATCCAGGCCTGTTCTTTCGTGTGGCGTGTGGCCTCGCTCCAGCGCATTTAGAAACGTAGAATACATATCTATACAGATACAGAATACTTCAAGATGATTACTAATATTTCACGAAATTCGGGCTCTAGAACTTTTCCTACATGCTTGTTTCAACTAAATAAATTATAAGCATTAGCACTTCCCCCTGACTAGCAATAATCCATAGCTTTCTTATTTTTAAAAGAATGCTATCTTTTTTATTTTACTATCGAAATCAGAAGAATTATCAGATGATGAACGGATTATCCTTATTATAACCGACGTAATTCTTTTTTTAAAAATATTTTATCAGTCGGTATCTTGTAAATCAAACATCTATAATCAGTAATTGGGATTAAGAGAATCCGTTGGCAGCGCGATAAGTGTACCTGTCATGGCGGCGGCTAGTAGGACTTGTCAGATTTGTTTACATTTTGAATGAGTGCTTTCTGATACAAAAAAAATATATGAGTTCAACTCAACAATATTTTTGTTTTTTTCGTCAAATTTTTCATCAGTTTTTTAACGCCAACATAATTTATAAATTCGGGATTAATTACTACCTATGGCATAATTCGACTTACGAAAATTCCAACCTGGTACTGCATTAAGCAGGAACAAAATACATATATTGGTAATCAGTGAAACTATAAATTTTATTTATCAATATTGGGAATAATTGAATTGAAATTATATACCTTAGCAATTGTATTAGAATTATTTTTGTTAAATGCAAAGAGCAGACATATGTATAGTCAGAAAAATTGACTCTGTCGTTTTCAGCAATAAAATTATAAATATCGTAATTATAACAAGGCGGCACATAACTGTCACCGCTTGCTTTTTCATTAAATCCCAACGTGTTATTATTTGTGCCGCTCTGTTGAAATGAAAATATGCATTGAATGGATTTTCTGCCTATTCTGTATAGTAAAATAAACTTAATTTTATTTGAAATAAATGCTATTTTTGATTGAAATAATTTCTTATGGGAATGAAAATTGCAGTCCCAAAAATTATTTCAAACAATAATAGTATTTATGCTAAAGGACAGTAAGATTATTTTACTAAACAAAGCAGATAGGGAATCCATTCAATGCATGTCTTCATTTCAACAGAGCGGCACAAATAATGGCACACTGGCATAATAATTACGATATTCCGTCCCTAGAACTTATTTGTTCTATATGCACGTATGCCCGATTTTACCAACATTAAATAAATTTTCGAATAGTTTATTTGTTGAATAAGTGAAAAATATTGCATCAAAATATGAGAGCTAGAATAAATATCGTCATTAGTGTTATGATTTCGATGCTATATTTTTCTCTTATTCGACGAATAAGGTATTTAGAGATTTATTTGACGTAGGTGAAACCAGCCATTAGCCACGAGCACGAGATAATCCACTTTAAATATTATAGTTAACTTATGAAATATTTAACACGAAATCATTTTGCAAATTGACATACTATTACTTAAATGTGATATTGTTTTTAATTGTTTAAATTATGTATCGTATTATTTATAATTAACAAAAAAAAAACTTTTCAAATGGAACAAATTTCTAAAACCTTGTGCTATGTGATTTTTTTTGTATTAGTAAAATAATGATTTTTATTGAAATGTTTTTATTTTAGTGTAAAATTGAAGTTATAATATTGTACAGTTTAGCCTTAGAGAGTTTAGGAAGCATAATAGTTATTATTTGTGTTCCATGGGTTGAAAATAGCTGTTTGCAGATTAATACTAGAGATGTCGCCCTAGTGTAGCGTAGCTTACGGTACCTTTATACTCAGGGTATGGCCATGACGTGCTCGCGTTTCGTCCGCCATTAGAGGGCCACTGTCATATTCGTTGTTGTTGCGCAAATTATTATGTATTTTCGTGGCTATTTGTTTTATTTTCATGCAAAACACATTCAAATACACTTCTAATATTTATTTAAAGCGTAAGTAATACTTTTATTTTATTTATTTGTATATTTTCTTGAGATATTGACTACGATGACTTGCAATATTAAAAACAAATAAAAATTGCCAATATTAAGCACAAACATTTAAATTTTTAAAAGGTAAGTTTAAAATATATACTTGTTATGTAAATAATAACTACAGTTATTAAATTTGATATGTTAATAACAACATAATCCTATGCCTGACATAACCTCTAAATCCATGTTATAATAATAATTGTGTATCTCTTAAATAAATGAATTTTTATTACCTTTATAGATTCATAGTGTGATTATTTAATATTCCTGTATAATATAATATCACATTTCTTACAAATAAATAGGGAAATGAATTATCAGTATGTTTGACATTGGCTCGCTTATGGCGGCGATCTCGCCCCATGGCCATACCCTGTATATAAAGGTACCCTAGCGTAGCTTAGGATACGTATATACTCAGGGTATGGCCATGACGTGGCTCGCGTTTCGTCCGCCATTAGAGGGCCACTGTCATATTCGTTGTTGTTGCGCAAATTATTATGTATTTTCGTGGCTACTTGTTTTATTTTAATGCAAAACACATTTAAATATACTTCTAATATTTATGTAAAATGTAAGTAATACTTTCATTTTATTTATTTGTGTATTTTCTTGAGATACTGACTACGATGACTGGCAATATTGAAAACACATAAAAATTACCAATATTAAGCACAAACATTTAAATTTTTAAAAGGTAAGTTTAAAATATATACTTATTATGTAAATAATAACCAGTTATTATATTTGATGTGATAATAACAACCTATATCCTATACGCTACATAACCTCTAAATCTATGTCATAATAATAATTGTGTATCTCTTAAATAAATGAATTTTTATTACCTTTTTAGATTCATAGTGTGATTATTTAATATTCCTGTATAATATAATATCACATTTCTCACAAATAAATAGGGAAATGAATTATCAATATGTTTGACATTGGCTCGCTTATGGCGGCGATCTTGCCCCATGGCCATACCCTGTATAAAAAGGTACCCTAGCGTAGCTGCAACTAGTTGAGGTAAACAAAGATATTTTTAACCAGAGATACATTCTGTCAAGAAAATACCGGGAATTGTATATTAAAAAATCTGATGTGGACACCACACGACTTCCTTGTACGATTATTAAACTATACATATTTTTTGAATTAATAAATTACAAAATATTAATTTTAACTTAAAAACAGTAAGATATATAGCGACCATAAAGGGAGTTTTTAATGAGAGTTTTGATTACAACAAAGAAATTTTTGATTACAACAATGAATATGACTAATTTCACAATAAAAATATAATATTTGTTATTGTACGAATCATAAAATTGCACGTATTTAACGTAATTTGACGTGAACATTTTTTTTGTCCTAATCCATAGCAAGCTTTAATTACAAAAACAAAAAGTATATAATTTTTAAATTTACATATCTCGCTTATACAAAGGGCTAATTTAATAATACTTGATGTGCTAGACGCAGAAATTAATTCTCTAAAATTTTTATTTGAAGCATTTATTTCTAAAATCAAAATAAAATCATTTTATTCAAGAAAAACTGTTAACAACTTCAAGTAATGTACAAATTCCGGTTAGCCTATTTTAACCAAAATCTATTATGTTATTTCGATTCACATAAAAATCTTGTATACAAAATTTGAAAAGATTTGGATTATATTTTAAAACAGTTTTTCATTAAAATCTATTATAGGCTTCATGTAAAGTGCCACTTCTGGAAATTGTGTAATAACCAGAAAGGGAGGTGCACAACTAGATGATATAGGAGTCCTAAATACAAAATTTCAACTTTCTACGGCTTACCGTTTTTGAGTTATGCGAGATACGAACGTACGAACGTACGTACGGACGGGTCCGTGAAGTTGGCACGTCATTGGAAGCACAAATATTCTTTTTTATATTAGTAATTAGTGCTTCGTTAGTGCTCTTTTGTGCTTCAAAAAAATTTAAAATTAATTGAACGGTTCACGAAATAATTAACATTATATGATGACGTGCCAAGTTCACACTTAGCACGTCATTAATAAAATTTGAAATTACTTATTGCATCTTTTGTTAGTGCTTCGTTAGTGCTCTTTTGTGCTTCAAAATTTTTTGAAATTAATTGAACGGTTTACGAAATAATTAACATTATATGATGACGTGCCAAGTTCACACTTAGCACGTCATTAATTAAATTTCAAATTACTTATTACATGTTTTGTTAGTGCTTCGTTAGTGCTCTTTTGTGCTTTAAATTTTTTTGAAATTCATAAAGCGGTTTATGAAATAATTAAGATTATTTGATGACGTGCCAACTTCATGGCATTAATAAAATATTATACTGTTTAACACAAAATTTGTTAGGGCTATGTTAGTGCTCTTTTGTTCTTTATATTTTTTTTAAATTCATAGAACAGTCCATTAAATAATTAACTTTTTTTTTTAATGGAAACAATATTTAACTCTTTACCTAAAAAAATCCACATACTTGTATTTTCCTGTTTTAAATTATATAAAGGCTGTTTAGTTACGAATTTGTTTTATTATATTAATATTAATTTAGATAAACTTAATTTCATGTTAACTATCAAAAAAATAATTTCATTATTTACAAAAAAAACACATTCTAAATTATTTAAAAAAATTCCGAATATTCTTAAAAAAAATCTTTGTATTTGGCCTTTATGTTCCTAAATTTTTATACAGGGTGAGTCGGGGTGACGCCCCCCCCCCTCTTTAACTTGTTTATTTTGAGTAATAGAAAAAAATACTCATACAGAAGTTTTATAATTTTAAATATACAATTTTATGGCAGATGTTGATATTATTTACAAAGTCAGGTTTACAAAATACGATTATCGACTTTTAGTTATTAAATAGCAACCTAGAATTATTTTACTAAAATATAAACCGCCATATCTTTCTCTTTTCAATAATGTATTAATTTTAATGAATGTATTTGAAAAAATTCGAGAAAAATAAAATAATTGAGATATATAGGAAATAATTTTTATTCTAATATTATAGGTGGCTATGTGAAAATAAACAAAATATAACAATGCTAATACCAACAAAGTATACATTTGTTTGTTACTTATTTATTATTACTTATTTATTTATCTATTTATTTATTATTTATTTTCACATAGCCACCTAGAATATTTGAATAAAAATTATTTCTCATATAACTCATTTATCTTATTTTACTCGAAATTTTTCAAATACATTAATAAAAACTATTAGATCGTTAAAAGACAAAAATGTAGTGGTATATATTTTAGTAAAATAATAATAGGTTGCTATTTAAAAAATAAAAGTTGATAGTTGTATCTTGTAAACCTGACTTTATAAAAAATATCTATATTTGCCGTCAAATATTATCTATAATTCAAATAATAAAACTTTTATATGAGCCATTTCTTTCTATTACTTATAATTAAAAAGTTAAAGGGGAGGCGTCGTCTCAGACTCATCCTGTATACATTTGAGAGAGCAACTGATTAAATTTTAGCTATGATCAACCGAAATTGGTACACTGGTTTGCAAAAAAATCGCGTACACCTATTTTTTGTTGTATTGAGTCGATCTTGATTTTTAACTTGTCAATGTCATTAGTGTCAATTAGAATGTCAAAATTAACCGAAATTCAAATACATACTTGGTTGTTCTTTAATTTTTCTTGAAAAAAATTAATTTTCAGAGTAGGTAAACAACAAAAAATTTTGTATGTCACTGCATACGGTTGAAATATATAACTTTTTTTAAACTGGGTAGAGATACCGATGTTTTTACCTCCAGCCAATAATAGAGATATATGATCAAGTTAAAATTCACCAGTTTAGATTTTCATGAATAAACAAGTTTCAAGGCCTGTGTAATCCGATTTTAACATTTTTACGATAATGTCTTTATGTGTGTATTAATGGAATATACACTAGTTCATATATTATTTAAGAGAAATGGCTACACCTGCGTATACCGTGTGTCTGTCTTAAAGGTGTACATAGGCAATTAACATGGGAAACCAGTTTTTTGCAATTCCCTGCTTGCCTAATTATTTAAACAAAAACGCGTCAAATAAAGGTTTTAGGGTATAAAATTCTGCATCTAAATCAATAAACAGAATTACTTTTACATGCTTTGTAGCGGCAGAAATTAAATATGAAAATTTCGAAAATTACCTTGAAAATAATATCGATAGCCATGGAATTGTACAAAAAATAAATAAATTCTTGACATTTTATCTGTCACAACGTATGTTCTGACAATTTGATTTTGTCTCTGGTTTTATTGTTTGAAATTATTAAAAAATGAATATTTATACTAATAAAAAGTTTTTATTGATAAGTGTAGACCACTTCTGTAGTACTAGATATATTGGAAATGAGTTGGGAGTACATCACAGCATCATACAAATTATTAAAAAAAAAAACGTATTATTCTTATAAAATGCAGTGTCACAAAGAACTTGTCCCATACGATGAAGAAAGTAGAAGAGTGTTTTGCGTAGATATGCAGAACCCGGCTAATAATGATCAAAATTTTTTCCATTTCTTTCACGGACGAATGCACTTTCACTTTGAACAATGAACCAAATATCCAAAATACCCGTTGTTGGGCTATAGAAAATCCTGGAATTAATATTTCTACAAGGACACAATATCCTCGAAAAGTTAATATTTGGGCCGGAATTTTAGGTCACCACATAATTGGTCCTATTGAAATACGTGGCAATCTAAATACCGAAAATTATTTGGAGATGCTACAAAATGAAATTGGTCCTGCAATAGAGATCGAGAGGTCTGGTTCCAACAGGATGGATGTTCTGCACACTAGGAACTTTAGAGAATATTTGGATCTGGTATTTCCTGGGCGCTGGATTAAACGAGGGGGTATTATTGACTGGCCTGCTAGATCTCCAGATCTTGCTCCATGTGACTTTATTTATGGGGTTACATAAAAAATCAAATTTATAAAAAAGGCACGAAAACATAAATGATCTAACAGATTCCATATTTAATGAATGTCATCCTATAATGGTTCTGCATTTGAATATTTATTGTAACTATTATCTTTATAATTACTTGTTATCCTAATTACTACAAAACTTTACTTGCTTGAGCATATTTTGTTACGCAATATTAAATTTTTAATAAATTCATATATTAAACAAAACTGTATTTTTTAAATTTATTTATTAATCTAATATTTCTATTGTTGTTATAATTAACGATATTTGTCCAAATAGAAAAACGTCAAGCATTTATTTATTTTTTGTTCAATTCCATGGCTGTCGATATTTTCAAAGTAATTTTCGACATTTTAATGTTTAATTTCTGCCGTTACAAAGCATATAAAAGTAATTCTGTTTATTGATTTAGATGCAGAATTTTATGCCCTAAAACTGACGCGTTTTTGCTTAAAATATTTAGGCAAGCAGGGAATTGCGAAAAAAAAGATTTCCATGTTAATCTGCTACGTACACCTTTAAGATAGATACACGGTATATGAAGTGAAAATTAAAATAAATTGTTCCTTTACTAGAACTATCAACATTTTAAAAAATTCAACATTAGATGAACAGTTCTAAAATAAACCTGCGTTTTCAAAAAGTATTTTTGAGATCTATTAGTATTTGACTATGATTTTATGACGAAAACAGCATTTCTCGTTTTCCCTATAAAATCTAAGTCATATACTAATAGATTTCTATAATACTGTTTTTAAAATGCAGGTTCATATTAGAAGTATGTTCGCCTAATGTTGAACTTTTTAAAATGTTAACTATTCTAGTACATGAACAATTTATTTGAATTTTCGCTTCATATATAGTAGGCAGGGGTAACCATTCCGTTTAACCATTTATCTAATTTTTTGTATTCAAGTTTCCGTCATACCAGCGAGGAAGTGATTAGATTCTGTTTTTAAGGTGTATTATCAGAAATGAATTTTATGAAAAATAACATACAAACATCTTGATTAATGAAAAGATAATACTTGAAGTTATTTAAAAAAATTGGATTCCGTATAACATAATGTGGCACAAGGTCAACCCATAACGCCTGCATGACCTTCGTCAGAAAATAGTGGTTTAATATTTTTCATTAATTTTCATGCAATATTTTTTTTATTCATATACTCCATTTTCCAACCGGAAGTAGTCCTTCAAATATAAATAAAAACTTTTCAAATTTTGTATTAAAGGCTTTTATATCGATGAGAACAAATATTTAATTTTAGCTGCTAGTTGTGAATTAGTGAAGTGGTATTTTACTTGAAGCTCCTAATAGATTTTATTGAAAAAACATTAAAATAAAATCCAAAACTTTCCAAATTACATGTTAATACTTATATTTAGAACAAAAGTACAAGAATGAAAAGTTGTTTAGAATTAATTTTTACTTATTCCTTTTCCTCATTTAATTTTTAATTCAATAGAATATCTCTAGTACTAGATATTTGGAAAAGAAGATATGACATTTTCGTCAAAAATCAGATAGCCATGGAAATAAAAAACAAATAAAACAAAATCTCATACTGACAGTTCAGTTCAGTGTTATTGATGTTAATTGTTGCAATCATTGTGTCTACACTGTTGTAATCAATAAATTGCATCACTGTTCGTCTCTGCATAATAAAATGGATTTGTTCAGTACCAAAGAAAAAAATTCGATTGTCAAATAACATTGCAGAGCAAATAGTTATGAAGAAATTCGTGCAATATTTCGTGTAATTGAGAGATTTAATGAAACAGGAAGTGTTTTAAAACCATGCAAGTGTCAAAGGTCAATTGCAGATGAAGATGAAGATGAAGAAAGACAAGCAAATAAAATTAATGTAATTGCAGCCATTGAAAATAATAAAAATATAAGTTTGTGGCAAATAGAAAAAGACACTTCAATTCTATTTAGTACTGTAAGAAATTATTTAAAAAAAGAAAAATATAAATCTTTTAAATATGGCAAACACCAGCAATTCAATGAAGAATATAAGTTTCTGAGAGCAACATTTTGTGAATTAATGCTGGAAAAAACAAATGCAGATATACATTTTATTGAAATATTTGTTTTTTCGACGAAAGCACATTTACACTCAATAATAAGCCAAATATTCAAAATTTTAGATATTGGCGTAAAAATAATGAACATCTGAATGTTACGACTCATACACAATATCCCCGAAAAGTCAATGTTTGGACTGGAATTAAAAAAAACCATATTATTGGGCCATATTTAATTAACGGCCCTTTAACTGGTCAGTCCTATTATGATCTGCTGATAAATGATATTGGACCGGCAATTGAAGAACTGGCCAATGATCGTGAAGTATGGTTGCAACAAGACGGCTTGGACGCTCATAATACAAAAATTGTAAAAGAATATATTAATGATGTATTTCCCGATACATGGATTGGTAGAGACGGGCCAATTCACTGGCCCGCACGGTCTCCGGATCTAGCGCCAAATGATTTTTTTCTATGGGGACATCTAAAATCAAAAATTTACACTGATTACAAATATCTAGATTTAGAATCACTAAAAAACAGAATATCCCTGGAATGTACTAAAATATCGTGCTACCAACTAGCGAATGTTAGGAGTTCTTTTTATGATATATTAGGTTATTATTTGGCGCAGAATGAAGACATATTTGAGCATTTAATTTAAATAAAAGTTTTCTAGTTTGCTGCTATTCTTTTCTTCCGATTTGTATGATTTATTTTATTATTAAATATTTGATAATTTCCCATTTTTAATATTCACCGAAATCTCAGTTGAGTTCAGTGTTATTGATGTTAATTGTTGTAATCATTGTGTCTATTATTATAATTCAGCATTAAATATTAAAGTATTATGATCTTAATTAATATTTTGTTTTATTTGTTTTTTATTTCCATGACTATCTGAATTTTGATGAAAATGTCATATTTTATTTTCTAAATATCTAGTGCTACAGATATTCTATTGCATTAAATGAGGACTTTTTTAAGTAAAAAAAATTCTGAAAAACTTTTAATTCTTGTACTTTTGCTTTAAAATGTACGTGGAACATAGGACTTTAACATGGGATTTTAAATATGTGCGGAAATTGGCTCTCCTGTACATTTTAAAGCAAAAGTACAAGAATTAAAAGTTGTTCAGAATTTTTTTTACTTAAAAAAGCCCTCATTTAATATATGTATATATATATATATATATATATATATATATATATATATATATATATATATATATATATACAGCGTGTTTACGGTCTTTTTGTTTTATTTTTAATGGGCGATACTACAGGTCAAAAGAAGGCGAAAAACATTAAAACACCTTGGTAAAATATTTATAATAAAAGAGATATCAATATTTTAGTTTTTATAAAGGGGAGGTAAATTAATGTTGAAAAAAGTTGTAGTAACCTGTGCAATGACAAATTTCTCTCTTTTGTTTTTTAATTTGTTTATCTGTCAGTTACAGTTTGTTTATTGTGCACCATGAGTTTCTAATTGATTATTGTTATTAATTGTGTAAAAGGTGAACAATATACCATCGGTGTTCTAATACGGAATTAGTTGACATGATGCTCATTTATGGGGAAGTGCATCAAAATTCAATTGCAGCAAGTCGTCTTTACAGAGAGCGATTTCCAAATAGGCAATGTCCTGTACCCGATCAGTACACTAATTTAGTAATACGTGCTCTAGATAATGGTGATCTGCGAAATAATCAAAGGCGTGATGGAGGTCCTGGTCGGTTCCGACGAATTTTAGATGCGGATGTACAAATTTTAAACCTCGTTGACGAAAATCCTTCAACCAGTAAATTGCTCGGCAAATCGCATTGTATGGCGAACACTACGCGAGTATCAACTACATCCGTTTCATGTACAGCGAGTACAAGCTTTACAACCTCAAGATCACCCTCAGCGCGTACGGTTCTGTAGATGGTTTTTGCGCAAAAATGACGAAGTCCCTAATTTTTCGTTGAGTGTGTTGGCGACTGACGAAGCTACGTTTACTCGTAACGGCATAAACAATTGCCACAATACGCATATCTGGAGTTTCGAAAATCCGCATGTTGTTCGTCGTGGTCATTTTCAATACATATTTTCTGTGAACATATGGGCCGGATTAGTGAATTCACAGTTGATTGGCCACTTTGTGTTGCCAGAACGACTAAATGCTATTTTTCTTGCAAAATGATTTGCCAGAACTTTTAGACGATGTTCCCTTAAATGTGCGTCAAGAAATGTGTTTTCTCCACGACGGTGCACCGGCGCATTTCAGTCGTCTCGTACGTCATCACTTAAACCATGCATTTGGAAATAAGTGGATTGGTAGGGGCGGTCCTGTTTCTTGGCCTCCGCGGTCACCTGACTTAACACCATTGGACTTTTATTTGTAGGGGCATATGAAAAACATGGTATACACCACCGAAATTATCGACCCTGAAGACCTTCGTAACCGGGTGGAAGCAGCAGCGGCGGAAATTCGACAAGGCATGGGCCTTGCAACGTACGTTAATTCATGGATATGATGAGCAAGACCTTTGCATACAGCAACAGGGTGATAACTTTGAACATCTGTTATAAAAGCGCGTATCGTTATGTTTTAATTCCATAAAAATAAAAACTAAAAAAATAGTATCACCCATTAAAAAAAAAGACCGTAAACACACTATATATATATATATATATATATATATATATATATATATATATATATATATATATATATATATGTATATACAGGGAGTAAACGGAACTAGGGAACGCGATTTTTCTCGGAAGTTATTAGAGATACAAAAAAATCTTTCAAATAAAATTTTTAATGTTTCTAGCAAGCTAATTAATCTAAATCAAAAAAAAATTTTTTTTTCGCAGATATCCGTATTTTTGACTTTTTTTTTAAATGGTACACCCTATATATTTTTATACTATTTAATAGGAAATAATTTTTGCTTTAAAAACGTTTTTAAAGTTATACCTTCTAAACTTAATAGAATTCGAGATATTGAAGAAAATATTAAAATAGTTTTACTCGAAATTAAAGCTGGCTATGAAAACAAAATTATTGAGTTACGAAACATTTTAATTTACAAATGTACATCAAATTATTGTCTTACTGGTAACACTATAAAAATTGTTCAAAATTTTCACCGTTTTCTTGTATACAAAAATTGAGCCTTTTTAACAAATGTTGATTTACAGTATTATTAATTTTATTATTTAACAGCTTGTCTTATTCTATGTTTTTATTCTTCAAGTGTAGTAACGTGCGTAACATAAACTTTGTTTCTGATGGCACCCCGCAGAAAGAAATCTAAGGGCGATAGATCGGGAGACCTTGCAGGCCACATTATGGGTCTTCTTGTTCCAATTCAGGCATTTGAAAATTTTTGATAAATAGTTTGTTTCCATAGCCAGCTTTAATTTCCAGTAAAATTATTTTAATATTTTCTTCAATATCTCGAATACTATTAAGTTTAGAAGGTATAACTTATGAATTTTTTTTAAAGCAAAAATTATTTCCTACTAAATGGTATAAAAATATACAGGGCGTACCATTTAAAAAAAGTCAAAATAGGTATATCTCCGAAAATTAAAATATTTTTTTTCTGATGTACATTAATTTATGTAGCTTACTAGAAACACTAATAATTTTAATTGAAAGATTTTTTTGTATCTCTTATAACTTCCGAGAAAAATCGTGTTCCCTAGTTCCATTTACACCCTGTATATATACAGGGTGTTTCAGGACTAGTGTAACAAACTTTAACAGCTTATTCCTGAGGTCATTTTGAGTTGCCAGAATACAAGAGGTTGAAGTTCTATAAATAACACGAAATTTTCTAATTTTTGTAATCAATGTACTTTCGGAAAACAAGAGTTATTATTGAAAAGTCATACCTTATTTGTATTAATAATTAATTTTATTTATTAATATTAACGAATACGATTTGGACAACAAAACATACGATTCAAAATTTATATCAAATACATTAAATTATGTACGTTTATTAATATTACAATGGATTTTACACTCTACTTACTTACTTACTTACTTAATCCTGCACCTTTCTACACTCTAAAGCGTTCTATTTACAGCAGAAATATTTCAAACTTTTAACACATTTTTGGTATCACTGGTTTACACTAAAACCATTTTTTACTATTTTTAGTAACTTTTGAATTAAAACTACAGTTTATTGTCAAAATTTTACTTTAAACAACTTGTAATGAAAATTGTAAAAAATTCCGACGTTGTTGGACATTTCACCAAGACGTACTTTCTATTTAAAATTTCCTCAACTCCATAATAACTCTTGTTTGATTATAGGACATAATTTATTGAATACAATATCTGCGATTATTTTATATGAAAAGTGTAATTCTGGGACTTTCGGTATAACCGGAAGTGATATCAACTTTGTTAATTTAAATACAACCTATACTAGTTTTTCATAAATTTAGATTGTATATTTTATTCTCTTTACGACCATACCAAATTTCTTAGTATTTACCATATTCATTTGTTAAAAATACTTATCATTAATGGATGTAATTTAATAACACACACACACACACACACACACACACACACACAGACAGACATCATCGTAAAAATGTTATTATCGGATTATAGGGATCTTAAAACGTGCTTATTTACTAAAATCTGGATATGCTATATACCTCTCTTAATATTTATTTCAATTTATTTCTTGCATATATTAATAATATTGTTCAATATTTTGGGCTTTGCTACATAAGCACATTTTTAGTCATTCTTGTAATACTTTGTATTGTAAGTAAAAATCTATTTATCCACAAGTATTATTTACTTAGTACAAGTATTAAACCAGCAATGCCAAATTTCTTGTTTTTCAGTGTAATCCAAGAACGGAAATTAGGCAATGCAATAATATAATAGATTCTACAGACGGAAAAGGCGCTTTTACCGTCATTTTAGGTAAGGAAGATATTATCTTGGGTCAAAAAATTCGATGATGAGTTTTTAGACAATAAGCACGTTTTAGGGTCCCTAGAATACGATTTTACCATTTTTACGATGATGTATGTGTGTGTATGTGTATGTGTGTGTGTGTGTGTGTGTGTGTGTGTGTGTGTTTGTGTATGTGTGTGACGATTTTTTCATAGACAATAACTTCAACACTACAATTCTAAAAATTATAATTCTTTCGTATTCCTTTTCTTATTGGATTTTGGTTACAATTATTGGTCAACCTGAAGTACCCTCATTTGAAGATTTTAACAGTTTTGTTTTTTGGAAAAACACTGTTAAAATCGTTTTCTGACATTTAATGTTGTTATAATATTGAAGAATATTCTAGAATCTACGAATTTTGTGCATTTTATACTTCATATAGTGAAAATGATTAGGCAGAAGACACACGTCATCAACCGGAGAAAAACCTTATAAAATGAAATATAACTTGTAGAAATTATTAGTTGTTATTATTTTTTTAACAAAGAAGAAAGAATATACTAGTAATAAAGAAACGTATATATTAATGACTTTATAATTATCTCTAAGTCAATCCTTTTTCCTTTTACGGAATATAAAATTGTTTGACAAAACATGGTCATTCTCAATAGAGTCAACGTATGGTACGAAAATAAACTACAATTATTTCAAATAATTTTATATTCCGTAAATGGAATAACGATTGACAGAAATAATTGTAAATATCATTAATATATACATTACTTAATACTAGAACTTTTTTTCTTCTTATTTTAAAAATAAATATATTTTTATATTTTCAAAGTTATATTTCATTTTATAAGGTTTTTTTCAGGTTGATGACGTGCGTCTTCTGCGTTATAATTTTCACTATATTCAATGGATATAGAGTTAATGAAATTAAATTTCATAAATCAACCAGCCATGCTATAATTATGGAAACAACTACTATATTAAGAAAATTCTAATTGACAGATGTTAGTGTCAATGAAAAGAAAATGAATATGACAGAGAGATGAGTATGTTAAGATTGATGTTGGGGAAGGCACCGAAAAATAGGATAAAGAATGAGAGGATAAGAGAAATGGCTCGAGTGATAGAAGTTTCTAGAAAGATACAGGAGAGGCGATTATATTGGTTTGAACATGTCATGAGAAGAGATGAATAATATATTGGAAGATGAATGAACAGCTTAGTAGTAAAAGATGGAAGAAACAGAGAAAGACCAAAGAGAAGATGGAAGGACTGTATTGCGGAAGACTTGAGAGAAAAGGAATTGAATGAGTACGATAAGCAAAATAGAGAAATGAGTTGAAGAAAATCAAGAATAACGATCCCTGACGAATGGGAAAAACTAAAGAAGAAGATGTCAGGGCCAAATGCAATTTACATAGTTCGTTTATGAAATAATTTTACTGGAAATAGAATCTTTTGCAAGAAAATATATGTATGGAATTTGTACATAATACAAAGAATTAACGGAAAGTAATATGCTGGCCACATCAGATCTTTTTATTCAAATATCACTGCGATTTTGACTATGGTCTCTGTACCTTCCTTATTTTATTAATGACGTGCTAAGGGTGAAGTTGGCATCATATAATGTTAATTATTTCGTGAACCGTTCAATTAATTTCAAAAAATTTTGAAGCACAAAAGAGCACTAACGAAGCACTAACAATAGATGTAATAAGTAATTTGAAATTTTATTAATGACGTGCTAAGTGTGAACTTGGCACTTCATCATATAATGTTAATTATTTCGTGAACCGTTCAATTAATTTCAAAAATTTTTGAAGCACAAAAGAGCACTAACGAAGCACTAACAAAAGATATAATAAGTAATTTGAAATTTTATTAATGACGTGCTACGTGTGAAGTTGGCGTCTTCATATAATGTTAATTATTTCGTGAACCGTTCAATTAATTTCAAAAATTTTTGAAGCACAAAAGAGCACTAACGAAGCACTAACAAAATATGTAATAAGTAATTTGAAAATTTATTAATGACGTGCTAAGTGTGAAGTTGGCACGTCATCATATAATGTTAATTATTTCGTGAACCGTTCAATTAATTTCAAAAATTTTTGAAGCACAAAAGAGCACTAACGAAGCACTAATAAACGAAGTAATAAGGAATTTGAAATTTTATTAATGACGTGCTAAGTGTGAACTTGGCACGTCATCATATAATGTTAATTATTTCGTAAACCGTTCAATTAATTTTAAATTTTTTTGAAGCACAAAAGAGCACTAACGAAGCATTAATTACTAATATAAAAAAGAATATTTGTGCTTCCAATGACGTGCCAACTTCACGGACCCCGTACGGACGTACGAACGTACATACGTACAGACGAAATTAGTCAAAATGGATTCAGGGATGATCAAAATGGATATTTCCGCTGAAATCGTACGTATCTCGCATAACTAAAAAACGGTAAGCCGTAGAAAGTTGAAATTTTGTATTTAGGACTCCTATATCATCTAGTTGTGCACCTCCCTTTCTGGTTATTACACAATTTCCAGAAGTGGCACTTTACATGAAGCCTATAATAGATTTTAATGAAAAACTGTTTTAAAATATAATCCAAAACTTTTCAAATTTGGTATACAAGACTTTTATGTCAATCGAAATAACATAATAGATTTTGGTTAAAATAGGCTAATCGGAAGTGGTACATTACTTGAAGTTGTTAACAGCTTTTCCATATTTTCACGTTAAGGCAACTCATGGAAAAAGCTAGGACAGTAAATAAACAAATGCACATGTGCTTTATAGATCTTGAGAAAGCATTTGATAAGGTAAATAGAGAAAAAGTATGGAAATGTATGCAAACAAGAGGAGTGGACAATGCGACAATCAACTGCGTAAAACGTTTGTACGAAAATAACACCTGTTACGTAAGAGTAAGAAACAACTCATCAGAAAAGTTTACGACTTCTGCAGGCCTAAGGCAAGGATGCATTCTGAGCCCCTTACTGTTTAACCTGTACATGGACGAAGCGATGAAGAATATAAAGACCAGTCTTAGAACCTACGATGTTGGATACTGGAGGATGCAAAAAATAAGAGTCGCAGAACTCTGCTACGCAGATGATATAGTTCTGACAGCCAAGAACGAACAAGATCTCCAACACAACATCAATATAGTACATAACGAATTTAAAAAATGGAATATGTTAATAAACAAAGACAAAACTAAGACAATGGTAATAAATGACAGAAACAAAGAACACTCAATAAGAATAGAAAATACTGAGATAGAACAAGTAACAACCTTCAAATACCTAGGAGTTATTATACACGCAGATGGAAAAATAGACCAGGAAGTAACTGACAGAGTGATGAAAGGAGGACGACTCTTTAATGCCCTGAAAACAAAATTCTTATCAAAAAAAGAAGTGCCTAAACAGACAAAAGTTGAAGTCTACAAGAAAGTCGTTATACCAACTATGACGTATGGGTGTGAATCATGGAATACATCGGAAAGGACACATAGCAGAATCAGAAATGTCGAAATGAGGTTCCTGAGGAGAATAGAAGGAAAGACAAAATACGACCGCATAAGAAACGAAACGTACTGGAGAAACCTAGATGTCAGACCAATAAAGGAGCACATAGAAGAGGCGCAACTGCGATGGAAGGGGCATCTACACAGAATGAGTGAAGAAAGAACAGCAAAACGCGTATATGAAGCTAGACCAGCAGGCAAAAAAAAGATAGGTAGACCGGCAAAAACATGGAATGACGACGTAAGAAGAGCAATGGAAAATAGGGGTGTTCAATGGCAAGAAGCTGGTCCGTTAATGAGCAATAGGACCGCATGGAGAGAAGTATGGAGAAGTAAACCCGAAGAAGCAGCAGCAGAAACTAACGGGACAAAACTATAACCTTACACCGAAAGGTAGATAGGTACCTGGATTAAGTAAGTAAGTAAGTATAATTTTTTGTAATAAAGCTTGCTATGGATTAGGACAAAAACAAAAAAAAATTCATATCAAATTACGTTAAATACGGGCAATGTTATGATTCGTAGAATAACAAATATTATATTTTTATTGTGAAATTAGTCATATTTATTGTTGTAATCAAAAATTTCTTTGTTGTAATCAAAACTCTCTTTAAAAAGAACCGGGTTAGATTAATGTTAATTTAAGAATGATAGTAGGTAGTAAATGAATTATTTTTTGCTCTATATCAAAATATTTCTCGGGCTTGGCTTAAGACTGTCAATATTTTGTAATTTAATTATTAAAAAAATATGTATAGTTTAATAATCGTACAAGGAAGTCATGTGGTGTCCACATCAGATTTTTTTCGATTATCGCGATGTTGTGTACTCGGAATTCTTGCCAGAAGGTGAGACAGTAACTAAAGAATATTATCTGAGCGTTATGCGGCATTTGAGAGAGCAAATTCGTCAAAACAGACCAGATTTATGGAAAGAAAACTCATGGATTTTGCAGTACGATAACGCACCATCTCACAAGGCTATCATTGTAAACGAATTTCTGGCCAAACACTCAACAACTCTTATCGAACAACCACCGTCCACCGACTTTTTCCTCTTTCTAAAACTCAAATTACCACTTCGAGGCACCCGTTTTCAATTCGCGGCGAGTACTGAAGTCGATTCGTGAAAATGCGTTCAAAAAATGTTTTGATGATTGGAATATTCGTTGGTATAAGTGTTGAGGGTTAAAGGTGATAAACTAAATTTAGATGCATAATGCATATTTTGTGTTTTATTGACCAATTCCCGGTACTTTTTTGACATATACAACATTTTTCAACGATCAGAAAAAAATATCGATTTTTATAGCCGTATGTAGTAAAACAAAATAGAAGAAACACTGACCCACAAAGTACCTACCAACGGTCTACAAAGAGCTTTGGTGTGCAATTATTTTTCATTTTCTGTAACTAAATGATATCGGAAAAGCCTACATTTTTATTTATTGTAGAAAATACATTTCTTAGATCGAAACGAAACTAATAAGATGCAATTTCGAAATTTCTGTTTATGCTGATGAACCATAACACCTTGCCTGTTTAGACATCAATATATTATCATGACCGTTCTTTTGAATGTTTTGACTGGCTGTTTGTTCTGATACCATTTTAAATTTTTCACAAATATCATAGCGATCTTTTTTTTGGGAAGAAAAAAACTTTAATTTGTTATATTTTGTACAAAAATCGCCTTTTACTAGTGTTCTTCAATTGAGTAATTGTCAACAATATTGTATCATATTTTGTTCTTATTTTATTCCATGTGAAGACAACAAGGCTCGTGATTGGACAATACGCATGGAACAGTTAAGAACTTAACATTGTAATGTTTTTTGTAAATAGAATAATAGGGCTATTCTGTAAGATCGTTATGACATAACGAATCGGTAAAACGTTATATCGTCATGGTAATAACGAAAATCGTTTAACAGGCTTATTCTGTAAACGATCGTTATGACATTTTTCATTGTTAAATCGTTATCATAACGAAAATCGTTAAAGTGGTATTCTGTAAACAATAATTTAATTCTACATAACGAAAAAAAAGATACCGATGTCGTTATTTCTTAACGATTGGAAAAATCATTCGTTATCTAAACGTTTTGTCAATAAATCAGTATTTTTATTCATGTCAAAATAAAATTGCTATTATGTTGAATAGTGATCTCAAAAACCAGTCATATTACAGTTTTCTGCAAGGTAATATTAAAATAATTTAATAAGTTTTTATTCGTAGCGCCTAGCGCAAGCTTCCCAATTTGTCTACAGATGGTAGTAGTTGCTCTAGCATAACCTACAAAAAGAAAAAGAATGGTTCGATAACTGACAGGTTGACAGCAAACTCCAACCAGAACTAACCTAACCTACAAGTTTTGTGAGTTATATTGAATTATTTTAGATATTTCATTTAAAATTATAATTTGATTTTAGGAAATAAAGTTCTTAACTTGATCCAAAGGTTATTATTTTTCAAAATGTGTTACATAATACGGATACGAAAATAACGATTATCGTTAAGTAGAAATAACGATTTTCATAATAACGATTTCGTTATAGGCCTGTAAATCATGTACTGTGTAGCCTTCAAATGAGTAGAGGAATTACATAATTCCGTAGTTCTATGTAACAAATAATAAACATTAAATTTTTAACAGTAGCTCAAAAACGTGAAAAATGTCGCATGGATGAAATAAGCACTAGAGGAACGATTTATAGTTTTATTGCTAAACCCGACAGAGCTAATTTGTCTGAATATATTTATCTAGCACGTTAGAGATTTGTGATGTAGAGTAGAACTCCGATTATTCGAACTCCAGCTATACGAATCGTCAATTATCCGAATTGGTTTTAGGGGGATAAATATTAAATAGATATGTAACTTTTTAAAAGACATAATCTGACCACGAACAAAGAATATTCACTAGTCGCGGGCTGTATTGGGCCTTCCATCGACGGAACTAGCGAAGTGCCAGCGCATAGACTTGCCAGCACGAAGCGAGTGAAAACAGCAAAATTGATCCTATACTGTTTTTATTACTGGAAAACACTTTACGTAAGTACATTACATACCATGAAAACAACATTGGTTTTGATGCAAAGTATTTAATGTAATACATTACTACATTATATATCAATAAAATGAGCTTTTTCTTTCTAAGAAATTACTTTTTTTTCATAAATTATTCAATTATTCGATTATCCGAATAGGGTCCGGCCCCAATTGATTCGGATAGTCGGGATTCTCTTGTTTTCAAATTTCTTTTCTTTGCGTTCAGTCCACGAACTTTCTCTTCTTTGCCTAAAAAATTAGAATAGGTATTAAACGGTTGATCACCACCCAGCGACACATTGCAAAATTCACTTGTCTTGGAACTACCTTTTTTGGATTGTCTAACTTGTTGTAACATAAAAATTTGACGTATGTTTTTTTTTAACTTAATCAAGGTATTCTATCTCTTGTTTTTCCCGATTTGTGTATAGTTTCATCTTCTGGTGTATCTATCAATCTATTCACCAATATGTAATCATTCTTTCATTGTATTCAGTCACGGTTACAAGTCACAATGGAAGCACAGTTGTTCGTAGACATACGCCATTCAACCATAAGCGGGTAATGAATTTTGTGACAAAAAAATAATTCAATATCTAGGTTTACAAGAAAAAGTTATTAAGAAATATTGTTGCACTCGACGAGTTCTATCACTGGTTAAATTTATTGTACTTATTTCTGTTACATCCTGTATACCTTGGTGCCAACTTCAGGTACCTGAATATTCTATTTGAGTTGTTTGATGTTGCATTTTCTATTACATTAGAATACAGAACGTGAAAAAACCAAATTTAACACATTTATAGGACATAGTGAATTCAAAATAATTCGAAAAGTTTAATACAGTTGTGTCCAAAAATGAACTGTTTCGGAGAAAGAGATTATTTTATATTAGAAACGATAATGATTGAATAAAATTTTGTCTTCTAGTAAATACACTATACAAATACAATAAAATTTAATTTTCTCAATTTCTAATAGTTAAGAAGTTATTTTAAAATAAATATTGATCAAGGTTGCCACAACATATTACTTAGTAAAATTATTAATTCTTTTTTCAAAAACAAAGACACATCTAAGATGAGCTTTGAAAAGTAAACAAAAAGTCTCTTTTAATCGAAGTCGTAACTCTTATAGTTTTTGAGATAGCAGCAGTAAATTCTGTAAAAACTTATTTTTCGCTGCCTTATTTCTCGGAAACTATTGAAGATCCGTCACTTGTATAAAACTTTTCGACTTTTTTGACTTGTTCTTCGCTATGTCCAATAAATGTGATACACTTGTTTCTTAACACCCTGTATAAATGAACATTCTATGTTTGTATTTTCTGATGATACGTGATGTTCCCGATAGTAGCCTCTGTACGGTATTACACGTCGTTTCCCTACTGACAATGTATTTAAAATATTTATCTATGGTTTATAAATAGTAGGTATATAGCTTTCGCCGCTTACCCTTTCAAACCGAACTCACAGAGCTGTAGTACTGTAGCACTACCGTATTTCCGGTTGGATTTCAACTAATGCTACATGTATTTAAGATGTATAAGTGGCCAACTTATAGCATCCTAGTATGACATATTTTTTACGACAAATCACACAGCAAGCTAGATGTGCGTTAACCCGCTCGGTCACTGTGAAGTCCTAATCAAAAACGTTTAAAATGACCGACACAATAAATAGTAGCCTTTGTGAAAAATTAATATTTATCTGATTTACGTAACAAAATTACGAAACTTATTATATATATACAATAACATCCGTTATTGAATTACATTTAAATTATTGCTATATTATTACAGTTAAAAAAGCCTGTTTCAAATTGGACATATTTACCTATGCCGAGCTCCCGAGAGGTGAACAGAATCGTGACGCAAGGCAAAACAATCTATTGTACAATTATGGGATGGGGCAAAACACACTTTGGTAAGTTTTAAATAATTTCACCGTGCAAATTTAAATTCAAAATTTGAACTCTACATAATTAAATTATACTTACTTCAAATGTAGAAAATAATATACGTGAAAATCAGAATTTTGATAATAAAATATATTTTTTTTAATTTAACAAAATACTTATTTTAGAAATGTACTATTTTAACAAATTTGAAATATGTTTATCTCTTTGTATATAGGTGAACAATTGGCACCATATGGAAACAAATTAAGTGAAGTCGAAATCAAACTGTTGAGAGCTTCAAAATGTTCAAAGTATTTTCATATAGGTCTGATATCTTCATCAAGACATTTGTGTGGATATCCAGGAAAAGCAGATACATGCCAGGTAAACGAAATTATTTGACGGCGTCCTATATTTTGTAGAGTGATTAAAAAAGTATCAGTAAATTAAAAATATTGTAGAAAAAGTTTCAGGCACCCGCGTAGCGGTGTGCTGTAAGGGGCTCGAGCAAGCCCTGTGTGAATTTTTCTTTTAATATGCTAGCCCCCTTGATCTTATATAGTTATTTATATTTTCCAAAAAAAAACATTAATTTCTTAAAGAATTTTCTTCATATACATTGTAAATAATTGCTGTCTACTAAATGTTGGGTAATTTTTTTAAGTTTTAGTTTCGAAACGTTATTTTTTTCCTTCTTATTGTAGAGATTTGTATTCAATCTTTATTAATATGTGTTTTTTTTTTGTATAAAGTAAACCAAATTGTAACATTTAACTAAAATTTGGTTTTTTGCTTTTCTTAAACAAAGATCGAGCCTTTGTAAAATTTTCATAGTGCACCACTCTGCGTTGCATAGTGTCAAGGCCGGTCCAGACTGTTGCGCCAAACCGCCTGCTGACCACGCCTTCATGGAAAAGTTCAACGGCGTGCACAATATTAATTTTTCTCTATAAAAAAAAATTGTCAAAAGAAAACATTATTCCACTTTAAATATGCATTTTTTATGGAATCATCATTAATCAGAATGAACAGTATCTACAAAACAATATTTCTAGATTTACGACCTGAAATATACGTTTTCATACGTCATGCAATTAGCTTCCAGTGTTAAACAAAACTGAAGAGTCTATAAATTTTGGTCGCAGCCAATCGTAAACGTCAACGTCGCTTTCTTTCCCATTGCCGCGCATTGGACGCTTGATGATGCATTTGGTTTGACAATAACTACACCTAACGTACAGAACCCTTATACTTTATTATTATTATTATTATTATTTTTTCTTGAAAACTAGCATAAATACCCGAGTTTTGCGGGCGTTCGGACCAAACATTGTGTAACTTCGTGGTCCTCAGGTCTGACGACTAGACACTATTTGTTCATTATCGTGTACGTCTGTACTGTACGTCGCACTCAAACAAACATGTTTGGCGCGGTTCAGATTTCGGATTACCGTTGGTACATCAAAATAAAACTGTTCGTTTGCGTATGTTTCATGTGAGCGTGTGTTGTGATTAATTGTGCGTTAGTATTAAATACAAACGATAATGGAATATTCCTGAACAAGAACAAGAACATTTTTTTGTACGTTGTAGCTTGCAGCAATCTATACTTTGTTCGACGATGTTATGCCAACTGCCAACGAATACGCGCTGATCACGTGAATATTTCTTAACATGCCCCGCCTTCGTTCATACGAGAGCGTTTAGTGTAAATCTTTAGAAATAAGTAAATCAATATACGTTGAAAACAATAAAAATATACTTAAAAAATCATATGAAATATTTAGTTCACTCATGTTTATCAAAAATTATGAAAAACTAGCGTGAATATTCTATCAATTTTACGTAATAACATCCCCTATTGAAGTAGTATACATTTATACCTTTCTACTGTGGGTGAGTCCCTACTTACAGGCTAATAGCGTACAAAGGTTCTTGCTGATCACGTGAAAATTCATGCAATAATTTTGCCATGACTTCATCGAACAACGTATAAAAGGTTTTTGCGCAAGTTGATCGTGAATGTTTGCAAACGTGCGGTTTGCACAGAAGTCTGGAGTCTGGACCAGCCTTTAGATAAATATCACATTTGTAAAACATCACGTAAATAAATCGTTGATTTTAAATTCGTATTAATTCTTAAATAGATAGAGTGGAGTTAATACATTTTATACTAGCTGAACCAAAAAGAAGTTCTGACCCACATTTCATACCTTTATTTTTTTTATTAATTTCAATTATTACGAATATTTTACGTTTATTTAGCTGACTGCAAGTTACATTATGTTGTTAACAGGGCAACTAACTAGACACGGACCCGTCATTGAAACGCGTAAAAAATACCTTGCAGTGTTTGTGGGAAATTTTATATAGGTCAAACCACTCAAAAACTCAAATCTAGAATATCCCAGCACTGGCAGGGTGAAAAAAGGGCCAACAATAAGAATCAGTTCAAGAAACTAATCATTTTGTACAATATGATCAAACATCTATTATTGAACACTAAAATAATTACAAAAAAACGCGTTTTATTAGAAATGTGTCATATTAACATACTCGTAAATCATAACAACACTATCAATTATAAAAAAAAATAGTTCGATTTATGTGTACCTTCTACGCTCATTTTAAAATTCATATTTTGGCGCCATTGTTGGTCATTTTTTCTTCTTGATGTGTGCCCGGAAACAAATGTAAGTAAATGTTAACCAAGAAAGCTTGTCACCTTGTGCACATGTGACATGAGTAACTTTGTATTTTTTTAAAAGTATTTGTTTAAAAAAGTAAAAGGTGTATTTTTATAAAATTAACATACATTTAATTGAAATAGGAGATGTTTCTCGATGTTGGTGAATTTTCAACCAAGTTATAACTATTTGTAAGTACAATTCTAAAGTATGTCAAAAAAAACTCATATTATTAAATTTAAAAAATAAAACTGTACGTTTGTAGTTTACCTGATGAAGTGGTAAAATAACCACGAAATATTGGAATTTAAATAAAATTAACATTAATGAGAGTTTTGTACTTTTTATAAAACCCCGCCCTACAACCACCGAGAAATCCATTAACTACATTTTATCATTCAACAAGTCGGTGTTACTTCTTTTCAACAACAATTTGAACTACCGTGGGAATCCTTGCGACACGGTCACCTTCTTCTAAAAAACGATTTATTTGCGAAAATAAATCGTGAGCAAGATATTAATGATATCGATACAATTTTTTAAATAAATCATCTGGTATAGTATTAAACAGAGTACTAGTATCTTGTAGTTGTCTCATTATCAGATTATTTTGACGTTGACAATATTCTCAAAAAATAATCTACATTATTATTTCAGATTAAGTACAATGGCGTGCAAAAAATCGCGTACACTCTATACCTCCGAGTTGATCTCTGCGTCATTAATTTCTGATGCAAGAATTACTAAACTTTGATCTAGCATCTTTGCCGTACGCACGTGGCATTTGAAACTTTTATTCGCTATCTTATAGTAGGTGTTTCAAATGGGTATACGCTATCTTCATCCAACCAACGGCAAATAATGAAATAGATACGGTATTGTAACCGCGGTAACAAATGTCATTTTCAAATATTTGGAATATTTGAATATTTATGTCATTCTGTCAGTCATATGATTAAGGTGATTTTGGAATCGGTAATTTGTGTTACGTTATGTGTTGTTAGTTTTGTTAATTTTTGGTATTATATTGTGCATTTTGCTACTGTAAAGACGGTGCTTATACGATAGCCGACAATTATTGCAACATATTGTTTATGAACAATAAATACAGTAAATAAATAAATATATCATCGCCACATATTACCCATTGCTGGAAGTGCCAATATGCGGGCATTTACCAAGCATCACCACACGGGCACTGGATGGCATGGATAGTGTACTACAGGAGTCAATTTTTTGCCATTTAAAATTCGAAATATTTGGCGTTGGCCGGGATCGAACCCGGTTCTACAGATTCGCTACTAGGCACGCGGCCACGAGACCCTATAATCTATGCGGCCATTGGAGATTACCCTCCGAAACATGGATAATAAAAAGAGATATATATCCTCCATTATACTTCAATCTTAGTTATTAAATTCGTTTATTATTGCTAAATAACTATTTATACTGCGACTTTTAATGAATAAGAAAATTGCCACAATATATGTTATATTATTACACTACTGTCAGTTTTGACATTACATCATAATTATTCAATTGATTTATTATTGCGATATAAATGTCTTACATCGAATTTTGATAAAAAATAATATTCACACGGTATACGAGAAAAAAATTAACTGTAGATGGCTGGCCGGACGATGACAAAAACCCTCATTTGGCCACCATTTTGTCTAGTAAAATAATATCATTTGTTGTTTTTACGTCAAAGTGTAAACATCGAAACTATTTAGTGCAAAATATCATTTAAATTGAAAATAAACATTCATTTCACTACACCAACAAATGATAAAAAGTAATAAAGAAATGAATAATAGCACCTTGCGGTAATGAGGTAAATTAAATTTGAAAAATCAACCGGTCTCGCCGACGATCGAACCCAAGACCTCCCATTTTCCGGCCGGGAGCTCTACCACTGAGCTTTATATATTATATATATATATATATATATATATATATATATATATATATATATATATATATATATATATATATATATA
Organism: Harpalus rufipes; assembly: GCA_951394225.1. Taxonomy (NCBI): domain Eukaryota; kingdom Metazoa; phylum Arthropoda; class Insecta; order Coleoptera; family Carabidae; genus Harpalus; species Harpalus rufipes. The sequence goes on along the minus strand of OX596282.1, from coordinate 35,062,631 downwards.
TATATATATACAGGATGATCACGCGAGAATGAGCCAGCAATTATCTCCCTTATTAAGCGAGATAGCGATTATCTTCAAATAAGAAAATTTCAATAAGATGTCCTATAAAAAAGAGTTCTATTACTTCCGGTTCCTATGTACGTGATACCAACTTTGAAATTTCAAATGGAACATACTATATTTTTTATATTTTTGAAAAGTACCTACACAAAATTTGCTTTACAATGATAGTAAACAAGTAGGACGTTATATTATTAAAACAGAAAAATGGCGGACGTTTGAAATATCTTACAAAATAAGACAAGAAAGTGTGGAATTTTGTTTTATTGGATTTGTTGCCTAGGTTACGTCATATAAATTAATTTATCTCAAAAAATATCATCATCTATGAACAAAAAAACAATAAAATCTCACACACTTGATTTTATTTCATTCAATATATTCATATTTCAAACCCGCCATTTTATTTTTTAATAATACAACGTACTACTAATTTATTACCATTGTAAAGCAAATTTTATGAACAAAATGCTTCTTGATACATCTTATTGCCTATAGTAAATTTGTTTATTTGAAGATAATCTCGATCTCGCTTAAAAACGAAGATAATTACAGGTTCATTCTCGCGTGATCAACCTGTATATAATATACAGTGTGTGCAACGAAACGTGGAACATAGGACTTTAACATGGGATTTTAAAAATTTGCGGAAATTGGCTCTCCTGTACATCTTAGAGCAAAAGTACATGAATTAAAAGTTGTTTATAATTAAATTTTACTTAAAAAAGTCCTCATTTAATGCAATAGAATATCTTAGCACTAGATAATTAGAAAATAAAATGTGACATTTTCATCAAAATTCAGATAGCCATGGAAATAAAAAACAAATAAAACAAAATATCAATTAAAATCATAATACTTTAATATTTAATGCTGAATTATTATTAATAGACACAATGATTACAACAATTAACATCAATATCACTGATCTCAACTGAGATTTCGATGAATATTAAAAATGGGAAATTATCAAATATTTAATAATAAAATAAATCATACAAATCGGAAGAAAAGAATAGCAGCAAAATAGAGAAGTTTTATTTAAATATGTCTCCATTCTTTTTTTAACATTTATATTTTACCAGCTCAATACACTAAGTACTATACATGGTACTGTTCTTAAGGTATTATTTAACATTTACATTAATTTATATTTTATATGGATAACAATTTATTTACATGTTTGAGTTTATTAGTTTTTTCTTTGTTTTGTGTTCCCTCATCATTCTTCTTCGTTAGTTAGGATATCTTGAGGTAGTCGTTTTTTTAATCTGGTTGATGTAGATTTTTGGCCTAGTTTATAGTATTCTGCTCCTGGACAGAAGTGAATTTTAGTTAGATATTTTTTTGTTAGGTTTTTAATAAATTTTGTGATAGGCAAGATACCGAGTTCAGAATGAATTTGATTGTTTCGTACAAACCATGGAGACTTACTTATGATTCGCAGTATTTTATTTTGCATGACTTGTATTTTTGATATTGAAGTTTTACTTGCGTTATACCATAAGTTGCAACCAAGTGTTGGGTTATGATTGGAGAATTTTTTTAGTAAATCTGATTCTTTGAAAGTTTTTTTCGGTTGTTTGTAGGCGGCTATGATTGTTGTTTTGTTATTGCCTGTATAAAATAGTTGCAGCTACGGCTTCTAATGATTCTAATGATGGTAATATGGTGGCGTGATGTTTTATTTTTCTTTTAATGATAATAGCTGTTCCACCAGAAGCTTCTTCTGATTCTCTGTCATACCTGAATATCACATATTCTCTGATTTTGAAGGGCTCGTTTGGTTGTAAATGCATTTCGCTTATGCAGGCTATATCTATGTTGTTTCTTGAGTTAAATTCCCTGAACTCATATTTTTGTCGTTTTATTCCGTTTGCATTATAATTTAGTATTGTGATCTGATTGATGTAGTGTTTATTATTTGCTGCCATTGAGAAGGATGTTAGATAGCAATGTAGTAAGAAAGGATTTTATTTGTTCTATATAAGGGAGGATAAGATTCATAATTGATTGTAGCAAAGCGGAAATTATAGTTTGTGCGCTGTTATCAGTGTTGTCGGTATTTTGGGTTCTATTATTTTCTACAGGATTCTTAGTTCTATTAGCGTATGATTTAGGATTGTTTTGGGAGTAAGAGGATGGTATTGTGTGGTTATTTTCGATTGGAGTGCTGTGTTGAATACAACACGACAACAAATATGTTGTCGTTGGTTTTGATTAGTTTTTATAAGATTTTGGTATGCTGGGCATCCCTTATAATTAGCTGGATGGTTACCACCGCAATTGATACATTCAGGGTTTTGATTTTTTTGTTTGGTACATGCACTGTAGTGATGATTTTGCATGCATTTTACGCATCGTGGGTCTAGTTTACAGTATTTAAGTGTGTGTCCGTATCTTTGACAGTTTGTGCACTGTGGAATTTCTTTTGATTTTTTTCTTGGCCCTACTGTGATAATTGTATAAAATCATTTTGTTAGTTCAAATATTTCATTAGCTTTGTCGTGGTTGGTTAATTCTACTGCACATAAAGGCATTGGATATTTTTCTTTATTCAATAGTTGGGTAACTTTTAATACTGGATACGATTTTTGTTTTAGTTCATTAGTGATTGTGTCTGTACTGATAGAAATAGGTATGTTTCTTAGTACTACTGATAATATGTTGTCTGGATTGCGAAATGTGTGATATTTTAATTTTTCATCATAATATTTAGTTAGGGTACGATAATCTTCGATAGTTGTTAGATTTATTCGTAGAGCGTTGTTTTATTGTTGTGTTGTTAAGTCATCTTTGATTATTTGTTTGATGTCTTTTGTTATTTCTTCATAGTTGTTGACATCGTGTAGGTATATAGGCGGCATTTTGGATTTTTCTTTGTTAATGTCATTGTTATGTTGTGATTGAGATTGTGTCCCTGTTTTATTTAGTAAGTAGTATCTGTTATTTGTTAGTAATGTTTCTGTGTCTATAACATATTTTCTGTGTGTTGCGCTATAATTGTTATTTGTTTCGATTTTATGTTTTTTAATTGTGTGATTTTGACTAATAAATTCTGACATACCTTCAGTGGTGTCGATTGTCATCGGAATGGTTTTTTGCTATTTTTGACGTTACAGGTTGGGCTAAATCCATGTTTTCAGGTGAGCAGAGACCCTCCGAGGAGAGTTCTGTGTGGTTTTGTCACTATTTGTTGGTTTATTATGATTTTTAGCGATATTATTATTAAGATTATCTCGTTTGTTACGGCTATGGCGCGGGTAATTAAAAGTTTTTGTTAGGTTTACACTCAGTTAGCACGTCCGACTTAGTTGAGTGTTCGCTCAAGACCATCGTCTCCATTCTGCGCCAAACAATAACATCATAAAAAGAACGCCTAACATTCGCTAGTTGGTAGCACGGTATTTTAGTACATTGCAGGGATATTCTGTTTTTTAGTGATTCTAAATCTGGATATTTGTAATCACTGTAAATTTTTGATTTTAGATGTCCCCATAGAAAAAAATCATTTGGCGCTAGATCCGGAAACCGTGCGGGCCAGTGAATTGGTGCGTCTCTACCAATCCATGTATCGGGAAATACATCATTAAGATATTCTTTTACAATTTTTGTATTATGAGCTGGACAGCCGTTTTGTTGCAACCATACTTCACGATCATTGGCCAGTTCTTCAATTGCCGGTCCAATATCATTTATCAGCAGATCATAATAGGACTGACCAGTTAAAGTGCCGTTAATGAAATATGGCCCAATAATATGGTTTTTTAAAATTCCAGTCCAAACGTTGACTTTTCGGGGATATTGTGTATGAGTCGTAATATACAGATGTTCATTATTTTTACGCCAATATCTAAATTTTTCAATATTTGGCTCATTATTGAGTGTAAATGTGCTTTCGTCGGAAAAACAAATATTTTCAATAAAATGTGAATCTGCATTTGCTTTTTCCAGCATTAATTCACAAAATGTTGCTCTCAGAAACTTATCTTCTTCATTCAATTCCTGTTGTTTGCCATATTTAAAATATTTATATTTTTCTTCTTTTAAATAATTTCTTACAGTACTAAATGTCTTTCTATTTGCCGCAAACTTAAATTTTTATTATTTTCAATGGCTGCAATTACATTAATTTTATTTGCTTGTCTTTCTTCATCTTCATCTGCAATTGGCCTTTGACACTTGCATGGTTTTAAAACACTTCCTATTTTATTAAATCTCTCAATTACACGAAATATTGTCGTTTTACTTGGAATTGGACGATCAGGATAAGACCACCAAAAAATGCACGAATTTCTTCATAACTATTTCCTCTGCAATGTAATTTGACAATCAAAATTTTTTCTTCGGTACTGAACAAATCCATTTTATTATGCGCAAACGAACAGTGATGTATTTTATTGATTACAGCAGTGTAGACACAATGATTGCAACAATTAACATCAATAACACTGATCTGAACTGTTAGAATGAGATTTTGTTTTATTTGTTTTTTATTTCCATGGCTATCTGATTTTTGACGAAAATGTAATAGCTTCTTTTCTAAATATCTAGTGGTATAGATATTCTACAGCGTTAAATGAGAACTTATGAGTAGAATTAATTAATTAATTATATATATATATATATATATATATATATATATATATATATATTGCTGTATTGTGTCTGTTTTGAATTTTAACTTGTCAATGTCACTATTGTCAATTAACAAAAAACGAGAAATATATACTTGGTTCTTTAATTTTCCTGGAATGTATATGTAATTTAATAGTAACTTGAAACACAGTGAGGAACTTGCTCTACAATAGATACAAAAAAAATTACACGATACTGACAAAAATGATAACTCCATTGACATTTGATTAAAAGATCGGACTAAAAAGGGTAATAATTCGGTTACTTGATTTCCACGAATTGTTATCACAAATTTAATACAAAAAATATGTATTTATATTTCCGTCTTCCAACGATTGCTATATGAGCACTAGTTTATAAACGAACGGTTTTTACGAATTTGTATTTTGTTCATTATAATTTTACAAATAAGGATGAGCAATGCTAACGAATTTAGTTGGAGGACGAATTTTATTGAAGAAATAAATTTAAAAAAAAAACAAGAGAAAATTATGAATAATTATGAATAATCAATTTGCCCTAATATCAGGCAAGCTGTGAAAACAGTTGAGATAATATTGAGTAATATTTAATTTAATTGTTTAAATAGTAAGTTATTTTTGTAAGATTCTATATTTTTGTGGTGTTAGCTATGGTATTAAAATAAAATAACAAACAACCTAATGACATTTACCCGGTATAAGAGTTTAATATGAATTTATTTCTATTTTCAAATATGTAAAGACAAATATCGAGTATTTATATAAATATTAGTCACAGTATATAATTTAATTTTTTTGAAAACTCTTTACAAGAAAAAATCTTATTTGCTCCTAGAAAATAATGAATTATTAATTTTTGGCAGGAAAAGTAGATTGAGCACTACCCGAGAACATAATACCATAATTTAAACTTGATACAGAAGTATGGTAGAATACCAGGAGTTTTAAATCTAAATACTCTACTACTAGCTCCTTCGAATTGACAATCTGTTCAGAATCTATGTCCAGGGGTTAAAAATCACCCAAAATTATGGATTAGGAGTTCTGCCACCTTTGTCTCTATACACTCACGAAACGCTAAACCCGCTTGTAATATGTATATCATTTTTATTTGGCATTTAATTATACAGAGTGTATTACGTAAAGTTTAACATGGGAAATAAGTTTTTCCGTGCGCATTACTTCCCTAATTATTTTAGGTAAAAAAGCTTCAAATAAAAGTTGTAGAGCTTAAAATTCTACATCCGAAACAATATATAAAATTAATTTTGTATGCCTTGAAACGGCACAAATTAGGTATGAAAATGTTGAAAATCACTCCAGAAATAGGTATAACCATGGAATTCAAACAAAAAATGAAGAAATGTTAACGATTTATTTGTCATATTATTTTTATTATTTGTAATTTCTGTTCATTTGAACAAATATCAATTTAAATTAATAAATAATTATTAATTGGGACAGAAATTAGAAATAATACCTAATAAAAATAAATTACCTGCTAAACCAATAGACATTTGTTATTTTTTTGTCTCAATTCCATGGCTATTGCTATTTTTGAGGTGATTTTCGATATTTTCATACCTAATTTCTGCTGTTACAAGGCATAAAAAATAAATTCTGTGTAGAATTTTATGCTCTACAACTTTTATTTGAAGCTTTTTTACCTAAAATAATTAGGGGAGCTATTCGCACGGAAAAACTGATTTCCAATGTTAAACGCCTGTTTCACTTTCCGTGATACACTCTGTATATCGCACAATGTTGTATTTACTGTTACCGAGTAAATCGCTCTCGTATATAGACAATTTAACCGTTATTCAAAACGACTAGAAACTTATTATCCTTTTGTTTTTATCACAGGGTGATTCTGGCGGTCCGATGGTTTGCAAGGGCAAAATATATGGCATAGTATCTTTTGGATTTGAATGTGGTGGTGACTCACCTGGTGTTTATGTACGAGTTGATGCATATTCCAGATGGATATATGAGAAAACGGGCATAGCCAAATCAAGTAATTTTAATTGTAATATTAGTTTAATAATAATGTTTTATTTTATTTTGCATGTAATAGTTTAAAGAATAAAGTAAAGCCTTAACATACATATTATTTTATATTATTGGGTGTATAAATCAGAGGTCGGGTTTTCGGGATTTTACCCGAGCCCTGCGCTCAGAAGGGAGCACCGCACTTTCATATCTCTAAGAAAATTTAATAATAAAATTGTTTACAAATACTAACCCTATTCCGGGAACTGCACACGCTTCCCTAGTTATTTTAAATAAAATATCTTCAAACAAGTTATAGAGCATAAAATTCGGTATCTGAATCAATAATAAAAAAAATTACATGTTTTAAAACTATAGAAATTAGGTATAAAAATATCGAAAATCACTCGAAAGATAGCAATTCGGCGATACTTTATAAGTGCCTGCAGAGCACGGTCATTCCTTTTCGTAATAATCGAAAAACATCGTTTGAACCTTTATCTCAATATTTCCGGTATTTTAAACTAAAAAATTATCTTTCTCGTCATTTCTTCAGGAATACTTAAGTTTTTTTTGCAAGCTTTTGCCCAGAAAGCCCAGTTTTATGAGCAACACTAATAAAATTTCCCATATTAGATGATGAAGACTTTCTGCGTACTTTTTTAACACTCTACCACATTGACATGTCAACAATAAGTTTTAATTGGTTTCTTAATACAAACTCGAAAATATATTGAACAAAAAAATTACACATCACTGTTTTGATCAAGATATAAACATTTAACTTTGCATTCTAGTTATGGTCCAGTTATATACAAGAGACATAATGTTGTCTTTATTTTGTATTTTATAATTATTGTAATTGGAATACATACATATTAAATATTGTTAATTAATTGCTAAAACTACAGTGTATATTATTATTATTATTATTATTATTATTATTATTATTTTTTTATTATTATTATTATTATTATTATTGAAAATACAATACCCAACAGGCACAGATGCCCAATTCTAGGGTAAGGAGAAGAAAAAAATTAACACATTTTTGTATTTCACCGACTGAAGTTTGGAAAATATCAATCTCACCTTCAATGACATTGTACGATTTAACCATATGATGTATGGGTTATTTGGCCAGAATATTTGATTTAGCTTTTTTTAAGTGGAAGATGTTTTTAAATCTTGACGACAATCTGTTGACTTGGACGGATAGTCGATTATTGATATACATGCAGTCAATGTCATTATTAATAATTTTATGTAAAATAATTACTGCAGATATTTGTCGTCTCTGTACGAGTGAGGCTAAATCAAATTTTTCTAGAAATTGCGATTGTGGTGTACCTCTTTGGGGATAAATTCCTTCCAGAATGTAAGTTGCAAATTTTAAAAACTTTCTTTGAATTTGCTCTAAGGTTTCTAATTGGTTAGTTTGTATCGGATTCCAGATCACCGAACAATATTCTAGGTGAGGACGAACTAGAGCAACAAATAAGAGACGTAAAGTACTGAAACTGGAAAACATGTCGGAATTACGGATTACGAATCCTAAACACTTGAATGCGGACGATGTTTTATTTGCAATATGTGCGGTGAAAGACAGTTTTGGATCGAAATATACCCCTAGATCGCAAATGATTTCTGGTCTACGTAAGATGTTATTGTTTATAGTGTAATCAAAATTAACTAGATTATGCTTTTTAGTAAAAGACATACACTGACATTTTTCAATATTAAGAAAAAGCTTATTGTCATTGCACCACTGGAATATAATATCCAAGTTATTCTGTAATAATAAACAGTCATTTACGGAAGATACACTGCATAATAGTTTTAAATCGTCTGCATAAAGTAAGTAGTTAGCAGTCAGACAAGCAGTAATGTCGTTAATGAAAATATTGAATAAAAGGGTCCCTAAAACAGACCCCTGGGGCACACCCGATTTCTGAGCGAAATACTCTGATTGATGTCCATTAATACAGACAAACTGAAGTCTATTGGTTAGACATGACGAAATGAGTTGTAATAGACAATCAGAGAAGCCATAAAGTTTAAGTTTTTGTAAGAGAATTCCATGGTCCAACTTGTCAAATGCCTTTGAAAAATCTAAATAAATGGCATCTACCTGACCTTGATTATCCATTGTCTCGCAAATTAGTTGTGTCTTGCACATCAGATTAGTGACTGTTGATCTACCCTTCATGAAACCGTGCTGATTTACAGAAATCAAGTTATGTGCACGTTTATAAATTTTATTGTGTAAAACTGTTTCAAATTTTTTACTAAAGTTACATAAAATAGCAACGTGTCTGTTATTAGTGATATCATTCTTATTACCTTTTTTATAAATTGGTCTTATTCTAGATAGTTTCCATTGTTCGGGGAATTCTGATCTACTTAAAATTAGATTGAATAAAGTAGTCAAAGGTTTAACAAAAATAGATGAGCAATCTTTAATAATAAAAGAAGGTATTAAGTCAGGTCCAGTTGTCATGTTAGCTTTTAGTTTACATATAGCTGACATAACCTCGTCTTCAGAAACTGAGTTGATGACTAAGGTATTATAGTAGCCTGGTATGGCAAACTCTGAGCGGTTATTTATTGAATTATCATTAAACGAATTTGAGAAGTAATTAGCAAAACAATTAACTATTTCTTGAGGAGTCTCAATTGTGATATTGTTATAGTTCATAACAGGAGGTATGTGAGATGTATTTTGTTATTCATAAACGACCAGAATTTTTTAGGTTTTTGATTAATTTCATCTTGGACTTTAGAACAATATCTTTTAAGTGCCTCATTAACTTCAGACTTAATTTCAGTTCTTAGTTTTAGAAACTCATTGCGATGTACTGAGGATTGAGATTTTTTATATTTTTTCCAAGCTTTGTGCTTTAATTTAAGTTTGTGTATAACAGAGACTGTAAACCACTGTGGGTAAGATTTGGAACATTTTTGTTTCAACGGTATGTTTTCACGTAAAACGTTATTTATTGCAGAATAGAATACTTCAACAGCACTGTTTACATCATTGGAATTTTCGAGGTTGTTCCAATTAATAGCAGATAGATTTAAATATAATGAAGGAAGGGTAATTTGCTTTTTACCTCTCGCTAAGAGAGGTATTGCATTCATGCTAAAAATCGCATATCCAGATTTTATTGAATAAGCACGTTTTAAGGTCCCTACAATCCGATTTTAACATTTTTACGATGATGTCTGTGTGTGTGTGTGTGTGTGTGTGTGTGTGTGTGTGTGGATGTGTGTGTGTGGGATGTTGGAAGGACGGTTACTCAAAAACTATAAGACTTAAAAAAAAATTAACAACGTATTTCCCAATCGGACATTCATGGGAAGATCTGAAAAGGTTTTGGTAACAATTGGACAACCGGAAGTAGAAGATTCTTGAAAAAAAATCTTCTAAATATTATTTTTTGAAAATTTTTCTTGATAATATTAAAGAAAAATAAATTCTCTTTCTGATACATTTAAATATTTTTATACATATTTTATAGATTTAGAGATAAAAGGAATTTAATATATAAAATAATGTTGTAATTAATTTTACAACCGAAAGGATGCCATGAAAAATAGTTGCAAATTTAAATTATTTGTAACTGACAGATAAATGTCAGTGTCAGAAATAATGAGTAATGAAAGAAAAATGTACTTGGAGAATCCCTTAATTCTTGATCTGTGACTATTATGGAGATGACAAGTCTAGGTTGAAGGACTTAAATTTGTTTCAAACATTATGGGACAATGTACACCAGTACTGTAGACTAGAGTAACTTTGAATTGCGAAAAAGCTATCAAATTCTTCTCAAGTAAGTTGTAAATATTGACAAAATTACACATCGATATAAGAATAATCGGAGTGCAATTTATCCGTCACTTTATTAAAGGGAATTAGTGTTATTTAGATATAACAAGTATGAAAAAATAAAATGTAAAAGAAGATATGTAAGAATAGATGCACAATCCATATATACATTTTAGACCGCCCAAAATTAATGTTTTTACTAGAAGAATATGAAGAGAAAGTAAACAAGGTTGTTCGAATTGAAAATTGCTGTTACCAGCCTAATATTTATATATGGTAAACTCTACTTTGTAATTTATTGTAACATAATTTATGGTAAAATATCTTTGTTGAGACATGCTATTATTGAATAATAAAGAAGTTTATACGTCATAGATTTATATGAATATATTATTTGTATTTATAAAAATATTCTTTGCTTTATGCATACAGCCAGGTAAAATATACGGCGAGAGGTTATGTGCTGGCCACATCAGATTTTTTTAAATTAAAACCAGAATTGGAAACAGAGTGAAAATTATTATGTTTAGTTATGACTGAAATTTGTAATGTTAAAGGTGGATGATGTGAGTATTCACGACAGAAAGAATCGATTGATCTAGAAACTTCGCAGAAAATATTACTAATAATTAAGTCTAACAGTTTACCGTACTCATTCTTTATGAAATTATACTGTTGTATGTTTATGAAATTAAGAAAGTTGCTTAAAAAATTGAAGTAAGGACAAGATGCAGTATCGTTATAGCAATTAACGTAAGTAGGGATATTGAAATCACCAAAGATTATAGTGTTAGAGTTATGTATTAATTGTATACTCGCCAGTGATTCAAATAAGATATTGTAATCTGTAACAGGGCAGGAGGGTGGTATGTAAATTATCAGGGCATAGATGACAGTGTGATTCACAAAAATTTTAATTAATAAGATGTCAATATGCGGAATCATATTAAAACCATCACTGTATTTCGTGATATCAATATTAGAAGACTTAAAATTGTTGGAGACTGCAAGTAGGACGCCACCACCACGAGATTTACTCGTACTACAAAATTTGCGATCATTTCTAAATACAGTAAACTGACAACTATCAAAAGCTCAGAGCTGTGAATACCTTCATGGCACCAAGTTTCAGTAAGAGCAAATAAATGATAATGAGATGCACATAAAGAAAATTTATACAAATCTTTACATTTTAGGTTAAGTCCTGTGACGTTTTGGTAGAAACAGTTGAAATTAGAGTAACTATTAGGTGAAGAATTACACACCTGTTCACAGACAGAGTGCGAATTAGAAATATTGAGATCGTCGCTGAGAAAAGATATATTATTAGGGTATTTATTACAATACCTTAATTGCTATGCATTGCCGAGAATATTAGATTTAAATCTTTTTAATGTTTCTTGGTACACATGACAAGATGAATCCCACACAGCGTGATTAATTGAAATATTCGGTTTATATGTTTTTAATTGCGAACAGTGTATACATTTAAGTACGTCAGATTTACAGTCTTTAAGAGTATGCGCTTCTGCACATTTGGGACAAGTGGGATTTTTTTTGGTGCATTTGGAAGAAGTATGATGGAATCCACAGCAATTATAACATCGACGTAAGTCAATTGCATCGTAGACTGAACAATAGTCGTAACCAACAAATATTTTCCCTGCATTAAGAATAGATTGATATGTGTGATGGTCAACTTGTAGGAGGGCTTGAAATATATTTTTATTATTTTTAAGAGAAGTAATTGATACAACATCACAGACACAGTCATGGGAAAATAACGATTTATTTTGGTTCTTCATATAATTTAAAAGATTAGTAGGCTCTAATTTTTCAGTTAGCCCTACTATTTTTAGTCGAGGATTCAATAACTTTAGCTGTTTGACTTCATACTTGTCGCATAATCTCTCGTTGGCTAACTGTCTAAGTTTAGTGACGTTGGCATTGTCTTCGCAAGAAATTAACACACTGCCGTCGCGATTATTTTTCACATTGGTGATATTTATTTCAGATTGAAACGGGTTTAAATAATGTAACATATCGGACATAGTAATACTGGGCTTCTGATATCCAGACTTAGGACGAACAATTATAGGAGGCTCGACTTTTTAATTTTGCATTACATTAGAATATAATTTAGGTTCAGAAGAATTTTGAGTAGTAATAGTATAACATACTTTGTTTAGTTCGCATTCGATGTTTTTTTCTAATTTATCTTGTAGTGATGAAAATTTCTGTTCAAAATTATTTTGAACAGAATTAAATAGGGTAGTTATAGTGTCTACAGCATTAGATGACATCAGTATGGAAATAGACTCATGTATTTTTTTAATATTAGCAGCGAGATCTAGAGATTCATCTATATTTACTATTTTGCATGTTTTCTTACAGGCATCACACAAAAAGAACAGGTTATTATTTTTGGAAATCGATTCGAAGTCTTTTTTCCACAATATTGACACATGAAATGTGGAATGACTTACCACAAGATCCCTCACAATCAATTGTTGATTGATCAGGTCTTTTATAACGACATTTACCGCAATTAGACATTTTTTCGCATTATAAATTGAAAAATAAATAAACAATCTAAATAAATAATATAATAAAACAACCCTAACGCATAACAAATGACTATGAATGACACACACAGGACACAGGGTAGGATAGGGAAGCGCCAGTGCGGTCCGTCACGGCTAAAGGTAAACAACATACAGGTGTTGGACCACGGAAAGGGGAACAATAGAGAACTTGAATTACTGATAATGCAGAAACGGATGACCGATAAAAAGCCTATCAACTAAAGAATATGTTTAATATGAAACAAGATAAAAACTGATATAATAAAATTTGTCCTTAAGAAAGAACTCACGTATAATTTATATTAAATTATATTAAATAACAGCGCCAATGGCAAGTAATAAATAAATAAAACAAATAGAAGATGGGAGCTCAAATGAACTTCAATAAAATAAAAGTAATACAAAATTCGAGACTAAGATACGTACTTAAAAATAATATTGCCACAAATTTAAAATATAGCAACAAATTAAAATATTAAAATACCTAAAAACGAAATTACAGTATTGCACCTATAACTACTTAAATCAACCTAAATAAGCCTAAACAAAGAGCTAGTTGAGCAACAATTAAAAATAATAATTATAAAAATATATACGATCTACAAATTTAAAAGAAATGACGAAAAAAAAACTAAAGCACGGCAATGGCAAGAGAATCAAGTTATATTTGATGCTAAAATGAAATTCGATAAAATAAAAATAATATTAGGATCGAGACTAGAATACCTACTTACAAACAATATCAGCACAAATAATATGTAACAACAAATTAAAATATCTAAAAACAAAATTATAGTTCTGCCCCCAGAGCTACTTATGTTAACCTGAATAATATTTAACAGAGGTTGTTGAGCAACAAATAAAAATAATAATTATAAAGCATAGACAAATTTAAAAGAAATGAAGACAATAAAAATCAACGCCACGCCAATGACAAGAGAATCAAGTTAAATAGAAGTTCGATGTGACTTAACTTGTCGGCAGAAATGTAGAAGTAAGATAGTAAAAAAAAATTAAAAACTAAATTAAGAACTAAAAATAAATGGAACAGACTCACAGATTTAAAGATCCATGGTTGGATAACTGTAGCAAATGAATTACTTCATCGAATTAACCAGAGCACACAAATTAAACTGCACAATAAACCAATGAAATAATAAAAAACTGCGGAGCATCAATCAGCACGTGTTTACTGTACAACACACATATGGTTTACGTATATAATATAATTAATTGTTTTTCTATAAATTATCCGTTTTTAATTAATTTTAATTCTGAAAAGTTAATTTTCTGAACAAAATTCTTTGAACAAATTCATGTACTATAGGGCTTTACAAATATTTTGGGGCCCCGCTAATAACGTTTTCCTGAGACCCCGCGAAACTTCCAGCCGGCTCTGGTTTACAAATAATTAATAATGGAAGCAGTCTAAGGTTAAATTATATTTAAAACTAATAAAATTACCCCTTAACCTTAAAATTAATTTTAATAAAAACTAAATACGTATTTGAAGAACTAAATTATCGTCAGTAGTACAAAATTAGGAAAAGTTAAAAAGAGGATCCAAGGTGGCTGAACATGCCAACCATGCCACAGGTCGTAACAACGAGGGGGAGAGAAATGGGATTATATAGGGCGGAAGTCATGAGGGAATGATCACTTAATTATAAACTTATTATTTCATCCAATAAAATTGAGTCTTTAAAATTTATATCGTCCAATAACAAACAAAATTTTGAGTTTATATTAAATTGAATAGTTTGGAGTTTGGTATGGGACCTAGATCTGCGTCAAACAAATTATTTTTAAATTTATATATTATTAAAATATCCATCATTATTGTTTTAAAAGTTTGCTTATTATGTCATTCTTAATGAATATATATATATATATATATATATATATATATATATATATATATATATATATATATATATATACAGGGTGTTTCCTTTAAAACAACCAGCGCTTTTTTGGGGGAACTAATGACTTTAGAGAAAAACGTTATATACAAAAAATTACCAGGAAAAAAAGTTTAATTTATGAGGAATAATAAATAAAAAATTCAACCAGTGGTTCTCAAACGGTAGAATAAAATTATATTTTTTTAAATGGCAACCTATATAAATTTTTTGTCCATTAGAGAATTTTTTTCTGATTTCAAAGATACAAATATAATATGGGGTTGTATAACAATTATTTCGAGAAAAATGATATTAAAAATCAGAAATAATTTTACAATATTGAAGCAGGCTATGCAATAAACAAATGCAAACAAATGATACAGGTGACAGATAGTTTTGTTACTTACGTTATTAAGTGTTTGTTTTCGTAATTGTTTAATTACTTATTAATAAAAAATGGCTATGCAGTTGCAAGAATTAACAAATTTAGACTATTTTAATCTTACTGTTATGTATGGAGAGTGTTTATTGCATAGCCTACTTCAATATTGTAAAATTATTTCTGATTTTTAATATCATTTTTCTCGAAATAATTGTTATACAACCCCATATTATATTTATATCGTTGAAATCAGAAAAAAATTCTCTATCTAATGGATAAAAATTTATATAGGTTGCCATTTAAAAAAATATAATTTTATTCTACCGTTTGAGAACCAGTGGTTGAATTTTTTATTTATTATTCCTCATAGATTAAGCCCTTTTTCCTGGTAATTTTTTGTATATAACATTTTTCTCTAAAGTCATTAGTTCGCCCAAAAAACGCTGGTTGTTTTAAAGGAAACACCTGTATATATATATATATATATATATATATATATATATATATATATATATATATATATATATATATATATATATAATTTTTATTTGAGTACGTATTACAAAATGTTACCATTGCTATATGTTTATTAGGCTTCCTCGAAGTCACATCCATTATAAACTATTACAAACACTATTAATTTACTCAAATATTCCCTTTATTTGCGCATCACAACGAAATAACGAAATTCATAAAATGCGTTGTTGGTGCTTATACTGGTTTTATTTTTTCAATCATTTGTTTTATTGTTTGTTTGCCATTTGAATGCGTTCGAAATGTCATTAAGCGCAGAAACTGTAGCTTCTATTGTCGCATTACTTGAAGATGGAAGAATTCAACGTTACGTTGCTAACACATACAACGTATCACGAAGTACTGTTCAGCGCGTTTACTCGCGTTTTTTGGAAACTGGTTTGTACTTTAGAAGACCTGGAACAGGTCCTCGAAGACGCACCAGTAATCGAGACGACCGTTTTATTGTTTCGACAACACTCCGAAATCGCCAGCAACTGCTTTAGAGACCCGAAACACACTACAAGAAGTACGAAATGTCAATGTAAGTGAACGTACTATTCGAAGAAGATTGGAAGAAACAGGACTTCGAGCAAGGCGGCCCGCTAAGAGACCAGAACTCCTCCGACAACACCGAGTAGCCCGATTGCAATTTGCTAGAGATCACATAAATTGGTATGAAGGCGATTGGAGTCGAGTATTATTTACAGACGAGTCAAGATTTTGCTTGAGTTCTTCAGATGGACGTGAAAGAGTGTGGCGACGAAGTGGAGAACGTTACGCACCGTGTACTTTCAGCAACACGGTTAGTTTCCCTAGGAGGATCAGTCATGGTGTGGGCTGGGATATCTATTGAGTCCCGAACGGATTTATACATTGTACCTAGGGGATCACTGACCGCCGATAGGTACATTAGAGAAATTCTAGCCGAATTTGTAGTACCATATGCTCCTTTTATAGGTGATAATTTTATACTATATATCTAACAGTGTAAACTTACAGTGATAGAAATTCTATTTAATAATATCCTAAAGATTTCAGATAATATTATTTGTGATATAAATACAACAAATTACAACAAATACCAAGATATATTATAATAATAATAAAATCGGATAACCGGAAATGACAGTTTACTTGCACAAAATAGTTTTCTTCAAAAAATACTTTCAAATGTTTTTTTTTGCAATTCGTTATTATAAAAATTAAAGATTATTCCATTTTCTACAGGTTTGCATTAATACTTTTTCTATATATTTTATGGATAAATTTATAAAGAAAGTACTATAAAAATTATATCTCGGAACTTATGCTATAAACACAACTCCATGGTTACATATTTCAGCTCAAATGTTTGTAACTGACAGATAAATGTCATTGTCGAAAAAATAATGATTTCAAATTAATAACAGTAACTTTTTAAAAAGAAAATTGTAAATAGAACAATAGTTATATGGAAAGGAACTTAATATACATTATTTCAAATTAATAATAATAACGTTTTAAAACGAAAATTGTAAAGAGAACAATAGTTATATGGAAACGAAATTAATATACATAATTTCTAGCATTAGTAAATATGCAGGTATATATTTAAACAAAAAAATAAATAAATATATTATCACAGCATATTACCTATTGTTGGGTGTGCTACTCTGCTTTGTACAAAGATTTCGGTAATAATAATGACATTTATATCGTGCGGGCGTTTACCAAGCATCGCCTCATTGCTGGCGTGGAGAGTGCAACACAGGAGACAATTTTGTGACATATATATATTTAGTGTTGATCGGGATCGAATCGGGTTCCCCAGATCCGCAACCAGACATCAGGCACGCGACAGCGAGCGACCCCATAGGTATGTATTTAAATTAATAAAAATTAAATGGTGGGAGGTATAGTGTTGGTCACATCAGATTTTTCTATTTTAAAATCAAAACATGATATGATTAATGATACTCGTATTAAACACTGCATTAAAATTTACTCAGATTTAAGTGATTAACTACTTATTTCATAATAATTACAAAAATAAAATACTCTGAACAAACAAGTGCATAATTCTAATAAGATTAACAGTTCCCAAATAATCTATTACTAGGCAAAGATAAGTTAATGCACAAGAAAGTGTTATTATTTTACCTATTATTTTACATATTCATTTGAAATCATCCAGTATGAATATTTTTTTTTGCTAAATTTGGTGTATTCTCTTATTCTCTACATATATATAAATATGTATACACATACATGCATAGTATAATATTAAATACATATAGGTGACACTGAAAAATGGGCCACTCAAAATAACTTTTTATTTATAATTATTTTTTAATTCTCTTTAAATATTTTTAAACTAGGCGTAGAGGCTCAAAAATCAGGATATTTGGCATGATGGTAGCGCTTCCGGTTTAACCATAAGTGACATTAACTTTTATATTTCACTGTGTATGTTTTTATAAATTTCGAATCTACGTAAAACTGCGAATTCAAAGATATGCTTGAAGTGCATTTTTATTGAAGAAATAAATAGAAAAAAAAAACGTGAGAAAATGATGCACAATTAACCTGCTAAGTCATGACTTCAGGCATGCTGCGTTAAATATTTTAAAGAAATTAAATTTTATAAATCAGCCAGCTATGCTAAACATGGAAACTACTAATATATTCATATAATTCAAATTGACAGATGTCAGTATCAATAAAAAGTAAATTAATGTGGCAGAGATGAGGATGTTGAAGTAGATGTTCTGGAAGACACGGAAAGATACTGTAAGAAATTAACTCTAGTGTTACAAGTTTCTAGAAAGATACAAGAAAGACGATTACATTGGTTTGAATATGTCATGAGGAGAAATGAAGAATTATATTGGAACAAGAACGAATAGTTTAGTAATAGGAGGTTGAAGAAACAGAGGAAGACCAAAGATAAGATAGAAGGACTGTATTGCGGTTGAGAGAAAAGGAACTGAATGAGAACGACACGCAAAAATAGTGACCCCTAACGAATGGGAAAAGCTAAAGAAGAAGAAGATGTCAATGTCAAGTGCAATTTGAATAGTTTGTTTATGAAATAATTTTACTGGAAATTTAGAATATTTTGCAAGAAAAATTATGTATGGAATTTTTACATTATATACAGGATTGACGGAAGGTATTGTGTTAGCCACAACAGATTTTTTTATTTTGCTGTAGTCAGTTATCTATTAATTATAGACAAAAATGTTTCGTAGTTTGCAGATAATGAAATTCAGATTTCATTTTCCACGGTTAATAATCTGTTAATCAAATTTATAGATATTGCTCATTTGTCATAGAATTGTCACAAAATTACAAATAAATGCATTAATAATAATTTAAACCCATTTGATGCAGTTTATAAATTTGAATACCTTATTTTACATATTTACATTTTACTATTTTATTTCCTATGGTTTATAAAAAGTAGGCATCCGGTATATATGATGACTCTGAAAATGGGCCACTCAAAATTACTTTTTTGTTTATAATTTTTTTTAATTCCCTTTACATATTTATAAACTAGGCTTAGGGTCACATAATAATGTTATTTGGCATGATGGTAGCGCTTTCGGTTTAACCGGAAATGACATTAACTTTCATATTTCAAATGGGACATTCTATATATTTTTATATATTTGGATTCTACGTAAGATTACGTGTTCAACGATATGTTTGAAGTGAGTTTTTCTTGGAGTAATAAATAACAAAACCATAAGAGAAGATTATGAATAACTAACTTGGTAAGCCATATCAGGTAGGCTGTGATAGATAACAAATTAATCATTTTTTTGCAACAAAATATGAAATCTTACAAAAATAACTTACTATTTAAACAATTAACTTAAATAATACTTAATATTATCTTAACTGTTTTCGCAGCATGCCTGAAGTCATTTTCTCTTACGTTTTTTTTTTCAATTTATTTCTTCAATAAAAATGCACTTCAAGCATATCTTTGAATTCGTAGTTTTACGTAGATTCGAAATTTATAAAAATATACACAGTGAAATATAAAAGTTAATGTCACTTATGGTTAAACCGGAAGCGCTACCATCATGCCAAATATCCTGATTTTTGAGCCTCTACGCCTAGTTTAAAAATAATTATAAATAAAAAGTTATCTTGAGTGGCCCATTTTTCAGTGTCACCTATATGTATTTAATATTATACTATGCATGTACATTTATATATATTATTATTATGTAGACAATACACCAAATTTAGCAAATTTTTGATTCATACTGGATGCGTTATTAACTGTTTAAGGCAAAAGTATGCAATTATTCTTAGCAGGTTTTCAAATGAATATGTAAAATAATAGGTAAAATAATAACACTTTCTTGTGCATTAACTTATCTTTGCCTAGAAATAGATTATTTGGGAACTGTTAATCTTATTAGAATTATGCACTTGTTTGTTCAGAGTATTTTATTTTTGTAATTATTATGAAATAAGTAGTTAATTACTTAAATCTGAGTACATTTTAATGCAGTGTTTAATATCATTAATAATATCATGTTTTGATTTTAAAATAGAAAAATCTGATGTGACCAACACTATACCTCCCACCATTTAATTTTTATTAATTTAAATACATACCTATGGGGTCGCTCGCTGTCGCGTGCCTGATGTCTGGTTGCGGATCTGGGGAACCCGATTCGATCCCGATCAACACTAAATATTTAAATGTCACAAAATTGTCTCCTGTGTTGCACTCTCCACGCCAGCAATGAGGCGATGCTTGGTAAACGCCCGCACGATATAAATGTCATTATTATTACCGAAATCTTTGTACAAAGCAGAGTAGCACACCCAACAATGGGTAGTATCATTTAATAAGTAATACTTATTTTACTTATTAAATGGTAGTATGCTGTGAGAATATATTTATTTATTTTTTTGTTTAAATATATACCTGCATATTTACTAATGCTAGAAATTATATATATTAAATTCCTTTCCATATAACTATTGTTCTCTTTACAATTTTCGTTTTAAAACGTTATTATTATTAATTTGAAATAATGTATATTAAGTTCCTTTCCATATAACTATTGTTCTATTTACAATTTTCTTTTTAAAAAGTTATTGTTATTAATTTGAAATCATTATTTTTTCGACAATGACATTTATCTGTCAGTTACAAACATTTCAGCTGAAATATGTAACCATGGAGTTGTGTTTATAGCATAAGTTCCGAGATATAATTTTTATAGTACTTTCTTTATAAATTTATCCATAAAATATATAGAAAAAGTATTAAAGCAAACCTGTAGAAAATGGAATAATCTTTAATTTTTATAATAACAAATTGCAAAAAAAAAAACATTTGAAAGTATTTTTTGAAGAAAACTATTTTGAGCAAGTAAACTGTCATTTCCGGTTATCCGATTTTATTATTATTATAATATATCTTGGTATTTGTTGTAATTTGTTGTATTTATATCACAAATAATATTATCTGAAATCTTTAGGATATTATTAAATAGAATTTCTATCACTGTAAGTTTACACTGTTAGATATTTTGTCGTTGACTATATAATTTATATATGTACTCGTATATATGTAATATAGCAATGTGCTTTATTAACTAAAGCAGGAATACCAATAATATGTATATTAGCTTCGTTTTTTTAAATAAACAGATTAACAAAATTTAAAATTGAACAAAATTTTATTAAAGAAATGCTATGCTATAATGGTTCCCTGTTCCAAACTATCGATAAATTAGTTCATATATTTAAAAATCGCCAATCTGTTTCTAATTTTACCACGTGAACACCATTTAATAATAATAAAAAAAGAATACATAATACTACCACACCCGTGAGCCTGAGTGTCTTGTCGCGAATCTGTGGACCCGGGTTCGTTCCCGACCAACGTCGAAAATTACTTTTAATGGCACAAAATTTACCCCTGTGGTGCACTCTCTACGCCAGCTATGGGTGCTCGTGAGGGGACGCCTGGTAAGCGCCCGCACGGTACAAATATTTCATCATTACCGATATCTGTATACAAAGCAGATTGGCACATCCAGAAATTGGTAATATGCCGTGAGGAAATATTTAATTATTTACGATAGCGCTCCAAAAGTTTAAAGAAATTTTTTAAAACCAAAATTTAACGGTTCAAATTAAGTAATACCATTAAAACTTTATATATTATAATAAAGTTTACATCGTCCAAACTAAAAGACAAATTGACACTTAGTTTCAGGAACATTTTTGTCATCTGAAAAGCAGCAATAAAGAAAAATCTTGCGTATATATATATATACAGGGTGGAAACGAACTTAATGTCATAAATTTAAGAGTGGGTAGTATGACATGTGTAGATTAAAAATTCGCATATTTAAGGGTAGTTTTCATGAAACTAACATTTTTGGTACCACTGGACCAATGGCAATGCATTTGCATTATTTTATGTATTACACAATTATTTTCGTTAAAAATGCTATTTAATTTAATTATTAAGAATAATATCTTATACAACTAATTTTGAATGTATTTTTGAGAACCATATTTTTAATGAAATATGAATTAAAACAGCAGTAAAAAAAAGTTTCCTTAAGAAAAGTTGAATTTTCGTTTTTCGAATTTTGAAAAAATTCTTTCAGTTTCGTAATCTACACACGTCATACTACTCACCCTTAAATTTATGACATTAAGTTCGTTTCCACCCTGTATATATATATTGTGACGTGAATAAAAAAATTATATTTATATATATATATATATATATATATATATATATATGTATTTATAAAATTAGTTGTAATGATTATAGTAAAGTTTACATCGTCCAAACTAAAAGACAAATTGACACTTACATAGTTTCAGGAATATTTTTATCATCTGAAAAGCGGCAATCCAGAAAAATCTTGCGTATATATATATATTCATTAATAATGACATAATAAACAAAAATAAAAAAAACAAAATAATAATTAACATGGGAAATAGGTTTTTCCGTGCGCATTGCTTCCCTAATTATTTTAGGTAAAAAAGCTTCAAATAAAAGTTGTAGAGCTTAAAATTCTACATCCATACAGTATACAAAATTAATTTTGTATGCCTTGAAACGGCAGAAATTAGGTATATATATATATATATATATATATATATATATATATATATATATATATATATATATATATATATATATATATATATATATATATATATATTAATATTCCAGCAAAAAAATCACGAATTTCACGGAAACTCCTCCCTTGGTAAAATTTAGTGAAATTAATTCTATCTTATAATGAAAAATCCAAAGGATTTACAAATTTTTCTAAAAGAATGTATCAAAAAATGACAATATAGAAAGTGCAACACGGCTAACATAAACTTGATTTACCAAAAAAATTGTTTTAATTCTGTAATTTATTTGATAATACATTTTACAAAATAATAAAAATAAAAACAAACTCTAGAAAAATTATTATGGTGTCTCGATCTAACCAATAATAACTGTCAAAAAGTATTATAATTTTGTAAATATTTCAATATTAAGCCATTAAATTAGGAATTAGGAGTATTAGATACTTTTCGATATCAAGTTAAATATTTTTTCTAACCATATCAAAAACTCCTACAATAGTCTTACGGGACAGATGATATTTGAAAAAACTGTTTTCCCATGTTAAACGCATATGTCACGGTTTTCAGTGTTAACCCTGTATATCACAAAGATTTTTGACAAGATTTTATAAATAATCTTTTCAAAATGACCAGAGATACCCGGGTTGTTATCACGTTGCGAGCGGAAAATGCAAGGAAACACATATCACTTCGGACGCGAGTGTCGAGGAAAGTGGCAAAACATATACATATATGTTAAATCGTGCCTTCGGCGACGAGGCGTGAGGTATGGGAATAGTCAATAAGTATTCTCGCTTCATAATCATTTATTATTTGTAAAAATTTAAAACAAATCTAAATAAACATAATGTCCGGTATAAAAAAAATTGAAGACCTGCTGGGTGTACTCCAGCGAGTTAATTATTTCCCTGTAGATGAACCAATCTCTCTTGGCGAGATATGTAAAATCTGTAGACTCGCGTTCCCAATTAGACAAGATTTCTCTCCTGGCGTCCTCTGGTGTAGGTATTTTTTCTGCGATCATCGCTTCGTGGATCTCGCATAGTAAAATGATCAAGTTGTTTTGCATATTGAAGAAGTAGGGCGTAAATTGGCCGTCATTATCGTCCCAAAGTAATTGCTCTAAGCCAACGGCCGCGATTTGGAGAGCCATGTACGACTTTTTCAAAGCATCGCCAAACTAAAAAGAAGAAATATATATATATATATATATATATATATATATATATATATATATATATATATATATATATATATATATATTATTGATATTGTAGCAGTTGTGATCTAATGTGATTTGAATCATAGTAAGAGACCTTTGGGATCAATATTAGTTATTTGTATCACTAGTTTTCTTGAAAACAATAAAATAATAAATGAAAATCAATTTGGTTTCCGTATGAAAATGTCTACACAAGATGCAATAAGTAACATCATGAATAGAATTTTGGTCCATTTAGAAGACAAAGAACAGCCAATCGGATTATATCTCGATTTGAGCAAAGCATTTGATTGTGTTAACCATAGTAATCTTCTTAGTAAACTAGAATCATTGGGAATAAGAGGTTCACCTTTAAATTGGATAGCCAGCTTTTTATCATACAGGGAACAATATGTTTGTTTACATGATGAAACAGGTGGAAACATAAATTCGAATAAACTAACTGTAGGAGTTGGTACTCCTCAAGCTACTGTTCTTGCTCCCACTCTATTTTGTTCATATATATAAATGATCTTTTTCTGTAATAGATGATTCATGCCTGACGACAATGTTTGCGGATGATGTTTCTGTCATCTTATCCACCAAACATAATGATCTATCTGTTAATTGCAATAGTGCTTTGCAAAATATGGAAAATTGGTGTATTAAAAATTCTTTGGTTCTAAATTGTTCAAACACTACCTATATTCAATTTCACAATAAAAATAGTAACCATCCAGAAGTAACTTTAGTCAATGACAATATTAAAAAAGCAGAAAAATCTAAAATTCTTGGCTTTATATTTGATGAAAATCTGAATGGCAAGCATCACTGTGAATACTTAGTTTCCAACTTAAGCAAATGATGTTTTCAAATTAGAGTTTTGAAATCATTCTTGAATTTAGAAAATTTATTATTATTCTACCATGCTATTGTTGAAGCTAAATTGCGTTATGCAATCCTTTTTTGGAGTAACTCAACTCATGCTTCTAAAGTATTTCTAAGTCAATAGAAAATTGTGAGATGTATTGCTGGCGTCTCAAATTCACAGTCATGCAAAATGATCTTCAAAAAACTAAAAATCATGACACTTACCAGTCTCTACTTATACGAACTTTGTGTATATGTGTTCAAAAACAAGGACAAATTTAAAACTCACTCTAGTTTTCATAATAAACAAGTATAAATTTTGCAAACCCTTAGCAAAATATGATTGCACTAGAAGGTCTCCAGATCTCATGGGTGTGGATGTTTACAATAAACTTCCCAACGATATAAAAATAAGTACTACTCTATCTACTTTTAAAACTATGCTAAAGACACATCTGCTTAATCACGCATTTTACAATGTAAATGAATACTTATAATATTGTACAATTTTATTTCATGTGACGTTTTATACATGTATCTTATACATCTGGTAAATAAATATTATTATTATTATTATTAGTCTTGATACACAAGATTTTTTGTGCCGACTTTTCATTACATTTATTAAATTAATTTGATTTCTATGAAATACTTGGGCTTTTTATGTTGATAACATCAGAAGATTTGAATAATTTCAAATGACATAGGTTTAAACACATGACCTGAAAAATTATTGTAACGTGTGTGCAGCCGACGCCACTGAGTCTAGCGCGCACGCGACTGACGCCGCTGATCGAACGTTTCTGGAACTGCCGCCGCACTGAGCGAGCGCTTAAACGTGTCAATGACGTAATCGTCGCGAACACCCGCTATGTAAATCAGTAAGTCTCGACCTGTTTAATTACTTACGGTTCGCTGATCCTTTGTATTCTATGTTATTATCGCATCGAATGTTCCAGAAAACGACGCCGGACTATATAAACCCCGTCAGGGAAGACAGCCTAGCAATCTAATATAGACATGCATCGTGAAATAAATAGTATACGAATGGTGAATATAAATACAGTTACATAAATAAATATAGTGAAATAATTATTTAAATAAATAATCTTAGTGTTTAAGTATTTAATAATATTCTTGGTCTTAAATTAGTGTTTATAATTGTTTAATCATAGTGTTTATCTTAATTATTTATCTTTTAATAAAGTAATAAAATTTCTCTGATTATTACACTTCACCCAAATAAACCAACGTTACATTATCAAACATTTTTTATTGGTTTTGCGTTGCAGGTTCAAATATAATTATTTACATTTAGCTTGGCTTAAAATTTAGTATTAATTTAGTATTTCACCAACTTGTACCCATAAAACTCCTTATTTTTTTTGCCGGGCGGGGCCCATTAAAAAAGTGTTTCTGGGCTATTTAGAGTAATATAAAATTAATTATACCGGCTGGAGGCACAAAAATTTAGTTTACGGAGAAATATTTTGCGAAAAAAAATTGGATATCAATCGGATTTGAACTCAGGGCCCTCCTATATCTAGTAAGATGCTCTAGTGACAGAGCAACATTACACTGGATTATAATACAACAATATCAACATTGGAGAATGGCGATTTACCCTCAAATTCATAACCATGTGTCGCACTGGCAGATGAGTATTCAGTATAAAATTTTAATTAATCCTAAAGGGCTCTTTCTACGATTTAAAAGCTTCTATTAGGAAATATATGGGCATATTCTGTTCAAAACTATAAGTCTTACAGAACAATAAACATGTAAAAAATTAACAAAATCGTAACGAAAGCTGACACTCTTATGTATATAATTTTGTATTAATCAACAAAAATATATATTATGTATATAATTTTTAGAATTGTATTGTTGAAAGAATCGTCGTACATGCACATGATTAGAAAATACCTTCCTTATATAAAAGTGACGGAAGATAAAAATTGTATGTTATATAAATTACACAAAAAATGTATACAGGGTGTTCATTTTTAAGTGGCTACCATAGCGATCTCGAAAACTAGAAGAGATACGAAGTTGGTTAAATTAGCAAAGAATCTTTATTTCACATAGGTATTTCAACGATATACTGAAAAAAGAAATTCAACCAGTGGTTCTCAAAATATGGATACCAACTTTTTTATTTTAAATAGAAACATATATTTTTTATTTGTGCATTCAATAGAGCTCTTTATTCTGAATCCAACGATATAAAAATTTTATACCCTTACATAACAAAATTTTTGAAAAAAAAATTAAAAAGTTTTGAATTACTTCCCCTTAAATATGATATTAATTAGAGTGTCATGAATGAAAAAAGTAAATATTTTGTTTATTGCTACTTCTGTCAAATGAGAAATTGTTCTTCATATCATTTTTAATACCTAAAAATGGATCAATTCACACATGACGAAAAGGTAGATATGTTCGAAATTTACATTAATGGCCAGTTGCACAGCATATAGTTAATGGCTTAACTACTGATTAACAGAAAAAATGCGTATCGAAATTTTGACAGTAATATTTAGCAACTCATTTGATATTTCGTTTCGATGCGATATTGTCAATTTAACCAACGGTTAACAATTTAACTATAAGCTGTGCAACTGGCCATTAGTGTCATAATAATTCTCGTGCTGCAGTTAACATGTACAGGGAACAATACCCTGCCAGGAATATTCCCAACTACATTTTTTTTTAGAAAATTAGAACGACGACTACGAGTTAATACAGAAAAATTTAAAAAAATCTGATGTGGCCAGCACATAACCTCTCGCCGTATATTTTACCTGGCTGTATGCATAAAGCAAAGAATATTTTTATAAATACAAATAATATATTCATATAAATCTATGACGTATAAACTTCTTTATTATTCAATAATAGCATGTCTCAACATGAAGATATTTTACCATAAATTATGTTACAATAAATTACAAAGTAGAGTTTACCATATATAAATATTAGGCTGGTAACTGCAATTTTCAATTCGAACAACGTTGTTTACTTTCTCTTCATATTCTTCTAGTAAAAACATTAATTTTGGGCGGTCTAAAATGTATATATGGATTGTGCATCTATTTTTACATATCTTCTTTTACATTTTATTTTTTCATACATGTTATATCTAAATAACACTAATTCCCTTTAATAAAGTGACGGATAGATTGCACTCCGATTATTCTTATATCGATGTGTAATTTTGTCAATATTTACAACTTACTTGAGAAGAATTTGATAGCTTTTTCACAATTCAAAGTTACTCTAGTCTATGTTACTGGTGTACATTGTCCCATAATGTTTGAAACAAATTTAAGTCCTTCAACCTAGACTTGTCATCTCCATAATAGTCACAGATCAAGAACTAAGGGATTCTCCAAGTACATTTTTCTTTCATTACTCATTATTTCTGACACTGACATTTATCTGTCAGTTACAAATAATTTAAATTATCAACTATTTTTCATGGCATTCTTTCGGCTGTCAAATTTATTACAACAGATTATTTTATATATTATACTTCTTTTATCTCTAAATCTATGGAATATATAATAAAATATTTAAATGTATCAGATAGAGAATTTATTTTTCTTTAATATTATCAAGAAAAATTTTCAAAAAATAATATTTAGAAGATTTTTTTTCAAGAATCTTCTACTTCCGGTTGTCCAATTATTACCAAAACCTTTTCAGATCTTCCCATGAATGTCCGATTGGGAAATACGTTGTTAAACAAATTTTAAGTCTTATAGTTTTTGAGTAACCGTCCTTCCAACATCCCACACACACACACACACACACACACACACACACACACACATCCACACACACACACACACACACACACACACACACAGACATCATCGTAAAAATGTTAAAATCGGATTGTAGGGACCTTAAAACGTGCTTATTCAATAAAATCTGGATATGCGATTTTTAGCATGAATGCAATACCTCTCTTAGCGAGAGGTAAAAATGAAGATAATTTTGAGCAGTTTTTATAAACACTAAATCATTTAATTGATTATTTTTTGACATTTCTTTAAACCAATGAAATGTTTCTTTTTACCTCTCGCTAAGAGAGGTATTGGATTCATGCTAAAAATCGCATATCCAGATTTTATTGAATAAGCACGTTTTAAGGTCCCTACAATCCGATTTTAACATTTTTACGATGATGTCTGTGTGTGTGTGTGTGTGTGTGTGGATGTGTGTGTGTGGGATGTTGGAAGGACGGTTACTCAAAAACTATAAGACTTAAAATTTGTTTAACAACGTATTTCCCAATCGGACATTCATGGGAAGATCTGAAAAGGTTTTGGTAACAATTGGACAACCGGAAGTAGAAGATTCTTAAAAAAAAATCTTCTAAATATTATTTTTTGAAAATTTTTCTTGATAATATTAAAGAAAAATAAATTCTCTTTCTGATACATTTAAATATTTTTATACATATTTTATAGATTTAGAGATAAAAGGAATATAATATATAAAATAATGTTGTAATTAATTTTACAACCGAAAGGATGCCATGAAAAATAGTTGCAAATTTAAATTATTTGTAACTGACAGATAAATGTCAGTGTCAGAAATAATGAGTAATGAAAGAAAAATGTATTTGGAGAATCCCTTAATTCTTGATCTGTGACTATTATGGAGATGACAAGTCTAGGTTGAAGGACTTAAATTTGTTTCAAACATTATGGGACAATGTACACCAGTATTGTAGACTAGAGTAACTTTGAATTGCGAAAAAGCTATCAAATTCTTCTCAAGTAAGTTGTAAATATTGACAAAATTACACATCGATATAAGAATAATCGGAGTGCAATCTATCCGTCACTTTATTAAAAGGAATTAGTGTTATTTAGATATAACAAGTATGAAAAAATAAAATGTAAAAGAAGATATATAAGAATAGATGCACAATCCAGATATATACATTTTAGACCGCCCAAAATTAATGTTTTTACTAGAAGAATATGAAGAGAAAGTAAACAAAGTTGTTCGAATTGAAAATTGCTGTTACCAGCCTAATATTTATATATGGTAAACTCTACTTTGTAATTTATTGTAACATAATTTATGGTAAATATCTTCATGTTGAGACATGCTATTATTGAATAATAAAGAAGTTTATACGTCATAGATTTATATGAATATATTATTTGTATTTATAAAAATATTCTTTGCTTTATACATACAGCCAGGTAAAATATACGGCGAGAGGTTATGTGCTGGCCACATCAGATTTTTTGTCACGTGTTTGTGTTTTAACCAATCCTTCATTACTATACTGAGAATAAAGCTCTAGAGATTATTCCCGGGAATAATCTCTGTAGCTTTTGTTTTTGTTGACGAATGTCATCAAGTTTTCGAAAGATTTGTCAAATTATTTTCAATTTATTCTCACTCTCTTGTTATGTTATTACTGAAAATAAAGTTCTTTTTTAAATATGTTCACTTTTTTCATTCATGGCACTCTAATTAATATCATATTTAGGAAAAATTAATTCAAAACTTTATTAATTTTTTTTTCGAAAATTTTGTTATGTAAGGGTATGAAAATTTTATATCGTTGGATTCAGAATAAAGAGCTCTATTGAATACGTAAATAAAAAATATATGTTTCTATTTAAAATAAAAAAAATATATTTAAATATACCTATAAAAGTCTTATAAGTATAACCAATATTTATATTAAATTTGTTAAATATTATCAATTTTTGTTAATATGTAACGGACATACTCAATTTTTTTTTTTACAAACCTTACAGACAAGATATAATTGACAGTAAATATTTACGTTTTACGAGTACTCGTTCGTTATTATGTGTTAGAATTGCATTTTTGATCCGAGTACAGACATCGTAACTAACGTTATATTAGTTGTTATGAATTATTATTATTAGCATATTAATGTCCCCAGTAGACACACTGAGCTGTAGTGTTTGACCATTACAATACTGCTCTAGTAAAATTTTAATTTTATATAAAATATATGCATAAAACATTATAAAAATAAATATCGAAAAAAGATTTGTTGTCTAATATGAAATGGCTTAAATAAATGTTGTACAATCAATAAGTAGTAATTTAGTAAGTAAAGTAATGCATTTTGTGTTGATTTACCTTCAATTTATTTAAAATATTCTCGGACAAGCTATCACCGACGTTCTTTGGGATCCTAGGAAGCCATAACTGGTTCTGTGGACCTCTCCACAAAGCGTCCTGCGCTTCGAAGTTAGCTTTAAACCTTTTCAATACCTAAAATATGTAGGAAGAGTTTATGTTAGAAACAACAATGACGTGTAGTATGCGGTCAATCATAGAAACTAATAGGAGTGCGTTAAACCAGTATAGGTTCTTCTAATGCATGATGCTGGTTGTCGGTCTCACGTGCTTCCGTGAATGTTCAACAAGCTTTAAGAGATAAAATTGCAACATTTCCTTATATAAGCTGCCCGAATTTCGAAGGCTACCATTGGGATCTCGGAAACTATAGAATAGAACAGCGGTTGACAAACCGTCGCTCGCGAGCTACGAGTAGCTCACGGGATCATTTTTGGTAAATTGTCTGAAAATTTGAGATTCGTTTTAGTTAAACAAAAATTAATTATGAAATACATAATAATAATTTTGGTGGTTGATAGTCGGATATTGAATCAAGTGAATTTTATAAAACGAAAATGAATTCTCAATTCCTCGACGTTTCGATCAAATTTTAATCATTTTCAAGAGCTACAAAAAGAAAATGATTACAATATAGATTGTACAAATCAAATATTAAGATTTTTTACAAAATTTTAAAAAATGTTCTAAAAAAGGTTACATGCAGAAAAGTTTTATATACACGGTGTTAATAAAAAAAAACTTTCCACACTTTAGCAGGTGATAGTAGAGATGAAAACAAGAAAAAAATTCTAGTACACTTAGGTCCAATACTCATTGGTTTTTAGAAAAATTATGTATGGAATTTGTACATAATACACAGGATTGACGGAAGGTATTATGCTGGCCACATCAGATTTAACAACTAAGGACTCTAGGTGTTTACGATCAATTGTAAACAAAGTTGCAGCCGTCGTCAAAGAGACTCACGCACTTGATCGTAAACACCTAGAGTCCTTAGTTGTTAAATCTGATGTGGCCAGCACAATACCTTCCGTCAATCCTGTGTATTATGTACAAATTCCATACATAAATTTTCTAAAAACCAATGAGTATTGGACCTAAGTATATTAGAATTTTTTTCTTGTTTTCATCTCTACTATCACCTGCTAAAGTGTGTAAAGTTTTTTTATTAACACCCTGTACATATATTTATATATATTTAACAATTGAAAAATAATTGTATCAATATACAAAATAAAGTAAATTACAATCAAATACAGAAAATACATGAAAAGATAATATTTTTTTAAATAGCGTTGGGTTGAGGTTGTGTTATACAAAAATGATGGCATATTGTTGCAATGTACCATTGTACATTGTTAAAATTTAAATGAGATGAAAGTTCAACAAAACTATTGACACCCTGGGGAACAAATAAAAACTGTTAAGGTTTTGTGGAGCTGTGATATGTTATAAACTAAAATTTCAATTTTTGGAAATGATACACATTATGTAAGCATGTGCACATCACTATTACTAAATACCAGTTCAATAAATTCTAGAAGATACATTCAAAATTTAAATAAGAATTATTTAAATATTTTATAACTTTCTTCTTGATATTACCATTATAACATAGTTCTTTTCATTTTTATTTTGGTTTTTTCTGTATACCTGTAAATTTTAGTTTTAATATCTCACAGTTCCACAAAACCTTGACAGTCTTTATTTGTTCCCCAGACTGTGAACAGTTTTGTTGAACTTAATTTCTTTTCAATTTTAACAATTTACAATGTTACTTTGCAACAATATACTATCACTTCTGTATAACATAACCTCAACCGTACGGTATGTAAATAATTATTATCTTTTCTTGTGTTTTCTGTATTTGACTGTAATATTATAATTTTATTTATTTTGTACATTGATACAATTTTTATTTTTCAATTGTTAAATATATTTATAGAAAACTTTTTTGCATGTAACATTTTTTAAAACCTTTTCTAAAAGTTTGTAAAAATTCGTAATATTTGATTTGTACAATCTGCATTTGTAATCATTGTCTTTTTATATCACTTGAAAATGATTAAAATTTAATCGAAACGCCGTACAATTTTAACTGTAAAACCCACTACCCAGTTTCCATATATTATGTTCTACTGGTAATCCAATGACCCAATTTAAGATTATGTACCTAGGACCTACCTAATCAATATGTGAAATTATAAAAAAAGATATGACTTCAGTTAAATGGGACATCTAATGCGCCTTCGGGGAGTAATCTTAGATGTGCTTCTGTTTTGCCAAAAATTCTTGTCAACTATGTTAATACAAAAAACTGATTTTGGTCAAAATTTTCATTACCAAACAACTTTTAAATAATTGGTAATTTAGAAACGTTAGATATTTTCAATGTTTATCCAGTAACTTAAGAAAATAATGCAGGGAGTTAAAAAAGGGGTAAAAAATTGAGGGTATATACATGTCCTGATTCTCAATCAAAAAAGAATTTTAAATTATTATTATTATTATTATTATTAAAATTATTTCTTATTTTTCATTTAATTCTTTTTTAGTTTTTATTCAAAATAATTATCTAATCACGGAACAGACATTGAATAGGAAGTAAATTAATTCGTAATTATTTACTATTCAACATATGTTACGTGTTATTTAATTCATTATTTTTAATAAAAATTTCATGTTGGCAGTGGCGCAGTAAAAATTCTTTTTGATTACGAATCATCACATTGAAATGTATACACCCTCAATTTTGTACCCTTTTTTAACAACCTGTATATCATTTGGTAATTTTTTTACATATCAAATCACACAAATACTTCCATTTTTTAAATGGTACTCATAAATATTTGATTTTTACCTTAAAAAAGTTATTTTTTACTCTTTCGATTGGTGTACAGTTAATTTTTTGAAATATGTCCGATGTCATCTACGAATTGTATGAATTAAGTTTTTTGTTCCGCCCATTTTGACAAATTCAGTAGAGATTATTGACAGTGTCAAAGTCAGTGACACTGACAGAAAATGACATTATTCGTACGGCTATGAATCAAGATAATGTATCTGAATTAATAATTAAAATTACGTTACAGCGAAAGTATTATCAACAACGAGCATCGTTTTAAAATGGAATGTCATAACTTAGTCGAAACAATATGAATTTCTGAAAGACAAGCGTGTTATATCCATCCTTATCGCATACGCTTATAGTCATTGCAAAGGAGAGAGACAAATGTATGCCAATTTGTTAATTCGTTCATGATACAGATGAACTTGATCAGACAACTTTAAAAAAAATTACTATAAGAGTATTTTTTGTGTTTTACTCTTAAAATCTGTGGTGCTTTCTCCACTGCAATTTTGAGAAGCCGTGAGACGAAGCCTCCTAAACGCTACAGATATCATCATTACTAAATCTGAGAATATAAGTATAGTGGTACTTTCAAAAATGAATAATAAACTGTGATGATAAAACTTTATAAATTATTTGCAATCAATATGGTTTTGTTCAGTATACAAAAAAACTTTATTCGACACACGACCGGTAGTCGCTTTAACGGCCTCGGTAGTTCATGTGTCTCGCCTACGGTCTCGATCCGTAGTGTAATAACTTAGCCATAAATTTTTCTCTCCCGACCTGATATCGGAAATAGCTAAAAATTAAATTAAACGTTTCGAACAGTTTGTTCTTCTATTTCTAATGTTAGCCGAGACTTCATATAGATGCTTAGGGTTCAGTATGTAACATTAAGTAAACGGAAGGCATGACAGATGTACTTCCTGTTCTGTTACTTACATATTCTTCTTTTTGGTCATCGATTTGATACAAGGCGGCTTTGGCAGTTTGGCCGATATTGTACGCGAGCTGCTTGTTGGTGATTGGATCACCAATGTCAATATCGTCGCTCATACCCGCATGCCAGCAAGGGTTGACCCACTTGGGCGTTATTGCCAGGAGGTCCTGCAACGGTCGTTTACTCGCTGCGTACTCCACTGAGAGGATCCACACCGCGCATAGCAACACATTTGTTAATCCTACAAAAAGATAGTAGGTACATAAAGTTAATAAAAAAATATAACTTATAATTGAAAGACGATACAAATAATCAGTTCTTTCGGGGGATATTTTGCTAGGAATGCCTATGTGATGTGTGATGCACAGTGGGAACATATGTTGTAGGTATTACCTTTGAATATATAATACCTACTATTGGTATTATATATTCAAAGGTATTACTTAAATATCCGGACTCACTGGTGAAATTAGTCATTTGAGTTGTACACTCGTGTGTTGCTCTGAATCAAAAATATATTATTCGTAGATAGTATTTTGGAGTTACTGGCGACAGCGAGATAATACAAAAGTCGTGCAAGAATTATTGAGAATTTTTTAAAAATTAAACTATAAAAGTTAAGTATGAACTTATAGTTTATCAAATTTATAAAGTACCATTGTAAGTGAAAATATGGAATAGGGTATTCTCTCATGATTACTAATATTAAAAGTTATTAAAAATATTAAAATTCATTAGTAGACAAGAGGGAAAAAACAAAAAAAAACCTTATAAATTGATTGTTGCATATGATATAAAGCATTTAAATTTGTTGATGTTGTAGTACCAATGGGAGACAGTTGAAATCCCTACTGTAAGATGATCAACGATAATAAATAATGCAAAACAAATATATTATTATCAGCTTTTATATTTTCTCTCAAAATATCTGTCATCATAACAATAACTGTCATTGCATTTCAACTCCCGTTCCATAGCCAACCTTTCTACCAACCTCTTTTTCCCTCATCCCCCTTCTTCGAATCTTGGCAACGTTTTCAAGAATCTTCGGTTTCTTCTAAGATCTTGTTTTTGTGTCTGTACTATATACGATCTTGGTTCTTCAGATTCCATTTTGATTATGCCTTCTTCCATCTTATCTGTTATCTACACCTTCTCTCCTTTTCCTAATTTGATTAATGGTTTTACTTTATGTCTTCTGTTGAAATTCGCTTTTTGTTTTAACTGTTGTGCTTCTAAGGATTCTTTTTAATTTTTTCATGATCGGGTGATTTAGCTTCTAAATAGGATTTTGTGATCGGTAAATTATCTCTCAAATTTCTATTCATTAATCTTCTGGCTGGTGATTCGCCTGTTTTCAATGGGGTGTTTCTATATATTAGTAATCCTAAGTAAAAACCTCCTTGGTTCTTTTTTAATAATTACCTCTCGCTAAGAGAGGTATTGGATTCATGCTAAAAATCGCATATCCATATTTTATTGAATAAGCACGTTTTAAGGTCCCTACAATCCGATTTTAACATTTTTACGATGATGTCTGTGTGTGTGTGTGTGTGTGTGGATGTATGTGTGTGTGTATGTATGTAGGATGTTGGAAGGACGATTACTCAAAAACTATAAGACTTTAAATTTGTTTAACTACGTATTTCCCAATCGGACATTCATGGGAAGATCTGAAAAGGTTTTGGTAACAATTGAACAACCGGAAGTAGAATATTCTTGAAAAAAAATCTTCTAAATAATATTTTTTGAAATTTTTTCTTGATAATATTAAAGAAAAATAAATTTTCTTTCTGATACATTTAAATATTTTATAATATATTCTATAGATTTAGAGATAAAAGAAATATAATATGTAAAATAATCTGTTATAATAAATTTTACAGCCGAAAGAATGGCCATGGAAAATAGTTGAAAATTTAATTTTTTTGTAACTGACAGATAAATGTCAGTGTCAGAAATCCGAAGACATTACTGAAGAGTTTTTCTGGGAAGTACATACATTATATTATTTCTTAATGTATTAATAGAATTGGAAACATTTCGAAAAATTAGAAGAGGACAAAATTTCTTCATCAAAAATGAATTTAAAATTAAACAATCTAAATATATATGGAATAGATATATGCGTAAGTAGAATTTTTGGTGTAGAGTATACAAGAAATGTTAAATACAATAGGGAGCGAGCAGTCATATGATTTTGTTGGCCTTGACAAGCAGATATGGAGGCCCATGTCAGAATGATAGCTAGTAATTATGTATAAATTTCTCATTCTAAATTTAGTGATTTTCCAATTCCATGTGGAGCAGAATTAAATGTTAAATATCTAAGGCATACAAGTAAATTTTAAACTCCTGGTGATAAATTGACGAAATTTAGAAAATCTTAAAATTTTTAATGAAAAATTCTAACATTTGACATCTATGTACATAATTACTAATTATCATTGTGAAACGGGCCCACACATCTGCTTGTGAAGCCCAAAAATGTAACATTACTGTTCGCGCCCTATACTTATGTAACCAAAAAAAGGAAGTGGCGAGAGGTATTGTGCTGGCCACAACAGATTTTTTTTTTATGGTTTCCAAACATCTTTCAATTATCCCATTTGATTGGGGATAATGTGGACTGCTCGTTGTTAATTTTATGTTATAATCTTTACAAAATTTTCTAAATTCCTCACAATCAAATTGTCGCCCATTGTCGCTTCTAATTTGTTCCGGAATTCCGAATTTTGCAAATGTCTCTTTTAATTTGTATATGATTTCTTGACTTTTGATGTTTTTTACCTACCGTCACCTTTAGGTAAGGAAGGTATTGTCTTTGGTCAAAAAATTCATTGATGAGTTTTTAGTGAATAAGCATGTTTTAGGGCCCCTATAATACGATTTTACCATTTTTACGATGATGCCTGTATGTATGTACGTGTGTGTGTGTATGTGTGTGTGTGTGTGCCTGTGTGTGTGTGTGTGTGACAAAAGTTCCGGATCGCATAACTTCAATACCACGATTCCAAAAATTATAATTTTTTCGTATTCCTTAAATTTACATCCAGTAGAACAAGTGATTAGATTTTGGTTGTAATTGGTGAACCGGAACCGGAAGTAGCCTCATTTGAAGATTTAACAGTTAAATTTGATTTATTGACATTTAACGTTATTATAACTTAAAGAATATATTATTCTCTATACGATTTGATTACATTTTATACTTCATATTCAATAGATACAGAGTTAAAGAATTTTAAAGAAATTAAATTTTATAATTCAGCCAGCTATGCTAAACATGGAAACTACTAATATATTCATATAATTCAAATTGACAGATGTCAGTATCAATAAAAAGTAAATTAATGTGGCAGAGATGAGGATGTTGAAGTAGATGTTGGGGAATACACGGAAAGATACGGTAAGAAGTGTTACAAGTTTCTACAAAGATACAAGAAAGACGATTACATTGGTTTGAACATGTCATGAGGAGAAATGAAGAATTATATTGGAACAAGAATGAATAGTTTAGTAATAGGAGGTTGAAGAATCAGAGGAAGACCAAAGATAAGATGGATGAACTATATTGCGGAAGACTTGAGAGAAAAGGAACTGAATGAGAACGACACGCAAAAATAGCGACCCCTAACGAATGGGAAAAGCTAAAGAAGAATATGTCAGTGTCAAGTGCAATTTGAATAGCTTGTTTATGAAATAATTTTACTGGAAATTTAGACTCTTTTGCAAGAAAAATTATGTATGGAATTTATACATTATACACAGGATTGACGGAAGGTATTGTGCTGGCCACAACAGATTTTTAATTTATATATTTCAGGGTAAGTTGAATAATAATCTGTAATTAACAGGTACAATTTAGATTTATATTCGAATAAATCTACTCCTACTATTTCCCATGGGTAATTCGGAATTTGACTTGTTCTCGAATTTTTTATACATATCTCGCATTTTTTTATTCTTTCTTCTGTATGGTTATTTATTAGTGGCCACCACACAGATTGTTTTATTCGTAGCCCACATTTTGTGATACCCTGATGTCCGACATGTATTTTTTCTAAAAAATTTCGTCTGTTGTTTTGTGGTATAATTATTCGTTTTTTATAACAAACAATTCCATCTATAATATCAATGTCATCTGTGTATTTATAATATGGAAGTGCTAATTGTGAGCAATACTTTTTCTCTGGCCATCCCTGTTGTGTGTATTGTTTTAATACTTGTATAATTTCATCGGAGTCTTGTTGTTCACTTTTGTACATTTCGTTTATTTCTATCTGCTTGTTTAAAACGTCTTCATCGTGCAGTCCTATCTTTATTGGCGCTCTGCTCAATGCATCCGGTACATGGAATTCTTTACGCGGGAAATATTTCATTTCATATTCGAAACACATCATTCTCATTCTGAACCTTTGTAATCTGGCATTAAGTTGATCCACTGGCTTGTTTTGTAATATTTGTATTAATGGTTGGTGATCTGTTCTGATTTCAAATTGTTTTCCTATTAAATATTGTTTTAAACGTTCGCATACCCACACTATCGCTAAACACTCTTTCTCGATTTGTGCGTATAATTTCTCAGTCTCACTTAAAGATTTAGAACAATAAATGACTGGTTTCCAAAGTTTGTCTTCTTGTAACTGTTCTAAACGGCCACCAATACCATATGCTGAAGCGTCTGCTGATATTCTTGTTTCCTTATTTACTTCATATGATTCTAAAACAGGCAAATCAGTAAGTGCTCGTTTCATTGTTTTAAAACATTGTTTATGTTGATCACTCCAGAGCCATGTTTCATTCTTCTTTAATACTGATCTTAAGCCATATGACTTTGTTGAAGAATCACTGATAAATTTGGTAATATAATTATACATTCCCAAAAACCGTTGTAATTCTTTGATATTTTTAGGCTCTGGGTATTCTAATATTGCTCTTATTCGTTCTGGATCAGGCATTATTTTTCCATCTTCTTGAATGATGTGTCCTAAAAATTTCAGCTTTTAAATCCGAATTTACATTTATCTTTGTTTAATGTAATTCCATTTTCTTTTAATGTTTCTAATGTTTTTCGTAATTTACTCTCATGTTCTTCTTCGTTTTTCGCGAAGATTATTATGTCGTCGATATGTACTTTTACCCCTTGTATGTTTCTTAATATTTCTTGCATAATTATTTGATACACTTCCGGCGAAGAAGATAGTCCTTGCGGTAGTCTTTTATATTTATACCTTCCAAAAGGTGTGATGAAGCATGTGTAATGTTGAGAATCTTTACTGATGGGCAATTGCCAAAATCCATTCTTCAGATCTAGCTTCGTGAAAATTTTAGCTCCATTCATTTCAGTAAGTGTTTCTTCTACACTAGGTAGTAGTAGCCTTTCTCTTATTATTTTCTTTTTTAATCCTGTAAAATCCGTGCATATCCTTAGTTTTCTGTTTTCATTTTTTCCTCTCACCACTAATACCATGGGTGCATAATATTCCGTGGATTCTGTTATTTCTTCTATCACATCTTCTTTTACCATTCTTTCGATTTCATTTTTCGTATCTTCTAATAAAGCTATTGGTACTCTTCGCGGAGTTGTTATATACGCAGGTGTTTTGTCTTGCATTATTCTGATTTGATATTCTTTATTTTTCATTTTACCCAAACCCTGAAATAGTTCTGGATTTTCTGACATTACTTTTTGTTCTAATGTACTTCTTTGAGCTTCATTGATATTTACGTTGTTAATTTTTAATTTGAAATTTGTGGGCATGCTATTTTGTATTTCCACTATACCTAACTTCTCCAAGTCAGGCCTTCCCAATAGGTTGCTGTTTGTTTCCATGACGTACGCCTTTATTTCAATTTTCTTTCCTTTCCATTCGACTGGCACTTTGGTTTTTCCTTTGACCACTAATTTTGTTTGTCCAGGTCCTAGGAGTGTGTCTTTTGTATTCATCAATTTTATTTTAAATTTTTTCGAAAGTATTTTATAAACCTTCCATGATATTAAATTTTCGTCAGCGCCTGTGTCTATTTTAAAACTAACTTTTAAATTATCCATTTTCAATTTTATGTACCATGGGAAGTTATTCTTATCACAGCTCTCTATTCTTTTTATTTCACCCACATTTAGGTCGCTTGTAGATTCGCTCGAATCTTCTTTAAATTTTTTTTTTTTTTGTAAGACACATTTTTGCGTAATGTCCTTTAACTTTAAGTGAACATTTGTTACACTTCACATCTTTTGCTTTGCATTCTTGATTTGGATGGTTTGGTTTCATTCCACATCTTATACATATTTTCTCTTTATCTTTATATAATTATATTTCTTGGTTTATACTTTGTGTTTTGACTGCATTTATTTATTTTTCTAATTGCCGTATTTCTTTATTTTGTTCTCTAATAGCTTGCATAATCTTATCAATCGCTTCCTGTAATGTTAGTTTCCCATCTAATTGCAATGTTTCTGATAACCTTTGATCTCGAATTCCTACTACCAACCTGTCACGTATTAATTCATTTTCTAACGTGTAATATTTACATTTTTTCCTAATTCAATCACAGCTGTAACATATTCTTAAGCCTTTTCTGTTTCCAACTGTTTTCTTTTATTGAATAATGCACGTCGAAAAATGATGTCTGTATTGGTTGCATAATATTCTTCAAAGAGTTCTGTCTTTTTATATGTGGATAAATCCTTTTATTTTTTCTGCAATGTAGCTAATAATTTGTTTACTTTTGCGCCCATATGCAATAACAAATGATTTATTTGTATTTTTTCTTCCTGTCGTTCCAATTTTACTATTTTTCTATACCTTTCGCATTCCGTAATCCATTCGCACCAGTCCTCGTTTTCAAATGAAAATTTGCTAGAGGGTGTTGTTATATGGATCATACATATATCTTTACTTTCATAACCATGAACTTGCATATTTACAAGCATGGTCTGCAGATTTTGTACCTGCTGCTGTAGTTCAGTCACTGTTGCATCGGTCATCTTGCTTATTTAACCTAACACCATGTAAGATGATCAACGATAATAAATAATGCAAAACAAATATATTATTATCAGCTTTTATATTTTCATAAAATATCTGTCATCACAACAATAACTGTCATTGCATTTCAACTCCCGTTCCATAGCCAACCTTTCTACCAACCTCTATTTCCCTACACCTACTCCATGTGCGTATGTGATAACAGGCCGCATCTTTAGTACTTACATGGTCCGGTCTACTTCGGATCATTCAGGAGTGTTCGTGTGCAACTGTTTTAGCATGTATTGCTAAGCGATATGACATCTGGTGACAAAATAATGAACTACATGTCAACATACTACGACAAATTTGTATTTGTGTATGTAATCGACATATGGGTTGCATTCAAAATCCGTTACATATACATACGAAATTAGAATATTTTGAATATTTGCTTCCATTAAAACTGAAGAACTTTGTACACATGTCCGTGGACACCTAGGTACTGCATCATATTCATAATTTATTGTTTAAAACTAATAAGGAATAATAATTTTAAAAAATTAAAAAAATGTTATAGCAAATTTAATGTAGTAAGTATTATCTTCCGTAAGAGAAAACTTCAGATAATAATGTAACGTCGCCGCTCCGTAGCCCTCGCCGCCGCCGCGCCATGGCAGGCGCCACAGTGTCCGCACGTACCTGACGAGTTGTAACTTGTTAGGAAAGGTCGCGGTGACGTAATCTATTGTGCATGCTGTTTACCTCTAGAAGTTCTCCAGGAGGTTCTAGAACTAAAGTTGCCAGGTATATAACCCGTCGCCAAAGCTAGCGAACGAAGTCTGTAATATAGAACTAACGAGTAAAGAAGTCTGATATAAATAAACGTCGTGAATAATTGGTGATATAAACAAACAGTCGACAAGAAGTGACATAAATAGTATCGTTAATTGTTTAAATAAATAATCTTAGTGTTTGTGTCTTATAATATTCTTAGTCTTTAAATTAGTGTTAATATTTAGTTTATCATAGTGTTAGTTTAATTTATTATCTTTTAATTATATTTTTAATATTTATCTACCGTTTAATAAACGTATTCTTTTAATTAATAATATTTGTCTGATTATTTACACTTCACCCATATAAATAAAAACGTTATAATAAGTTTCGTGATACTATCACGAAACCGTGATACGATGCTAATGTTTTTGCTTCTTATGTTAAGGGTACTGGGTTCGAATATACCAAACTTCTTTATTTATTTTTTGTAATTTTAAATACTGTGACAATTTGGAACCACACTGTCACGGTTCTCTTTATAATTTTTTTTTGTTTTTGTTAAAATAATTTTTGTAAAATATTTTTTCTGGTGCCACCGGTTGAGAACCTCTGATCTCTCAGCTGTCGCTTACGCGGTGCGACATCTTGTTTGAGTTATGTGAGATACTTTGGTAATAATTTATTACAATTCATTTGTTTTTTAGTTCTCCGGCTTTTTGTTTCATTTTAGATTACGTTTAGTAACTCCTGAATAATTTCATTTTAATTGTTTGGCATCGGTAAAAGATCTTACATTATTTTAGTACGACAATTGTCCACTCAAGAGAAGGGGCTCATTTATAACGTGTGTCGAGGATGAGTTTTGCTTCTCGCGGACGGACTTGACCAATTGAAGTCAAGCAGGACGAGTTGCTGGTAATCCAGTGCAGGCCTTGTTTTTTTTTGCTCTCATTTTTTTTCCAAATTGAGTTATTTTTTGGCGTCAACCACAGCCGTTTTGGGTGAGTTTACTCGAATTCTTTTTGTTTGTTTTATTTTTTTTGCTGGTTGTAATTTAAGATTCAGGCCACGTGGGCTTCGGTTTGGGCGGGCCCCAAAGCGAGTTCGAGTAATCTCTCCCACGGTCTGTGGGGGTTTTGGGACAAAATTTTGGGGTTTAAATTTTTATTAGAGTTCTAATGTTTGGGGACTTAATTTAAAGTTTGGTTTCGAGGCCGGTTATTGCCCTCACTGGGTTTCCATCAGCTCATCCGTTTTTTTTTTTGGCATTTTAAGTTTCTTAATTTTTTGCAAAATTTATATAAATTTTTGATACTACCAAGGTAGTAATTTTTGAGTAATATTCTGCTTAAATTTTTTCCCGAGCCAATTAACAAGACGGCTCCAGTTCCCAGGGTCATCGCACCCTTTCATTTCTTTTGTTTGACCATTATTGGTAATATTCTGCTTAAATTTTTCCCGAGCCAATTAACAAGACGGCTCCAGTTCCCAGGGTCACCGCACCCTTTCAATTTTAGTTTATTAGCCATTTTTGTAGTATTTCTGCTTAAATTTCACCCTTCACCTTCCTACCTTGTGATCCGTGAATAGTGTTGATTTGCGGCCATCTTTTTTATCCTGTCGGATTACGGTTTGGACTCGTTCCCTTTTACAACCGGATTAATATTTTTTTCTGCTCTTTTTTTGGGGTTTTGCGTGATTACAATTCTGTTTGGGTTTCTTTTTGAATTGTCACGATTTTTTTTGCAGTTAATTTTTTTGTCCGTCAGGGTCGTAAATTATTAGCGCGATTTTTTTTGCGAATGTTTGTTACGGTTTTTTATCGCGCCATAATAATTGTTTTTGGACTGCAGTCAACCTTTTCCACTTTCCCCTGTGTCTGTTGTCATTCAGTCATTTTTTTATGAGTTTAAGTTTTGAAATCAGTTTGTATAACGCCTGACGGGGTACAGAGCGCCCTTAAAGTTTGTGTACTTTTATTTTGTAATACCCACGTCCTTCAGACGATTCTGTCATCCCTATTCGTTCGAGATACTGGGGTTTATTTTTTGTAGGGACAGTA
Organism: Harpalus rufipes; assembly: GCA_951394225.1. NCBI lineage: Eukaryota > Metazoa > Arthropoda > Insecta > Coleoptera > Carabidae > Harpalus > Harpalus rufipes. The sequence goes on along the minus strand of OX596282.1, from coordinate 35,017,794 downwards.
GCGGCTTTGGTGACTGGCCCTTTGGCTCGGACTTTCCAGCAGCTTCTTGGCAGTCCTAGCGGAGGAGATAGCACCTGGACCCGCCAAAACCTTCTCTAGGTTTAAGGCCAGGCTAGGCCGAGTAAGAGCTCACCATTCCACCGCGGTGGGAGATTTTCGCCGTACCTGCGAAGGGCCTTTGCACCCACAGTCGCATCAGCTCTACCAGGCCACCTAAAGCTTGTCGCCGAGGTCCCTCCCCGTTCTGCAACAGCGGCGTCCTGGCCAAGGGCTCGGTCACTCCCCAAAGTGGTTCCCCAGCAGTAGCTAGGAGGCGTTCTGTACGGCCGTCAGTTAGTATTTTTTTTGTCAATTTCTAAATTTTAACTGTGCCTTTAATTAAACTCATTCAATTTTTATTTGTTGTTTTTTTCCTTCCTTGAGTACACCTTCTCAAGGGTTTACCCTTTTTCAAGGTGTTGGCGCCCGAATATTAATTTTGTGGTAGTAAATTTTTTGCACAGGCGTTGGCCTGAGTCAGTTTTTACTTCAGTTGGGCTACATCAACCACAAGGTTAAAATTCGAACCCCGACCTCTGCTTCCGCTACAACCCGTGAGCTGCCAGTGCATTTGTGTGCGACACCGGTAAGTAGCCCTTAGCAAGTGTCACAATACATATCAATTTTAATATAACCAATTTTATATGGTTATATTAAATAAGTACCAAAAAAAAAATTAAACAAAAATAAATAAGTTCAGTAGATTTGATCCCATCGCCATAAGAAGCAAAAACGTTAGTATCATGCTACGAGACCCTCGGCGAAAATACTTTTGTCAAACTTTGTTTAATTTGCGATAACATTTTCTAATTTTATTTTTTCCTTATTAATTTTGGACAATTATTATCAGTGGCGGCTCGTACACTAAAATTTTGGTGAGGCAAGGTATCCAGAAAATTCAAGGTCAAATGCCTTATAATTGAAAGTTACATTTTTCAAGGGATGTGCAAATGTGTATTTTTTCCCTTTCATGTACAAAAATAAATTGCCTGATCACAGAACATTTTAGGAAAGAGCGTCCGGCGCTTACGTCAAAAAATCCTATGAATCTTTCTACCACATTCACATTACCGGAATTTACATTTACATAACGTAAAATTACTGATAATTGTGATATACATTAGTATATCACATCGGTAGTTTCGTCTACTTGCCAAGAAATAAAAGGGGATTTAATAATTTCGTAGTCTATTTTTTTTATTTATAACAAAATGAATGCAATCTATTAAATCATTTTGAATAGTTTTGGAGGTACCACAAAATACCGATTTATTATTGATATCTTTCTTCAAAAATATTTTTAATTTATCATCTCGTTTACTCATTAGTAAAACTAATTCTTTAAAATGACCTTTATTACAAGATTCTTCGGTTTCATTATGACCTCTAAATGGTAATTCTTGTGTACATAAAAAAATTGAAATATCAATTAATCTTTTCAGAATTTCCCTATTTTCTTCCACTTTCAAATTTAAATTTTGAATTTAAATTTTTCTTGCACTATCAATAGCGGTAGAAATATTTTGCTTCATATAGTTGATCTTCGTACGATAATTTACTAAATGGATTTTTGTGAATTAAGAAGTTAATAATGTCATCGGAATGCCTTATATTATCAGTATCAGAAGTTCCAGTCAAAGTTGAAGCCATTTTATTTGTTTTAACTAAAATTTAAAATACAAAGACACTACGTACGTAAAACATAAAAACAACGAAAAAAATTAAAAAATTAAATACTTACTGCAATGCAAGTTGTTTGTTTATTGTAGAATTTGAATTCATAATGCAGTAAATAATATTAGTATTAATTATTATTCAGTCTCCAATCTTATTTGCAAGAATATTATAGAATATACAATTAATGCAAAATGAAATAGATGATAGATGTCTTGAACGTATGGTGGCCTCTGTAGGATCGCGTGGAAATTAAAGTGGCTATCTTTTATCCTTTATGCACTCATTGCATTTATAATTTAGGCATGCCGCAAAACCAGCTCTTTCTCTAGCACACGTATTTCTTATCGGAATTACTAACTGGATCAAAAACATTAGGCACTATACTATCATTTCAAGAAGCACTTTATAGGGTGTAAATTAGGTGAACTGCATTACATATTAGTTATGGTGGTGGCTTAAATTCTTTTGATATTTATAAAGACAAGCATTAGCGGAATAAGTTAAATTTTAATTTACATACTACTTTACATTATTTACAGCTTTATTTCTTTTCCGGTGAGGCACTGCCTCACCTGCCTACCCTGACAAGCTGCCACTGATTATTATTATTTCTGCTTAATTGGGTACACATTGTCATGTAAGAAAGGCAATAAAATTATGTTGTCAAGCGCCACCAATATAGTTTGAAAATATCAAAATGTTTTGCAGCACAAGAAAAAATATGTAATCAATTACTTAGAATGATTTTCTTATAATTTTCTTTAGTTTTTTGTGATAGTATATAAGATTACAAATAAATATATTTTATTTCCTACCTTTTTCAATACTTATCGATCACCTTCTCGAAAACCCATGAACCACTGATCGTACACCGCTGGTTACTATCTACTGGGTTTCATAACACTCGTAACATCAACAACTTATATATTCCTAAATTCAGAACAAAAAATTTTCACGACCATGTTTCATACATGCCTATCAAGATTTTTAATCATCTACCTCAAGACTTAAAAGCTAATAATTCAATAACTTCTTTTAAATTTAAACTAAAACAATATCTTATACATAAATGTTTTTATTCCATTGACGAATTTTTTGATAATTAATTGTTTGTTCTTATATTTCTGCTTATATATTGTAGATACTTATTTTTTGTTGTAAATTTGTGTATGCAATATTTAGATTTTTACCTCTCGCTAAGAGAGGTATTGCATTCATACTAAAAATCGCATGTCCAGATTTTATTGAATAAGCACGTTTTAAGGTCCCTACAATCCGATTTTACATTTTTACAATGATGTCTCTGTGTGTGTGTGTGTGTGTGTGTGTGTGTGGATGTATGTGTGTGTGTGTGTGTGTGTGTGTATGTATGTAGGATGTTGGAAGGACGATTACTCAAAAACTATAAGACTTTAAATTTGTTTAACTACGTATTTCCCAATCGGACATTCATGGGAAGATCTGGAAAGGTTTTGGTAACAATTGGACAACCGGAAGTACAAGATTCTTGAAAAAAAAATATTCTAAATAATATTTTTTGAAAAATTTTCTTGGTAATATTAAAGAAAATTAAATTCTTTATCTGATACATTTAAATATTTTATTATATATTCTATAGATTAAGAGTTAAAAGAAATATAATATATAAAATAATCTGTTATAATAAATTTTACAGCCGAAAGAATGCCATGGAAAATAGTTAAATATTTAAATTGTTTGTAACTGACAGATAAATGTCAGTGTCAGAAATTCGGAGACATTACTGAAGACTTTTTCTGGGAAGTACGTATATTATATTATTTCTTAATGTATTAATAGTTAAATATTTAAAATTATAGGTATATTACATATATCCTTCAAAAACACTGTCAATCCTGCAATGAACTGGAAACATTTCGAAAAATTAGAAGAGGACAAAATTTCTTCATAAAATGAATTTAAAATTAAACAATCTAAATATAAGGAATAGATATATGTAAGTAGATTTTTTGGTGTAGAGTGTAGGTATACAACAAATGTTAAATACAAAAGGGCGCGAGCAGTCATGTGATTTTGTTGGCCTTGACAAGCAGTTATGGGGGCCCATGTCAAAATGATAGCTAGTAATTATGTATATAAATGTCAAGTATCAATTTCTCATTCTAAATTTAGTGATTTCCCAATTCCATGTGGTTTATTTTCCTCGACAAGTAAATTCCACACTCCTGGTGACAAATTAACTACGTGTATTTAGAAAATCTTGAAATTCTGAATGAAAAATTGACAATTGACATCCATGTACATAATTACTAATTATCATTCTGAAACGGGCCCCCACATCTGGTTGTCAAGCCCAACAATGTAACATGACTGTTCGCGCCCTATCATTATGTAACCAAGAAAGGAAGTGGCGAGAGGTATTGTGCTGGCCACAACAGATTTTTTTTGCTATGTATTTATATATTTTTTGTATCCTATTATTGACAAGCCAAATGAATTTTTGTAATTATCATGGCAAATAAAGTTTATGATTATTTCGTGACACAACAAAACCAAATTTTAAAAATTAATATCTCAGTTATTAAAACGAATTTTTAACTCAAGTTTTTACAAATACTCTAAGATATACCTGTTATTTCAGATTTAAAAAAAAATGAGAGAATACCCTATGGTTTATTATAATTTTAAAAAATGCTTGTACTCGTGAGTGCAATATTTAGTTTCAATTTTTAATGAAAAAGTGCCTTCTTTGGCTACAATTTACATATAGTATATATAAAGAATATGAACGACAAAGAAAGGGTGTAAAAATACAATGTATTGTCACGTTAAATTGTAAATTGAAATGTAAATCAAAATATAAACTCAGTTAATTTAGCTTTCATTTTATTAACTTGAAAATCATAAACATCAAAATATATTTTATATCAAATTCTAAAGTAAACAAACCGCCTTGGCGACCAACGCCAAGTATATCAAAATAAATATAAAATAAGCGGCTAGATGCCGGGACACTACAAGGGTGTACTCCTACATACAGACAATAGAGCCACTTATGTAGTAAACTAGTAGATCATCAACTGAAGACTGGTTCCTCATCCTCAGCTATTAATAGAATTATAGATCACTTGTATTTTAAAAGAACTGTCAGTCGTTTTGCGCCATATCTGTTTTCCGATTTCCAAAAAGCGGGATTTCTGAAAATCTGCCAAGACACTTTAACACTAAAGAAATGGCGAACACCAATTGTTTTCAATAATTATTGTGACGAATGACGGATCTTAAGTGCTCAGTAGAGTTTTATACACAGGAATTATCTAATATCATAATGCGTCTTCCCAGAGAACAGCTTCAACACTTCAATTTTTGGCGAAAAGGAAAGTAATAGAATTTTTTTGTGAGTTGAGAACTCTACCTACAAGAGACATGAATCAATCAGATATAAAATATATATTTATTTTAAATAAAAATTTATAACTTTATAATGTCCCCTAAAAAATGTTGTCTGCACCTTGGCTAAAAAGTTTTTTTTTTAGTCTCATCTGATTGGCTGGGCTCGGCCTTTGCCTCGGCTGCAAATTTCAGATTCGGCCAAAAAAGATTACTTTTACAACCTTGATATGCAAATAACTATTTCACTCATGTAAATAATTTGTCGTATAATTTCTATTTTTAAAATAAATAACATCCTAAGCGATAGTAAATAAATAAATATATCATCACGGCATACTCCAATATTTAAATCAGGTGATATATAAATGATGCAACCAACTACAGGCCTATATCTTTGTTATCTACCTTCGCCAAAATTTTTGAAGCTTTGGTAGTGCAACAACTAAAGGCTCCATTAGAAAGTGTTATCATAGCTGAACAACATGGATTTTGTTCCAACAAATCTGTTGTAAGTAATCTAGTGCCTTTTAAAGAATTTTTGAGTTCAAACATGGATGAAAGAGAACAAGTTGACGTTATATACACGGACTACAGTAAGGCGTTTGATCGGGTCCATCACCCTACACTCATTCACAAACTAAATAACCTTGGAATACATGGAACATTATTGAGATGGATTGAGTCGTATATATCACATAGATCGCAATTCGTCTACTGCAATGGCTTTAAATCACGTACCATCACTGCAACATCTGGAGTACCACAAGGCTCTCATCTGGGACCTTTACTGTTTAATTTATTTGTTAACGATATAGCCCATTGCTTCAAGTACTCAAAATTCCTGATGTATGCAGATGATTTGAAAATCTTTAAAACCATATCAAGCGTAAATGACTGCATAGACTTACAAAGGGATTTAGATAATTTTTTCAATTATTGTACATTAAATCATCTATCTCTTAATATTAAGAAATGTCATTATGTTACGTTTACAAGAAATCATGACCCTTTATCATTTCATTATAATCTCAATATGATTACTATAAAAAAAGAGTCAATTGTTAGAGATTTGGGAATAATTTTTGATCCGAAATTAACTGACAATAATCATATAGCTGAAATGGTAAAACAATCCTATAGGATGCTTGGTTTCATATTACGTCAGTGTAAAAACTTCACTGATCCGTTCTCAATTATTACTTTGTATAACTCCCTTGTACGTTCTAAATTAGAATACGCATCAGTAATTTGGAATCCCATGTATGATAAAAACGTAAGATCTGTTGAGAGTATTCAAAAAAAAATTCTGTACGTATTATGTAATAAATTTAAAGTAGATGCGAATAACTATGAAGCTAGACTTCATCATTTCAATATGATCAGTCTAGAAAACAGAAGAATTTTTGCAGACATGGCATTTCTTTATAAAATATTTAATAACAAAATTAACTGCAGTGCAATTTTGCAACTTTTTAATTTACATGTGCCTCAGAAAACAACTCGTTCAAGTATACTTTTTCATTTACCTAAAACCGCAACAAATAACCACAAAAATTCTCCTGTCAATAGAATGATGTCAAAATATAATGCTAGTTTCACTCACATAGATATTTTTTATTTAAATTTCACTTCATTTAAAAAAGAAATAATGAAGTCGTCCATTTAAGTGCTTTTGTTATTCATATGAGTGTATATTTCTTTGTCTTAATTTTTATATTGCTTATATATTTGTATGTATGTTTAATTTGTATTTTTGATTATGCGTTGTTGTATTTCTTTGAATCTTTTCATTATGCTATGTACCGATGTAGTTAAGATATAGACACTGTATATGTAATTATTCTTAATGTTAATATGTGGGAACCTATAATTGGTTTGTAAAAACTGTTGGTTCTCCAAATTTCATAAATAAATAAATAAATACTACCCATTGCTGGGTGTACCCTGCTTTGTATATACAAAGATATCGGTAATGATGAAATATTCGTACCGTGCGTACGCTTACCAGGCGTCACCCCTTGGGCACTCAATGCTGATATGGAGATTGCACCACAGGTGTCAATTTTGTGCCATTAAAATTCGAAGTAATTTTTAGCGTCAGTCGGGATCGATAGTAAGTGACATTAAATATATAATATACTTACGGTTTTCTCGGAAGGGGAAGAAGAACTTCATGATTACTCTGCTGATAAAGTTGAGCATTATTCGCAAAACTCGCGTTTTTATACACATAGAATTGACACCCATACACAATTTTCATTTTTAGTAATATTCAATCAATTATTTTTATTTAAATTTTCTTTGATAAGTAAAAAAATATTATTTGCATTTAATATTTGAATTTTAATTAAAATTCGATTATTATGTTTGTTTCCTGCCTACCACAGGTGAGGGAGGTATTAAGAATGGTTGTAATTTTTTTACTATACTTACGATTTTGAGAAAGTCCGCGGTATGTACATATTCCTTTAAAAATTCATTTGAATGTATAGAAACAATCAATTAGTTTTATATGATACTTAACTTTTAATCAGGAGCCCATTTTTGCAATCATGCGCCCTTTTCTCTGTACCTAATATATTTTTTTACGATGTTTTATTTTTGGAAAAGGATTATAGTATTATAATGGGGTCTCGTGGCCGTGTGCCTGTGTCTGGTTGCGAATCTGGGGACCCGGGTCACGGGTTCGATCCCGACCGACGCCAAAATTATTTCAAATTTTAAATGACACAAAAGTAACCCTTGCAGTTCACTCTCCATGCCAGGAATGAATCCCCGTGTGGTGATACCTGATAAACACTCGCACAGTACGAATATGTCATTATCATTATCAATTTGGGTGTGCCAATCTGCGTATAAAGCACAATGGATAATATGTGATGATATATTTTTATTTTGAGGGGTGAAATTTGTTATGTTTTTGGAGCTAACCCGAGTCACGCGGATATTGCGTTAACAGCTTTATTTGTATGTCTGGCTACGCAGATGTTTATAGTTATATGCGTTGGACCACCCTCTTTGAAGATCTTTTTACCTTCCGTCACTTATAGGTAAGGAAGGTATTGTCTTTGGTCAAAAAATTCGATGGTGAGTTTTCATTGAATAAGCACGTTTTAGGGTCTTTACAATACGATTTTACTATTTTTACGATAATGTCTGTATGTATGTGTGTGTGTGTGTGTGTGTGTGTGTGTGTGTTCGTATGTGCGTGTGTGTATGTGTGTGTGTGTATGTGACCGCGGTTTCGTCAACGATATCTCCAATACTAGAATTCCAAAAATTACAATTCTTGCGTATTCCTCTTCCTTACAACCATATGCAGACTTGATTAGATTTTGGTTATAATTGGTCAACCGGAAGTACCCTCATTTGAAAATTTTAACAGTTTTTCTTGAAAAACTCAGTTAAATGGTATTATAACTTAAAGAATATATTATTGTCTATACGATTTGATTGCATTTTATATTTGATATTCAACAGATATAGAGCTAAAGAAGAATAAAAATAATAAATTTCATATAAATTTCGTAATTCAGCCAGCTATGCTAACTTAACCATAGAAACTGCTAATATATTCAGATAATTCAAATTGACAGATGTCTGTATCAATAAAATGTAAATCAATGAAAGAATAAGGGAAGTAACTCTAGTGTTAGAAGTTTCTAGATATAAGAGAGACGATTACATTGCTTTGAACATATGAGGAGAGATGAATATATTAATTGAAGAAGAAACATAGGAACACCAAATATAAGATGAAAAGACTGTATTGCAGAAGACTTGAGAGAAAAGGAACTGAATGAAGACGACACGCAAAACAAAAATGAGTGGAAGAAGAAAATAAAAAATAGCGACCCCCCTAACGAATGGGAAAAACTAAAGAAGAAGATGTCAGTGTCAAGTGCAATTTGCATAGTTTGTGTATAAAATAACTTTACTGGAAATATAGGATCTTTTGCAAGAAAATTTATGTATAGGGCGCGTGCAGTGACATGACTTTTCTGACTTTGGCAAGCAGATATGGGGATCCGTGTGAAAATGACAGCAATTAATTATCTCCATAACTGACAAGTGTTATAATTTTTCATTCAAAATTTCATAATTTTCTTATTTCATGTGGTTTGTTTGTTATCAGGTGTATGGAATTCAGTTGCCGAGAAAGGGAATCACATAATACCAAAAATTTAGAATCTTTTGCAAGAAAATTTATGTATGGAATTTGTACATAATAAACAGGATTGACGGAAGGTATTGTGCTGGCCACATCAGATATTTTTTTTATAATTTCTACTATCCTGTCAACGATATGAAAATTAGAGAGTCAATTTTGTACTCTTGTGGAGTAAAGATGTAGATTTGTGTTTCGGTCCGCGTTCTATGATCTGACTATTCGCCTTAAAGATGTCGATGCCGCATCTTTAGTATTCTGTTAGTTTAATTAATAAGAGAATTTTCGACTTCGTCGAGTATTCCCAAGGGCTTCGCTGTCAGTGAAATATGACCTAAAGTGATAACACTAACAGTCATGTAATAGGCACCTGCAAACGTTTGCTCAGACTACACAAATTGCTCAAATACTATTCATTGAAACAAAAACTCATCAAGTTGAGATGTCAAACTTTTGACATTTGTGCATGCCATGAGACATTGTTAATACGAAATAACACATTTTTGGTTATTTAATGCGTAAAAACGCATATCGATCCAGCTGTGAGTTAATAGTAAATCATTGTTGAAGGTACTTCAACAGTTTGTTAGGGAAGTTATTTAGAATGAAAAATGTCATATGAACATAGATTCTATTCTATCTAGTTAAGCAACTACAAGGAATGAAAGTTTTATTTGTGGAATAGTAAATTTATCAATTTAATAGCAAGTTACCGTGAAAAACAAAATAAAAGATTAAATAATTTCACAAAAAATGTTCAAAGTGAGCCAAACAAAGTTTTGGGAAAAGTCTAGTCCTGTAATATGTCGAGTACTAATTGTTGGGTTGGATCATCAAGAATCATATATGCCACGTTTACTTCATCATCGACATTTTAGGATGACCACCGTAATTCCGTGGAACTACTGATCCAGTTTCTCGCAGTCTTCGAAATGTTCGATCAAATACATGATATGCAGGTACTCGTCTATTTGGATATCTATTTTGGTATTCTTTTGACGCACGGCGACCATTGTCATTACAATACCCATAAATGAAAACTATATCTATACAACAATTAAATAGATAAGCTAAACAAACATTAGAATTAGATAGTTCGTGCCGTTTGTGCATAGCTTTCCATAGATTTATTTTGTTTTTCATGGGTAACTTGTTATTAAATTAATAATTTGTTTATGTCACTAACAAAAAATTTATTTCTTGTAGTTCATATGGCATTTTTTACTCGAAATGACCTCCTTAACAAACTGTTAATGTTTAATATACTCGTTATAAATTACCCTGTATATTAAGATTTATCATCATTTACTCATCTTCGTCCTTCTTACATTCCTCGTTCTCTTTCCCGTGTTGTTCTCCACGTCATTATCATCTATCCACCATTTTCTTGTCATCTCTGTCTTCCTCAATCTCTTCTTTTCTAAGGTTTTTCTTATCTATCTCGTCCTCCTCTCCCTCTTTCCAATCTTCCACTATTTGTCGTCTCCGGCTTCTTCTTCCTGTTTGTATTCTTCACTGACCTCTCGATAAGAGAGGTATTGGATTCATGTTAAATATCTCATATCCAGACTTTAGTGAAAAAAACACGTTTTAAGGTCCCTAGAATCCGATTATAACATTTTTAAAATGAGGTTGAAATTTTTTTAACTTCAATTTTAAAGGAAGAAATGTGTATTTGCTAAATCGCGCACAGTAAACAGCTAATATTGCACACTGAACTTCAAGTGCGTAATACGGTCCTCTGGCAGAAATCTTGGAGACATTTAACGAATAGGGACAGAAATATTACCCTATACTTTTGCGTAAGGGAATCGTTTGTAAAACATTTTGATGGAAGGTCGATAAGTAACTATAAATGGGATAAAAAAATTGTTCCTAATATTGAATATCTCATACTTGCAACAATAAATTTCCAAGTGAAAGGTTGGATAAGCCGAAGTCTAATATAATATTTTTGAAACCATACGTATGTATATTTGAGTTATTAGCAGCACGTAAGAAAATATTAGTTGACTTTTGTTTGGAATTTGAGAAATTCTTGATACTCCCCTGAGCACCACTATCGACAAGAAACCTCCATCCTGTACTTTTATCCGTAAGGTACAAAAGACTTGATTCTTTCTCTGTAAGGGTTACTAGAAATGTAATGTATACAAATTTATTGTAATGAACTATTATGATGTGTATTTACATTGTGTTTCTTCAATGAAAAATCCCATGAGGAGGGTTTAATACATCTCTTCGCTTTGGATTTATAAACCTGACGATACCAGCAGAGTAATGATTGTGAAACTGAACTATTCATTTTCGTTTCAGCTCCTTGATTTCACGTGATAGTTGTTGAAATGAAGAACTGTCCTGGGTTGCTTGACATTGAAGGTTGCAGAAAGCTTGAAATCTTGTCGGCTACTTCTGTTTTTTTCGTTTAAAGTAGAATTAACCAGTGAAGCAAGTATAGCTTGAGTGTTTGAAGGCAATTTTTGTATAAATAATTCTTCAAGGATTGTTTCATCAATAGTTTTATTGCCCACTAACTGTCTCATGGGCAACAAAGATTTGCGGGCTTCTTTTCTCCTAATAAGTAACATTAAACAATTGATGTATTTTTTCTTTTGTCAGAGGTGCTAATTCGACGAATTAATTCAATTTTAAGTGTGGAATAGGGAAGATCATCTGAAGGTGCAATGATAATGGCTCGTATTACGAGCGTGCTTTTAATGCCGCTTTTATTGGCTATTTTGTTAAAAGCGAACGACAACTTTCATTGCGTTCCGTATTACGAATTCACTTTTATCCCTGCTTTTATTAAAAGTACGACATGTTAAAACATAATCTTGGCAACGTCGCATTCTTCGCTATATGTCATCAGCTGCAACGAAGAAGTTACAGAATTTTTTTCACAGAAGTAAAACTATGTGGGTTTGCCAAAGAAATTACGCCAATAAACGTAAGTATGTTAATAGTTTTGCGATTTTATTGTGATTTATACCATCTTGTCGTATATAATAAATTATGATAATGTACAACATGTGCAACATATGTAAGGTTAAGTAGATTTGAAATTCACAGTGAGACAATTATTTTTAGTTTATTATTCAAATATCAGTATTATTTTGGATCATATATTTTTTTAAATTTATACAAAAAGTAACCTCTAAATAATTATTACAGATGTAGTAAACAGCAAGAAAACTTTTCCAGGAGGGAAAAAAATTCTGGACTTCGATAGAAGTAATACCAAAGTGTATCAAATGATACAATGATGAAATTAAAGAGCTGCAGGTAGTTGTTGTGAATGAAAACTGCAGGGGATGATTACGATAACATTATCAAGGGAACTAAATTAAGCGTCTAAAGAAAAATCACCAATTAATTTTATTAAACATACCACTCTGTACCATTTACTTTATAAGTATAATATGTAAATAAAAAGAATACCACTTATCAAATGTGTTTTATTTAACATATACTAGTAAATTATAGTAGTAGTAGTAATAAGTTTATTTTTACCATAGGGTATTAAATATACATATAAATTTACATTTTAATTCTAATATTTCACCTGTCTGAGATATTTACAATACTTTTCCTTAGAATTTAGGATATCTTACAAATCTTCTAACATTTATTATTCATCTACAAGATTTACTTTTCATTTCTTCTAATTTCCTCATCCAGGGGAGCCCCTCACCATGTTCACCTAAGAATTTATATACTTGTAATTTCATTCGCTGGGTTTTGTCGCACACGTACATTACGTGTTATAATGAATCTTCTCCTTTTTCACACAATTTGCATAGTTTTTTTTCATTCTTTTCCCAGAAGTCGTTGTGTTGGGATGTTTTCTGGGCAAATTTTCTTGTATCTTGGGTTGTACCTTGAGTAATCTATTTTTGATCGCTGTACTTGCTTTTGTATATCATTATCTCTTTGTGTTATAAATTCTTGCATTCTAAACCCATTTCTTCTTTTGTGTTGTACTTCTAGCGTCGAAAACCCATTCCTTTCATAATATTTTCTTCTCATTTCTTTCCACATATTCCTTTCTGTGTCTCTTTTTTCTTTGTTTATTACTTGGTAGCAGTCGTTTAAAATTTTCTTTTCTGTGTTCATGTTTATTTTTTCTTCGTATTTATCTTGAACTTCTACTTCATAGTTTTTTTCAATGGATATATTATTATTATAAATACGGTTTCTCACACTCCGATTCTGTAGTCAGTAACATGTATCACCTTCATGTTTAATGAATAAAATCTCATCGTTTGCATTGCAGTACAGCATGGTATAATTTTTCTACGGATTTTTTATCACTTCCCAAATATTCCACCATATTCAGAGAATACCTCATTTCATCAATTCTTTTCGTAAATCTAACACCAGCAGATCACCTGAAGATTATATTAAAATGTTTTACACAGCCACAAAGATATATTTAACTTTGCAACTTTAAATTTTAGTATCATAGATGTGAGGTTAATCACAACACAAGTACCGTGTACAGTGTAAATCAAAATTAAAATTGTATGCTTACCGTTTTCTTTGTCGTTAATAAATCCATTTTCGAAAACATGGAGTTTATTTCGTTTTCTTAATTTACGTATTTGTGACATTTGATATTTCATCAGTCCGTCAGCCATTTAAAACGAGGATAAAAGTGACAGAAGCACTTTTATTAGTCGGTTTTATAAAGGCTAATAAAAGCGCGCTTTTATACCATAAAAGTGGGTTCTGAATAGGTGTGGTTTTATACAGCGCTTTTCTTCGCACTTTTATTATAAAAGCAGCAATAAAACCGCGCTCGTAATACTTCACTTGCGTAGATAGGACTTCATGCTTCAATGAGTTTGCTGAATTGTGTTATTTCTGACGTTATACGATGCGAGGCGAAAATTCTTCAAGCTGTGCGAATCATAGCTGCGGGGCTACTGGCCAAAATTCAGGGATCTTGAAGACTGCGCAGACAGCAGAATCGTCCGCGGTGCTGTTGGCAGAAACATTAGTTAAAAAATTAACTTGAGCTTGCGGCATTATGAAAAAAATAAGGTGCAACTTCAACGGTCGACCCGACCCACCAATATAAAAAAAATTTGATGTGACCAACACAATACCTCCCACCTTTAATTTTTATTACTTTAAATACATACCTATGGGGTCTCGTTGCCGCGTGCCTGATGTCAAGTTGCGAATCTGGGGAACCCGATTCGATCCCAATCAACGCTAAATATTTCGAATTTTAAATGGCACAAATTTTCTCCTGTGTTGCACTCTCCACGCCAGCAATAAAGTGACGGTTTGTAAATGCCCGCACGATATAAATATGTCATCATCATTACCGAAATCTGTGTACAAAGCAGATTATCACACCTAGCAATGGGTAATATGCCGTGATAAAATATTTATTTTTTTATTTAAAAACATATCTGCATATTTACTAACGCTAGAAATTATGTATATTAAATTATATCTATATAACTATTGTTCTCTTCACTATTTTCGTTTTATAACATTATTATTAATTTGAAATTATGTATATTAACTTCCTTTCCATATAACTATTGTTCTATTTACAATTTTCTTTTTAAAACGTTACTGTTATTAATTTGAAATCAGTTACATACATTTGAGTTGAACTGTGTAACCATGGAATGTGTTTAAAGTATAAATTCCGAGATATAATTTTTATATTACTTTATCAAATTTATCCATAAAATATATAGAAAAAGTATTAATGCAAACCTGTACAAAATGGAATAATCTTTAATTTTTATAACAACAAATTGCCAAAAAATAACATTTAACGAAAACTATTTTGAGCTTCAAGAAAACTGCCATTTCCTGGTTATCCGTTTGACACCAAAATCTAATTGCTTTTTTCCATATTAGAATAAGGTAGAAATACATGGTTTCAAAAGTTTCTGAATGATAGTATTTGAGTTAGATCCACACACACATATACACACAGACACACACCCACAAACATCATCGTTAAAATGTTAAAATTGGATTATAGAGACCTTAAAACCTGGACATTTACCAAAATCTCGACATGCGATTTTTAGCACGATCCCTATACCTCCCTTACCAAGGATAGCGTGAGGTAAAAATTGATGTGGATACCACACGACTTCCTTGTACGCCTATTAAACTATACATATTTTTTACCTCTCGCTAAGAGAGGTATTGCATTCATGCTAAAAATCGCATATCCAGATTTTATTGAATAAGCACGTTTTAAGGTCCCTACAATCCGATTTTAACATTTTTACGATGATGTCTGTGTGTGTGTGTGTGTGGATGTGTGTGTGTGTGTGTGTGTGTATGTGTGTGTGTGGGATGTTGGAAGGACGGTTACTCAAAAACTATAAGACTTAAAATTTGTTTAACAACGTATTTCCCAATCGGACATTCATGGGAAGATCTGAAAAGGTTTTGGTAATAATTGGACAACCGGAAGTAGAAGATTCTTGAAAAAAAATCTTCTAAATATTATTTTTTGAAAATTTTTCGTGGTAATATTAAAGAAAATTAAATTCTCTATCTGATACATTTAAATATTTTATTATATATTCCATAGATTTAGAGATAAAAGAAGTATAATATATAAAATAATCTGTTGTAATAAATTTGACAGCCGAAAGAATGCCATGAAAAATAGTTGATAATTTAAATTATTTGTAACTGACAGATAAATGTCAGTGTCAGAATCAGAAATAATGAGTAATGAATTAAAAATGTACTTGGAGAATCCCTTAGTTCTTGATCTGTGACTATTATGGAGATGACAAGTCTAGGTTGAAGGACTTAAATTTGTTTCAAACATTATGGGACAATGTACACCAGTACTGTAGACTAGAGTAACTTCTCAAGTAAGTTGTAAATATTGACAAAATCGGAGTGCAATCTATCCGTCACTTTATTAAAGGGAATTAAGGTTATTTAGATATAACAAGTATGAAAAAATAAAATGTAAAAGAAGATATATAAGAATAGATGCACAATCCAGATATATACATTTTAGACCACCCAAAATTAATGTTTTTACTAGAAGAATATGAAGAGAAAGTAAACAAAGTTGTTCGAATTGAAAATTGCTGTTACCAGCCTAATATTTATATATGGTAAACTCTACTTTGTAATTTATTGTAACATAATTTATGGTAAAATATCTTCATGTTGAGACATGCTATTATTGAATAATAAAGAAGTTTATACGTCATAGATTTATATGAATATATTATTTGTATTTATAAAAATAATCTTTGCTTTATGCATACAGCCAGGTAAAATATACGGCGAGAGGTTATGTGCTGGCCACATCAGATTTTTTAATAAGTAACTAAATTACAAAATATTATTTTTAACTTCAAAACGGTTGAAAAACTATTTGAAAAATAACGACGATAAAAAAGCTTCAGAGGAATATCAACGTAGTACAGGCCCAATCATAAAATTGCACGTATTTGACGTAATTTGACATTAACATTATTTTTTTATTTTTTTCTTATCCTTATCCTTTATTACAAAAACAAACAGTATATAGTTTTTAAATTTACATATCTCGCTTGTACAAAGGGAATAATACTACTTGATGTGCTAAACGCAGAATTTAATTCTCTAAAAATTTTATTTGAAGCATTTATTTCTAAAATCAAAATAATACCGTTTTATTCAAGAAAAACTGTTAATAACTTCAGGTAATGTATCACTTACGGTTAGCCTATTTCATCCAAAATCTATTATGTTATTCCCTTTGACATAAAAGTTGCATATACCAAATTTGAAAAGTTTAGGATTATAATTTAAAATAGTTTTTCATTAAAATATATTATAGGCCTCAAGTAAAGTACTACTCCTGGAAATTATGTAATGACCAAAAATTTCAACTTTTTACGGCTTACCGTTTTTGAGTTATGCGAGATACGTACGTACGTACAGACGTCACAATTAGTCAAAATGTATTCAGGGATGATCAAAATGGATATTTACGCTAAAATCTGAAAACCGAAATTTTTCGCGATTACAATACTTCCTTTACTATGTACAAGAAAGTAATAAATAAATAATAATAAAAAAGAACTATAAGCATGGGCGTATGTACTTACCATAGTTACATTTAAACTGATTGACAGCAATGTATTATCGCGGTTTTTTTAACTGCACATAGGGCGTGACAGGGAATGTATTATACTTGTCAAAGTGAAACTTTCATATTTTAAAATGTATAGAATTGAAAAAAAAGTTGAAATTATAACTTGGTATAATTCGAAAATGAGCCTAAGACAAATTTATAACTTATGTGCATTAACTTTTAATAAGCGACCCAGTCCAACAACTATAAGAAAAATTTATAATGACTTCAGAACTACAAGATGCATCAATGGACAGCACAACAAGAAAATCAGACCAAGTACAGTAATTAATAATAAGAAATAATAAATTATGCAATTAATGAAAATGACAATATACTTTGGACTAATAGAATTTCTGAAATTGTAAACGCTGGTAAAAGTACAGTATACAAAGTTTTACGATAAGAACATTTTAAGAGTTTTAAATACCAAAATCACCAAGAATTATTACGCGACGATGCAGAACGAAGAAATATTTTTGCGAAGCTATGATGAACAAAATTAATAGAAGGGAAATAGTCTTGAACAGAATTATATTTTGGGATGAAGTGATATTTTATATTAATGGGGAAGTTTATTTAAAAAAATTGTAGATATTGGAGGCGTTAAAATTTATACCTGCACAATGCCACTCGAACACATCGATCTCAGAAAGTAAATACTTGGGCAGGGTTCATAGGGAATCAAATAGTTGGGACATTTTTTATAAATGGAATTTAAAATGGAGAAATTTAAATGGAGAAAATTATTTGGAATTAATGGGCAGAGAGTAATCCCCGCAATAAATAACTTAAATATTGCTGATGTATGGTTCCAGCACGATGGCGCTCCCACTCCACAAAAAATGTGTGAAACTATCTGTAGTAGATATTCCCCCAACGATGAAGAGGACGTGGTGGAGAATTGGAGTGGCTTGTCAGATCATCAGTTCTTGTACCAAATGATTTTTACCCCCCGCTACCATTGGTAATAAGGAAGGTATAGGGATCGTGCTAAAAATAGCATATCGAGATTTTAGTAAATGAGCACGTTTTATGGTCCCTACAATCCAATTTTAACATTTTCACGATGATGTCTGTGTGTATGTGTGTGTGTGGATCCTCTTTACGCTCTAACTCAAATACTATCGTTCAGAAGATTTTGAAACCTTGTATTTCTACCTTATTCTAATATGGAAAGAAGCCATTAGATTTTGGTGTAAATCAGATAACCGGAAATGGCACTTTAATAGAAGCTCAAATTAGTTTTTCTTCGAAAAATGCCTTTAAATGTTATTTTTTCGAGATTTGTTATTATAAAAATTAAAGTTTTTAAAATTTTCTACAGGTTCGCATTAATACTTTTTGTATATGTTATGGATAAATCTATAAAATTATCTATAATTTTAATCCCGAAGACAACTCCATCGTTACACAGCTCAGATCTCAAAACTTTATAACTGACAGATATATGTCATTGTCAACAAACTAATCATTTCAAATAATATTAGTAACGTTTTAAAAAGAAAACAGTAAATGGAACTATAATTATATGGAAAAGAATACAGTTTCCAGCATAAGTAAATATGTAGGAATATAAGTAAGATAATAAAAATATATATCGTTACGGCATATTACCCATTGCTAGATGAGCCAATCTGCTTTGTACACAGATGTCGGTAATAATGGTGACATATTTGTACCGTGCGGGCGTTTACTAGGCGTCACATCACGCGAATCTGAGGAACCGAGTTCGATCCCAACCGGCGTCAAATATTTTAGAATTTTAAATGGCACAAAATTGACCCCTGTGGTGTATTCTCCACGCCAGCAATAAATATAGGTAAGTATATAAATAAATAAAATAAATATATCATCATTTCAGTAACGATGATGACATATTTGTACCGTGCGGGGGTTTACCAGGTGTCACCTTACGAGCACTTATTGCTGGCGCGGAGAGTGCAACACAGGGGTCATTTTTGTGCCATTTAAAATTCGAAATATTTGTCGTCGGTCGAGATTGAACTCGATATTTAAATTTAATTTAATTTTAAATATTTACATGAATAAAAATTAAATTAAATGGGAGTTATTGTGTTGGCCACATCAATTTTTTTTCTTTGGGGTCACTTTAAAAAATTGTATTTGTAATAGTGACAGAATTAACAATGATCAGTTAAAAAATAAAATTAGGGCTTCATCGCAGGACATTACTCCTGAACAAATATTTAACTCTATTAATTCTTTAATGTCCGACCGTTACGTTATTACTATCATAGCAACCCTGCTTTCAGGGTTGTTATATACCAAATAACACCCTAGGGTGTGTTATAAATTTGACGTTGTTGCTATTGGGTACAGCCACTAAACAAGAATTCTTTCGCAATTTTATGACAAATAGAAATATTGAAATAAACAAATCGGTATTGTATACAAATAAGAATATCGCGTTACCTAGTTACAGCGTTTGCAAGCAAATAGATTAATATCTCTAACAAAAATCACAATGATAGGACAAAAATCGAAAAAATCTTTAATAAAATAAAATATCGGTCGGACATTAACCGTTGAACGTATCACAGGCGCTAAACGGACAATAATGCCTTCGGTCAACGTACACACCTCGGGCCGGAGGCCCTCGGAAAGCATACTGTTGACCTCAGGCGTTATTGTCCTTATAACACCCTTGATACGTTAATTACTATAATGTCCGACCGTTACGTTATTGTTATCATAACAACCCTGCTTTCAGGGTTGTTATATACCAAATAACACCCTAGGGTGTGTTATAAATTTGATGTTGTTGCTATTGGGTACAGCCACTAAACAAGAATTCTTTCGCAATTCTATGACAGATAGAAATATTGAAATAAACAAATCGGTATTGTATACAAATAAGAATATCGCGATACCTAGTTGCAGCGTTTGCAAGCAAATAGATTAATATCTCTAACAAAAATCACAATGATAGGACAAAAATCGAAAAAATCTTTAATAAAATAATATATTCCACAGTAGTAATATTGATATGATAGTTCATTTCAGTAAATACACGTATTATTACCTTAAACGTGTCTTAATATCAATGAAAATGAAATTCAGATACATTTAAAGAAGTTTTATCAGAAATTTCATATTTTTTCGGCTAATTTCCAAATTCTCGTCTTGTCGAATTCATAATATTTTGGTGATTTTATTTACGCTTTTTTACAAAAATGACAGAATTTAATTCATATATTGAGATAACCCTTCTGTAACACGTACGAAATGAGATAGCGAATAAAAGTCTCGTACATGCCATGTGTACGACAAAGATGCTAGATAAAGGCCCATTCACAAATCAAAATTTGTGTTAGTTTTATGTTTTACGTTTTAGTTTTAGTGACCTTGTAGCATTGGTTTCTTATACAAGCATTCACAAATCAGTATTTAGTTTTGGTTTTAACATAGAACATTGCAAACTCCAATCTTTGGTTTTAGCACAGATTCAAAACACTATATATACATAGTGTTTTGAATCTGTGGTTTTAGTTTTATGTTTTATACTTAAGAACGAACCAATAGGAAGGATCGTAGAAAGAAATAGCGATATATAGTTGTTCTTGTCTATAACTGTCAAGTTTTGTTTGGAATTATTATGAATAATAATAAAATTTTAAGTGCAGTTTAATTAATAAAATTGTATAATGATAAAAAGAAAAAAAATAGAAGATGATGGGTTACCGATTTCCTTAATTTGTGTCGTATTTGCCAATAGGTGTCACTACCTACTAAAACCACGACTAAAACATGATTTTTGAATGCTGATGCTGTTGCAAATTGCTATAAAACGTAAAACATAAAATTAACACTAATTTTGATTTGTGAATGGACCTTAAGACTTTAGTAATTCTTGCAACACAAATTGATGACATGAGTATCAACCAGGGTAAATGGAATGTATGTTTGTATGTATGCAGGCTGTTTAAAAAAAGGGTAAAAAAATGAAAGTATATACATTTGGATGTGCTGATTCTCAATCAAAATGAATTTTTCCAAAATTCGGAAAATTATTTCTTATTTTTCATTTAATTCTTTTTTTACTGCGCCATTGCCAAAATGAAATTTTATTATATTAAGAAATAATTACAAATTAAAGATTTTAAGTCATCTAAGACTTGTTATGATTCATAACATTCGTGGTTTGTTTAATACTTTATCGGTTTCAAAACGAAGACATTAATAAATATTATTTTTTTTAAATTCTCTCATTAATGCTACTTTCAGAATACTATGATCAACAGAACAATTATTTTGACATATGGAAATGCGACAAATATTCAAATTATGTGCTTTATTCCTCATGTTTATTATTTCAGAATAAAGTAAAGCGTGTTAAAACGATACACGAACGTTATTTATATGTATTAATGGAGAGCATTATACTTTCATTTTATTTTCATTTTATAGACTCTTGTTGACATGTCAGTATGGTAATAATATTACCGTACAACCTACAGCTAAAGTTATTATTACTTAGTTACCAGCCTACTTTTGTCCATGTAAACAAAGCCTTAATATCCTGATACCGGTAAAGTAATTTTTATACTCCGATGTGTAAAGTATTCAAGTTTAAACAATCTTTATGATACTCAGTCAATAATTTATGACCTCATGTCATAAAGATTGTGTTTACACTCTTATCTTTGCATAAATAACTATTAACAGATACATTTGTCAGCCTTGGTAAATTAATAACAATTCAATGGCGGGAGGTAATAGGAATAATTTGTGTTTTTGTTGTTATTATTATTCAAACTAAATTTAAGTATTTTGCTTCTTGTTCTAAAAATCACATACCTACTGAAGTTTTTAAAACAAATAAATAAATATATCATCAAGGCATATTACCCATGGCTGGGGGTGCCAATTTGCTTTGTACACAGATTTTGGTACTGATAATGACATATTTGTACCGTGCGGGTTTTTACCAGGCGTCACCTCACCAACACTCATTGCTGGCGTGGAGAGTGCACCACACAGATCACTTTTGTGCCATATTAAAATTCGAAATATTTGGCATCGAACCCGGTTCCCCAGATTCACGACCAGACATTCAGGCACGCGGCCACGACGCCCCATGATATTTTTAAATTATGTTTAATACCTCTCTTATATATGGTAGGCAGAAGATATAAATATAATAATCGAATTTTAATTAAAATTATAATATATAAATAATAAATTTTTATCAATAAAAGAAAACAAGGAAATGCATTATTATTAAAAAATTATGAAAATAGTACGTGCGGTGACGATTTCTGGTGATTAAAAATGCGTGTTTGGTAAATATTAGTCAAATTTTAGTAGTGTATAACCCCATAATCTGCGCCCAACTGAATGTAATTAAAAACTTATTAAATGGGTGAAAGTTTGAGAAGGAAATTTATTTATTGATAGGAATTAGAAATAAATAAATATTTGTTTTTAAAATTAGACGAGAATAAATGCGTACTTGGATACGTAAATTGTATTGTGGATATTTTGATAATGATTTTTAGAAAAAAATTTTAAAACTAAATTATTATAACGTCAGTAATATGAATATTTTTGTTAACGATAATTATTCTCAATGACACTGTATAATTAAAATTTATGTATAATGAAATATTCTTCTGCTAACGAAATGGGTTTTTAAAATTTTCCCTTTTGATAATGAACTTGTATTTTGTATTGTTAGTAATGTGGAAATGTTTGGTAATGATATAATTTCATTATATGAAAACGTTGTCTATGTAAGAATATGGCTGAAATATTAATTAGTACTTTCTATAAAGTATTTCAAAGATGAAAAAGAAAAGAAAAGCGTTTTGAGTGCTCGTGAGGTGACGCCTGGTAAGCGCCCACGCGGTACAAATATTCCATCATTACCGATATCTGTATACACAGCAGATTGGCACACCCAGCAATGGGTAATATGCCGTGATGAAATATTTATTTTATTTATTTATATAAATGCCAGTTTTGGTTTATACTTTGTAACAGATTTTTTCAGCCGCAATATTTCTTCATCCATAAGTCGTCGAATATTGTAGGAAGATTATGACAGGAACAGAAAAAAAACGGAGTGAAATATTTCGAAAATCGAAATTGAATTCTAATCTGCCAAGTATATTTTTAAATTTTTGTGATATTGTCAAGTATATCAGTAAAAATTATTAGAAAATATTAATATACTCTTAAGTAAATATTTTTCCCAAGAAAGTTTAATTTGAAATTTGTTTAATTTTTCAATAATATTATTTAACTTTATAAGACGGAAAAAGAAAAAAAATACTTCATGTTTTTAATTTTCTAATATTTCCGACAAAAAATATTTCAGAAATTAAAATTTAATATTCATCTATAAATGTATTTATAAATTTCTAAATGAATGTCAAATATTTCAAAAAAATTATAAAAAGTAATAATATTCAGAGAAAAACCCTGATAAATTTCAATGATAACAACTCTCTCATCTGCTTCATCAGACATCAAATCATCTCTGATATATTATCTGAGGACCTTTTTTCCATCCATGCTTTCAATATCAGCTAAACCTTCAACAAATTCTACATACTGAATAATTTTTACTACTCTCAGTAATTCCAGGAGATTTTCGCAATATTAGTATCACTCATGTTATTAATATTATTTAAAAAGTGTTTAACAAAGTAAGATTTTCCACTGCCCCGCGGGGGCCAGCAATTATAGCTGAAAATAAGTGTTGAAGTTTTAAGAACATGTTACCATCAATAAATAAATAAATATATCATCACGGCATATTACCCATTGCAGGGGTCAATTTTTTGCCATTCAAAATTCGAAATATTTGGCGCCGGTCGGGATCGAACCCGGTTCGAGTCATCATCCTATATATGCAGGGTGACTGAAAAAAGAGCCACTCAAAATAAGGCTCACAAATAATGGTATTTGGCATGATGGTACGGCTTCCGGTTTAACTGTAAATGACAATGAATTTTGTATTTCAAATTCGACGCTATATATTTTTATATATTTGGAATCTACGTAATATTTCGAATTCAATGATATGGTTAAAGTGCATTTTTATTAAACAAATAAATTATAAAACCGTAAGAGAAAATTAAAAATAATATTCCTGGTAAGCCATGTATCAGGCAAGCTGTGAAAACAGTTGAGATAATATTGAATAATATTTAAGTAAACTGTAATAAGTTATTTTTGTATGATTACATATTTTATTACAAAAATGATCAGTTTGTTATCACAGTCTACCTCATATGACTTACCAGGTTATAGTAAAATAAATATTGGACTGATACTCAACTTTTTCCCTTCTCCGCAGCCTGTACCTTGCCTGCGGCGTTGCCGTTTCTCCATAACTTAGCATTTTCAACATTACCATACTGAATTTACAACTGTACAAATCTTCAGTCAACACTTATTTGACGGCAAGTATAATTATTCATAATTTTCTCTAAAATTTTTGTAATATAGTTCTTCAATTATAATGCACTTCAACCATATCCAACCATAAGTAAATGTCAATAAATATTTGTTTCAATATTTTATTATGTAATATAAAAATATTTCCAACTGTCATTATGGCTGAATGGTTAGCATGGCTGCCTGTGGAACGAAAGAATTTTTGAAGGTTGGGGTTCAAATCTCCATCAAGCTAAACTTTTTATTATTTTTTTTATTTATGTATTAATTATAAATTATACTAAAGATATTACGAGGTAATATAGATGAATTAGTTACATAATTATAAATAAGTTTCTATCACGATATAACAGTAATTTCAATGGAAGTAGTAACCGTCAAAAGCAAAATTTTAAACTATAGCACATACTTTTTCATTATAAATATAGTAAAAATACAAAACATACACATATTCATTGTGTCTCAATCATGTTTTATTAAGATCAAAAGAAAATATTATGCACTTTTATTAAATCCATATTTTGATTATTGTTATCAATTTTTGTCATTGTCAAAACCAATTATTTTTACTTATAAAATGTTGTTATCCATTTCAATATCTATCTTCTATTTCCAATTACAATAATTTAGAAATAAGCTTTTTCTATAAAAAAATATTTAAAGTATTTTTCGGGTCAACAATGTGTTCATTGTTTGGATTTTTGTTTTGTTTATATCAAATATTCGTGTCAAAATGAATTTCTTAAACGCTAACGATCGAGTGAATATTATAAAAATGTATTGCAATTCGTAATTAAATCATAAATAAATAAAAAATATGAAAAGTTTAGATTGATGGAAATTTGAACCCTATCATTCAAAAGTTCTTTCGTTTCACAGACAGCCATGTTAACCATTCAGCCACAATGACAATTGCGAATATTTTTTTATTACATAATTAAATATTGAAGCAAATATTTATTGACAGTTATTTATAATTTTCTTTAATTTATGCACTGATTATACAGTAATTAGTATTAAATAACATAAAGGAGGTAATGTACTATTATCATGTTCGATAGAATGGCTTAATTTTCTGCCGGACACTTTTTATTTGCAAAATACTGTTTTTCCATGTTAAACGCCTATGTCAAGGTTTGCTTGGGACACACGGTATAACAATAGTAATAATAATAATTTATTTATATCCGTGGATACAGTACAAGTGTATGGAAAAAGTCTACAAGGAAAAAAAGATTAAAAATTAGAATAAGAAATGTTACACAGCAAAAAATTCATTTAAATTATAAAAAAATTGTTGCAATAGAAATGACAATAATATTTTTTTTGAATTTTTGAAAGTTATTTTCTATTTGCAGAGAATCAGGCAGATTATAAAAACATTCTAATCCCATTCTCTTAGGAGAATCTTTAGCAATATTTATTCGGGATCTAGGAACGTAAAAATCCTTTATATGGCGAGTATTATTATACTCATGCAAATCAGAAATCATGGTAAATGATGATTTATTATTATGGCTATAAACACAGAATATAAATGCAAGTTAGTGGTAAAATATTTAATTCTTTAAAAATAACTCTGCAGGATGAGCTATGACTCATATCCAAACGTATAATTCTCTTTTGAGCAACAAGAAGATTATTTGCAGGATTTGAAGCACCCCAGAAATAAATACCATATCTTATAAGTTATTTTCGTCTAGAACAAAATTGTAAAACAATATTTCTACATAACGTAGATGAAAATGAAGTTGTGGTATTGGTGACATCTCCACTATTCTCGTAAAGAAAGTGTATATATTTATATTAAAACCAATTACGTTCATAATTAACGAATCGTTCCAAAAAGGTTGTTTTCCAGAAATACTAAAAGTATCTAAAATAAAGACACTTTACAAGAAAGGTGATTGTAAAGATATTAGCAATAATCATACACCTATATCTCTCCTGTCTGTTTTTCATAAAATAATGGAAAAGGCTATTCTCAAGCGACTACTATTCTTCATGTCAAAGTATAACATAATTGCACACGGTTTTAGGAAAAAAGGTCTACTATATCTGCATTAGCTTCTTTTTTACATGAAATTTATAACAATCTAGATAAAAATATTGAAACTTTAGGAATTTTTCTAGACCTTTCAAAAGCATCTGATTTAGTAAACCACAATATTTTATTGTCAAAATTATATGCAATAGGTATTAGAGGAAACTACTACAATTGGCTGAAATCATATTTATGTAATAGGCGACAACTAGTAAATCTATTTAATACGAGTTCTAATGAAACTATTATTAACACTGGAGTACCTCAAGGCTCGATTCGTGGACCTATTTTGTTTATATTATATATCAATGATATCGGACAACAGACAGCCATTACAAATTTTGTGTTGTATGTAGATGACATATCATTATTTATGTGTAAAAAAACTTACATGATTTAATATGCAGCACCAATTTAGAGCTCGAAGAATTGTAAAACTATATGAATAAGAACTTACCAACAGTAAATTTTAATAAATCTATTTTATGCATTTCTCAATCTATAACAAAAATTCTGATGACAGCAGTTTACTAGTGAAATATAATTCAACCTCTTTACACCAAGTCAGTAATTTTAAAGTTCTAGGCCTAACTGTAACAGAAAATGTAAATTGGGAAATGCACTTAAACATTATTTGTAGTAATTTATCTAAAATATGTTGTTATTCAAAGATTAAGTAACATTTGTAATATAGATATTGTTAAATCATATTACTTCGCAAAATTTATGTCAATATGTATATATGGAATAATATTTTGGGGTACGTCATCATCTTTTATAATATTATTTAGAATTCAGAAACTTTCCATACGATTTATGTTCAAATTAGATTACAAACAATTATGTAAAGATACTTTCATAAAAAACAATTTACTCACATTGCTATCTTTTTGTAGATATCACATTTTAATTTTTGTAAAAGAAAATCTATGCAGCTATATTAAAAGATCTGATGTACATAAATACGTAACCAGAAATAATCATCTGCTTCAAATTCCACAACACCGCACTGCTTTCTTCGAGGAGGATCCATATAACTGGGGTATCCGATTATATAATCAACTGTCTGAAGAAATTTAGCGTTCTAAGACCCTCTCTGTATATAAACCAAAATTGAAAAAAAAAACTTATTGAAAAATGTTATTATGATGTACACGATTATTTCGATGATCCTTGTTAGTTGTTGTTAATATTATGCATGTAATTCCCCTATGACATGTCTTATATTATGTATATAATCTATTGGATTAATAAATTATTATTATTATTATCCTTTATTTCACGGATACAGGTTATACAATATATACACACACATTTGTATTTTTCAGGTGTAATCTAAGTAGTTAGTTTACTTCCTGCTCCGGGATTTACACTCCTTCCAGCTGCTTACCAAGCAGGTCAGGTAGGGGTGTTAAGTTATTGTTTTTCTTATGATATGTGCAGTACCGTATATTGCAGTTTTTTGAATTTCCATTGCCTCATGTATACCAGGGGTTTTTTCTATAGTTCTTTTAAATTCTGCATCAACAAATCCTGTCCTTCCTACGATTATTGGAATTATAAATGTTTTTGTCTTCCACATTTTACTAATTTCATTACTTAAATCTTTATATTTTAGCAGCTTTTCAGAAAATTTTGATATATTTTCGTCTGAAACATCCAAAAGATAGGTATTTTTTTCTGTTTTTATTATTATGTCCGGTCTATTGGCTAACACAGTTCTGTCTATTCCAAAATCATACAAAATTGTAACTTTATTGTCTGCACTCATTATTACTTTTACAGGGTTATGGTTATACCAATTTTCAGTTAAGTTTGTACATTTATAATGTTTGCATAAATTATAATGAATGAGAGTGCAAATTTTATTATGTCTTTTAACGTATTCATTTTTAGCAAGTTCCGAACATGAATATATTATGTGATGTATAGTTTCATCATCCTTTTTGCATAATCTACAATATTTATCTTGTATATTGCGATGTAATTTATTTGCAATATATCTTGTAGTTCATGCCTGTTCCTGAGCTGCTGCTATAAGACTCTCAGTTTTACCTTTAATTGGACCACTTGTTAACCATTTGTATGATTGTTCTTTGTTTATGTTTAAATTTTCCATTTGTCTAAATTTTTGTCCGTGCATAGATTTATTCTTCCAAATATTGTATAATCTTGTTTGACATTGTGTTTTTATGTGAGTAGGTGTCCTCATTTCTTGTGGCTGAGATTGTTGTGTTGTTTGAATCTTCTACATTATCTACGATATCTTCTTCATTACTTTCAGAACTTGTTACCCTACTATATATTTTTTCTTCTATTTTCTTTGATATTTTTAAAAGAGATCCGCTCTGGGGAAGGCCCATTTCGTATTCTTTAATGTTGTTTATTATTGGATCACGGTTACTGTTTGTTCTAATGTAAAAACTTAACTGAAACATTGTTGCATAGTAAGCTGCTTCTATCTGTTGAAGTCCTCTTCCTCCCATTTTTCTTTTTACATATAGTCTTTCAAAATCCTGACGTGGATGTAATTGTCCATTGATGGTAAGTAATTTTCGTGTTTTCCTATCAACCTTCTTTATTTCTTCTAGGGTCCAATATACTATACCAAAACTGTAGCGGATTACTGGGACAGTTAATGCTCCTATGGCTTGGAACTTGTTTTTATAATTTAGATGAGTATTTAATATTTTTTTAACTCTTGCTAAATATTCCTTTTTAATTCTTTCTTTAATTGTCTTGTGATCTATTCCATCGCCTTCATCCAAACCTAAGTATTTATATATTTCTCCATGCTCTAATGATTGTATACTTTCATCAGAATTTATTTGTATGTTCTCTGTCCGTATTAATTTACCTTTCTGAAAATTAGCTGTTTCTGTATACCAAATTTCATTTGAATGTCAATGGAGAACAATTTAACTTTGTCTATGGTTTCTTTCAGTTCTGTATTGCTTTTACATATCAACTTTAGGTCGTCCATATACATTTGATGTGGTACTATATGTTGTGCTTCTTTTATTTTATATGCTATTGCAGTCTTGTTAATTATTGTGGAAAGTGGTGTCAACGCTAAACAGAACCAGATAAGTGACAATGAGTCTCCCTGATATATACCTCTTTTGATATTGATGGTTCTTGTTTCTTTAATATCATTTAATGTTTTTAAATATATTTTAGTTTTCCAAGTACTCATCATT
Organism: Harpalus rufipes; assembly: GCA_951394225.1. NCBI lineage: Eukaryota > Metazoa > Arthropoda > Insecta > Coleoptera > Carabidae > Harpalus > Harpalus rufipes. The sequence goes on along the minus strand of OX596282.1, from coordinate 34,987,738 downwards.
TGTTCTAATAAATTTATAATTTTTATTATTATTATTATACGAGACTCGACACAAGCAAAATAAAACATCAAAAGTTGTTTATTATTTAAGTATTCTCTTAAATGACGCACCTGATATGCTATCGTTTAATTCTGCAACAAGTTCTGCACAGTGAGGTTCTAATTTAAATTTTCAGTGAATCTCAATTATCTTATTTTTCTCGAATTTTTTCAAATTAATAAAAAATCTGATGTGGCCAGCACAATACCTTCTGTAAATTCTTCGTATTTTGTACAAATTCCACACAGAATTGTTTTTGCAAACTATTCTATGGGTGTTTTCTTTTTAGGGGAGAAATGAACTGATCTTACCTCGTACTGAACTGAACTGACTTACTAAAAAGAACAGTATGTTTCTTAAAATAAGAACTAGAAAATAAAAACATATATAGTATTATATTTATATCATAATAATCTGCTGATTTGGCTTATGGCTATAATCTGTTGTATTATCTTATGTGATTTGTTTTTACGACCTTAAATTATTTTACATTTTTATATTTCCAGTAAAAAATCACAAAGATATTATGTAAATTATATTTTACACTGACATCTGTCAATTAGTAATATTTGACTATTGTAACTGTTTCCATGGTGCAGCTTTTATTAGCATTAGGTTGCAAATTATTTCTTTACAATTCTTTATCTCTAAATTCATTGAATATGAGGAAAAAAATATAATTAAATAGAATAGAGAATAACATACTCTTTTATGTATAATAACATAAAAGGTAAAAAATTATATTTAACAGCGTTTTTTCAAGAAATACTATTAAAATCTTCAAAATAGAGTACTTCCGGTTAACCAATCATAACCAAAATCTAATCAACTGCTCATATGGACGTACGAAACAGGAATATGAAAGAATTGTAACGTTCGGAATTGTAGTATTGGAGTTATCGAAGGAGAATACATACATAGACACACACACACACACACACACACACACACACACACACACACACACACACACACACACACACATACACACAAATACAGACATCATCGTAAAAACAGTAAATTCGTATTGTAAGGACTCTTAAACATGCTTATTCATCAAAAACTCACAATCGAATTTTTTTACCAAAGACAATACCTCCCTTACCTAAGGTGACGGAAGGAACTAATACATCGTCGAAAAGAGAAAAAATAGCGGTTTATATTTTAGTAAAATAATTATAGGTTGTTATTTAAAAAATAAAAGTTGATAGTTGTAACTTGTAAAGATGACTTTATAAAAAAATATCTACATCTGCCATCAAATACATAGTATATTTAAAATAATAAAACTTTTATATCAGCCATTTCTTTCTATTACTTATAATAAAATAGTTCAATGGGAAGGGGGGGGGGGTCGTCTTCCCAGATTCATCCCGTATATATGAAGGCATTTTTCCTTCCGTCACCTTTAGGTAAGGATGGTATTGTCTTTGGTCAAAAAATTCAATGATGAGTTTTTAGTGAATAAGCACGTTGTAGGGTCCATATAATACGATTTTATCATTTTTACGATGATGTCTGTATGTATGTATGTATGTGTGTATGTGTGTGTATGTGTGTGTGTGTGTGTGTGTGTGTGTGTGTGTGTGTGTGTGTGTGTGTGTGTGTGTGTGTGTGTGTGTGTGTGTGTGTGTGTGTGTGTGTGTGTGTGTGTGACGAAAGTTTCGGCTTGCATAACTTCAATACCACGATTCCAAAAATTATAATTTTTTCGTATTCCTCAAGTTTTTACATTGGTTCGAACTTGTCATGAGGAGAGATGAATATATTGGAAGAAAAATGAATAGCTTAGTAATAGAACGTGGAAGAAACAGAGGAAGACCAAATATAAGATGAAAGGACTGTATTGCAGAAGACTTGAGAGAAAAGGAACTAAATCAGGATGACACGCTGTTACGGTCTAAATTCTGGTCAGACGTATTGCCCCGAATTGCTAATTTTCTGTATGTTACGTACCTTCCTATCGTCTAAATCTGGTTTCCCCCGTCGCATTGTTACTATTATTGTGTCCATCCTTCGTGTATCTTTATATTTTTATAGTGTTTTGTCCTATATATTCTCTCTGCTGTTTCATTTCTCTGCCTTCTGATTGTAATTATATTTCAAATGTTCCTATAGTGTTTATTTATGTAAAATATATTTCACTTCGAATTAGTAACTTACCTAAATCCGTTTTTCTGATTATTTTCGACCTATTTCTATTCTATTTCGTGTTTGTTTCAATAGTTTATTCTTTGGCGACCTACAAGGTTATTTGTTTACCTCGCTTGACATGTTTTTAGTTGTAGAATTGCGCCAGTGGCGTGCGTGATTTGTTTTTACTGTATTTCTGCTTTTTTATTTTGTGATTGTTTTTTTGCGCCATCTTCATCCGGCAAAACTTTTTGGTTCCGGAAAAAGTTTTCACTCTCGTGGATTCTGGTACTGGCTCAGTTATGGGGTGGATGTGTTTTATTTTTACGAGTGTTTTGACACGTGGTTGATGGTTGGTGTGATTTACTTTTGACGCGAGTGGAGTACCCGATTGTTGTTTTGGACCAGTTTTTGGTTTCGCCATTGTTGCGGATTTGTACGACATCGGGGGTGCTCGAATGACTTTCCAGTGTTGTGTATTTTGGTGGGTACTTCGTGTGGTGTCACGAGCATCTTTTTCGAGTTCTGGAGGTCATCTCTCTTTGGAGGATTTGCGACTCTGCCGTCAGCGTCAAACACGCCGTATAGATAACTACCTTTATTTAATATCGTTCTTCCTCTTTTTTTGTTTATTTTTGTGTTGCGAGGAAAGAACTTAGAGTTTAATTGTTGTCTAGGAGGACTGTTGTAAAATATTATTTGGCGCTTCATTGTTGGAAGTCGTATGTTTTGTGTAATTCGTTGATTTTATGATATTCATTTTTATGGTCAATTGAAGCTTACAGTATTTTTGTATTTGTATATTGGGGCCTTAAGCTCATTGTAAGCATTATTGTTGTGAATTTTACTTTATGTAAAATTGTATTTTTCGAGCTTATAATTTGTTGCATTGTTGCCCATTGTTGGGACTTGAAACTCTGGAACGTGCGTGCGCTCCAACTGGCATGTACCTGCCTGCGCTACGAAGTTGATCAATTTCACGCTGCGTAGATGTAATGCTTGCGCCCGAGACTGAGTTATAGGACTCCGGGTATAACAATATATCTTTTTCTTGTACATTTACCACTTTACATTCATTAAATTCTGCTTCGTTAAATTTCTTTTTTATTTTATGAGCCCTCAGTCGTTTTCAGGCAACAATTTTACGGTAGGTAACTTACCTTTACATATCATTTTGGTACCGTTCTTTTCGTAATTTTTCGGACAAAAATTACGTGGCGCCCTACATCCCTTTTTAACCCTTATACGGTTTCAACCCTGCCCGTCTCCACTGTATAAAAGCTGGCGGCCGCACACCAGAACATCGTAGAGTGCGTTATGTAATTAATCGCGTTGCGCGAACCACGTTACAACGCAAAACAAACATGAGTGGAAGAAGAAAATAAAAAATAGCGACCCCTAACGAATGGTAAAAACTAAAGAAGAAGAAAATGTCAGTGTCAAGTATAATTTGCATACTTTGTTTATGAAATTATTTTACTGGAAAAATAGGTTCTTTTGCAAGCAAATTTATGTATAGGGCTCGTGCAGTGACGTGACTTCTCTGACTTTGGCAAGCAGATTTGGAGGCCCGTGTCAAAAGGACAGCTATTAATTACGTCCATAACTGACAAATCTCATAATTTTTCATTCCAAATTTCATTACTTTCTTATTTCATGTAGCTTATTTGTTATCAGGAGTGTGGAATTCAGTTGCCGAGAAAGGGAATCACAAAATACCAAAAAATTAAATTTTAAATGAAAAATTATGACATTTGTCAGTTATGGACATAATTAATAACTGTCATTCTGATACGGGGCCCCATATCTGATTGCCAAGGTCAGCAAAGTCACGGGACTGTTCGCGCCTTATGGAATTTGTACATAATACCATTGAATAAATAATCTACTACTAGTAGATTATTTATTCAATGATAATACACAGGACTGACGGAAGGTAATGTGCTGGCCACATCAGATTTTTTACATGTATGTCTAGGGTAACTTGTCCAACATGGTGATCTCGAGAATGATACGAGGTCGGTTAAATTAGCCATTGCCTCCTTCAATAAAATACTTGAAAAAGTTATAAAATATCATTAATTTTGTAATTTCTTACATAATTTAAAAATTAAAGTACGTGTTTTATATCCTTGAAAAGAGAAAAAATCTGATATGGCCAACACAATACCTCCCGTTTAATTTAATTTTTATTCATGTAAATATTTAAAATTAAATTAAATTTAAATACCGGGTTCGATTCCGACCGACGCCAAATATTTCGAATTTTAAATGGCTAAAAAATGACCCCTGTGGTGCACTCTCCACGCCAGAATTAAGTGCTCGTGAGGTGACACCTTGTAAACGCCCGCATGGTACAAATATGTCATCATCTTTACCGAAGAAATCTGTGTACAAAGCAGATTGGCAGACCCAGCAATGCGTAATATACCGTGATGATAAATTTATTTTATTTATTTATATACTTCCCTATATTCATTACTGGCGTGGAGAGTGCACCACAGGTTTTCTGTTTTAAACGTCCCCACAAATAAAAATCTGCTATTGTCAAATCTGGGCCTCTTGGGGGCCATGAAATTGGACCATAACATTGTAATAAATTTTCTGTTCCAACGTTAGCATATTATTGTAATAATATTGTCAATACATTTCACTACATACAAATATTGCAATAAAAATGAGTTTTGCGATATTACTTTAACGATATGAAAGATGACACATGTAAACATGACACTTGACATATTGCAATTGGGTTAAACAAGCGAATCGAATACACTTTCCTAATTTCGACTATGGAGATAATAAAAAATCTAATTGCAATATTTTTAATTAAAGATGTAAATGACAGAAGTGTTTCAAGTCAAGTAAAAAAAGTTCTTCCTATAACATTTTTTTGTAAATTCAAAAATGAATTTTTTTTCCCTCTTGTAAACTCAATCCGGGGACATACTATATATACAAAATAGAAAAAATAATGTTGTTTTCTATAACGTCACAACTCATGACTGTAGCTACGAATTATGAGCAGAAATCTTGTAATTGAAATTCTAAAATTGTGAAGAAACTAAAAACATGAATAAAACATGTAAAGTGTACAATAGGATGAACATTCTGCGCGAGATTTGTTAAACCGGTTTAACATCGGAATCAATAATCCCTGAAATATACAACTGTGCCATCGATACACTAAACAAATTCCAAGGTTTCGCTGTATTGCGAGGAAATAATCAAGCAATGCAGTTATTATAAGATTTTGCAAAAAAAATAGAACCCGCCAAAGTTCATTATTGAATTACTTTTCTGTACAAAAAGATAAATTTTTATTGCACGTTATAAAAATAAAATACACATAAATACATATTTTGTTTTTCCCTTAAGCGGGCACTTCTCTTGCACGAACATAAATGCACGGTCCCACAGGAGTCCGCTCAACAGAGATTTCACAATACCTGCAACTATTAGTCGCTGCAAATAGTAGGCACTTGGGAATTTTTCAAATAATCAAATCCACCTACAACATATTCGCTACTCGCTTCGCTATTCTTTTGTAGAACTTTACTCATGTTATAATTTATTTCGTGTATTTTGTCATTCATTTTGTATAAAATGTAAAATGGAATAATTCACATATGACAAAGATAAAAAATATATACACTGGTTGACGTGAGACAAATATTGAAAGCGACAACTCCGTTCTCGGATTTCGAACACACCACAACTAAAATGCGGCGTACTTCCGCCACTGCTTCGAGAGTAGCATGCCAATTATATGTTATATTTTTAAAAAATACAATGACGAGTGATTAAATTATTACATTTTTGGTCATTACAGAAGGCTTTGCAATACTATTTTTTAAATTAAACTTATCTGATAATTGTAAATGACAGGTGTAATAATGAAATATCGGATTAAAATAGATGAAATATTGTATTAATTAATTTTCTTTAAATTTGAAAGGTTTTGTATCTTATCAAAGAGTAATATTTAAATCTTTCGCCATTGTATTTTTTGTTAATACAACATATGATTGTTTTTATACTATTGGATAGTAAATTTCATAAATTCCCCTTATATATATATATTGGAATTTCATCACATCAATGTATTTTAATGCACATGAGAGTGCGTCAAATACAGTTTTTGGGCGAGCCAATAGCAATGCTTGCTGAATTTCGCTGTCTCGTGGAGTACGGAGTGTAGATGAATGTTTGAATGGTCAGGCACTCCAAAACGCTATCAAAAGCTGTAGGATGTGCGAGACGAACCAAACGAGCTACGTCGGCTTGAAATTCCTGAAGGCTTTCTTTTGAACTCTGATACCGGTTCCTCAGATGCGCCTGGTACACTGTCGATGGCTTCTCCACGCAACGAGACAGTCAATGCTGTCGCCTTCCCTGTGGACGTCCAGTTATGTGCTTTCACAATCGCTTCAAATTGTTTTAAATAGTTCGGCCATGAAGATTGTTATGAAATTCCAGTGTTTTAATGTGCACTGTTGAAGCATTATCAGGTTTTACTACTTTCCTTTCTTCTATTAGATTTGCCTTAGCTACTTCGGAATTTGACATTAGCGACGTTGTAATTCTAGTGACCTTTTCTTGTAATTCTTCGATCTTCTTGTCATACTTATCTTCTAAATTCTTTAGGTCTTCTTCTGTTTTTCACGTTAATTTTTGTTTTAAACTTCTAGAATTTTCTTTCAATTTGCGTCCTAATGTTCTAGAATGTTCCATTAATTCTTCTTTTAATGTTCTAGAATTTTCTGTCATTTCCTGTTTTAATGTTTGCTCCAGAATTCTAGAATTTTCTTGTGATTTTTTGCTCCATTAGTTTACCAATGTCGGATAGGCATAGGCCACACGGAATTTGGTATAAATAATCTTCAGGATTTTCACCAGCATCGATTAATGCTTGCCGCAATTAAGATTGTAGAACAGTTTTCAGACCTGTCGTATCTAATTCCCGTTTCTCCAGTTGTCTCTTGAGATCTCTTACTTTCAATTCACTTAATTTTAATAATTTATTCAATTTATTTATTTTTATTTACATTTCACAGTTTATTAATCCCACACCTGACACCAATTGTAACGTTTATTTCACTATATTTATTTATATAACTATATTTATTTATGTTCACAACTTAAAGAGTATTTATTTACATCACCAACTATTCATTTCTCGATGAGTGTCTATACCAGAATGTCCGGCTGTCCTCCCTGACGGTTTATATAATTCGGCGTCGTTTTCTGGAATATTCGATGCGATGATAACATCGAATACAAATGATCAGACAACCGCAAGTAATTAAACAGATCGAGACTTGTTTGTTTACTTCGCCGATGCACGCGACGATTACGCCATCGACAAGGATAGATGCTTGCTCAACGCCGGTCTTTCCAGCGGTGCCGGTCGCGTGCTCGCTAGACTCAGTGTCGTCGGGTGTACGCACCTACAGTTATGTGTTTTTAGTAGAAAATTAAGTTCAGTTTGGAAAGTTAAACTTACAGTTAATTTGCATAAAAAAAATCAAAAATTATAACCCATACTTTCAAGTACAGACCATATATTTCTGTATAATTATACTAATATTCAAGTTTTTAAATTACTTAATATAAAAATAATAACAATATATTGGGAATTTATTTTAAAATGCAATGTTTGGTTTATCACTTTCATGATTATACACTACTGTCAAAAAATGACAGCAATGTAATAAATGTCCATTTTAAAATGCAACAATCTATTCTTAATCACATCCAATATTACAGTTTACAAAGTTAACTCTGTTACAATGTTTCGACTTGACTTAATGTAATGGGAGTGTTATTGAATATTTATTACATTAAAATTATTTATTTGCAAGCCAAATTTTATTTTATTTATGTTAATCATATGTAGGCTAATTTATTGGAAATGAGTATTGATAATACATAACTACAAGTTTTGTATGTTCCATTTGAGATGGACGTTTATTACATCATTTTTTAGTAGTAATGCAATAAGCAATTTGTATTTTACTAAACTATTTTAATGAGCGTAATAGTATATTATGTTATTAGGAGTAGAAAGCGGTCTTTTTGTGTTGAACGCAGTTATGACAAGCTGGGTAAAACACAAAAAGGGCGTTCTACGTCGAATGACATATACTATTTTTTCTTCAAGTTTTTCAAAGAAAACTTTGTGGATGGCAGCGTACACTATAAAGCACAAACGATGCAATAGTCAAATAACTATTTTCAATATGGTTCCTGTAGCGACTGCTGCCGCCAACGGTGAACTAAGAAGCGTACATTTTTTTACTGATACAATAATAAACAATATTATTGTACTAGTAAGATAATGAATATCTTCTATTGGGTGTGTACAATATCGTAATATGAATATTATAATACGCTTGAAGAAAATAGTATATTATGTTATTAGGAGTAGAAAACGGTCTTTTTGTGTTGAACCCAGCTACTGCGGCAGAAGCGCTAGACGAGGCCAGGCAATCTGGGTAAAGCATAAAAGGGCGTTCTACTCCGAATGACATACTTTTTTTTCTTCAAGTGTTTTAAAGAAAACTGTGGATTTTTTTTTGTTTTTTTGGAAATATTTTAATTGTAGAGTTCACAATATCAGCCAAAGCTGGCTGTGTACATAAAAAACATAAACGATACAACTGTCAAATAACAATTTTCAATGCGATCTGTGTTGCTGTGGCGACTGCTGCCGCAAGCGGTGAACTAAGAAGCTAACATTTTTTTACTAGTAAAACAATGAATAATATTATTATACCAGTAAGAAAATAAATATCATCCATAGTGTGTATACAGTAGCATAATATGAATATTATAATACGCTTGAAGAATTTTTTTTTTTCAACTAGTGGTTTTCAAACTATGGGTACCAACTTTGTTATTTTAAATGGGACCATATCTTTTTTATTTACTTATTAGATAGAGTATTTTATTCTGAATTCAATGATATAATAATTACAAACCCTTAGATAACTTTTTTTTTGAGAAAAATTCAAATAATTTTGATTAAAATATGGCTACAATAAGAGTGTGAGGAATGGAAAGAAGAATATAATATGCTATCTTTATCTCCTGCAACTCTTGGTAAAGGAGATATAGGAATCGTGCACTAAAGTCCCTAGAATCCAATTTTAACCTTATTACAATACCTGTGTGTGTGTGTGCGTGTGTTTGTGTGCGTGTGCATGGGGTATGTATCCTCTTTACGCTCTATCTCAAATACTATTATTTAGAAAATTTTGAAACTATGTATTCTTGCCTTATTCTAATATGGAAAGAGCCCATTAGATTTTGATGCAAATCAGATAACCGGATGTGGCACTTTCCTCGAAGCTCATTTTATTCATTTATATTTTAATTTAAAATATCGGTGGAAAAAAAATCATTTCATTTGGTATATAAAGACGCCAATCCGTTCAAAAGCGGATGAATAAAATATTTTGATAGTTTTAAGTTTAAGTATATTTCTCTGATCCGTCAATTTGTTTTAGTATTGTCGTATTAATAAATAAAAAAATATAAATATCTTTACTTGAAAATTGTTTATAATTAAATTGAGTCGTTAATATACGTTTAACTGTTGATATATTTAATCTATTTCTTTCATATGTCCACAGGGTTTTCATTCGTGAAAATACACTTACAATGTTTGCGTTGTGACTAGAAGTAGAAAAATAATTCAGATATTTTTAATATCATATATGTCAAATATAAAATGTTAGTATACAATATATCTTCGACTTAAAAAAGAGGACAAATGCTTTGAAAATTAAAAAAAGATACCATTACCACAAAAAAGGACATGTCCGGGTGAAAAGAGCACGTCTGGTAACACTACATAAAAGGGAAGACGTAATTGGTATATTCCACTGTTTAGAACGTAGTGGGACATTGTGAATATAAGCAGCAACAAGTGAACGCCTCAGGATAGTCAATTTTACATCTTTTTGGAATCCAGAAGTCTGTGAGTATCTATTACTGACTCTCAGACATCTTCCCCAAGACCGTAAGATTTAATATTTATCGAGACCTTCCTCTAACAGCTGGTTTGGCAGCTGGCTGCGTTGAGTAGTTGAGTAACCTCTCTGGCTTTCTTAATCGTGAGACCTAGTCTCACTCAATAAACCCTCTTCACAACAGACACTACCTGTTGCACCTAGTGCAATCCTTTCTCTCCGTCAGAGTCGGCTAGATTCGACAGGCAATTTCCATAACAATGTGTCCTCCACGTCCATTTGGACGGCCCTTACGTCTTGCTTTCCATTTGTTTGCTGATTCTACCTAGGTTTGTCATCTTGTATAACCACCCGTTACCTGAACCTCTTCCTCTAAGAACCACCTTTTTACCATCTTCATAGTTCCTTCTTTTCATGCACTGTTATCATATCTGCGGTGATGGACCGTCTCGGTGTCCGGACGGAACCAGTTTCCTTTTTAACAACCACTTATCATTCCTGCGGTGGTGGACCGTTTCGGTGTCCGGACGGAATCAGTTTCCTTTTTACCATACATTTACACTTTTATCATACCTGCGGTGGTGGGTCTCTGTCCGGACGGAACCAGTTTCCTTTTTACCAACCACTTATCATTCCTGTGGTCTCATTTTACCATACATTTATTTATCATTCATGCAGTGGTGGACCGTCTCGTTGTCCGAACGGAACCAGTTTCTTCTTACCAACAACTTATTCCTGCGGTGGTGGACGGTCTCGGTGTCCGGACGGAACCAGTTTCCTTCATATCAGCCTTAACCTACTTTTCATTCTCCATGTAACCAACAATCCACCTACCACAGCCTCCGTGTACCAGGTACTTGGTTAATAATCATTTATTTATTTCAGCTTATTTGCTACTCTGTGGTGGAATAGTGGTTGTTTGTTCTGGCATCGTCAAGTGGAAGGATACCTGAGCCTCACACACTCAGGAGTCCCGGGTTCAATACCCGATACTAGATATTATAATTATCACTCCATTGCTGGATTTGTGATTGTTGATATTGTACACTTGCTTTATACTCATTTCCTGCAACGTGGGATGGACATAGACTACGGACAATAACCATTAGCTCTATGGTGCCTGTAGCTATGCTCTGTGTACGGGAACCCTGAGTTTACTTCGTCAGCTTTTGTTGTAATATCACAAGACGTAGCACATTTCAGATGCAAGCCTTCTTGGCTATGAGAACGAAGTCTAATACTAATATAACAATACATTATAAGACATATGCTCAAAATGATTATTAACTGAACATAATTGACAACGTTTTGCAATATTTCCAGTTACACTCCGCAATGTATTTCGATTAATACTGTTAAAAGTATTCATCACTGCTTCACGTAGTTCCTCTACATTATTGTATTTTATATTGCTTCCATATACTTTATCCTTTAGAGTTCCCCCTAAATAAAAATCAAGAATAGTTAAACCTGGTGATCTGGCTGGCCATGAAATGGATGTCTTAGTTGCTATTGTTCTGTTATTAAAACGATGGTTTAAATAATCAACAAAATTTCTAGCATTGTGTGCAAGAGCGCCATCTTGTTGATACCATATTAAAACATTTTGTGCCAAAGGTAAATCATCTAGTAAATATTTCAGGGATGTTTGAAGAATTTCCAAATACCGTTGCGCATTTAAGTTTCCATCAAATATTATAGGACCAACTAAACGATTTCCCAACATGCCACAAAAAACATTAAACCCGAACCTAACATGATTTCGCCGTGGAATTACCTACTATGCATGGATTTTCCCGTGCCCAATAATGCTCGTTATGACGATTAAATAAGCCACAGTTTGAAAAGTACGATTCGTCAGTCCATAAAATGTGATTGATGAAATCATCATTTTGTCTTATTTGGTTAGTGAACCATCTGCAAAATACTGATCCACGGATATGATCATTTAGTCGTAAATTCTGGGCAATATGTAATTTATAGGGGTGAAACTTGTGTTTTTTAAGAATTTTTGATACTTTTGACTTAGGTACATTTACCTGGGCTTCTATTTCCCTAGTTGAAATGTTCGGATTAGCCGTTCGTTGTTATAATAAATTTATTATTTATTTTTAAGCCTATTTGATTTGATTTAAAATTGAAATAATTATTTTTTTTATTAAATTTTAATTCAAACCTACTTTGTTACACATCATTAAAAAGAGAAAAAAATAGTTCTATTTAATAATGTAAAAATCCAATATGGCGTCCATTTAAAATAAGAAAGTTGTTATTAATATCTTGGAAACCGCCATCTTGAATATTATTCTGACATTAATTTTAAGGTTAGCTTATAAAATCCTGTAACTTTTATAAGAAACATTTTCTTATATCTATATATATATATTCTTATATATATATAGTTATTTGACATTTAAAAATCGCGAGTTTCAGTTTTTACTTCCTTGTACGTAAGTAAAGGAAGTATTGTAATCGCGAAAAATTTTGGTTTTCAGATTTCAGCAGAAATATCCATTTTGATCATCCCTGAATCCATTTTGACTAATTTCGTCGTGACGTCTGTACATACCTACGTACGTACGTATCTCGTATAACTTAAAAACGGTAAGCCGTAAAAAGTTGAAATATTGTATTTAGGACTCCTATAACATCTAGTTGTGCACCTCCCTTTCTGGTTATTACACAATTTCCAGAAGTGACACTTTACATGAAGCCTATAATAGATTTTAATGAAAAACTGTTTTAAAATATAATCCAAAACTTTTCAAATATGGTATACAAGACTTTTATGTCAATCGAAATAACATAATAGATTTTGGTTAAAATAGGCTAACCGGAAGTGGTACATTACTTGAAGTTGTTAACAGTTTTTCTTGAATAAAATGATTTTATTTTGATTTTAGAAATAAATGCTTCAAATAAAAGTTTTAGAGAATTAATTTCTACGTCTAGCACATCAAGTATTATTAAATTAGCCCTTTGTATAAGCGAGATATGTAAATTTAAAAATATATACTTTTTTGTTTTTGTAATAAAGCTTGCTATGGATTAGGACAAAAAAATAAAATGTTCATGTCAAATTACGTTAAATACGTGCAATTTTATGATTCGTACAATAACAAATATTATATTTTTATTGTGAGATTAGTCATATTCATTGTTGTAATCAAATATTTCTTTGTTGTAATCAAAACTCTCTTTAAAAAATCCCGTGTGGTGTCCACATCAGATTTTTTAAACTAATTTTTAAACTTAATTCGGTTTGGAGGTTAGATCCTTATTCGTTGTTTTTAACATATTTCAGGAAGGCAGTAGGATCGTGGATCCAATTAACACACATGTTATTTACACGATCCTACTGCCTTCCTGAAATATGTTAAAAATAATTTTTAAACTGTTCGGAATTTAGAATTTTTTTTCAACGGAATCTGAATGAGCATTCAAAATTGCACAACATTACCCATTTAACCGACCTCGCAGCTCTTATAGTTTCCAAGATCCCAATGATAACCCAATTAATTTGGGTCAGCCTGTATATATATATTAATATTCTACCTCTATAACTGCGACATCTATGTGCCTGTTCTGTTACTATATATAATAAAATACATAATAATAATATATATAAAAACAAAGGCAGTCGATCAAATATTACGAGTTATCGACCAATATCACTTTTACCAAGTATTAGTAAAGTCCTAGAAAAAGCAATGCATGCCCGTATCATATCTTTTTTAAATAAGAATAGCATCTTGTCTCCAACCCAATTTGGTTTTGTACCAAATAAATGCACTGAAGATGCAATTTACAATACAATAACGAATGTATTAAACTGTCTTGATAAAAAAGAAAATGTTGCAACTATATTTTTTGATCTCAGCAAGGCTTTTGATGTACTAAAGCATGACGTATTAATTGAAAAATTACAACATATTGGCATAAGAGGTATACCCCTTTCGTGGTTTGAATCCTATTTGGAAGATCGCTCTCAATATGTGTACTTGCATGGAGAAGTAAATTGTGTAGAATCAAATCCAAGAAAAATTATACAGGGCGTGCCGCAAGGCTCAGTACTGGGACCTCTCTTATTCATTTTATATACAAATGATCTAAATAGTCACATAAATTTTAAGTCTTTATGTCAGTTTGCTGACGATACGTCCTGCACCCTAAGTGCTAAGACAAGTATGGAACTCTCGGAAAAGTGCACAAATGCAATTGCTCAAATGGCAGATTGGTGTTGTCACAACGGTCTAGATCTAAACCATTCTAAAACAGGAATACTTGTATTTAATAGCAAAGCAAATGCTAACGAGAGCCTACTAGTAAAATTCAATAATAAATCGATTCCTTTGTCTGTAGATATCAAGTTCCTAGGGTTATATATTGAATCGTGTCCAGTATGGTCAAAATACAGCAGTAAATTGCATTCAAAATTAAGTACTGCCTTTTTTGCTATTTACAAACTTAGAAACAATGTAAGTCTTGAAACCCTCAGAACATACTACTTCGCACATGTTTACAGTAGATTAAGATATGGCATAATTTTCTGGGGAGGATCCAAGGGAGCGAATAAATTATTTATATTACAAAAAAGAATAATTCGATGTATGGTAAATGCTTCTTCTAGAACTCATTGTAAACCTATTTTTATAGAATTGCACATCTTGACAGTTGTTTCAATGTATATATTTGAGCTTGTAGTGTATGTAAGAAAAAATCAAAATCTCTTTGTTAAAAATGAAGATAACTACTCTAATATGACAACAAGAGGAAAATTAGATCTCTGTTATCCAACACACAGACTTGAAATGTATAGGCAAGGTCCTCAGTATAGTGCTATTAGAATGTACAATAATCTGCCATTAAATATAAAAAACATTGAAAATAATAAAATATTTATTGGAACTTTAAAACAATATTTAATCCATAAATGTTATTATGATATAGATGAATATTTAAATGTCTAATTTGGTATGTTATCTTCTTATTGTGACGTAGTCTTTGTAAGTAAACAATTACTGTTGTATACTTCTTTATGGCAATAAATCTATTATTATTATTATTATTATTATTATTATTATTATTATTATTATTATTATTATTATTATTATTATTATTATTATTATTATTATTATTATTATTATTATTATTATTATTATTATTATTATTATTATTATTATTATTATTATTATTATTATTATTATTATTATTATTATTATTATTATTATTATTATTATTATTATTATTATTATTATTATTATTATTATTATTATTATTATTATTATTATTATTATTATTATTATTATTATTATTATTATTATTATTATTATTATTATTATTATTATTATTATTATTATTATTATTATTATTATTATTATTATTATTATTATTATTATTATTATTATTATTATTATTATTATTATTATTATTATTATTATTATTATTATTATTATTATTATTATTATTATTATTATTATTATTATTATTATTATTATTATTATTATTATTATTATTATTATTATTATTATTATTATTATTATTATTATTATTATTATTATTATTATTATTACTATTAGAATTGCATATTAGTTTTTCCTTCTTTACTAAATAACTATATAAGATATTTCTAAAAATGAAAGACTTATAAATTTCATAAATTTGTATCTAATCTGCTATAACTTATTTTTCCACCAGGGGCTTGGATGTTTGTGTCTTGTAATAGGGCTATAACTGTGAAAGTTGAAAAACCGAAAAAAAGTTTCTTTATTGCTTCATTATTTATCGTTCAATAAACGTATTCATTTAGTTAATAATATTTTTCTATGTTTTACACTTCACCCATATAAATAAAAACGTTACATTATTATTCTAGATTTCAAATTATTTCAGTTATTAATTTGTAATAGTACAGCCATAACCGTGGAAAATGGGTCTTGTTTTTGACGCCGTTGCGGCGACAAGTGTACCGCCAAGGGTTCTAACAGACTCCTTTATTATTTATCTATAAATAAGCAAAAGTAACTATCCGGTACTTCGATATGAACTATACTACAAACAAAGCTAGGAAGATTTAGAAACAAGCACGAAAATATTCGAATTAATTATGGAAATAAAAAACAAATCAAACCGCTGGAGTCTCATAGACTCCACGCCACCACTGTAGAGTAGTATTTTTCGACAAGTAACACATTTGTATTTTTTCTATAAACTTGTGCATGTGAAATGTATCCTCATACATAAAATAAACCATCTTAGTTACATTTGGTATTAAAATTTCGTCGAAAATATAAAAAAATATCGTCGATATACAGGATGACTCTGGGAAGACGCCCCACCCTTTAACTTTTTTATTTAGTAAGTTTTACTATTTTAAATATACTATTTCAAGGCAGATGTAGATATTTTTTATTTTTATAAAGTCAGTTTTACAACATACAACTATCAAGTTTTATTTTTTTAAACAGCAACCTAAAATTATTTTACAAAAATATAAATCGACATTTTTGTCTTTTCAACGATGTATTAGTTTCTATTAATGCATTTGAAAAAATTATGAAAAATAATTTTTATTCAAATATTTTACGTGGCTATGTGAAAAAAAAAAACAAATAAATAAGTAAACAATAAGCAAGTAATAACAAATAAGTATGAAAGAAAAGTATACTTTGTTGATATTAAATTAACTGTTTAACATTTTTACATTTTGTTTATTTTCGCATAGCCACCTATAATATTTTAATAATATTTATTTATTATATTGTTGATAGTCGTACCTTGTAAACCTGAATTTATAAAAAAATATTTACATCTGCTATCAAATAGTATATTTAAAATAATAAAACTTTTATATAAGCCATTTTCTTCTATTACTTATAATAAAAATCTGATGTGGCCAGCACATAACCTCTCGCCGTATATTTTACCTGGCTGTATGCATAAAGCAAAGAATATTTTTATAAATACAAATAATATATTCATATAAATCTATGACGTATAAACTTCTTTATTATTCAATAATAGCATGTCTCAACATAAAGATATTTACCATAAATTATGTTACAATAAATTACAAAGTAGAGTTTACCATATATAAATATTAGGCTGGTAACAGCAATTTTCAATTCGAACAACTTTGTTTACTTTCTCTTCATATTCTTCTAGTAAAAACATTAATTTTGGGCGGTCTAAAATGTATATATCTGGATTGTGCATCTATTCTTACATATCTTCTTTTACATTTTATTTTTTCATACATGTTATATCTAAATAACACTAATTCCTTTTAATAAAGTGACGGATAGATTGCACTCCGATTATTCTTATATCGATGTGTAATTTTGTCAATATTTACAACTTACTTGAGAAGAATTTGATAGCTTTTTCGCAATTCAAAGTTACTCTAGTCTACAGTACTGGTGTACATTGTCCCATAATGTTTGAAACAAATTTAAGTCCTTCAACCTAGACTTGTCATCTCCATAATAGTCACAGATCAAGAACTAAGGGATTCTCCAAGTACATTTTTAATTCATTACTCATTATTTCTGACACTGACATTTATCTGTCAGTTACAAATAATTTAAATTATCAACTATTTTTCATGGCATCCTTTCGGTTGTAAAATTAATTACAACATTATTTTATATATTATATTCCTTTTATCTCTAAATCTATAAAATATGTATAAAAATATTTAAATGTATCAGAAAGAGAATTTATTTTTCTTTAATATTATCAAGAAAAATTTTCAAAAAATAATATTTAGAAGATTTTTTTTCAAGAATCTTCTACTTCCGGTTGTCCAATTGTTACCAAAACCTTATGTATCAGAAAGAGAATTTATTTTTCTTTAATATTATCAAGAAAAATTTTCAAAAAATAATATTTAGAAGATTTTTTTTCAAGAATCTTCTACTTCCGGTTGTCCAATTGTTACCAAAACCTTTTCAGATCTTCCCGGGAATGTCCGATTGGGAAATACGTTGTTAAACAAATTTTAAGTCTTATAGTTTATGAGTAACCGTCCTTCCAACATCCCACACACACACACACACACACACACATCCACACACACACACACACACACACACACAGACATCATCGTAAAAATGTTAAAATCGGATTGTAAGGACCTTAAAACGTGCTTATTCAATAAAATCTGGATATGCGATTTTTAGCATGAATGCAATACCTCTCTTAGCGAGAGGTAAAAAGTTAAAAGGAGGGGGGGGGTCTGCCCAGACTTACGCTGTATTTACAAATATTGTTATCGTTTAGATTTTAGATGAATGTAAACCTAATATACTTTTTATTTTCACCTTTTAACATTTGTGTGATAGAAAAATTATATTTTCCGCCTGTTATTTGGCGGTAACAACCAAGTCTAGATTCTAAGTTGACCGTTTGAAATTTATCTGTAAGTAGATAATCTACCTTCAGGTTAGGTACTTCTTAAAATATCCTTTATTAATTCAAGTATAAAGTAGGTATAATGATACAATGCATAAATGAATTAGAATCAAACAACCTTTAATTGTTAAATTATTATTAATATGTTTATTAAACTGGTCACATATCTATTGTTCGTATTAGATAGGGATGTAAATTTCTTATTCATCATCTCAAATTAACTAAGATAATTTGTTGATAAAAGTAGGCCTTGCATAAAATGCCAATTAAAATATACACAGTTCATATTAGAAAAAAATATTAACAACATCAAAAATGGTAAGAAGCTTATAAATTTCATTCTTATAATGTGTTCATAGTGTATAAGTAAATGAGAAGAACACAAAATCACTTTCATTAGTTCTAATCTTCAAAATAAACCACAAAACAAGAACCAATCTGGAAGGTGTGAGTCCCTCTTGCCAGGATGGGAATGGTGGGTTAATTAGTTAGGAAAACAGTTAAACGGCATATAAAGCGCTTGAAGCATTTATTTATTGCAGCGGGTGAAACTTATCTGGTTCGTAGCGTTTGAAGCCTTCCTTTTAACACAGCAGATGAGACTCATCTTGTTTCGTTGATGGCCCTTATAGTTACATTTTAAATATAATTGTAAAGACGGATGAGCAGTGTTGTCAAGTTTCAAGAACATGGCCTTCGTTGAAGGTGACTATGCTATACATTCCACACGATTGTAATACAACGTTTTTGAAACTTCTTAAATTATTTTCATGTTTACGTTCATTGTTTGACACTGAGTCATTTGATGTACTATTTTAAATTACAAAGTAACCGTTGAATGATTGTTTTGCACTATGTGATGTGTTTTATTATACTGTTATTGTGAAAAAAAATTGTTTGAAAGAATAATACATTAAAATGGTTGAAAATGAGAACCTTCCTCTCTAAGAAGCACAAGCATTATCCTTGTATGTGTGCAGGGGTATTCCGGTGTTATGCAATTTATACGAAAAAATCTGATGTGGCCAGCACATAACCTCTCGCCGTATATTTTACCTGGCTGTATGCATAAAGCAAAGAATATTTTTAGATATACAAATAATATCTATAAGTCTATGACATATAAACTCCTTTATTATTCAATAAGAGCATGTCTCAACATAAAACAATTTTCACATATATTCACAAAATCTATTTTACCTAGCATGAATCCAATACCTGTCTTAGCGAGAGGTAAAAAGTATTGGATTCATGCTAAAAATCGCATATCCAGATTTTATTGAATAAGCACGTTTTATGGTCCCTACAATTCGATTTTAACATTTTTACGATGATCTGTGTGTGTGTGTGTATGTGTGTGTGTTAATGTATGTGTGTATGTATGTGGGATGTTGGAAGGACGATTACTCAAAAAAATAAGACTTTATATTTGTTATCTAGGTACGTATTTCCTAATCGGACATTCATGGGAAGATCTGAAAAGGTTTTGGTAACAATTGGACAACCGGAAGTAGCAGATTCTTAAAAAAAAATCTGATGTGGCCAGCACATAACCTCTCGCCGTATATTTTACCTGGCTGTATGCATAAAGCAAAGAATATTTTTATAAATACAAATAATATATTCATATAAATCTATGACGTATAAACTTCTTTATTATTCAATAATAGCATGTCTCAACATGAAGATATTTTACCATAAATTATGTTACAATAAATTACAAAGTAGAGTTTACCATATATAAATATTAGGCTGGTAACTGCAATTTTCAATTCGAACAACGTTGTTTACTTTCTCTTCATATTCTTCTAGTAAAAACATTAATTTTGGACGGTCTAAAATGTATATATGGATTGTGCATCTATTCTTACATATCTTCTTTTACATTTTATTTTTTCATACATGTTATATCTAAATAACACTAATTCCCTTTAATAAAGTGACGGATAGATTGCACTCCGATTATTCTTATATCGATGTGTAATTTTGTCAATATTTACAACTTACTTGAGAAGAATTTGATAGCTTTTTCGCAATTCAAAGTTACTCTAGTCTATAGTACTGGTGTACATTGTCCCATAATGTTTGAAACAAATTTAAGTCCTTCAACCTAGACTTGTCATCTCCATAATAGTCACAGATCAAGAACTAAGGGATTCTCCAAGTACATTTTTCCTTCATTACTCATTATTTCTGACACTGACATTTATCTGTCAGTTACAAATAATTTAAATTATCAACTATTTTTCATGGCATTCTTTCGGCTGTCAAATTTATTACAACAGATTATTTTATATATTATACTTCTTTTATCTCTAAATCTATGGAATATATAATAAAATATTTAAATGTATCAGATAGAGAATTTAATTTTCTTTAATATTACCACGAAAAATTTTCAAAAAATAATATTTAGAAGATTTTTTTTCAAGAATCTTCTACTTCCGGTTGTCCAATTGTTACCAAAACCTTTTCAGATCTTCCCATGAATGTCCGATTGGGAAATACGTTGTTAAACAAATTTTAAGTCTTATAGTTTTTGAGTAACCGTCCTTCCAACATCCCACACACACACATACACACACACACACATCCACACACACACACACACAGACATCATCGTAAAAATGTTAAAATCGGATTGTAGAGACCTTAAAACGTGCTTATTCAATAAAATCTGGATATGCGATTTTTAGCATGAATGCAATACCTCTCTTAGCGAGAGGTAAAAATCTTCTACATATTATTTTCTGAATTTTTTTTTTTTTGGTAATATTAAAGAAAATTAAATGCTCTATCTGATACATTTAAATACTTTATTACATATTCTATAGGTTTAGAGATAAAAGAAATATAATATATAAAATAATCTGTTGTAATAAATTTTAGTCGAAAGAATGCCATGGAAAATAGTTACAAATTTAAAATGTTTATAATTGACAGATAAATGTCAGTGTCAGAAATCCGGAGACATTACTGAAGACTTTTTCTGGGAAGTACATACATTATATTATTTCTTAATGTATTAGTAGTTAAATATTTAATATTATAGGTATATTACACATACCCTTCAGAAATACTGTTACTCCCGACAATGAATTGGAAACATCTCGAAAAATTTGAAGAGTAGGACAAAATTTCTTCATAGAATGAATTTAAATTTAAAAAATCTAAATATAAAGAATAGATCTAAGTAGAATTTTTGGTGTAGAGTGTAGGTGTACAAGAAATGTTAAATACATTAGGGCGCGAGCAATCATGTGACTTTGTTGGCCTTGAAAAGCAGATATGGGAGCCCATGTCAGAATGATAGCTAGTAATTATGTATATAGATGTCAAATATCATAATTTCTCATTATAAATTTAGTGATTTTCCAATTCCAAGTAGTTTACTTTCCTCGGCAAGTAAATTCCACACTCCTGGTGACAAATTAACGTGAATTTAGAAAATCTTGAAATTTTTAATGAAAAATTCTGACATTTGACATCTATGTTCATAATTACTAATTATCATTCTGAAACGGACTCCCACATCTGCTTGTCAAGGCCAATAATGTAACAAGACTGTCCGCGCCCTATACTTATTTAACCAAAAAAGGAAGTGGCGAGAGGTATTGTGCTGGCCACAACAGATTTTTTCTATAGTTAAACCTTCTAGGAAAATACTACAAAAGATTTTTAGGAAAAAGTTTTCATTCATAATTCGATGTTAAAAAATTTAAATCCTTTACATATCGAGAAACGTCCTCGAACACTATGACGTAATTCTATATGTTGTTACTCATTTCAGATTAAATATATGCCCTTTAAAACACACGGGTACTTTCAGAATCACAGTGGGTGGTAGCATGAATGGTGATTAGGGGATGACTAAGGAGGAGGTGACTAGCAGTATTTTAACTCTGTCAATCGTTTATAGTTTATTTTAGAGAAAAAAAAAAACTTTAGACAAAAGTTATAGATAAATTATTTGTACGCAACTTTTATTTGAAATATCTTTCCCTAAAATAAACCATAAACGATTGACAAAGTTAAAACACTGCTAATCAACTCCTCCCTAGTAATCTCCTAATCATCATTTATGCTGCCACCCAACGTCTTTATCTTGGTAAATATTGTCGGGGTGATGAAGTCAAGACTGAAGTTTACAGGTGATTTCGAACAATAAAAATTCGAAGAAGAATGTACATTTACAACTCTTTGTAACAAAATACATCCTTTCTTACAATCACCGCAGATCAGTGCTAGCTTAATGAGGGGGCTTTTTGGGGTCCATAGTCCCCGGCGGTACATACATAAAGGATGGTACACCCAGCGGACCACGTTCTAATTTTTTTTTTTTTAATGAAAATAGAAGGATATCAAAAAATAATTGAATTTAGTATTATTTCCTTGTTTGTAAAACGGACACTATGGTACGCTGCTATATTGCGAGAATACGAAATGATACCCTATCACTTCTGTCTTTTACTATTCAGCCGCAGTGCTATATTCATAATTCACATTATGATTTTAATAAAAATTTATAAAAAAAATATGTTAACCGGAACATAGGACTTTAATATGTAAAATGTAAATAGCTATAGCTATGGAATTATAACAGATATATCGTGTTCCAGCGTACCAATTCAGTATTGTAGAGAATAGGGCATAGTTTTGAGCTCTCTGATTGACTGAAATGGGGTCATTTCACATTTTCTAATTTATTTTTTTCTTGGAAGAATAGGTCAAATTAAATATGTAGGTGTATGTTTTACACCTTACAAGTCTTTAGAATCAGAGATATGATATGATTTTTTAAAAGTTGTCATTAATTTCAGATATTTGGACGCTACGTCATGTGTGTGTGTGTGTGTGTGTGTGTGTGTGTGTGTATGTGTGTGTGTGTGTGTGTGTGTGTGCGTGTGTGTGTATGTGTGTGCGTGCGTACGTGCCTGCGTGCGTGTGTGCGTGTGTGTGTGTGTGTGTGTGTGTGTGTGTGTGTGTGTGTGTGTGTGTGGTGTTGGAGGTACGATTTCTCAAATTCTATAACACTAAAGACCTGTTTGACTACAGATTCCTCAATCTAACATTAGTAGGGAGAGTTGAATAGGTTTTCGTACCAATTGGAAAACCGGAAGTAGTAGTATCTTAAAAAAATATAAATATAATTTTTTTGAATTTTTTTATTATTAGTATTAAAGAACGTAAAAAAATATTCGATACATTTTAAAATTTTATTATATGTTCTGATATTGAGATAAAAAATAATATATAAAATAATACAACTCCATAGTAACCATCAGATGTTTGTAAATGACAGGAAAATGTCAGTGTCAAAAACCAATTGTAGTTCATAAACCTATTTGGGCGGTATTGTCAGCTCAATTCTAAAACTTGACCTTAAGTCTATTTTAACTAAACACATGACAGTGGATAAGAGCCGATTCAAAATTTGTCTTAGCAAGGTTCAAATATTCCATCATTACCGACATCTTTGTACACAGCAGATTGGCACACCCAGCAATGGGTAATATGCCGTGATGAAATATTTTTTATTTTATTTTACGAATATGGTTTTATATAGATTTTATCCGAAACTATATCTTAGAATTTTTTTTTGGCAATATAGTAGTAAAACGTCAAATTACGCTTTTACATTAAATGAAGAAGTTTAACTGAAATTATTGAAGAATTTTACTGTGATACTGGTAAGTTTACTATTTTTTGTTGTATAACAATAATAACAATTAAATATTTAAAATTATAGCTATATACATACACCCATCAGAAATTCCGTTAAGAAATTGGAAGAAATTTGAACATTTGGTGGTGTAGGAGAAAACTTCCTCAAAAAATAAATTCAAAATTATAAAAATAATCTAAACATAAAGAAAAGACGAGAAATTTATAGTGCGCTAGCAGTCATGTGACTTTGTTGGACTTCACAAGCAGATATGGGGGCCCAGGTTAGTATGACAGCTAGTAATTATGTACATAGATGTCAAATATCAATTTTTCAGCCCAAATTTCGTGATTTTCCAAGTCCATGTGGTTTATTTTCCTCGACAAGTAAATTCGACATTTCTGGTGACAAATTAACTACATGAAAAATTATGACATTCGACATTTATGTGAATAATTACTAACTGTCATTTTGACAAGGGCATTTATACCTGCTTGTCTAGGCCAATAAAGTCACATGATTGCTCGCGCCTTGTAGAAAAATACGATTAAGAAGATATGTTTAATGTCATTATAAAACAGAAAAATTTATTAACTAATCACAAAATAAATTGATCATAATAATTGATACTGTATTTTTACCTCTCGCTAAGAGAGGTATTTGGATTCATGCTATAAATCGCATATCCGCATTTTATTGAATAAGCACGTTTTAAGGTCCCTAGAATATGATTTTAATATTTTTACGATGATGTCTGTGTGTGAATGTGTGTGTGTGTGTGTGTGTGTGTATTGGGATGTTGTAGGTACGATTTATCTAATTCTATACAAGTAAGGACCTGTTTAACTACGGATTCCTCAATCCAACATTAATGGGAAGAGTTGAATAGGTTTTGGTAACAACTGGACAATCGGAAATAGTAGATTCTTAAAAAAATCTTCTAAATATTATTTTTGAAAATTTATGTTAATACAATAATAAAGATCTTTAAATTCTCAATCTGATACATTTATTTTTTTTATTATATCTTCTAAAGATTTAGATATATATTATGTAATAATGGAGATATATTATATAATAATAGAGAATAATCTGTTGTAATAAATCTCGCTGCCCAAACAACTCCATGGAAACCAGTTGAAACATTTAAATGTTTATAATTGACAGATAAATGCAAAATGTCAAGTATCAAGAATCAACAGTTTTATTAACCTTACAGAAAGCTTTTTCTCGGAAGTACATTTAAAATTTCTTATTGTATTATTAATTAAATATTTAAAATTATAGATATATTAATATTACATATAATAATAATAATAATAATAACTTAATATATCCTTAAGAAATACCGCTAATACCGTCAGTGAATATAAAGAGTTTTGAATATATTAGAAGAGTAGGAGAAAATTCCTCAAGAACGAAATAATAGATACAATTTTAATTATTTGTATGTACAAGAAACGTTAAATTCGTTAATTATGACCCAAAAATTACTTCGAATTTTAATGGCACAAAATTGACCCCTGTGGTGCACTTTCCACGACAGCAATGAGTGACCGTGAGGTGACGCCTAGTAAGCGCTCACACGGTACAAATATTTTATCATTTACCGATACCTGCGTACAAATCAAATTGGCACACAGCAATGGATAATATGCCGTGATGATATATTTATTTATTATTTATTTATGAAACATAAAATGGAAATGGCGAGAGGTCATATGTTGGCCACATCAGATTTTTTTCTATTACTTATAATAAAAAAATCGCCAGTTCTATGTATTTCGTACAAATTCCACACAGAAAGTTTTTTTTGCAAAAGATTCTATATTTCCAGTACATCATCTTTAGTCAGTTATGTATTTTGTACAAATTCCATACTGAAAGTTTCTAGCAAAGGATTATCCAGTAAAATTATAACACAAACATACCATGTCAATTGCACTTGACTCTGACATCTTTCAATTAGAATTTTCGTAATATAGTAGGTGTTTCCATGGTTATATATAGCATAGCTGGCTGCTTTATGAAATTTGATTTCTTTATAATTTTTTTTAACTCAATATCTATTGAATATGAACTATAAAATGTAATCAATTTGTATAGAGAATGAAATATCCTTTAAGATTTATAATAACATTAAATGTGAAAAAATGATATTTAACAGCGTTTCAAGAACAACTGTTGAAACCGTCAAATGACGATATTTCCAGTTAAACAATTAAAACCAAAATCTAATAGTCTGCATATAGATGCAAGGAAGAGGAGTACGTAAAAATTGTAATTTTTGGAATCCTAGTATTGGAGTTATTGCTGCCGAAATTATAGTCACACACACACGCACGCGCGCCCGTGCACTCACCCACGCACACACACACAGACACACATACATACATACATACATACATACATACATACATACATACATACATACAGACATCATCGTGAAAATGTTAAAATTGGATTCTAGGGACCTTAAAACGTGGTCATTTACCAAAATCGCGATATGCGATTTTTTGCACGATCCCTACATCTCCTTTACCAAGGGTAGCGGGAGGTAAAAAAACAATATAAAACACAAAATATATCAAAACGTCGCAAACGATAAACACTTCTCCAACAAACGTCATCGTAAAAATAGTAAAATCGTATTGTGAGGATCCTAAAATGTGCTTATTCATTGAAAACTCACCACCGATTTTTTTGATGAAAGACAATACCTTCCTTAATTGGTGACGGAAGATAAAAAGTCAAATTATACTAGTATAATTAGTAATTTAGAATCATATTTTTCTTTTGGACAATTTATAATTGGCGACAAAGGTTATCAAAATGTAAACTAGTGTTTAGCACCATATATAGATCGAGGAACACTCCGTACATATTAATTTTAATTCCATTCACGCTTTCATATTTGGACGTGTCCGGCGTTTAAAATATATAGACATGTATAAAATAGATTTAATTCCCATGACTATTTTGGTATGTTGTACATTGTAACCTTTGGTTGGACAATGTAGATTTATTGATTAATTATTATATACAGAGACATGATATATTAGTAGAGGCAAATGAAGTGAATAACGATAATTTAGAAGTGATGCGTAATGAAGGAATGGCAAGAAGAGATGAAATCGCAAGAACGATATATGAAAATTAATTTATTTATATAAATAAATTTATATTAATCACGTTTCTGTGGTAATTGTTTGTAAGTACACTTTATTAGAAACAAAGAAAACTTGAAAAAATATACCATACTGGTACAACTTTAACAAAAGATTTAACTATATTTACTATACTCCGTTCGCTGAAACGAGAGAATATGTAATTAATTCTTGAACAGAGAAGTCATTCCATTGGTCAAAAGAGGATAATTTTGGAGCCGAACCAATAGAATGACTTATTTCTCTTCAAGAATTAGTTCCAGATTCTCTCGTCTCAGCGAACGGAGTATAGCAACATGGACAATACACAGATACAAAAAAACATATTATACTGACAAAAGATACTGAATAATTAATAATGATATACGTAGGCCCGATATTATAAATGTCAAATAAATTTACTCCCATAGTAAACACAAAATAGAAACGTATCGGTAAAATAACAAGTTCTTCAAAACAAAGTTTTATTTCTTGTTGATTTTATGGGAGGTAATTTATTGAGTTATTTATATTATCAAGCAATAGAAAACAAAATTATTCTAAATAGAAATATAGCACGGAAATTTACATCTTTTCGATAACGTTTTTCTGATATTACGAAAGACTTTGAATGCCTTATCTTGTTTTTCTAAAAGTACTTTATGGCGTTGATCTCGGGCTTCCTCTCGTTTAATAATATTTTCGTTGAATAAGGATAATTGTTTAAGTAAACCTTTAGCCTTTGTATTATTTTCAGTTTTTGAAGAGGATGGCGAATCATTTGACTTTTTTTTATTTTTATTGGAACAATGTTGTCTGATTCTGTTACTGAATCCGCTGATTTTCTTTTTGTTACTGTTTCATTATCTTCAGAATCGTCTTTCCAAACTGCTTCTGTTGATATGACGGGTACGTTTGGTTTTGGAGATGCTATAGAAATAGATACAGGTTTAATGGCTGGATCATTACAAAATAATATACCCATTTCTTCAAAATATTCGAATATCATTCGTGCTCCAGTACTTTTATTGCCCATATTTTTTTTGCGCATACTTGGATTTATGATATTTAAATTTATTTTTTCATTGTTCCCAATTGTGGTTTTGTATTTCCTTTGCAATTAAATGCCATACTTTATCATTTTTAATTGTAGTTGATTTAAACATTTTCATATGTGAGACACATATGAAAATGTTTAAATCAACTGTACGAGACGTACAGGGCCTGTATTGTTGAGCGTTTATTTCGTCCGTATTCGTATTCGCATTCGTTTTCATGGTAGTAGTGATAGTGGTTTGTGTTTCAGAAACAATATTGTATATATCATTGTGTCAACCGTATTGCAATATTTATTCACATTTTTAAGCAATATTATTTATTAATAGTTAATACATATTTGATAAAAATAAACTTTTAACTTGCAAGTGATCTGAATAAATGTGACAATACAATTGGAATTGACACTGACATATACATTTTTTTTTTTTAAACATACTACTATTACTACTAACATGAAAACGAAGGCGAATACGAATACGAACAAAATTACGAACGCTCAAGTATAATCAATTTTATGATTTCGTTTTTTGTCCATGGATTTCTTCCAATGTTATTTGCACTATTTGGCACAGTATTTAATTTGTCTTCAGAATTGCTGCCACAAAATATTTCCTCTGCAGATTGTTTCAGAATATATATCATGTTTCCACATGAAACATTTACTTACACAGACATGAAACCATGAAATTTACCTACATTTACGGATCATCACTTACTTTCGTTTTGTAGTAAAACAATTCACCATCACTACAAATAAAATTTGCAGTATCATTCTCATCTTATTCCACGTTTGTTTCATTGAAACAGCTCATTTTTATAAGTACTTTGAAAATATTACAATATATTATGTATATATCAAGCTTTTCACCTCACTTGACACTCTCTGTCGACTATTACTATTTAGCCGGGAGGTAGAAATAATATGGAGGGAGAATGTGCAATCGCTAGTGAAGCTGCTTCCTCCTCTACAATGTGTCCATGTCATTCTGAAGTTACAAAGTTATTGCTGTCAATTGTACATGTTTTTGTACGTCTTCGTTTGTTGAAGAAGAAGTGTTTATCGTTTGCGACGTTTTGATATATTTTGTGTTTTATATTGTTTTTTTACCTCCCGCTTCCCTTGGTAAAGGAGATGTAGGGATCGTGCAAAAAATCGCATATCGAGATTTTGGTAAATGACCACGTTTTAAGGTCCCTAGAATCCAATTTTCATGATGATATCTGTGTGTGTGTGTGTGTGTGTGTGTGTGTGTGTGTGTGTGTGTGTGTGTGTGTGTGTGTGTGTGTGTGTGTGTGTAGATCCTCTTTACGCTCTAACTCAAATACTATCGGTTAGAAAAATTTTAAACCATGTATTTCTACCGTACTCTTATTTGGAAAGAAGCCATTTGATTTTGGTGTAAATCAGATAACCGAAAATAGCACTTTACTGGAAGCTCAAAATAGTTTTTCTTAGAAAAATTCCTTTACATGTCATTTTTACCTTCCGTCACCTATAGTAAGGAAGGTATTGTCTTTGGTCAAAAAATTCGGTGGTGAGTTTTCATTGAATAAGCACGTTTTAGGGTCTTTACAATACAATTTTACTATTTTTACGATGATGTCTGTATGTGTGTGTGTGTGTTCGTATGTGCGTGTGTGTGTGTGTGTGTGTATGTGTGTGTGTGTGTATGTGACTGTTTTTTCCTGCACGATATCTCCAGTACTAGAATTCCAAAAATTACAATTCTTGCGTATTTCTCTTCCTTACAACCATATGCAGAGTTGATTAGATTTTGGTTATAATTGGTCAACCGGAAGTGTCCTCATTTGAAGATTTTAACAGTTTTTCTTGAAAAAATCAGTTAAATGTTATTATAACTTAAATAATATATTATTGTCTATACGATTTGATTGCATTTTATATTTGATATTCAACAGATATAGAGTTAAAGAAGAATAAAGATAATAAATTTGATATAAATTTCATAATTCAGCCAGCTATGCTAACTTAACCATGGAAACTGCTAATTCAAATTGACAGATGTCAGTATCAATAAAATGTAAATCAATGAAAGAAAAAGGGAAGTAACTCTAGTATTAGAAGTTTCTAGATATAAGAGAGACGATGATTACATTGGTTTGAACATGTTATGAGGAGAGATGAATATATTAATAGAAGGTGGAAGAAACATAGGAAGACCAAATATAGGATGAAAAGGCTGTATTGTAGAAGACTTGAGAGAAAAGAAACTGAATGAGGACGACACGCAAAGCAAAAATAAGTGGAAGAAGAAAATAAAAAATAGCGACCCCCTAACGAATGGGAAAAACTAAAGAAGAAGAAGAAGATATCAGTGTCATGTGCAATTTGCATAGTTTGTTAATGAAATAACTTTACTGGAAATATAGGATCTTTTGCAAGAAAATTTATGTATGGGGCGCGTGCAGTAACATGACTTTGACCGTGTCAAAATGACAGCAATTAATTATGTCCATAACTGGCAAGTGTTACAATTTTTCAATCAAAATTTCATAATTTTCTTATTTTATGTGGTTTGCTTGTTATCAGGAGTATGGAATTCAGTTGTCGAGAAAAGGAATCACATAATACCAAAAATTTATAATCTTTTGCAAGAAAATTTATGTATGGAATTTGTACATAATACACAGGATTGACGGAAGGTATTGTGCTGGCCACATCAGATTTTTTTGAGATTTGTTATAAAAATTAAAGTTTTTTAAATTTTCTACAGGTTTGCATTAATACTTTTTGTATATTGTTATAGTTTTATAACATATATATTTATGGATAAATTTATAAAATTATCTATAATTTTAATCCCGTAGCCTACGCTTTAAACACCATGTTACACAGTTCAGGTCTCAAATGTTTGAAACTGACAGATATATGTCACTGTCAACAAACTAATCATTTCACGAAGGTGGTGTTTCTCCGACCTTCGCAGACGGTACTAACTCCAGCACGGGACCCACCTTCGTACTAACACAATCACGGCACGACTTACGAAGGTAGTGTTTCTCCGACCTTCGCAGATGGCACCAACTCCACCACGGGACCCCACCTTCGTACTAACATAATTACGGCACAACTTACGAAGGTGGTGTTTCTCCGACCTTCGCAGATGGCACCAACTCCAGCACGGGACCCACCTGCGTACTAACACAATCACGGCACGACTTACGAAGATGGTGTTTCTCCGACCTTCGCAGATGGCACCAACTCCAGCACGGGACCCCACCTTCGTGCTAACACAATCACGGCACGACTTACGAAGATGGTGTTTCTCCGACCTTCGCAGATGGCACCAACTTCAGCACGGGGCCCACTTTCGTGCTAAGACAACTACGGTACGACCTACGAAGGTGGAGTTTCTCCGACCTTCGCAGACGTCACTAACTCCAGCACGGGATCCACCTTCGTACTAACACAATAACGGCACGACCTACGAAGGTGGTGTTTCTCCGATCTTCGAATATGGCACCAACTCCGGCACGGGACCCACCTTCGTGCTAAACAATCACGGAACGATCTAGGAAGGTGGAGTTTCTCCGACCTTCGCAGACGGCACTAACTCCAGCACGGGACCCACCTTGTACTAAGACAACTACGGCACGACCTACGAAGATGGAGTTTCTCCGACCTCCGCAGACAACACCAACTCCAGCACGGGACCCACCTTCGTACTAACATAATCACGGCACGACTTACGAAGGTGGTGTTTCTCCGACCTTCGCAGACGACTCTAACTCCAGCACGGGACCCACCTTCGTACTAACATAATCACGGCACGATTTACGAAGGTGGTGTTTCTCCGACCTTCGCAGATGGCACCAACTCCAGCACGGGACCACACCTTCGTGCTAACACAACCCCGACACGACCTACGAAGGTGGTGTTTCTTCGACCTTCGCAGACGGCACTAACTCCAGCACGGGACCCACCTTGTACTAAGACAATTACGGCACGACCTACGAAGATGGAGTTTCTCCGACCTCCGCAGACGGCACCAACTCCAGCACGGGACCCACCTTCGTACTAACATAATCACGGCACGACTTACGAAGGTGGTGTTTCTCCGACCTTCGCAGACGACTCTAACTCCAGCACGGGACCCACCTTCGTACTAACATAATCACGGCACGACTTACGAAGGTGGTGTTTCTCCGACCTTCGCAGATGGCACCAACTCCAGCACGGGACCACACCTTCGTGCTAACACAACCCCGACACGACCTACGAAGGTGGTGTTTCTTCGACCTTCGCAGACGGCACTAACTCCAGCACGGGACCCACCTTGTACTAAGACAATTACGGCACGACCTACGAAGATGGAGTTTCTCCGACCTCCGCAGACGGCACCAACTCCAGCACGGGACCACACCTTCGTGCTAACACAACCACGACACGACCTACGAAGGTGGTGTTTCTTCGACCTTCGCAGACGGCACCAACTCCAGCACGGGACCACACCTTCGTGCTAACACAACCACGACACGACCTACGAAGGTGGTGTTTCTCCGACCTTCGCACACGGCACTAACTCCAGCACGGGACCACACCTTCGTGCTAACACAACCACGACACGACCTACGAAGGTGGTGTTTCTCAGACCTTCGCAGACGGCACTAACTCCAGCACGGGACCCACCTTCGTGCAAAGGATGACACATATCTAGCGGACACTTCATCCATGCAGTAATCAGCAACTTGAATCTGAAATCACAAAACTACGCACACTAGCACCGCACGTTTGTAAACGTGCCTCGACAGACGGTAAATCCGTACTACTGCAAAATAACGTGAAATAGGGGTGATGTAACAATACAGCTATTACCTGATACCCTTTAATATCAATTTAACGATTAAAACATAACAATCACAATTCTTAATTACCCACAAATAAAACAAATATTTATATATTGATCACATTCGGCCATCCAGCAAACTCCTCGTCCCGCGGAGTTACTCTGTGTCAGATGTATTTGATGTTGCTCTAAATGCAGATCTGGAGGATGAACTGTCCGTATCCGACATTCCGTATTCGGGAATCCACGGCCGCATTCTGTAGACGGCCACGACGGTGTTATACTTTCCATGTTTGCTCCTGGCAAATCTGTAATTTCATATCAATCATTTGGTAATATAGTTTTTATACGAAATGGGCCAGCAAAAGGTGGTAGCAGTTTTCGGCTAGTTCTTGTTGCAGCGTTTGCTTTTTCAGTCAAGATAAGATCTCCTACTTTGTAGCTGCGTGGTTCGTTTTACTTCTCGTCAAATTGTTGTTTTTCTGTTTCTTGTCCGTTCTTTTTTTTACCTTCCGTCACCTATAGGTAAGGAAGGTATTGTCTTTGGTCAAAAAAATCGGTGGTGAGTTTCCATTGAATAAGCACGTTTTAGGGTCTTTACAATACGATTTTACTATTTTTACGATGATGTCTGTATGTGTGTGTGTGTGTTCGTATGTGCGTGTGTGTGTGTGTGTATGTGTGTATGTGTGTGTGTGTGTGTATGTGACCGTTTTTTCCTGCACGATATCTCCAATACTAGAATTCCAAAAATTACAATTCTTGCGTATTCCTCTTCCTTACAACCATATGCAGACTTGATTAGATTTTGGTTATAATTGGTCAACCGGAAGTACCCTCATTTGAAGATTTTAACAGTTTTTCTTGAAAAACTCAGTTAAATGTTATTATAACTTAAAGAATATATTATTGTCTATACGATTTGATTGCATTTTATATTTCATATTTAACAGATATAGGATTAAAGAATAATAAAGATAAAAAAATTCATATAAATTTCATAATTCAGCCAGCTATGCTAACTTAACCATGGAAACTGCTAATTCAAATTGACAGATGTCAGTATCAATAAAATGTAAATCAATGACAGAATAAGGGAAGTAACTCTAGTGTTAGAAGTTTCTGGATATAAGAAAGACGATTACATTGGTTTGAACATGTCATGAGAAGCGATGAATATATTAATAGAAGGTGGAAGAAACATAGGAAGACCAAATATAAGATGAAAAGATTGTATTGCAGAAGACTTGAGAGAAAAGGAACTGAATGAGAAAGACACGCAAAACAAAAATGAGTGGAAGAAGAAAATAAAAAATAGCGACCCCCTAACGAATGGGAAAAACTAAAGAAGAAGAAGTAGATGTCAGTGTCAAGTGCAATTTGCATAGTTTGTTTATGAAATAACTTTACTGGAAATATAGCATCTTTTGCAAAAAAAAATATGTATAGGGCGCGTGCCTTTGGCAAGCAGATATGGGAACCCGTATCAAAATGACAGCAATTAATTATGTCCATAACTGACAAGTGTCATAATTTTTCATTCAAAATTTCATGATTTTCTTATTTCATGTGGTTTGTTTGTTATCAGGAGAATGGAATTCAGTTGCCGAGAAAGGGAATCATAAAATACCAAAAAATTAGAATCTTTTAGAAGAAAATTTATGTATGGAATTTGTACATAATACACAGGATTGACGGAAGGTATTGTGCTGGCCACAACAGATTTTTTTCGGATGTTTCTGCTCGTACCTCGGTGATGTCTTGTATAACTTCGCGTATTTGCTCTAATTCTGCAGTCAAGATGGCGTCCGATGATGCTCTAGGTTTATAACCAAATAGTATTTCGCTTGAAGTTCGTTTTGTTGTTTTATTTATAATGTTATTTACTGCGAATTGTACAGGTGTCTCATTTTCGATGTTTTTTTAAGGTATCTCATCGAAAATGAGACACCTGTACATTCGCAACTTCTGAGTCCCATGTCATCGTGAGTAATCTTAGTAATAGCTCGACGTATCCCTCGCGGAACTACCCAACGTTTTCCTCTACAGTTTTCTTATAGATCCTCCCGTCACGTAGTTCGTATTCCTTATATACTTTTCGTGACTTTTCGTCTTCTGCAGGATTTATCAACACTTCATGAATATTTCGCAACTTTGAATCCGCACGGTACAAATATTCCATCATTACCGATATCTGTATACAAAGCAGATTGGCACACCCAGCAATGGGTAATATGCCGTGATGAAATATTTATTTTTATTTTTATTTTTTTGAATCCGACAGTTGCTCGGCTAGAATCCAGCCGTCTTCTCGAATATGCACGATGCTTGCGTCAGTTGAGCTGGTTGTGGCTGCTGGTGGGTTGCGGATTAAAGCGTCGACGTGTGCCATCTTTGGTCGGGTCTATATTCTATGGTAAAGTGGTAATCCGCAAGTTCCAACCACCATATTGTTATTTTCGCATTCAAATCGCGTTTGGTTGGGCTGTCAGAGTTGAGCTCTGAGCAATATTTAGATAAGTGACAAGTGTTAGTAAACAAACTTATCTAAGTGTTGATAACTTGAAGCAGTGTAGTATTTTGAAGTTTTTACTATGTAAGTATGGTCGAGATGTTGATGACCAATGCTAGTTCAGTATTAGCGTTTGCAAATCATTTGTCAAATCAATGTATATATGGCTAAAGCCACCCACTCACTAACATGAGAGGCTATACCACTATGTTGTTGAATTATTTTTATTGTGGATACGAAGCACAAAACACATACACATGATACTGTGCTGTTGTAAATCACTGCACTGTTTTATTTTCCACAAACGAATTGTTGAAAGGATTAAGACACAATTTTCACACACACACACACGCGTGGTGTTTGGTGCTTTTGTCTTCACGATGTGGGCGTCGGCGATGGCCAGGATGGTGGGCATCCTCAGGAATATGACGCATGTTAAATGCGTCCGCGGTAGATTCATGGCTGCTCAGTTACGGGACCTTCACTTCAGGTATGGTGTGATGACATCATAACTGGGGTGATGACGTCACAGCTGGAGGTGTTGGTGCTCTCAAGACATGTGAGGGCTGCGGGGAAGACGTGGCAGTGTCTTCAACGTCTGGAGTGTCGTCAGTGTCAAGAATAACGGTGCGCTGGCTGTCTGGCATGGATTGGAAGATAGGAAAGTTAGAAACAGGTTCTAGGACACGATTTTCGTGATCTTGGGAATCAGGAATTATATAGGGCGCTACATTGAGATCGTCGGCTGCTTCTCTAATTTCAATTTACTTTTCGAAAATTTGTTCGACTACCGGTATGTAATATTTAAGGCGATCTATATATACTTTTTGCTCCTTTTTTCCAAAAATTTCTTTAATATTAAAGTTTTAATCTTTTAAGTAGTGCGTTACGGGCCTGTCCACTTTTTTGCTAATTTTGCGGTTATTGCAACTTTACTGACCGGGTCAATAGTAAAAATTTATCTTTTACGGTAAGTCCGTGCGGCACGGCTTTTTTATTATAATTACCGTGTATGCGATCAGTTGAATTTGGAGATATTTGAGCGCCTTTGTGTGTGCGATTTTTAAACTTCGCAAAAACTCCGAAACACAATTTGATTCAGTATCGTATTTGACTGATAAAGGCTTAAAAATTTCGCCTAATAAAAAATGGGCGGAGGTGCAAAATGCTGAGACGACGTAGGAAATCCATTAATCCCAGTCTCTTTGTGTCTCATCGATATATTGTGACAACATATACGAGTATTCTAGCGTGCGATGTGTACGTTCTAACATGACATTAGTCTGTTGATATGCTGTTGTCTTTACGTGTTTAATTTGTAATTTGTAAGGCATTAATTTAGACATAAAATTAGTACCTAAGTCTGTAAGAATCTGACATCATACTCCGTGTTTTAAAATTATGCCTATTACAAAATATTTTGCGACAGTTAGAGTGGTTTGATCAGGTATTGGGATTGGTTCAAGGTAGCATGTAAATAAGTCTTGTACTGTCAAAATGTAACGGTTGCCGTTGTGTGTCAAAGGTAACAGTCCAACTGTATCTAAAGCAATTCTTTCAAATGGCTGTAAAACGGGAGAGGATATCATAAGCGATATGCGTTTAATAAGTAGTGAAGTTTTTCTTTTTGCGCATGACATACAAGCATTTACATAATTTTTAACGTCTTGATACATACCGGACCAATAAAATGTTTTTTGAACCCTTTTGTATGTTTTGTCAATTCCTGAATGACCTGAAAATGGCGTATCATGACAAATATGGTGAAATTGAATTTTTCATTCTATCTGGAACTACAAATCACTCAGCATGATCTTTTGTTTCTTTGAAATACAATACTACGTCGACATCGATGAAGTAGTTTGTATATTTATCAATGTTTGTTATGATTTCCATAAGGTGTTTATCTTTCATCTACGCTTCATAGAGTGATGCTCCCACATAATTAGTTCAATGTCGTGCGCTGTAAGTAATCTAATGGGTTTAATTCGCGATAGAGCATCAGCGTTCGCATGTTTGTTTCCAGGTCTATAAGTGATTATAAAATCGTATTTTTCATGGAATAGAGACCAGCATGTTAACCTATTACAAGGATCTTTGGTTGATATTTGCCACTTCGGGGATAACAATGGAAATGACGAATTCGCCAAACAAGAGCGAGTCCTTTGCGATCAGTGGTACTATATTTTTGTTCAGTTTCGGTGAGCTGACGAGCTCGCGTACGACACTGGTAATTCAGCTCCGTCAAACTGACTTAAGGTAGCGCTTATCGTGAATTCAGAAGCATCCGTATTTAGTATAAATTCACAATTAAAATCGAAAAATTTAAAGAATGGCTCTTTCCATTGTGCGTCTCCAAGTTTTTCAAAAGAATTATGGGCTTCATCAGTCCAAGTAAAACGGGTGTTCTTTTTGGTTAAAGCGGTTAATGGCTTAGCTATCACTGCAAATTGAAGTATTTCAGTGACAGATTTTGGTACCGGATAATTTTGAACACCTTTTATCTTTCCGGATTTAACAATAATTTAAATGACCTAAGGCGATCAAAAATGTCTTTCAATTTTGGAACGTGTTCCTCATAATTTTCATCACCAAAACAAATAATGTTATCTAAATAAACACAACAGTGCATTTCTGTGAGACCTGATAATACAACGTACATTAAGCGTTTCCAAGTGCTTACTAGGCCAAATGGCATGCGAGTATATCCGTAATGTCCCCATGGTACTGAGAATGATGTTTTTTTTTTCGGATTTTGTCGTCTACTTCAACTTGCCAAAACCCTTTTGGCAGATCAAGAGTTGTAAAGCGTGCTGCGTTACCAAGTTGGTCCAGCGTTTCTTGAAGATTGGGTATGTGGAAGAAGTCGGGTTTGGTTACTGCATTTAAAGCGCCATAACCAAGGCAAAAACTTACTTTATTTTCGCCACTCGGCGTTGTCTCTTCAATTAAAACGACCGGCGCGGACCAAGGCGATACCGATGGTGTAATAATTTTATTTTCAAGCATTTCATCTATTTGTTGCTTTAGAACTTGTCTTTTTGCAAGCTGTACACGATATGGAGCGCGAGCGATAGGTGATGAGTCACCTGTATCAATGCGATGTTTAACTAAATCTGTGGAAGCAGAGCGTGTACTTTTTGAAGCAAATATATCAACATATGATCTCAAAAAGTTCCTAAATTTATTTCTTTCATTTTCAGGAAAATGATAGATCGATACCATTTATTAGCGCGTCATCCTTTCGCGGTACGGTACTGACTGTATTGTTTGCTGACGTGGTGTGTTTAACTGTCTCGGCACTCACTATAAAATCTACAGGAGTTTTTGCGTCAAGATGAACTTCTTCATAACAAACATTAATTATGTTAATAGGTACTGAAGTTTCAGACATTTTTCGACAAGGACGCGTGCGATAAGAACTCCATGTATATTTAAATCGCGTGGTTCTAAAACATATGTGCCGGGTTCCATGCGTTTACTTATATAGGCATCACAAATGAACAATATTTTCTGACTCATCGTCTGTGTTTATGTTTATGTTATCGCCCGTTTTAAACAGCGGTATTGTTGCATAATATACAGATAAACTATCTTACGGAAAATTTATAATTGCTTCATGTAGTGATAGAAAGTCTGCACCTAGGAGCCCGTCGGTTTCAAAGCTTAAATTATCGTTGATGATTACAAAATTTTGATTAATTGTGAAATTTGTAATTGGTAAATCCAGCGTGACAATACCTGAATTCGAAAGTGTATTTCCAGATATAAAGGAAGGTATTGTCTTTGGTCAAAAAATTCTATGGTGAGTTTTTGATGAATAAGCTCGTTTTAGAGTCCCTACAATACGAATTTACTGATTTTACGATGATGTCTGAAAGTGTGTGTGTGTGTGTGTGTGTGTGTGTGTGTGTGTGTGTGTGTGTGTATGTGTATGTATGTACACTGGCTTGCAAAAAAATCGCGTACACCTGTTTTTTGCTGTATTGAGTCGGTCTCGATTGTTAACTTGTCAGTGTCATTAGTGTCAATTAAGATGCCAAAATTATCAGAAAACGAGAAAGTTGTAATACTTTCTAAGTTAGAAGAGGGGTGGTCAATCAGATCAATAGCAGAACATTAAGATTAAATAAAGTACTGGACGCGGATGGAGCAATGATAAATTACTAATGTTACTTCGTCCATAATTTGTTTCAGACATAATTTTTACTTATTTTATAATCCATTTAAAATAAATACTTGGTAGTTCTTTCATTTTTCTAGAATATATTTGTAATTTAGTAGTAACTTAGCACAATGAAGAACTTGCTCCACGATACCTAAAATAATGACATGACAGTGACAACGGTGACAACTTCATTGACAGTTGATATTAACCTATTTTTAAAAAATCGTATTTACATAGCTAAAAAGAAGTAATAACTTGGTTACTTGATTTTTAAGGTGTACGCGATTTTTTTGCAAGCCAGTGTATGTATGTATGTATGTATGTGTGTCTCTGTGACAAAAAATTCTCTTTCGATAACTCCAATACTACAATTCCAAAAGTTATAATTCTTTCCTATTCCTGTTTCGTACGTCCATATGAAGAGTTGATTAGATTTTGGTTACGATTGGTTAACCGGAAGTATTCAATTTTTTTAACAGTATTTCTTGAAAAAACGTTTTTAAATATAATTTTTTATCTTTTATGTTATTATAAATAAAAGAATGTTTTTTTCTTCGATTTGATTATATTTTTTCCTTCATATTCAATGAATTTAGAGATAAAGAATTATAATACCTAATGTTTCTAAAATCTGCATCATGAAAAGAGTTAGAATATTCAAATATTACTAATTGATAGATGTTAGTGTAAAATAAAAGTTACATAACTTATTTGTGAAAAGATTTTACTGGCAATATAAAAATGAAAAATAATTTAACTGGCAAAAACAAATCACATAACGCAATACAACATAAGCCAATTCAGCAGATTATTATGTTATAAATATAATGCTATATGCATGTTTTTATTTTCTACTTCTTATTTTAAGAAACATACTGTTCTTTTTAGTAGTTCAGTTCAGTACAAGGTAAGATCAGTTCATTTCTCCCCTAAAAAGAAAACTCTCATAGAATAGTTTGGAAAAAAATCTGTGTGGAATTTGTACAAAATATGTAGAATTGATGGAAAGTATTGTGGTGGCCACATCAGATTTTTTTCTAAATAGTTTCTGGAAATCGCGTTCATCCGTTGCTTTTCCCGGACGTTCCCCAAACATGGCTCGCAGCTAATTCCTCATTTCGAGGGTTGTGTATAGAATTTCTTGTGCTTTGCCCTTTAGTGTTAACTTAATTATGTTTACTACCTGCGCGTCGCTTAGTTGTAGAGCGTCCGTAATTGTTGCCACATTATCGAAGAAACATTCTAAGTCGGTTCCGCCAGAATAGTTATCCAAATATTTTAAAGCGTTCAGAATACATGTATCTGGTTTAGGCGTGCGGAGATAAACTTTGCTGATCTTGGATGCTTTCGTTGTCATATTCTCGTGTTGTGCATCGAGTGCACGAACAAAAAGCGGTGTATAAGCATTCGAAGCGTTAGGGAGGGTTGTATCGGGATTTGTCGAAAAGCATGGATATTGCCAAAACGGGAATTAGCTAGCGGTTACGTTCGGTGTTGATATTTGCGTAGGGGTAGCAGTTACAGTTATGACACTAGTATTACTAACCTATGTAATAACGGTTGTTGTTGTAGTTAGCGTGACAGTGACGTCCGTCAAGTCTGGCATGTTGTTGCGTTTTTATTATACGAATTTAACAAAATTTATGGTCCTTTTGATGGTCAAATTTTCGTAAGACTGCGCCAAATACAAAATATGTAACAAATAATTATTACAAAAATGAATAAATGACCAATTTACCGTCCGTCGCCATATGTAGCATACGGCAAAATGATAATACCACCGACTAAACGATAATTCTACCGATTAAACGATAATTCTACCGTTTAAACGATAATTATACATACTGTCGCCCACTGTAACAAAATAAGCGTGCAATATATCTTTCGTCAGCCAAATTTAACAGTTTACAAATATTGAGGACTACTCAATGTAGCCTAGGTAATGGGGAGGATTATTACAACCTGTTCCGGTGGTTAGCGAAGGGTTGAGGAATCACCTATTGCGTTGCTGGCAGGCTGGACCGAAAATGGGAGCAGGCGAAATGTGGATAAGGGTACTTACCCCGTACCAAACATACGTCACGGGACTGCTGGGCGAAACGGCTAGAACCTTGTGGATTCAACTTCTCTACACTTTAGTGGGTTTTAGGTTTCTTTTAAAGATATACCAACGCCGATTAGTTTAAACAAATAAATATATTAGAATAAATAGAATAGCAATGAATACACAAATACAAATATAAAGCTTATAACAAGAGCGTGCGTATCTCAAACTCAGGACGAATGCGACAATGATAAGCGTAGTTTGGCATCGAACTGTTGTTCGTAAACTAACTCTTTGCGTGCGAATTAAAACTATTCGCATGGGCGTAACAGGATAAGAGCGTGTCCTAGCGTTGAGACAGATTTCGTCTGACCGATTCATCATGCGATCGGCAAAGAACTTGTAGCTATGCATTTCTGCTAACTTAGCAAAATTTAGCCATCTGTCCCCTCTAGTTTATATTCAAATACATCACGCCATATAATCTACGCATTATGCCATGTCACATTAGTATCATGGTAAAGATCCTACGGAGTGAAGAGAGGCACTGAGTCGCCTTGAAATATCTGCGGAGTAGCCGGTGGTACCAGCGAACGAGAGCCGGACGCAGTTTCAGTTTGGTAACACACAGCCTCCGCGGACTGGCCACAATGGTTGTAAGTTCTGAAAAATTACGTTCCACTAATGGCGTCTGGCGCGCACGCTTCTTCAGCTGCGAAGGGAACATAGTTTCTTCACCGTCCGGAGAAGAACTAAGTTCACATGAACGTCGAGGTATCGCGGGGTGAATATTATCCCACTTCTAAAATTGTAAGCTCGTTGAATTCGCGGTGTATTAGAAACTCACCCTTAATCTGGAAATACCTAAACTCATCAAATCACAAATCACTGTTTACTCTTTCACAGATAGCAAACGACTGATCATAACCTAATGTTTGCGAATATTGTAACATTTAACTAGCATTTCATAACTGTTACATCACACCCTCAATCACTCGCACAATAAGTTTCATAATTGATAACAAATTAATAAACATCGTGTTATATCACACCACTACCATCAATGCGTCACCCAAGCATCGTTAGTATTGACGCCACGGGCAAAATGAGCTTCATCTCTAAAGTTCCATCTCGTGTGGGCGTTGCTGTAACTCAAACATTAAAATGCATTTTCTGAATCTGTTAGATTTAGAGGATTCGCCCGTAGCCCATTTGTCTCACAGTCATTCTGGCGGTGATCGTATCGAATTTCTGCGCAAGACCTACCTTCGCGCTAACACAGCCACAGCACGACCTACGAAGGTGATGTTTCTCCGACCTTCGCAGACAGCACTAACTCCAGCATGGGACCCATCTTCGTGCTAAGGATCACACAGATACCTAGTGGACACTTTATAACTTTGCAGTAATCTGCAACTCTGAACGTGAAATCACAAAACTCTGCACATTACCACCGCACGCTTGTAAACGTGCCTCGACAGACGGAAAAATTACGTAAAATAGGAGTGATGCAACAATACAGCTATTACCTAATACCCTTTAATATCAATTTAACCATTAATTCAACCAATGGTTCTCAAAATATGGATACTAACTTTTTTATTTTAAATAGAAACATACTTTTTATTTGCTTATTCAATACAGCTCTTTATTCCGAATCCAACGATATAAAATTTTCATACCGTTACATAACAAAATTTTCGAAAAGAAAATTAATGAAATTATTAATTAATTCCTTCAAATATGATATTACTTAGAGTGCCATGACTGAAAAAAGTGAATTTCGAACATATCAACCTTTTCGTCGTGTGTGAATTTATCCATTTTTATTAAGAATGATATGAAGAGGACAATTTCTCATTTAACAGAAGTAGCAATAAACAAAATTCATATTTCACTCAATATACAGTGTGTTGACTGCAATACCGGAACCTAGGGCGTTAAAATTTAAAATGATATCTTCGTAATTTCCTGCTTCCTTAATTATTTTAGGTAAAAAAGCTTCAAATAAAAGTTGTAGGGTATAAACTATGTTATTAAAGATACAATAAAATACTATAAAACAATCTTATAGAAGACCAAGAGGGACATGCTATTTATGAAGAAAATATTTTTTTAAACCAGTGGATTTAGAAGAACAAGTGATTAGATTTTGGTTGGAATTTGTCAACCTTTGATGATTTGCCTCATTTGATGATTTTAATAGTGAAATATTATTTATTGACATTGAACGTTATTATAACTTAAGTAATATATTATTCTCTATACGATTTAACGGCATTTTATACTTCATATTCAATAGATATAGAGTTAAATAATTATAAAGATATTAAATTTCATAAATCAACCAGCTATGCTAACCATGGAAACTGCGAATATATTCAGATAATTCAAATTGACAGATGTCAGTATAAATGAAAAGTAAATGAATGCGGCAGTGATGAAGATGTTGAAGTAGATGTTGGGGAAGACACGGAAAGATACGGTAAGGAAAGAAGAGAGACTATTACATTGGTTTGAACATGTTATGTGAAGAGTTGAAAAATATATTGGAGGAAGAATGAATAGCTTAGTAATAGAAGGTTGAAGAAAGAGAGGAAGACCAAAGATAAGATGGAAGGACTGTATTGCGGAAGACTTGAGAAATATATATATATATATATATATATATACAGGGTGGAAACGAACTTAATGTCATAAATTAAATGGTGAGTAGTATGACATGTGTAGATTACGAAACAGAAAGAATTTTTTTAAAATTCGCATATTTAAGGGTAGTTTTCATGAAATTAACATTTTTGGTACCACTGGACCACTGGAAACGCATTTGCATTATTTTATCTATTACACAATTATTTATTATTAAGAAAAGTCGAATTTTCGTTTTTCGAATTTTAAAAAAATTCTTTCAGTTTCGTAATCTACACATGTCATACTACTCACTCTTAATTTTATGACATTAAGTTCGTTTCCACCCTATATATATATATATATATATATATATATATATATATATATATATATAT
Organism: Harpalus rufipes; assembly: GCA_951394225.1. Taxonomy (NCBI): domain Eukaryota; kingdom Metazoa; phylum Arthropoda; class Insecta; order Coleoptera; family Carabidae; genus Harpalus; species Harpalus rufipes. Next base: position 34,942,750 of record OX596282.1, on the reverse strand, counting down.
ATATATATATATATATATACAGGGTGTTTCCTTTAAAACAACCAGCACTTTTTTGGGCGAACTAATGACTTTAGAGAAAAATGTTATATACAAAAAATTACCAGGAAAAAGGGCTTAATTTATGAGGAATAATAAATAAAAAATTCAACCAGTGGTTCTCAAACGGTATAATAAAATTATATTTTTTTAAATGGCAACCTATATAAATTTTTTGTCCATTAAATAGAGAATATTTTTCTGATTTCAACGATATCAATATGATATGGGGTTGTATAACAATTATTTCGAGAAAAATGATATTAAAAATCAGAAATAATTCTACAATATTGAAGTAGGCTATGCAATAAACAACTATTAATACGACTATTGCAACTGCAAAGCCATTTTTTATTAATAAGTAATGAAACAATTACGAAAACAAACACTTAATAACGTAAGTAACAAAACTATCTGTCACCTGTATCATTTGTTTGCATTTGTTTATTGCATAGCCTACTACAATATTGTACAACTATTTCTGATTTTTAATATCATTTTTCTCGAAATAATTGTTATACAACCCCATATCATATTTCTATCGTTGAAATCAGAAAAAAAATCTCTATCTAATGGACAAAAAATTTATATAGGTTGCCATTTAAAAAAATATAATTTTATTCTACCGTTTGAGAACCACTGGTTGAATTTTTTATTTATTATTCCTCATAAATTAAGCCCTTTTTCCTGGTAATTTTTTGTATATAACATTTTTCTCTAAAGTCATTAGTTCGCCCAAAAAAGCGCTGGTTGTTTTAAAAGAAACACCCTGTATATATATATATATATATATATATATATATATATATATATATATATATATATATAAAGGAGAGTAAAACAGGCGTTTAATATGGAAAATCAGTTTTCGCATTGTTCCCCCTAATTATTTTAGGTAAAAAAGCTTCAAATAAAAGTTGTGGAGCAAAAATTCTAAATCAATAAACAAAATTAATTTTATATGCTTTGCACCGGCAGAAATTAGGTATGAAAATGTCGAAAATCACCTCAGAAATAGCAATAGCCATGGAATTAAGATATAAAAATAACAAATGTCTAACGATTTATCTGTCATGTTAGGGTAATTTATTTTATTATTATTTGTAATTTCTGTTCAATTGAACAAATATTAATTTAAATTAATAGATAATTGTTATCTGGGACAGAAATTAGAAATAATACCTAATAAAAATAAATTACCCTAACAAGACATAAAGCGTTAGATATTTGTTATTTTTTGTCTCAATGCTATTGCTATTTTTGAGGTGATTTGCGACATTTTATACTTAATTTCTGCCTTTACAAGGCATATAAAATTAATTTTATTCATTGATTCAGATGTTAAATTCTATCTACAATCTACAACTTTTATTTGATGCTTTTTTTACCTAAAATAATTAGGTGAGCAACGCGCACTGAAAAACTGATTTCCCATGTTAAACGCCTGTTTCACTTTCCGTATACATATATATATATATATATATAAAGTATATCGACTATTTTTTCCCTGATTATGAATTTCGGTTCAAATTTCAATAAAGTCAATTTACAACGATATACGTTTTTGTTCATTTGACGACATTATGAACTCCTCTATAGTGAGTGAATCCGACGTCCAGAGTATATACTTCATGCATATCCCGTACTTTGTGGCGTCTGATTTTTATATTTTTATTCATACTACCGTTACAATGACGTCCAGCAACGTTGCCAATATTAAATACATTATTCTGATGCAGAAACCAAAGCGCAATCTTTCATAGTCATATGCACACCCATATGTCAGAAATTTTTTACAATCTCTGGTAATGATAATTAACAGATATTAATGTCTGATACTTATTTGATTCAGTTCAGTTCAAGATTTAAAGCAGGATAGCATACTTTATTTTATTAATAATTGTTTTATTATCATTAAACTAACGAAAATTGATCAACGTAATCTTCTTATCCATAAAAATTCCTAATCTTTTAAAAAACCTAACGATATTTTACAAAAATAATTTTGCAGTTTTTAATGTGTAATTTTTCTTCTAATTTTTGTAATATGATTTATTTTCAATAAGAAAGGATATTTAACATGATTTTCTAATAACGTTATTAATTTAAAAAAAATATATTCAAATACGTGGATTCTGTTCACATCTGTAAATCTTACAGATCTATAAATTTGTAAATAATGAACAAAATCGCAACGAAAGCTACCACTCTTTTGCATAATTTATATTAACCAACAAGAATAGAAATGTTTTTTTGTCAGTTTTTACAGATTTAAATATCTGTAAGACATGCTCGGTTGCAGAAACGTTCATCAACGCTTTAAAGAGACCACCAAAATGAATAAATTCGAATCAGTTTCCTTGTTCTTATGACATTTAAATCATTTCTGTCAAAAAATCGCGTAGCATTTGTTCATTTTGATTATCCGTTAATTAAACAAAGCGCTGATGAACGTTTGTGCAACTGGGTATTACAGTATTGAACAGAAACGACTCATAAAACAAAAAAATCATAGCTAACGAATTCTGACAGATAAAATGTAGATCATTTGTTTATCTTTTTGTTCAAATGCCATGGCTATCGCTATTAATAAAAACTTTAATATATTTAATAAGTAATTTATAAGACTGGATTACATAATTCACATGTGTTTGGTATCATTTGATGCAATTTTTTATCTTTCCATTGTTATCACAACCATTGTTTTCAATAAAAACAGGGACAAGTTTGAAAAAACACCCAGCACCCGGTGTAAGAAATCAATGGAAAAAATTTCGTTTGGCTATAGATAATTCTCTATTATAATTTTTAGATCAAAAGTGTAAATACAAAAAATGTTCCAAATTAAAAGTGGCATCCAATGAATCCAAATTTATTGATGTGCTAGAATCATGTTATTAATCACACGTAAATTAAAAGTTCTATTTTCAAGTTGTTTACACAGTGCCATGAGAAATATAACAAATAATAAACTGTTATTATTGAATGGTTTGTGTTTATGTAATGTTTACTTTGATTTTATTATTATTAAAGATAATGGAACCTCTTAATAAAATGAAATGATCTTTATTTGTGAATATATTAATTAATTTAACTCAAGCCTTAAAGTGACATTTATTTAGGTCTATCTGCCTGTTTCATTTCATCATTTCTCATGGCTATCTATAAGCAACATGGAAAGAAACTTTTAATTTTCGACTATTTCGTAACAGAAATGTATTATATCAATTAATTGCCATTTTAAATTATGACTAACTTTATTATTTAATCTTTTGTTCTAAAACTAAAATTTTACCATTGTATGTATTTCCTATAGAGTATTAATCACTAAATTCCGATCATCAAATTGTTTCAATACAAATATTTGTTAATGCATTCCTGATATCATTAAAACTAATCAAACTTTAAAAAATTCTTCTTTGAAACTAAAAATACATTTTAACATTAAATATTTACCATCATTTAAAAGATCTACTCATCAAAAATCGACGCTTAATATACTTATACATATAACTTCTCATGGACGGCAAATATACCATTAACCGTGGTTTAAGTAGGATGATATTGGATTTATATAATTTTTTATATCACGTGTTCTATGCACATGTTTGCGATGACCCACACCCCTTGCAAATCGTTCTCCGGATCATTTTTCATTCAATTTGCGAGTTAAAGCTGTCAAATTACCAAAACTTATAATTTTTAAAGTAACTAAGTAATTTAATTGTTGCTATTATGATGGCGACATTTGCGACTGTAACAGAATAAAACATAACTAGGCGTTGAGAATATTTTTTTTAGTGACAAATTAGTAATTTTGGCGACACAACTCGTATTAGCGCAAAAGTAGATAATTTTTGCACAAAACTAATTTCGTGCTGTTATTCGAAATATCTTCAAAATTTGAATATAATATATACAAAAAATATATCATCACGACATATTACCTATTTCTGGGTGTGTCAATTAGCTTTGAAGGCATAAATTAGTAATGATAATGATATATGCGTATCATGCTCTTTTGTACCATTTAAAATTCGAAATAATTTTGATGTCACAGGCGCATGGCCACGGGATACCATATATTAAAAGAAAAAGAATTTTGCTAACGTACAATTTTTATATAATTCCAAGGAAATGGAGGCTAAGTGTAAATCAGTAAAATCGTTATTACGAGTAAAACACTTCAGTAAGTAGAAGGGAAGTCCAAAGAGGTATCCAAATAAGAGTAATTAAATTATCTATATTTTTTAATAAATAGTTTATAGTTTCTTTAGAGTTAATTTGTTTAAAACATTTTTTTTCTATTTAAAAATTATTTAGATTCTCCCTTTTTCTACTCTATTTAAAATTTCAATCTTGATATTTTAGAACAAAAGTTTATTAAGATTTTATTTTTATATTTCACTGTAGCATACCGTCCTTATATTTATTCCCTACATTAAGTCATAAATCTTGTTATCCTTACAATTGGCATTTATTTACAATTTACACAATTGTAAGAAAACAATATAATTAATTGAAGAAAGATTATAAAAATACACAATGGAAAACAGATCCACGTAAATACCCAAGGTCTCTGCCCAACTTTGGGATTAGGACAGGATTAGGTACCAGTCCCAGCCGCACTGTAGGACTCTTCCTCAGCCCGCAAGCGAGGGTACAGCTAAACTGTAGAATAGTTAATTTCTCAACACCGCAGCGTGAGAGCAACCAGTCCCAGCCGCACTGTAGACTCTTCCTCAACCGCAAGCGAGGGTACAGCTAAACCGCAGAATAGGTCTTTCTCAACACCGCAGCGTGAGACCAACCAGTCCCAGCCGCACTGTAGACTCTTCCTCAGCCAGCAAGCGAGGGTACAGCTGAACCGCAGAACAGCTCTTTCTCAACACCGCAGCGTGAGAGCAACTAGTCCCAGACGCACTGTAGACTATTCCTCGACCCGCAAGCGAGGGTATAGCTGAACCGCAGAACAGCTCTTTCTCAATACCGCAGCGTGAGAACAATCAGTCCCAGCCGCACTGTAGACTCTTCCTCAGCCCGCAAGCGAAGGTACAGCTGAAGCGCAGAACAGCTCTTTCTCAACACCTCAGCGTGAGAGCAACTAGTCCCAGCCGCACTGTAGACTCTTCCTCAGCCCGCAAGCGTGCGTATAGCTGAACCGCAGAACAGCTCTTTCTCAACACCGCAGCGTGAGAGCAACAACATATATTTACAACACAAGCCTAACACTCACCGTTACACAAAAAGAAATTAATGCATCCACTATACCCAGATGTTACCGCTTCAGCCACTCTAGCACAACTGATCGATACCTAAATAAACAATCATTTAATATATACGATCATGTAATTCAATTTATAGCTGAAATTAAAAGATTAAAGAAAGAAGTGAATAAACATAATACTTGTATAATTCAAAATGGCGGTAACACAATATTTTGTAATTAATAATTCAGCTTTATGTTATTTAAATAATTACCTTTTTACCTTCCGTCACCTTTAGGTAAGGAAGGTGTTGTCTTTGGTCAAAAAATTCAATGATGAGTTTTTAGTGAATAAGCATGTTTTAGGGTCCCTATAATACGATTTTACCATTTTTACGATGATGTCTGTATGTATGTATGTGTGTCTGTGTGTGTGGCAAAAGTTCCGGATCGCATAACTTCAATACCACGATTCCAAAAATTATAATTTTTTCGTATTCCTCAAGTTCACATCCAGAAGAACAAGTGATTAGATTTTGGTTATAATTGGTGAACCGGAAGTAGCCTCATTTGAAGATTTAACAGTTAAATTTGATTTATTGACATTTAACGTTATTACAACTTAAATTCTCTATACGATTTGATTACATTTTATACTTCATATTCAATAGATACAGAGTTAAAGAATTTTAAAGAAATTAAATTTTATAATTCAGCCAGCTATGCTAAACATGGAAACTACTAATATATTCATATAATTCAAGTTGACAGATGTCAGTATAAATAAAAAAGTAAATTAATGTCGCAGAGATGAGGATGTTGAAGTAGATGCTGGGGAAGACACGGAAAGATACGGTAAGAAAATAACTCTAGTGTTACAAGTTTCTAGAAAGATACAAGAAAGACGATTACATTGATTTGAACAAGTCATGAGGAGAAATGAAGAATTATATTGGAACAAGAATAAATAGTTTAGTAATAGGAGGTTGAAGAAACAGAGGAAGACCAAAGATAAGATGGAAGGACTGTATTGCGGAAAACTTGAGAGAAAAGGAATTGAATGAGAACGACACGCAAAAATAGCGACCCCTAACGAATGGGAAAAGCTAAAGAAGAAGAAGATGTCAGTGTCAAGTGCAATTTGAATAGTTTGTTTATGAAATAATTTTACTGGAAATTTAGAATCTTTTGCAAGAAAAATTATGTATGGAATTTATACATTATATACAGGATTGACGGAAGGTATTGTGCTGGCTACAGATTTTTTAAATTGATTACGTTTCTATTTTGACATCATAGTTTATCCATTTTGTATTTACTAAGAGGAATTTACAAGTACAAAATAAATGTTTGATTATTGAAATATTAATTTAGTATATTATCAGGATTGCACAATATAACTTTAAATACGATTATAAGACATGCGCGCTAATGTAATGCTCAGTACCTACTGTTGCCAAGTATACGGAGTTCAGATTGTCGGTGGAATGAAACTTCTGTATATACAGTGTATATACACCGGACGACACTAGCGCCGGAAGGGGATTTTTTTGAATTACAAAAAATATACATCTTTCACTCCGCTATCATTTTTTGCTAAACGATTCTAGACCCTCCCTGATGCCAGAAAAAAATTACAAGGTAATTTAAAGTGACGTCCGTATACGTATACATATTTGCTAAACAATTCTAGCCCCCCCCCCCCTAATGCCAGAAAAAAAATTACAAGGCAATTTAAAGTGACGTCCGTATACGTATACATATTTGCTAAACAATTCTAAGCCCCCCCCCCTAATGCCAGAAAAAAATTACAAGGCAATTTAAAGTGACGTCCGTATACGTATATGTATTTTTATTGATAATCATAACCTATATCCATGTCGTATGGATATGAATACAATGTTAGGCCCGGAAAAATTCCAAAACCTTATAATCAGATATTGAAATGTGGTTTGTGCATGGCATAAGTTCATATTACATTACAACAATTTAAAGCCTATAAAAATTTAAAATCTATCCAGCGTAAGGGAATGGAAGAAACTATTGTTATATACCATACTCCCATCATGGGTAAAAAAAATTGTTCATACCCGGGGCGAAACGTTATGCGATAAACCTCCCCCCCATTTTTCGCGATTAATTTTCTTTTTTACCTTCCGTAAGGAAGAGGTCAAAAAATTCGACGGTGAGTTTTTAATGAATAAGCACTTTTTAGAGTCCCTAGAATCTAGAATACGAATTTACTATTTTTATGATGATGTCTATATATATATATATATATATATATATATATATATATATATATATATATATATATATATATATGTGTGTGTCTGTGTGTGTGTGTGTGTGTGTGTTTGTGTGTGTGTGTGTGTGTGTGTGTGTATGTGACGCTCATTCCGGATCGCATAACTCCAATACTACAATTCCAAAAATTATAATTCTTTCATATTCCTCTTTCGTACGTCCATATGAAGAGTTGGGATTTTGGTTACGATTGGTTAACCGGAAGTATCCTAATTTAATTTAATATAATTCAGTACCAGCCATGTTTGTGCCGTGATGAGCATTGGCAAATGCTATTAGCTAATGCGCGTTTGTCATATATCCGTCTCACTCTGCTCCAGAAAGTACGAGTATGTCTCGATGTAGATGACGTCAAGCGCGCTGATTTTCTCAGTTCTCATTTATTGAAGCTTTAATATATTTTTTTCTGGCGTATAAGAAACTATTCGGCGAGAATACAAAACACGGGTCTAATATTTTTATGTACAGATAAACTTATTAAAAAATGAAAAAAAATGGAAACCACTATTGCAAGTGTAATTAAATTATAAAGTTTAATGAAAAAAAATTATATTTGAATAAAAACTGTTTGAGAATTGCAATGCTGGAATGATGGCCATTTCTCCGCTATTTGAAACTCTACTTCCATTGGTAGATTAGTTAACGCCGGATTACTTAATAGGCTGACTAAGCTGCAGTCTAGGGCGCATAGATTTTAGGGGGCGCAGTTTAATATAATATCAGCAACCTGGGGCGCATTTATCAAATTTTGACATAGTTGGTGGTAACTTAGGGCACACGAAGACCTTAATCAAGCGCTGGGTAGTACGAACCTCCTAACACGCTATTCGTTAAACATTTATAGGTAGTCTTTCAGTTGCCAATCAAAATATATTCATATTCGTGACGAGCCGCTATAACAAAAACTACCTTATTTCAGATGTAATTTAATTATAATTATATCATTTTATTACTGATTTAATATTCTTTATTAAGCATATACTTTCGCTTTTTTTACTGATTTATCTTAATTCAATTGAGCTGGAATAACCTATTATTGTAGAACATTTTTTTTCGTATTTTTATAATTTTAATTAATAATTCTCAACACCTAATCTATACCACAGGCGAGAAAATTTAGTTAATAATATTTAAAATTGTTAATAAATAATAAAAAATTGACAAACCCACAACTAATATAGGCACATCATCTGTTCATGGCACTTCTATAGATAGCCTGACACTGTAAGGTTATTTTACTATATTTTACTATGCAAAGTATGTCTACATTTCAACACAGCGGCGCAAATAAAGGTCCGTTAGCATCCAATGTTATAATGCAAGCAGTGAGCGATGTGCCGCTTTGTGGTAATTACTATATGTATATTATTATTGCTGGACCCTGAACCTGACAGTATTTTTTTTCTGATTATATCGTTCTAGCTCTCAGTTACCGCTGGGCCTATGTCAAGAGTTGACCACACTTTTTTGTGTAATCTCGTTTTGTTATATCTTTTCCGTGTTAATTTTCATTTGTGTTAGTTTTGTGTTATATGTGTTATTTCGTAGTGTTATATTAAAACAAATTGATTACAGACTGTGTATACTATCGGCCCAATCCACCTCCCGAAACGGTAAACGCTTTTTTTCAAAAACTAATAATTTTGAAATACCTGTACAGGGTATTTGGATTTCGAAAGCCATCATAAGAATCTTAGACACTATAAGAGATACTATTTCGGTTGGGACATCTAGGACGCCTTACATTTTTTTAATGTTACTCTTTTATGATTTTTTTACTTTACTTTTTTTACCTCCCGCTACCCCTGGTAAGGGAGGTATAGGGATCGTGCTAAAAATCGTATATCGAGATTTTGGTAAATGACCACGTTTTAAGGTCCCTAGAATCCATTTTTAACATTTTCACAATGATATCTGTGTGTATGTGTGTGTGTGGATCCTCTTTACGCTCTAACTCAAATACTATCATTCAGAAAGTTTTGAAACCATGTATTTCTATCTTATTATAATATGGAAAGAAGCCATTAGATTTTGGTGGCAATTGGATAACCGGAAATGGCAGTTTACTTGAAGCTCAAGATAGTTTTTCTTCAAAAAAACCTTTCAATGTCATTTTTTCGAAATTTGTTATTATAAAAATTAAAGATTATTACATTTTCTACAGGTTTGTTTTAATACTTTTTCTGTATATTCTATGGATAAATTTATAAAGTAATATAAAAATTATATACATATGTAAATGGCGGGAGGTACTGTGTTGGTCACATCAGATTTTTCTGGTTCGATTCATGTACGGGTTAATGTACCAATTCAAAATTTATCTTTTAAAATTTTACTCTTTTCACTATTTTTCATGAAATTTCTTATTGTTTAGCCAATAATTTCATTAGTTTTACAAAAAGTACAATTTTATTTATATTTGCAACGTTACCTAACCGTGTATGTATGTATGTATGTATGTATGTATGTAGGGCCGATTTATGGGGCAAGCACATCAGGCACAGGACAAAATTTTAGTTGCGCCAAAAGGGAAAATTAAATAACACAAATTATGTAGTTATTTATATTAGCGGAAAAAATTTAAACTGATTCAAAATATGATCTTGTGATGAAAGAACATTTAAGAAAAATTGTAAATCAGGAAACTTATGCTCATTACTTGGACAAAAATATTTAAAATCAATTGATAGAACTATTAAGTAACCATATAAAATAAAATATGTTATCCATGTTATAGATATATGTACAAATATTTTTCTAATAATAATAATGGATTATTTTACATGATTGTAAAGCAAATTTGATGTACTGACATCCGTCATCAAGTAGCTTACATGTTACTGTATAAATCATGTGATACGAAAGAAATTACTAAATAAATAAGCGAGATATTTGCTGGGTCCACTAAAATATAACACCTGAGATATGCTATCAAAAGCTTTGCGCAATAGATTTTCCTTCTTGAAAGCCAAATTTTGACAAATAACTGCTAATAGTGAAAAAAATAAGACACGGGAAGAAATTACTTTTTCCAAGATTTTTGGCACATACAGGATGTGTTAAATATTCTATTAGATGCCAAGAGTGGTGTTAGTCTCATACAAATTCATAGAATTTGTAGATTTCATCTGGCGCATAATATTATCGATTTTGTTGGTATTTTCGAGTCCAAATACAATGAATTTTTATGATTTCTTGTATTTTTTAGAAAATGATTATAATCTTGATTTACAGGTGGTAATTGGTTGGAAATTATGACAACCATTGATACACAAAAATTGTTAAGATCGTCAGCACTTTAATTATTTATTAAGGACCATGTAGCTTTAGTTTTATTTGTTGATTGAAAAAGCTTATTGAGGTTGTATAGTTTACGAGCTTCACTTACCCTACGTCGTTGATTGAAAAATATGTATTTTTCAATCAACGCCTACGTTGATAATATTTTTGAATTTATTATATTTTATATTCAAGTTCTCGTTACTTGTTATAACAATTTCGCATAAAAATAATAAGTGTTCTTGCATGGATTTCAATTCCTGAGTAATCCATTTACTAATTAGTGTGTGTTATGGAGGGTTAAAGTTTGATCCATTTATGGTCTATCTATTGCGACAATCTCGCGAGATTTCTCGCTCCTCGCAGTTGTTATATTGATTTCCTTTTTAATTTTAAACCGCACTCTCGCTCTCGATTTCGTCTAGCATAATTCAGCGAGTGAATGGTCGTTGCAACAGGGACTCCCGCTATAATTATATAGAATACATGATAAATGTGAAATTCTCCAATGTCAAAACACAAATGACAGAAGACAGAACTTTAAAAATTGCGATGGTTTGTTTGTATTATGATCTTCCATCTCAACTTTTAGCTCAACTTAAATATCTTTTGATGTGACGTTGTCAATATCATAATCCTCCATTGGAAAAATAATAAAAAAGTTGTCCACTTCATTTGGTAAACCTTTTTTCAATCTCTATATACATATCTGTGCTTTTTCTTTTCCCAAGATAACAGAGAAAACCCCCTTTTTCCTGTAGAGTCCAATAAATTAACCAGAGACAGAGCTAGACAGTACATAAGTACTTTCAAAAAACTACCTGAAGTACATGATTTTCAAGTACTGCATCTAAAAATACTTGTACTTAAAATGGTACAAAGTACCAATAAAAAGTATTTAAGTCCTTTCAAAGTACTGCAATATTTTTTTAAGTATCTATCTTCAAGGCAAACCATTTTTTAATTAAACAAATTACACCAAAATAAAAAAATCTGATGTGGCCAGCACAATACCTTCCGTAAATCCTGTGTATTATGTATAAATTCTATACATAAATTTTCTTGCAAAAGATTCTAAATTTCCAGTAAAATTATTTCATAAACAAACTATGCAAATTGCACTTGACACTGAAATCTTCTTCTTTAGCTTTTCCCATTCGTTAGGAGTCGCTATTTTATATTTTCTTCTTCCACTCATATCTGTTTTGCGTGTCGTTCTCATTCAGTTCCTTTTCACTCAAGTCTTCCGCAATACAGTCCTTCCATCGTATCTTTGGTCTTCCTCTGTGAAGTATAAAATGCAATCAAATCGTATAGAGAATAATATATTCTTTAAGTATAATAACGTTAAGTGTCAGACTTTCGTCACACACACAGACACACACTCATACATACATACTCGTACATACAGACACCATCGTAAATATGGTAAAATCGTATTATAGGGACCCTAAAACATGCTTATTCACTAAAAACTCGTCACTGAATTTTTTTACCCAAGACAAAAAAAATATATATCATCTCAGCATATTACCCATTGCTGGGTGTATCAATTTGCTTTGTGCACAGATTTAGGTAATGATAATGACATTTGTACCGTGCGGGCATTTATCAGGCGTCATCTCTCGGGTACTCATTGATGGCGTGGAGAGTGCAGTACAGGGGTAATTTTTGTGCCATTTAAAATTGCAAACTGACGATAATATTATAATATTACAAAATCAAAAGTAGTATGTATATAATTTGTCAATGATATAAAAAAATCATTCAGCAGAATTTCTAATTTCAATCAAATTTTCATGTAAAGTTATGGTTTTTATTTTAATTTGAGTTTTAGTTATGTTACATGATAGATATAATACATATGTATTGGTAATTAATTATTTTTATATGAAAACATTAAATAATTAATAGATTATTGTTTTTTTTAGGAACTTGAAAAGTACTTGCAAGGTACTAAGTACCCTTAACAAGTACTTGTACTTAAGACTTAAGTATTTTAATAATTGTAGTACTTAGTACGTAAGTTTAAGTATCTGGGCTCTGTTACTTGTACCTAGTACTTAAGTACTTAAATAGCAATACTTGGCCAGCTCTGACCGAAGATGCTTTGGATTTTGATATACATCATTAGTTTCCTGCTGATTTTATATGAAATCCAATTTCGATGGAAATATAACAGCTTAAATCGATTTCCAGGACCTCTAAGTCTTCCTTTCCTAGGATCAGCTTACTACATCTTGTACTTAAAATGTAAGTACCTATTACTATTATAGTTTATATCAATAAAACCAGAGGGAGCGACATAAAACGAAATATGTAATATCTCATAATTAAACTTTTGAATGTACGTCATTTTGGCCTAGGTTCCATAATTTTTAAATAACTTTTTAAAAATAAGTTCTATATATATATATTAATTTTTCCATCGAATTTCATATCTATGTATAAAAAATATTTTATAATAAAATTACAAAGATTTTTCTTTATAGTGCAAGTACAAGAAATGAAAAAAAATTGCCAAGTATAAAGAATTATTTTTACTCCGTGTATCGAGTACTTTATATATTTGAGATGTTAGATTATTGAGTACTGACTGAAATATATCATTCACTAGAATGCGCATACGTACTATGATAGTGAAGGCCTGCTGGCGGAATAATCAAACACCGGGACAAATCGTGATATGACGAAAATCCAATCTCTGAGTACTTTGCTATATGTATTGATACTGATTTGTTTCGTTAAATTGTCTTCTTTTGATTCTTCAATGAAAATTTGTAGCCATCTTATCTCGCAAGCCCCTTCCGTCGTGGATAAAGTAACTCATTTTTGTTTTACACTATTCCAATTAATTAATATATCACCCATTTTTATAATAAAACCATGAAATGTCTTACTGTATTTTGTCATACACCGTCCAGAATCCGTGTAAATTTTGATATCGCAATTAGTAGAATTCCTTTTTAATATTTTATTTTTGGTACCTTGCAGATATCTTAGTAATCTTTTTACTGCACGCCGATGTGTACATCTCGGATCTTGACAAAATTGTGATAGTTTACTTGCAGAATAATCAATATCCGGCCTCGTTCTTCTTGCCAAATGTAATAACTGTCCAATTGCTTCTCGATCAATTCTTTGGTCAATTTTTTTGTCATTCTCGTCAAAGTTTTTAAAATTAGTTCTATTGTTCCCGGGGTTTTGACAGGTCTTGATTAATTCATGTCAAAAAAAAAATAGTATTTGGTTTATATCGTTTTCTTGGGATAAATATATTTCATTCTTCTTTTCTGTAATTTCAATTCCTAAAAATTTTCTTTTTTCTGTTGCTACTTCATTTAATTTTAAATTCCAGCATCTTTCTGATTGTGGAAGACCATACAGGCTTTCTGAAGGATGAAGACTGTATCTTCGTCTTCAGCATAGCCAGGTGGTTGTTCCATAGATACTTGTTCTTGTAAATTTGCGTTTAGATATGCAGATTTTACATCGTTGAATCTTCTTACAGACTTTTTCATTACTGATAATGCTAGTAATGATCATACAGATTCCCATTTTATTACTGGACTACATGATTCGTTGTAGTCAATTCCTAATTTTTGTCCTACTCCAATAGTAAATAGTCGTGCTTTGTAAGTTTTTATATTGTTAATTAAATCATGTTTGATTCTGTAAATCCATCTACTTTTTATAATTTTCTTGTCTTTCGGTCTTTTAACTTTTCTCCATACTTGATATTGATTCATATATTCGATTTCTTCATTCATTGCATTTTTCTTGGATTCTTGGATTCTTTATAATCGTTCTGAATTATTTCTGTATTTTCTTCTTGTGAAACAATTTCTTCGGTGCCATTTATCTCAAAGTTTTTTTTATAAAAATACATTTAAGTTCCTTTTTATTTTTTAAAAGACATGAAATTTGAATTGTTTCTTCAAACTTTAAATCTATTGATTAGTGTACTTTACCGTCTACTGGGACAAATTTACTGTAGGTTTTTCTTTGTTTGGAGTAAAGAACAAAAAATCCTTCTTTTGATTTTGATTCCAATTTTAATCTTTTTGGACTTACATTTTTGTAAATACATTTAAACATCTTTATATTTTTAAGAGTTTTACATAAAGTTTTCTTTCTTTTCCTCTCCATAGTTCGTATGGTGTTCGAAATTATCTAGTTTTTGTCCGTGTTCTGTTATGAAGATAAACCGCTGTAACCAATGCCTCTCCCCAAAATTCTAAAGGTAGATCACCATCTGCTAATAAACTCCTTGTCTTGTCTGAAATTGTTCTAATTGGCCATTCAGCTACACCATTACATTTTGGAGAATAAAAAGTTATTTTTTCATGTTCCTTTTTGTATAATATAATTTCCCAGTTCTTTATTAATAAATTCTCCATCTATTTGGCTATGTTCGATACAACATGAACATGCGCGAACGGGCCAGCTATTGTATTTCTGTGGGCTTTCAGTTCAGCGTTTGCTGATAGGTAGAGTATGCAAGTTCCAGTCCCAGTGCGAGTACTTATGATGTCATAATTAATTATGTTTTAACTCTTAAATGTTGTGTTACATACAGCAATAGTAAATTATATTTAAAAATAATGAATATATTTATAATTTTTTTTATTAAGTTTATATTTTTTTATTTTAAAAATATGGGACGTATTTAAATGTTTATTATTTTATTCAATTTTGCTGAGTATTTTATTTGGTTTTGTTCAGTATTTATGTCAGTATAAATAAAAATTATCAGTAAATAAATTATAATTGTTAATTTTTTTTTCGTATTTGTTCAGTGTTATTCGTTCAGTAAAAAATATTTTTTGTTAAATATTTTTTCATATTTATTCAATATTATTTGTTCTGTAAAAAAACCATAACCTAACGGTGGGCGTCAGTATCTTCCAACACACGTCGAAGTTGATTCACGTTAAGTGGTTTTTAAAATTGACGAAAACTCAAAAAAGCCTGTCGTCGTGATGACGTTATAAATTAATACTTATCATTTAATTTTATTACTAAACATTTTATTTAAATACTGAACACATATAATTTACTGCACAAACTCAAAATCTACTCCAGGATACCGATTCTTGAAACGGTGAGAAATTTGTACCGTGAGATGAGAAATATATCTCACATTTAGGTCATGGTTATGCAGTGAGATGTGAGTGAGGTATTTTATGCGCCCGCAGCTGGTTAATGTCAAAATATTTCAAGACAGTGTTGCCAGATATACGATAATTATCGTATTTATACTACAGTAAAAAATTTGAAAGATGTCCGATCAAGGTCATCTGTATCATGAACGAATTAACAAATTGGTATACATTTATCTCTTTCCTTTGAAAAGCTATAAGCGTGTACGATAAGGATAGATATAACACGCTTGTCATTCAAAAATTCATATTGCTTCGACTAATAATAATAATAATAATTTATTTGTTCCAAGGTTCTAGACCTCATACAAAGAGAGAGATATACATAAATAATTAAATAACATTAAACAAACCATTATGAAAAATAGATATACAAAATATGAAAGTGCTTAACTACCCATATCTATTACAGATTATTTTCTATAATTAGTACTTGTAAAGTGTTAAAGAGTGACAGAAAAACTATGATATCAAAAAATTGCATAGGTACTTTTTACATTGCTAAATAATAAATATAAAGTCTAAATATTAGTTGCATTTTGTTTTCACTTCAATAATGCTATTCATTATAGCAGAAACTTCTTAAAGCTAGACTTCTGGTTACAAAATAGAACAAATTGTTACATTTTTCTTTATCCAAATTATTTAATAGTAATGCCAGTGGGTTGGAGTTATTTGGTAGGACAATGTATTGAGAGATGTATACATCTCGGTAAGGTTTGTAGGTTGGGCAATGGATAAGAAAATGTTCCATATTTTCTTTAGCATTTAAATTGCATGCGAGACATATAGCATCAGCATCCCATATATATCTAATATTATT
The DNA here is from genome assembly GCA_951394225.1 of Harpalus rufipes. NCBI lineage: Eukaryota > Metazoa > Arthropoda > Insecta > Coleoptera > Carabidae > Harpalus > Harpalus rufipes. The sequence goes on along the minus strand of OX596282.1, from coordinate 34,925,937 downwards.
ATAGAAAAGTGAGACAAATTTATTACCATTTAATCTTAGACCTGCGATTATTCGAGTTTTTGCCCAATTGTTTTTATCTACTAAATAGTTCTCTGTATTGGGACTGGTTTTGATTAATTTGTAATAACTATTATAGTTACTGTTTTCTAAGCTAATAAGATCAAGATTAATGAATTTTTTGGTAGTGCTATCAATTAAATCTTTAATTACTTTTTTTGTTAATGGAGTATTCATATTCCATAAATCCGTTAAATTATATTTACTTAAAAATTCTTTCAATTGAGAAAACCAGTTAAGTTCATTGCAACGTCTAGTGTTCGTATCTAGTTCTTTTAGTCTATTCAGGACAATACAGGGATACCTATTATTATCCATGGTGTTTATTTTATAAAACCAATTTAGAGCTCTATTTAAGATTTTACAGGCTATATGTTGGGTGCCTGTTTCCAACCTTGCCATGTAACCGGGTGTAGTTCTAGGGCACTTAAGGATGATTTTGATGAATTTTAATTGACATTTTTCTAAGTTCTCCCAGTATCTTAACCCCCAAATTTCGGATCCGTAAAGAGTAGTAGCTTTAACTATTGATTCTAAGAGGAGATATTTTTCATTCCAGCTCTTTGATTTCCCTTTATACAATATGTTGTTTACTTTTGCAATGGCTACCGTTGCTTTTTTTTCAGCTGTAGTAGCCATTTCTAAAAATTTCCCCGAGGACGTGAATATTACGCCCAGATAAGAATTTTTTTTGACTACTTCTAAAGGTGTACTATTATAATTAAAAGTAAGAGGAGTGCTTGTTCAGTGTTATTCGTTCAGTAAAAAATATTTTTTGTTAAATATTTTTTCATATTTATTCAATATTATTTGTTCTGTAAAAAAACCATAACCTAACGGTGGGCGTCAGTATCTTCCAACACACGTCGAAGTTGATTCACGTTAAGTGGTTTTTAAAATTGACGAAAACTCAAAAAAGCCTGTCGTCGTGATGACGTTATAAATTAATACTTATCATTTAATTTTATTACTAAACATTTTATTTAAATACTGAACACATATAATTTACTGCACAAACTCAAAATCTACTCCAGGATACCGATTCTTGAAATGGTGAGAAATTTGTACCGTGAGATGAGAAATATATCTCACATTTAGGTCATGGTTATGCAGTGAGATGTGAGTGAGGAATTTTATGCGCCCGCAGCTGGTTAATGTCAAAATATTTCAAGACAGTGTTGCCAGATATACGATAATTATCGTATTTATACTACAGTAAAAAATTTGAAAGATGTCCGATCAAGGTCATCTGTATCATGAACGAATTAACAAATTGGTATACATTTATCTCTTTCCTTTGAAAAGCTATAAGCGTGTACGATAAGGATAGATATAACACGCTTGTCATTCAAAAATTCATATTGCTTCGACTAAATTAGGACATTCCACTTTAAAATAGTGTTCGTTGTTGATAATACTCCCGCTGTAACGTAAGTTTATTTATTAATTCAGATACATTACCTTGATTCATAGCCGTACGAATAACGTTATTTTCTGTCAGTGTCACTGACACTGACATTGTGTCAGTATCTTATTTTTCACATATTTGGTTTTACATTTGCTAATAAACATACCAGTTGACTTATTTTTGAATTTTGAATGCTTTTATTGTAACATATATTTTTATAATAATAAAATAACAGTATTATCTTACGTACCCTCATGAAAACTAAGCAAACGACACTACTGAATTTGTCAGAATGGGCGAAGCAAAAATCTGAATTCATACAATTCGTAGACAACCTTGATCGGACATTTTTCAAAATTTTTACTGTATATCATTCATTAAATTGTAAACCAATAAGAATGCGTGATTTTCCTAAGTTACCACGTATTACAGCAGTTATTATTAAGTAACCATGGTGAACGAATATACGGACCTTTGTATTTTCGAATATACCTACCTTCGTATATTCACTTATACGTGCGTTTGGTTATTTTGTTCTCTGCACTCAGAACTGGCAATGTCATTTTTAATTATGTTTACGGATATGATCTTTTTCATTCGAACACAGTATCGAGTATATAAATGAATCTGTAGTTAGACTTTGACGAGGAAAATCGTGCTTTATATACTATAAGTAGACATCTAAAATCACACTGACAGCTCCAAGTGCACCGAAAAAAATAATTCAACGTATCTATTCTTTGATAACAAGGCATTATTGAAGTAAAAATTTGACAAATAAACAAATAATTATTTGTATCACAAGTCTAGACACTGCACTGTTGCAAGTTTATTTGAAATAGAAACATTTCTTTTGAAATACGAGGATTTCAATGTAATATTACATACTATATACAACTATATACAGTTTGACGTTTCTGTCAAAATAAAATAGACCACAGGTCTACGTTAAATTTACTACATATTTACTTTTTAATTCATATTTTTATTCATGATATAGTCTACCTGTGCACAACTCGACAATAGAAAATTCTCGACATACTCAACGAGTTGCTTATTGGAAATACCACTGGACCTTCGGTTTCGTGGTGTTTCCAGGCAACACGTTTCGTATAATCGAGCATTTTCAATGGACTTGTTGTATAATATATGATTATTTTACATCATATCCGATATACGATAGCTCTACATACGATATACGATAATATTGGAATTTGTTCATATTAACCTTTTCGAACAATTATTTTTAGAATATATTTCATCATTCATGTAATTATATTTGCTTCGGTTGGCAATAGTAATTTATTCATTGCGATTGCACTACTGGTACCACTGCTCTGCGTTCTGCGACTGCGCTTGGCTTACGGGGTGGTTCTAGTGCGTGCTACGTATGCGTCTTTTGTTTTTATTGCCAGTTCCCGCTCATTTGCCATGACTATATGGTTTGCAATCTTAAAATTTTAGTTTGTTTACGAGTTTAGGATATTATTTTGTTAGTGTGGAGCCAAATATAAGAACACTGAACAATGGATACTGATAGTAGTGATGAATACAACACCTCTAGTGATGAAGATCGTGCCCCAGGTTGTTCATCAGCAGCTCCAAGTCCTCGAAAAACTACCCAAATTCGTACGTTCTCATTTGTCATTATAAAGTTGATGTGTATTGAGGAACGAGCAACAAAGTTCTTTTTTGCGCATTGTTATTTGAGACGCGCAAAAATTACCTTTTTCGCTTGCTCGAAATATATATATATATATATATATATATATATATTTTATTTAATTATTAATAATATTGAAATAAATTATACACTTTTGACAAGTTCTAATATTAATTCCGTCATCGCAATGTTTTTTGAGGAGCGAGCAACAAAGTCTTTCATGGCAACACGCGTAAAATATTTTTTTCTCACTCGGATAATATATATATATACATATATACAGGGTGTTTCCTTTAAAACAACCAGCGCTTTTTTGGGCGAACTAATGACTTTAGAGAAAAATGTTATATACAAACAATTATCAGGCAAAAGGGCTTAATTTATGAGGAATAATAAATAAAAAATTCAACCAGTGGTTCTCAAACGGTAGAATAAAATTATATTTTTTTAAATGGCAACCTATATAAATTTTTTGTCCATTAGACAGAGATTTTTTTTCTGATTTCAACGATATAAATATGATATGGGGTTGTATAACAATTATTTCGAGAAAAATGATATTAAAAATCAGAAATAATTTTACAATATTGAAGTAGGCTATGCAATAAACAACTATTAATACGACTATTGCCTAGGTTACGATAGTATATTATTTTCTTATATCTAAAATAACTTGTTTTACTAAGAAATTCATAATAACAAATGAACTACATAACGAAATAATTAAACAATTAGGAAAACAAACACTTAATAACGTAAGTAACAAAACTATCTGTCACCTGTATCATTTGTTTGCATTTGTTTATTGCATAGCCTACTTCAATATTGTAGAATTATTTCTGATTTTTAATATCATTTTTCTCGAAATAATTGTCATACAACCCCATAGCATATTTATATCGTTGAAATCAGAAAAAAATTCTCTATCTAATGGAGAAATAATTTATATAGGTTGCCATTTAAAAAAATATAATTTTATTCTACCGTTTGAGAACCACTAGTTGAATTTTTTATTTATTATTCCTCATAAATTAAGCCCTTTTTCCTGGTAATTTTTTGTATATAACATTTTTCTCTAAAGTTATTAGTTCGCCCAAAAAAGCGCTGGTTGTTTTAAAGGAAACACCCTATATATATATATATATATATATATATATATATATATATATATATATATATATATATATATATATATATTATAAACAATGTTTTAAAATAAATTGAAAACTTTTGACTGTTTAATATTAATTCGTGAGCTCCAAATTATATTTGATAAATTTTTCGTTACTTCTTGCTTATCAGATTTTTTTTTTAGAAATATCTATCATTTCGTGTGTTGATAGTTGTCATGTAATAAAATATCCACTTTTCATGACAGTTATTGAACAAATATAAAAAATACTGAGCAATTTTAATTTATTTATTGAACATTTATTATTTATACTGATCATAAAATACTAAACAAAACCAAATAAAATACTGAGCAAAATTGAGTAAAATAATGAACGTTTACATATTTGCCATTATAATGGCTTGATTTTTTTTGGACACCTACTATTTACAAAAAAGAAAAACTGTTTAACCATGTATCAGAGTGAATTGAAAAAATGTTAATGTGTGTATATTTGCAGGTAATAGTTAATGAAGGTTTGTGTATATTTTTCTTTCAAATATGTACTACATTAATTCACTTATCAATCGGATATTTTTAACTGGAACCCCGAGTTCCGATGTGATCATAACATTAACCGGCGTGCACTTGTACAGGGTCCGGCAAAATGATCTCCCACATTTTAATCTTTAATAAAAACGACATTGTAAATGCTATTTAGATTTTTTTTATTAAATGGAAATGTATACTATGCCATTTGTTTTCATTAAGTTTTGAAAATAACAGAGTCCAAGTGGCGACCATTTTATTTTTTCGATACACATTCGAAACTGATTTCTGAAGGTTTCCATTACTCGAGCGGTCATTTGAGGCGATATTCCTGCAATTTCTTGGCGTATTGCTGCTTTCAATTCGTTAATGGTTCGGGGATGGTGTTCAAAGACCTTCGCTTTTAGATAGCCCCAAAGGAAAAAGTCGCATGGGGCAAGATCGGGTGAACGCGCAGGCCATCCAACGTCTCCACGTAACGAGATTACGTGTCCTGGAAACATTTCCCTTAAAGCATCCATGGATCTTTTTGCCGTATGAGCCGTAGCTCCATCCTGTTGGAACCACACATCCGGATGACGATCTGGCAAATGCAAAGCAGAGGCATGTTTAGCAGCTGAACGGGTAGGAGATCGTTCCACTGCTTCTCTTACAACTGCGACATTTGCAGGTGTCCGAGCACTTCTGGGTCTTCCGGTTGATTTTTTTTTAAGGCTGAACCTGTGGCTCGAAAGTTTGAAACCCACAACAGTATTGTTTTGCGATCTGGAACCGGAGCATGTCTACCCAGTACGAAAAGTTCATTGCGTTGTAATCACAGATTCGTTATTTTTCATAAAAGTTTCGATAATTTATGACGACAACTAAAATGGCAAAGCGCGCGCTATCAGCTAAATACACTAAATTCCGCATTCCGTTGTTCGGGCACAGTGGCGGTGCAAAATGTGGGAGATCATTTTGCCGGACCCTGTATATCGCCTGCAGTTTAATTTCGAATTCCAAGATTATTGTGATAATAAAGTTTTTTTTTTTTAGCGATAATGGGAATTCTAAATTATATGACGGAATACTTTGGTAGTATTACAAAAATTCAAATTGGTCACCATATGATTTTAATAATATCAGATACTGATATGTTGGAGTTCTTTCTACGATCACAGAAATTCGTGGATAAATCTGATCAGTATCAATACCTTGCACCTTGGCTAGGAAAAAATGGTCTGTTTATAGCTGAAAGTAAGTAGAAATTTTTATTGGCAGACTGTTTTGTAAGGCTAGTTAAATTTGAGACACATAACATATCACCTGAATTCTGAACATTAATTAGACGTACTATAACGTTTTATTTTTTTGGTCGAACTGTAAAAATCAGAGAAATAATATTAATTAAAATAATACGTTTATTAAACGATAAATAATTAAGATAAATATTACAAAGATAATAAAAATAACTAACACTATGATTAAATAATTATAAACACTAATTTAAGACTAAGAATATTATTAAATGCTCAAACACGAAGATTATTTATTTAAAAAATATTCATTTCACTATATTTATTTATATAATTACATTTATTTATGTTCACAACTTATAGATTGTTTATTTGTACCACCAACTTCATTGCTCGTTGCTTCTATATGTCAGACTATATTTTCTGACTTTGGCGACGGGTTTATATAGCAAGATATCATTTCTCTAGAATTACCTGATGTAATTAAGCCAGTCTAAACGCGTATGGGTTATTCCGCCGCCGGGGATTACGTCATCGCTCGGGAATATTCTACCAGTAGCGGCGCTCGTATACTCTTAAATTAGGGGCGCACGTCACAATACATAGGTATTATTTAGAATTAAGTAAAAGCCCATAAAGCATGTTTCCCAAATTTAACTAGAATTACTGTTCATATCTTTTTATGTATGTAAAAGTTAATATATAAATAAAAACAATTATTTTAGGGGTAGAGTGGTTCAAGAAGAGGAAATTATATACGCATGCTTTCAACTTAAGTTTTTTCGGAGAGGCTATGAATGTTTTTGCGTCCCAGAGTGATGTGTTGGTTGATGTACTATGCAAAGTAGCAGATTCAAGTCCAGTGAACATCTACCCCAAAATTAAAAATTATACTCTCGATGTCATCGCAGGTACGAAGGAGTATTGAAAATTTCAGCACCTGCACAGAGAGTACAGCACTAGATTCACAATTATTTTTGTGAGGTTATGTGAACTGTTATAGTGTCTCTGCGAAGTTTTACGTTAATCTTTAATCTACTAATTTCTAACTTAATTTATAGACCAGCAAATTTATAGCAAAAGCTATGCAGTGTACCGAAGTTGTAGGATGAAATCGAGGCATATGTGCACTGAATTTTGTAGTGTTATATTTGAATTTAAATAATTATAAACTGTGCGCAGTTCATGTGAATATTATTGTACGAATCTAGAAATAAAGGATCTATCTAGGTGCTACATATTATGTTTTGTGTAAGATATTTAATTTTATGAGATTTATTGGCCTTTAAATTCTCGCGGAAGAAATACACGGGGATTCAAATTATGTTCTCACCGCTATGAACAGGGTTTGAATTTGACGCCTATATTTGACTCTCACTTTTTTGGTCTATTGTTAAGCTTGGAAGGGAAAGTATTAAAGATAATCATCACAGTGGAAGGCTTGCAACTGTTAAAAGTAAACCTCAATTATTTGATTGAAGACATAGACATGACAGATTGACGAATAAAGGTTCGACAAACAGCAGAGGCTTTAAGCAAGCATTATGAACGGGTCCAAAACATTCTGACGGTTGATCAGAAACTTGTTCGTCGTTAAACTTGCTGTGAAGTTACCAGTGATCCTGATATGTTTATGGAAAGATATGGTACCTAAAGTATAGACATGGGTTCACCACTATAACCTTGAATCAAAGCAACATTTGAAACAGGGAGAGCATAGGAGTTGACCTCATCACTAGAGTTGGGAAAATAAAATATTTGATCTTAATATTCGATATCATATTGGTATCAATAAATAGTATCTAATATCGATATTACCGATATAATTTATGATATCGAAATATCGATAAGCGCCCACACGGTACAAATATTCCATCATTACCGATATCTGTATACAAAGCAGATTGGCACACCCAGCAATGGGTAATATGCCGTGATGAAATATTTATTTTATTTATTGATATTATCAATATAATCAGTAATTATCGAAATTTATCGATGAATATCAACATTATCGATTAAGCTGATAATATCGACATTATCTATTTATCGAAATTATCCCTTTATCGATATTTCGATATCAAAAAAGGGATATCGATATATCAGTATTTTCCCAACTCTTTTCAGAACCTCCCAAAATATTTAATGCACACCTTCATTTAAAATATACCAATTAATACTCAAATTAATAAACGGATTAACGTAACTCTTCGCAGTGAAACTAATGACAGGTTACATTTCACAGAAATATTTTTTTATTATACCTGCACCACAATCACTGATTCGCGTGCTAAATCTCAAGATTAAAACACTTCAGTGCAGTCGATAAGCAACAACTAACCTTATAAATTTGTTTATTTATAATTGTCAGCGAAAATAGCAAACAATACTGATCGACTTGAATTATTCATATAAATGTATGATAAATTTTAAATAATTTTGTTATCCATACTTTTCTCTGACATAGTTCCTATTATCAAAATTATTTTTGAATTCTAATTTGATCATTAGACCGTATTTGTTTAATAGATTGTTTCAGAAATTCAAAGCGCCTGTGCCAAGTGTTAGACCGCATTAAAATATTAGTGCCGTTTGCCGCATATCCATCCTTGTTTATATGACAGTTCTATCTGTTTCACAGTTTTTTTGTTTTTTTTTTTTGTTTTGTTGGTTTCGTTTTTCAAATAATTATAATGGGTACTAAACTTCTGGTTTCCAAAATACTGCCATTAGTATGGTTTGGAAAATAAAACGTCAAGTTAAGTATGGTAATACAATATTTTATAATTGATTTATGAATATACTTCACTTTTTCACATATTAAAATATGTTTTTATTTGTAAAGTAAGAATTTAAACTACACGCTATATTCAAATTCATTTTAACAAGTCATGTGTAGTTTCAAAATATAAAATTATATGCCGGGATCGCGTATAAATTTGAAATGCCGCCATTTAACGGCACTAACTTTTTTAGTTCAAAAAGTAAATGTAGAGGTTGATCAAATTTCTGAAATGATTTATTGCATTACTGTGCAAGCGCGTTATGCTTCCTTGTGTTTAGTTTTTTCCTCGGTTTTTTCGGTATTTAGGTTATAAGTTGTAGGTGATAATATTGTCAATAAATTATTAGATATTTAAAAGTGAATTTAGAGTCAAATAACAACTACAATAATTATAAATCATTTAACTTATAACTATATTCATTTAAGATAAATATTAAATGTACAATTATTATTGTTTGTTATTTGGATGTCAGCTGAATGGAGTTCTTTGTTATCATTATCAATAATTTTAACATTGACTGTATTAACTAATGATACAAAAGCTACATTAACTCCATTCACAACTCCAGCAAAAGTTTTGAAACGTGTAGGTTGTTTACGGCAGACTTTTAAATATAACCAAGTTTTTTAGCTCATCAACTATTATCCCACTATACGCCATTATTGTTGTTGATGTCCCTCTGATCTGAAAGCGAGGCCAGTGTATTTCTCATATTCAGAGAGATTTAAGAAATATGTTACAAGAAACGGATATCGGCCAAATGTGTTAATCCCACCGAATTGTTTGATGCATTTGCCGTTGGCATACTTTAAAAATACCTTATTTGTATGCACATTTCTCGGACGTAAGGAAAGATACTTTTCAAATAATTATACATATGGTATTCCGGAATCATCAATAACAGCAAATTTGGGCCTTTTTCAATTTTTGATGGACGAATATTAATGAATAAAGTTGAACCTTCTCTACCGATATCAGACATGCATAAATTATACATTTCACATGAACCAAACAAGTCACATATAGCAACAACCTGAAGAACGATTCATTACTACAAGTTTTCCGAAAATGTCACAATACAATATCTTCAAACACAAATGTGACATCAGGAGCTTGAATAAAAAAATTACGTCACTGTTCTTTTGTAAAAACTAAATACTTCTTTGCTTCGTATCCTTTGTTAATTCCCTTTATAAACGCATGCAGTTTGTAAAAAGACATTAAATTAGTTCCATTCTTAATTTTAACATCGCTTGCAATTTTGAATGTACACACCAGAATGTTGACGATTTATACATACTAGAAAGAGACATACAATAAATAAGCAAAAATACAGTTAATTATGCAAACTAATCAATGTTTCCATTTCCATCATGTAAAGCATGCATTAAAGATTCAGTTTTTATTTCTGGAGAATATTTTTCTTTAAAATCTATTTTGTCAACTACAATTAGGCCACAATAAATAACTATGAAAAACAAAAACAGCATCCCAATATCAACCGAAACAACAGAAAACTAATCAAATTCCGTCACCATGTTAACAATATGAATTCATACAGAACAGTTCTTGTTAATACATTTCAGCTTTGAAATTGTGATGCAGGATGAAAAAATAGTGTATGATACACGTGTATAAATTCTTTTAAAGTAATTACGACATTAAAACCACTCTGATTCGCGTCGTGGCTTTAAAATTGTGCATGCTTTAAAGACTAGCTTATACACTTATAATATGCTATTGTCTAGTACTGCCCTCCCTTTGTCAAGCCGCGAACTTTTCTTTCTACCCTCATATATAGTTACATACAAATCTTCATATTACCAACAGTTATTTTCTTCACCAAATTCAAAAATTTGTGTAAGTACTGATGAAAAAATTAGATAACATACATTTCTGACTATAAAATTTCGGAAATATATCCTCATGATAGCTCATGTTCATGATTTTGATTACAATCTACAATTTCCACCTTACGAAATTTATTATTAAAATATAATCTCAATGCTCTAGTTCCGTGAATTTCTGACATTTTAAGCGATATGCATTTCTTTGTAATTTTGCTTAAATTCCATGGCTTCATATATAGATATCTTTGAATAAAAAAAAATTACATGTAATATACATAAATAAAACGGATTTTTTAAGATGTAATTCATGTCAATTTGATTCATTAAATCTATACTATTAAAATAAGAAATATCATAAAATATAACAACCCGAACTTCCAGTGGATTGCAGAATAAATTAACAGGATCGAAAAAAAAACTGAAGAGAAATGAGTTTGTGTCATCAAATACTTACCCACCTTTATACATACGAGTACATACATATACATATATCGGGTGTATACTTTTTTTATGAACCATAGGAAATTCAATGGAATTTTTTTCATATTGCTGTAAATTTTAGAACAAAAGCGTAAATACAAAAAAAAATGTTTAGAATTAAAAAGGGCATCTAACAAGTCCAAAATTATTATTTACATGCGTTTCGGTTACGAAAGAGGGGCAAACTAAAAGTAATAATTTTTAAATATTTAGTTCCATGAGCAATAGCATAAAACTTTAAATAGTTGTTTTGCGTAAATTTGGCAGATGACATCTGTCATAAAGTTTTAATGATTACTGAGTTCATTAATTTATTTATCAATACTCATGAATAGTTTTAACATCGCAGAAAAACTCCATAGAATAATATTAACAATTAAATATCATTTAATAAACTTTTATCTGTCAAAATCGTACAATACGACTATATGAATTGTTTGTTTTGTCTTGCACGGCACGGATTGTGAATAATACTAGTTTATATATCAAGGGAGTAAAGTTTGTCAGTATTAGTGAAGACCGAAGTTTGAATCCTGAGGGCGGATCCCGAGGGATGCCATCGCTTGAGACAAATAATGACTTTACTTCCGTGTTATATATAACATTTTATATACAAACGGAAAAAATCGTTATTTAGGTAATAAAAGAGACTATTAACAGCTACAAAACTAATAAGAATGAAGCACATTCCTATAAACGAAAGAACTATTATTTTTTTTAATTTTTCACAAAAATATTTTTTCAATAATAAATACAATTGATAATATTCGACATATCTGTTAATCAATATCAAATGAACACTAAGAAAATATAATTCTTCTTAGGTGGTACTGCAAATGGCCTTGAATCACTTTATTTCCCTAGGGTGTACTTGTTGTTTTTATTTCCTTCGGTAAATAATGAAGCACATTAAGTAATGATATCGATAAGAATAAAGTTAACATTATTTAACAGTTGTATATAAAATATATTACACATCACTACTTTAGGTTCAAATTTGTGTAATAAACGTACAATCAAAGAAAAATTTAATAAAAAAGGGCAAGAAAATTATATTTTGTACTCATTTATTTCTTCTTGCACAGAGAAAAGTATCATTGTAATGCAGGTGATATTTTCTTATTGGTCACCCAGACTCTTTTCTCAAACATATATATCCTTAAAAAACATTCCAGAGTATCTCAATTTTTTTTCTGACGAGTTTTATTTTGGGTTTAGTTTTGGATGACTTAAAATATACCTAATAAATGCAAATTAGGCAAATAGAAGTATCGTGATTTTTTACAAGAGAAACTGGAAAATATTTTGGCTGACATTAGGTCGAAGAAAAGGTCATTTCCGGAAATTTATGTTTTTTATTCTCATGTTAAATATATATTACTTTTTTAAAAATAAAATTTTTGTTTCGTCATTTGTAGAAACAAAATGAAATTATATTGGGTTTTTATGTAGTATTTCAAGTATCCCAAATCGATGAGTGACGAAACAGACAATATTTATATTTTAAAAATTTATAAATGGCCTGGATCTTTTATTTATTATGCTACACTGTTGCCTGCGTATGTCTACAATTTTTATTTTGAAATTGATGTAGTTCATTTTTTATTAAACAGCAAAGTAATAGTCAAGTCACCTAAATCAAATATAAAATTTAATATGTAACAAAAGCAAAACGGCCGCATTCTTGTTTAAACATAAAAATAAAAATATAGCACTGATTCTAATGTATCTTAGATAGCAACATAAAAAACAAAGACTGGTTGTGATCTTAGATAAATTTATTAATTCTTGGGTGTCTCGTGTAGATAATCGGTATTCAAAACATGCCGCACTGTGTTTTGCCTCCATTTAAATAACTCAAAGACCTTATAGATACACAAGCCATATTTTATTATGCTCAATTTAAATTTGTAATAAGCATATGAACTATTATATAAGATAAATTGTTTATTATGTAACATGGTAAGTTTTCAAACTGCAAGAAAAGTTTATTGTTATTAGAAACATGACCGGATGGGGTCAAGGCTTGAATTCATTATTATTTATACACTATATATACTATAATAGTAGTCCAAGAATTTTCCCGCTTCTTATCAGGTCTTCATGTAGGTGATGAATTTCTCCTAGACTTCTTCTTTTGGTTAATATTAAATTGATCCATTACTCGCTCTGCTTTCGCTATATTCCTCATCTCACCAGATATGAATTGGAACGAAGTCGTTTATAGTAACTCGTTGTGAGTTTTACCGATTTGACGTTTCGAGGCCGTCGGCGTGGACACCCGAGCATTACAGAAATCGAATCCGCGTGTTTATCCAGAGTTACTATAAACCGACCCATTTACCATAGTTATCCACTTTATCGTGCATCGAACCAAGTGCATTTTTCCGATGCCCCAGTCCGTAAGCCGAGGCAATCCAGGCTTTACATCGTACGCAGCGTGTACCATCGACCATCCGCGTACACTATGACACCACTCTACGAGCGTCGACGTTGATCTATCGATTATCTCAAAACCGCGTGCCTACTCTTCCTCCGCTATTACCGCCGTTAATCGCCGAAACAGTGCCACATCAGCGTCGCGACTCCTGGCATCGGACACGTCAAAACCGTTAGCCTACGATGCTATACGAATCCTGGAGATACCTGCATCTATTGCATCCGGCGTCGTTTTTCTGAAAACCGTAATTTCGTTAAGTCCCACCCCCGCACTCAATAACACCACACTCATCTGTACAGCGAATTACAACAAATTTGGTCACCAGATAGAGTTTGCTTAACTAGATTCGCGAATAAAGTCGTCTTGTACATTCTTTTCATCAACCCCATCTCCAAACTTGCTATCCTACCGTTGACGACCGAGCGACATAACGCCAACTTTCTGCACGCTATCCCCAAAATAGCGTTACACGTTAAAAACAATATTTAACACCGCGAAAATCACTATTATTTCTCCCGATCCAATCATAGTTTCCAACTTCCAAAACACATAGATTGAAATTATTTGAACAAATTTAATTTTATGTCAGTGCTTTATTATTCAATTTTTTTGTCAAAGATACAAACTCAACATTTTCGATTCCCTTTGTGAATATTTGTTACCGAATTGTTTTTATTTTCTCGTAGATTTTATGAATGTGATAAATCTACTTTATGGTATATCATGATCTAATTTTTGACATCTTTCGAAAATTAATTCAAGTAATTTGGTAATCCCTCTATTTTAATCGATTTTAACTCAACTATGAATCAAGTAGGCCAAAGGCCCACAACTCCTGTAGATCTTAGGAGGATTAAATTTTAAGTTATTACAAAAGGTATATATTTTTTAGAAACTGCACTTGGAATGAAAACTAATTGTCAGCGTAACTGCAATAAAGAATATTTACTTTCGAAGCAATATTTGGCAAAATCGATCATGACTAGAACTTTATCTCTTTGGAAGAGATTCGACTTTTTATATAAACTGTCTGCGGATTACAAGACTGAAGAAAAATGTTTGAAAGTGGTCTCTGATATATCCGATAAAGCGATTGAAAATCGTCGAAAAATACTGTGTGAAAACATATCAGAAGAAACTGATTTGTCAGATTCATGTACCAATGGAGAAAAAAAGAATACAGTTGGTATAGATTTTTTACTCACTAGCACGTTAGATGGTAAACCACTGCCCGAAGACGTACTTCGAACAGAAGTGAATAGCATAGTTGCTGGGGTAAGAATTAAACATAGGCTAGTATAAAAGTTTTCTTAGTTATTATTTGTATTTCCTTTTCTACTACGCGTACTATGAAAAACTCAGTCTGATTAACTGCACTTGAGATCCAATGCTAATATAGATATTTTTTGTGACAAATTTTATTTTATCATATAAAATATTTTTTGTACGAGTGCTGTGAAAAATAAACATTTACGTTCTCATTTGTCATCGTCTCCCACGGCAACAAGCGTTAAAGAACTTATTCGCTCGCTCGCAATATAATTTTTTTTTTTATTTAATTATTTACAATATTAAAATAGATTGTACACTTTTGACAATTCTTAATATTAATTCGTTACTTCCTGCTTGTCTGATTTTTTTTAAATATCGGTATACAGGGTGTTAATAGAAGGCTATTTTTTATAGACATTTCGATATCAAAATTGGGAAAATTATTTTTTATTTTTCATTTTATTCCTTTTTAGTCCGCCACTGCCGACATGAAATTTTTTATTAAAAATAATGAATTATCTAATCAGGAAATAAATTAATTCGCAATTATTTCCTATTCAATGTCTGTTTACGTGATTAGATAATATTATGTTTAATAAAAAATGCATGCTGGCAGTGGCGCTGTAAAAAAGAATTAAATGAAAAATGAGAAATAATTTTCTGAATTACGGAAAAAATCTTTTTGATTGAGAATCAGCACATCGAAATGTATAAACCCTCAATTTTAACCCTTTTTTAACACCCTGTATAAAACGCACGTAAAGTGTTATTGTCGCTTTCGGAAGGTTTCCGCGCTACGCTACGTGTCGCGGGTCAACTTCTTTCTTAAGTGACAAAATATTACTTTACGCTCTTAATACACATACTTCTATAGTTAAATAAAAACTGTAACTTCATATATGAGATACCACCTTAGATTGTTTACAAACCAGACAGATCGTAGTTCGTAGTTTAACATAGTCTCCACATATCTAATATCTCAAGTTTTTATTTTTAAGTGTCTCATTTTTTTGCCGGTCAGTGAACTTTTTTGCACGGTCGAGCTTTTTCAATGTTTACCGATAGGTTTTCCAAGGCAATAATAGCCTTATTTACAAATTACTGATCGGTAAGTGATGTGAATAAATTACCGATCAGGTGGCGAAGGCGGAAAGTACAGGAAAACAATGATCAAAGCTTATTTTGAAAATGACAACCAAAATATTTTAATGTCAAAATAATTTTTAAATATTTTTTTTTAATTTTGTGCATCGATCGTGCAAAAAACATAATAAATATAGCGGTCAGTAAGTTCTGTTCTACCAATATCGGATGTACGGGTATTGGAGATCTCGACTTTGTCTCGATCTCCAAAATCATTCTCCGCCGTTAGTAAGTACTTACTGCCCTTAATCCTTAAATAACTATTATATTTAGTGAAGTTATATCACGAACATTGTATGTAGTGATTCAACAATCCAAGTAGCTGACTCGAAATGTTCCAAATTTCGTTATTTTTTTTCCATTTCGCGAAATTACCATTTAGTTGTGCGTAATTAGGATAACTTTCTGCAAATAAATTGCATGCTAGGAATGCATTTTGATTTTTATGGGTCTTGCATCAAATAATAAAGTATTTGTTGAATCTACTGCCATTATTAAATTAATTATTACAAAGGTGACGAAAATTACCTTAATTATAATAATGTATAACAATGAAATACGAAAATGACAGATAATTTTATTTTATTTTAATGATTAAATGCTCGCACAACCTACTTATAAAATTTAAAATAGAAATGAAATACTAACTATTAATTTTTATCCAATTTTTCGCAACGTAAGGGTATATTATTATATCGTTGAATTTAGAAGAAAATTCTTTATTTAATGAATTAATAAAAAATATATAATGACATTTAAAAAAATGTAGCATTAATCCATAAGTTAAGTATCACTGGCTTTAAAATAATTTATTTATTTATTTATATATAAGGTAAACCAATAGTACAAAAATGACCAATAATAGGTTCACACAACTTAATTACAAACATATACACAAAGTATAAGATGAAAAAAAAAATATAATAATTATCTAAGACATTTATAACAGCACTTTTGAATTGTTTTAGTGAGAGGTGAAATATATCAATGTTACCAAATCTAAGGTTGTATGTATTCATTATTATATTAATTGGAGAGTTAATATGATTATTAGTATTACAAAAGGGTACCTGAAGTAAATTATTTGATCGTGTGTTTCTGTTTGAAGTGTAAATATTGAAATATGGAATAATACTAATCGAAAACATCTGATTATTAAATATTTTATGCAGAGTTAGCATGTCAATGAGAATTCTTCTATTTTCTAAGGAAGTCATATTGAAATATTTCAGTCTCATCAAATAACTAGAATGATCTACATTGAATTTTTTACATAAAATATGCACATAGTTTTTTTGTACGCTTTCAATTAATTTTACATTTTTTGTATACATAGGACTCCAAATAGTGGAAATATATTCCAATTTGAAACGAACTAATGAATTAAATAAACATATCAACGTCTCAGAATCATTAAAATGTTTACAGCTTCGTAATATAAAACCTAATACGATTGTTTTACTATAATTTCAGTATGGGGATTAAAATTCAATTTACCATCATCATCATATGTGATACCTAAATCTTTGGTAACATATTTGTTCTCTAAAATTACACCACGTATATTATATGGAAAATGAAATGATTCTGCTTTTCTTGTAAAATTTACTACATGACATTTTGAAACATTAAGTGATAGATAGTTGTTAGTACAATACGTCTGCAACTCGTTCAAATCATTTTGTAACTTCAAGGTATCGGATTCTGCTCTGATAATGTTGTAAAATTTTAAATCATCGACGTATAATAAAATAAAAGAATTCTTAAAACATGATTTCATGTCGTTAATGAATATATTAAATAACAAAGTTCCAAGGTGTGATCCTTGAGGAACACCAGATGTTACATTTATTAATCGTGTTTTAAATCCGTTGCAAGATACTAACTGTGTTCTGTTAGATATGTACGACTGAATCCATCTTAGTAATGAGCCTTGTATACCCAATAACTGAAGCTTATGAATTAGGGTGGGATGGTGGACCCGATCAAAGGCCTTACTGAAGTCCGTATATATTACATCAATTTGCATTTTTTTGTCCATCTGTGAGCTAAGAAATTCTGTAAATGGAATTAAGTTTGAACTGACAAATTTTTTTGAACAGAAACCATGTTTCTCTTCAATTATTACACTTTCTAAGGATATTCTGAGTTTTTTGGTTATCAGAGCCTCGAAAATTTTTCCAAACGTTGATAATATTGAGATAGGTCTGTAGTTGATAACATTTTTAATATCTCCTGATTTGTGAATAGGCGTAATAAATGATAGTTTCCATTCATCTGGAAAAGTAGCTGTTCGTAACGACTGATTAAATAAAATATGTAACGGTTCAGTTAGACAGACCGAGCATGTTCTTATAAATTTGGCAGGTATTTGATCAGGTCCACAACCCTTGTTTACATTAATTGTTTGCAAAAATTCAAAATTTCATTATAATATAAATATATATTGCTTAAATTTATGTGATTGAGATTGTGGTTTTCATTCTTATTGATAATATTGTTATTATTTTTAATAAAAACTAATTCCAAGAATTTTGCAAAAAGGTTACAAATTTCAGAACCATTTTTAGCCTCATGCTCATTATAGTAAACAATATTGGGTATCCCAGTATTTTTTTTTGAGAGTCTTTGCGTAACTCCAAAATGTTTTAGGATCTTTTTTAATATTCTTTTCTATAGTGTTGGTATAAATTTTGAAATCCTCTTTCATTTTACTTTTTATTTCATTTCGTAATTTAGAAAATGTAGAATAGTCTGAAAGATTCCCGTAAATTTTCCATTTATGATGATATTTATGTTTATCTTTGATTAACTTAATTAAAGACTTAGTAAACCATCTCGGATGACTGTTTTTATTTGTTTTTTATTGGAACAAATTCGTTCATTAAAGTATACAAAATGCTATAAAAAGTATCTATATTTACATTTATATCAGAATCAGCAAGTTTCATATTCCATTTAATATTTGATAGTTTATAAATTAAATCCTCATAATTACAATGATAAAAATTATATTTGACAATGTTATCACAAGAGTTTATAATTTTGTAGCTCATAATTAATTTCAAGCGGTGGATGATATTTGTCTATAGTACTTATGGGTGAATGATTCAAATTAACTTTATACCATTAATCTGAAACAAATTACATAGATTAATGGTATTTATAAATTCAAAATATGTGTCGTTGCTTATGGTGTTAAATTAAATGGCTCAAAATAATTGTGTTTAGGGATCCAGTCTATGTGGGGCAGATTATAATCACCAGCTATTAGGAAATTATTGTTGGGATAACACACGTGAAGTTTGGTATTTGGAAGAATGGTAACCCAAATATCCTCCGCAGCTGAACTGAAAGTCACTTCAAATTTGGATTTAATTTTTTTAGTCACTAATATGAATACACCACCACCTTGAGTTTTATAAGAGTCAGCTCGATCACGTCGGTATATTAAATATTTGTCGGAGTCACAAAATTCGGCTGCGTATAGCTAGCAGGCCCATGTCAGCAGAACCTAATAAAAACTAGTGCATATTTTTTTGCTATTTATTTGCCAATTAATTACCACAATGCCAATTTAATTGCCACTTTTTTTAAAAAGATACGGGGGGACTGCTAGATTGACACTCAAGTTAGCAGTCCCCTGGACTGTAATGCGTTACATTATAAAATATTAGTGTGTAGGAATTAATTGTCATTTAATTGCCACTTATTCATTGAAGATTTAAATAAATTCAGGCAAAAAAGTAAAAAAAAATACTACGATTAACATAAGACTTATAAATTCCATATCCAACTGATTATAGCAGAACCCAACAAAATGTATTCTACCATAAAGTTTAGACGTTAATAAACTATATCCCTTTTAATTACCACTAACTAACCGATTAAAATAATATTAAATGAGAATGAATCAATATACCGCACTTTTCATCTAACATTGAGCTTTGTAAATTAATTGCTCTAGCAGAATCCAACAAAATGCATTCTACCATAAAGTTTAGACGTTACTAAACCAGTATAAACTACATCCCTTTTAATTACCACATATTAACCGATTAAAACAATATTATATGAGAATGAATCAATATAACGTACTTTCATTCTAACATTGAGCTTTCTAAATTAATTTCTCTAGCAGAACCCAACAAAATGCATTCTACCATAAAGTTTAGACGTTACTAAACCAGTATAAACTATATCCCTTTTAAATACCACATATTAAACGATTAAAATAATATTATATGAGAATGAATCAATATAACGTACTTTCATTCTAACATTGAGCTTTCTAAATTAATTGCTCTAGCAGAACCCAACAAAATGCATTCTACCATAAAGTTTAGACGTTACTAAACTAGTATAAACTATATCTTTTTTAATTACCACATATTAACCGATTAAAACAATATTATATGAGAATGAATCAATATAACGTACTTTCATTCTAACATTGAGATTTATAAATTAATTGCTCTAGCAGAACCCAACAAAATGCATTCTACCATAAATTTTAGACGTTACTAAACCAGTATAAACTATATCCCTTTTAATTACCACTTACTAACCGATTGAAACAATATTATATGAGAATGAATCAATATAATGTACTTTCATTCTAACATTGAGGTTTGTCAATTAATTGCTCTAGCAGAACCCAACAAAATGCATTCTACCATAAGGTTTAGACGTTACTAAACCAGTATAAACTATATCCCTTTTAATTACCACTAAATAACCGATTAAAACCATATTATATGAGAATGAATCGATATACCGTACTTTCATTATAACATTGAGCTGTGTAAATTAATTGCTCTAGCAGAACCGAACAAAATGCATACTACCATAAAGTTTAGACGTTAGTAAACCAGTATAAATTATATCCCTTTTAATTATCACATACTAACCGATTAAAACCATATTATATGAGAATGAATTAATATACCGCACTTTCATTAAAACATTGAGCTTTGTAAATTAATTGCTCTACCAGCACCCAACAAAATGCATTGTACCATAAAGCTTAGTCATTAATAAACCAGTATAAACTGTATCCGTTTTAATTACCACATACAAACCGATTAAAAAAGTACGGTATATTGATTATTATTATTATCATATAATATTGTTTTAATCGGTTAGTTAGTGGTAATTAAAAGGGATATAGTTTATACTGGTTTGTTAATGTCTAAACTTGATGGTAGAATGCATTTTGTTGGGTTCTGCTAGAGCAATTAATTTACAAAGCACAATGTTAGAATGAAAGTACGGTATATTGATTCATTCTCATATATTATTTTAATCTGTTAGTTAGTGGTAATTAAAAGGGATATAGTTTATACTGGTTTGTTAATGTCTAAACTTTATGGTAGAATGCATTTTGTTGGGTTCTGCTAGAGCAATTAATTTACAAAGCTCAATGTTATAATGAAAGTACGGTAGATTGTTTCTTTCTCATATAATATGATTTTAATCGGTTAGTATGTGGTAATTAAAAGGGATATAGTTTATACTGGTTTAGTAACGTGTAAACTTTATGGTAGAATGCATTTTGCTGGGTTCTGCTAGAGCAATTAATTTAAAAAGCTTAATGATAGAATGAAAGTTCGTTATATCTTTAGATTAAATATTTCGAGAGAAGGTGCCATCTATCCCTCCGTATACGAATTATTTCTGAGTTAGTTCAAAAAATACATAATAGGTGGATGTTGCACAGTGTTGCCACGTAGCTAGAACAGCAAGTTAAGATTTTATAAAGGTTTTTAGTTTGCTACTGTAAAACAAATATACATGTACATTGAAGATTCAAAATATATTAACTGGTTATTATGAAACAATATTTTTGAATTATTGATTATTGAATACCTCTAACAAATAGTATCTGGCAATGCTGTCAGCACGATTTACCGTAGTTCATAGTTTTGTGGTGGGAGTCACTAGCTATCTATAATAATTTTGCGAATAAAAAGAGACAGATATAGTATCTTGCTAGGCCATAGCGTTGCCGTTCTTATATGTATTATATATTCAAAGGTTATGTTGATTCATTCTCATATAATATTTTATTAGTTTATTAACGTCTAAACTTTATGGTAGAATACATTTTGTTGGGTTCTGCTATAATCAGTTGGATATGGAATTTATAAGTCTTATGTTAATCGTAGTAATTTTTTATTTTTTTTTACCTGAATTTATTTAAATCTTCAATGAGTAAGTTGCTATTAAATGGCAATTAATTCCTACACACTAATATTTTATAATGTAACGCATTACAGTCCAGGGAACTGCTAACTTGATTGTCAATCTAGCAGTCCCCCCGTATCTTTTTAAAAAAAGTGGCAATTAAATTGGCATTGTGGTAATTAATTGGCAAATAAATAGCAAAAAACTATGCACTAGTATTCATTAGGTTCTGCTGATATGGGCCTGCTAGCTATACGCAGCCACAAAATTCACTATCAAGTACAGTATTATTTAACCACGTTTCAGTTAGAAGAATAATATCATAATTGTTGCTCGAAATTTCATTATATATATATATATATATATATATATATATATATATATATATATATATCAATTAGTTTTGTTTTCATTCCTCTAATATTCTGATAATAAACGTTTAGCTCCACTGTTAATTTAGGATTTAAGTTTCGGTATTAATTGAAGACTTTAAAGTTACACTATTTTAACGAGATCTTTTTCTGAGTTAATGAGTATTATTGGAGATGATTCTGTTTTGGGCACGAATATTTTAAACGATTTTACCCAGACAAATTTGTACTTTTTTTCGTAGGATTTGGATTTGACATTTTTTAAGAGAAGCTTTTTTTCTGGAGTAAGATGATCGTTAACGAATATAATATTATTTTCCGAAAAATTTAACTGACTGGTATTAATGTTTTTATTATGTCGCGAACTGGCAATATATTTATCTCTTTTTAATCTCGACGTGAAACGCACAATAATGGTTTTCGGTTTATTGCTATTATGGTGAAATGGTGCAACACGGTGGACAGCATCAATGTCATTTTCGGTAATAGGGCAGCTAACTAATTTTCCTAGATTGCTGACTACATTAAATTTTCATTTGGCTTTTTCGGGAATGCCAACTATTTCTAGGTTATTTAATCTAGATCTTTGCTCTAATTCTGCAACTTTAGCTCTTAGTACACCGCATTCTGCTTCTAGTTTGTCAACTATGGTTAATTTGTCGTTTATTAATTTTAGTTTTTGTTCTTGTTTTTTGTTTGTTCACCCAACTATTTCACATTTCTTACATGTCCACTTTAAGGTTGGCATAGCAAGTAATGCTCTCTTTTCATCATTTGTAACTGTGCCACAAGTATAGAGGTATGATTCCTGACATGGACCCCCACAAGCCAACCCTGGATTAGTTCTATTTATGTTGGTTTTACATATGCCGCACAAGTTGACCATTGTAATATTTATATAGAAAAAATACTGAAGATAAATAAATAAATCATATGACCTGCTGTAGGTGAATGAACACTGTGAGAAGATGTTTGTACTTGACTTAAGTATAAACTTTTGTCAAAAAATTTGCAATTATCGACCTTATGGACCTCAAATGTGCACACAATAATTTAAATTCAGATTAAACTAGGGTACACTTTGAAAATTTATCACTATGACACTAATCACTGAACCCTTAGAAATTAAATTTTAAAAGAAAACACTAGTAACGTATGGAAATAGAACATTTTTTAACTTAAGTTTTATAGAAGGAGCAATGAAGAGGGATTTTTTCTATAAAGAAACGAACGTTTGCTTTGTAATGTTATACTTATTAAAACACGAGATTTTAAATAAAAACAGGACTACTGTAGGAATAAAATAATTGTGAAACACGAATACTTCACAAAAAAAAATCTGATGTGGCCAGCACATTACCTATCGTCAATCCCGTATATTATGTACAAATTGGATACATAAATTTTCTTCCAAAAGATCCTATATTTCATAAACAAACTATGCACATTGCACTTGACACTGACATCTTTTTCTTCTTTAGCTTTTCCCATTCGTTAGGGGTCGCTATTTTATATTTTCTTCTCCACTCATTTCTGTTTTGCGTGTCTTTCTCGTTCAGTTCCTTTTCTCTCAAGTCTTCCGCAATACAGTCCTCCCATCTTATCTTTGGTCTTCCTCTATTTCTTCGACCTTCTATTACTAAGCTATTCAATCTTCTTCAAATATGTTTTTCATCTATCTTCATGACATGGTCAAACCAATGTAATCGTCTCTCTTGTATCTATGTAGAAACTTCTATCATTCGAACCATTTCCCTTATCCTTTAATTCCTTACCTATCTTTCTGTGTCTTCCCCAACATCTATCTCAACATCATCTTTGCCACATTCATTTTCTTTTCATTGATACTGACATCTGACAATTTGAATTATCTGAATATAATAGCAGTTTTCATCGTTAGCCTAGCTGGCTGATTTATGAAATTGAATATATTTATAATTATATAATTCATATCTATTGAATAAGAAGTATAAAATGCAATCACGCTAGAGCAAGATAATCAACATCGTCAGTAAAATTAATATTCCGCTGAACTGCTAATGCAACACGATCTCACGGCTTGTTACGTGCAAATTAAAAAATTTGAAGCTTTTAGTGCAAAATTCCATTAGAAAGTGTGATCATAGCTGAACAACATGGATTTTGTTCCAACAAATCTGTTGTAAGTAATTTAGTGCCTTTTAAAGAATTTTTTGAGTTCAAACATGGACGAAAGAAAACAAGTTGACGTTATATACACGGACTACAGTAAGGCGTTTGATCGGATCCATCGCCCTACACTCATTCATAAACTAAGTAACTTGGGAATCCAGGGAACATTATTGAGATAAATTGAGTCGTGTATAACACATAAATCGCAATTCGTTTACTACAATGGCTTTAAATCACGTACCATCACTGTAGCATCTGGAGTACCACAAAGCTCTCATCTGGGACCTTTACCCATTGCTTCCAGTATTAAAATTTCCTGATGTATATCAAACGTAAATGATTGCATAGACTTATAAAGGGATTTAGATAAATTCTTCAATTATTGTACATTAAATCATCTATTTCTTAATATTAAAAAATGTCATTATGTTACATTTACAAGAAATCAAGACCTTGTAACATTTCACTATAATCTCGATATGATTACTATAAAAAGAGTCAATTGTTAGAGATTTGGGAATAATTTTTGATCTGAAATTAACTGATAATAATCATATAACTGAAATGGTAAAACAATCCTATAGGATGCTTGGTTTCATATTACGTCAGTGTAAAAACTTCACTGATCCGTTCTCTATTATTACGTTGTATAACTCCCTTGCACGTTTTAAATTAGAATACGCATCAGTAATTTGGAATCCCATGTATAATAAAAACGTAAGGCTTGTTGAAAGTATTCAAAAAAAAAAAATTCTGTAGGTATTATGTAATAAATTTAAAGTAGATGCGAATAACTATGAAGCTAGACTTCATCATTTCAATATGATCAGTCTGGAAAACAGAAGAATTTTTGCAGACATGGCACTACTCTAAAAATATTTAATAACAAAATTAACTGCAGTGCAATTTTGCAACTTTTTACATGTGACTCAGAAAACAACTCATTTAAGTACACTTTTTCATTTACCTATAACCGCAACTAATAACCACAAAAATTCTCCTGTCCATAAAATGATGTCAAAATATAATGCTAGTTTCACCCATATAGATATTTTTTATTTAAATTTCACTTCATATAAAAAAGGAATAATGAGTGATTTTCAAATTTGTGTTGTTAATTATACATGTACAACAATCAACAAATGACGATATGACACCTAAATATAGCCACCTAATAAGGATTGTTTGTTATTTATCTCATGCTTCGTTATTTGGTGTTATTAAATATAAGTGTTTAATTCGAGTTTACTATAAAATAATATCTGCCTTTGTTGTTTCAATTCTAAGAATATGAAGTATTTTTTTAAAATAAAATTATGCTTTTTAATTAATAATACCGCTGTCTATAAGCTTGCTCACTATTGGTAACTTTTTTTTTGAAGAGATACGAAGTTGGTTAAATGAGCAAAATTGTGCCATTTTATATTAAAAAAATTGTCATGTCGACAAAAAAAAATTGTATCAGCGGTTCCCAAAATTTGGGACAAAATATTTTTTTTAAATGGAACCATATATTTTTTATTCTTTTATTCGAAAGAGTATTTTTTTCTCTTTTCAATAAGGTAGTGTTGTTTATGTACAATTTTATCAAATAAAAGACATTTATTTAACCAAATAACATTTGGAAACATTTTTTTTATAGTTATTTTATTAACTTATTTTACAGTATTAATAAAATATTCAAAGTAAAAATTCAAATTAAATGCTATCATTTCTCAGGCACATTTCAGTTCATTTGGAAATAGTTCCGACCGTTCTCCCGTTTTACGTGACTGATATCAGACATATTATATATACAATTGTTTCCATGGTTTATTTAGTTAAATGAACTCAAAACTGTTTACATCTGTATATAAATAGCGGAAAATTTAGATTTTTCATTAATCTTTTGCAATATAAATTTATCTCTACCAAATTCAGTCAAATAAATATGATTTCTTTGTCTTCCTTTAATATATTTATAGCGCGTATTTCATTTACTGAAAATTGTATATCTAAATAATTTTAGGGTTATGATACAACGGCATCAGCAATAAGTATAATGATATATGCCTTAGCGTCTAACAAAGAAGTGCAAGTAAGTTATGTTTTATTACAAAAGTAATAATAATTTTAATTCTAAAAAAAAATGATCTATAGGATAAAGCGGTCGAGGAACTGAAAAATATTTTCGGTAACGACCGCGACAGGTCCGCCACCATGAAGGATGTGGGTGAAATGCGATACTTGGAACTCGTCATAAAGGAATCCATGAGATTCTATCCACTTGTACCCTTTATTGCTCGTAAAGTGACAGAAGATGTGGATTACAGTAAGTTAAATAATAATTAATCTTCTCAAGAATCATTAAATACTTAAAATTGGTATATTAATAATTAATAGTACTCAAATACTGTACCTACTATGCGAAGGAAATTTATTTATACTTAACTAAGATTTGACAATTTGGCCGTATTATATAAAATGACTACTCGTTTTATAAAAAGTCATAAGTAATTGTACAATCTGGAATCTGGTTACGACATACATACTTTTACATATATTTGTTATTTCCAGATGGATTTTTTTAATGTTTACCGATTTTAAGCGTTCCTTAAAAAGACCAATATTGCATCGAAATGAAAAAGTCAAATGAATTATTATGGGGTCTCGTGGCCGTGTGCCTGAGTGTCTGGTCGCGAATCTGGGGACCCGGGTTCGATCCCGACCGACGACAAAAATTACATCGCATTTTAATGGCACAAAATTGACCCCTGTGGCGCACTCTCCACGCCAGCAATGAGTGCCCGTGAGGTGACGCCTGGTAAGCGCCCGCACGGTACAAATATTCCATCATTACCGATATCTGTGTACGAAGCAGATTGGCACACCCAGCAATGGGTAATATGCCGTGATGAAATATTTATTTATTTATTTTATTTAATTATTGTACATTGCAATCAAAATTTCGATTTGTATTTTTTTTTATTTAAGGGTCGCTTAAATTTAAGTTTTTGTGAAACTGGACATTTATATTTAAATAACTATTATATATATTTATATTTATACCAGGAAGTGGTAGGGGGTGTTTTCAACGGCACCGTTTGGAGGGAAACTTTTATTGCTTATAACTAGTGTTCTATCGATTCTATAGCAAAAAAATAAAAAAAATAAGGGGCATCACTTTTGA
Source organism: Harpalus rufipes (assembly GCA_951394225.1). NCBI lineage: Eukaryota > Metazoa > Arthropoda > Insecta > Coleoptera > Carabidae > Harpalus > Harpalus rufipes. Next base: position 34,898,066 of record OX596282.1, on the reverse strand, counting down.
GACACCTGCATATATTTAAAACTATGAGTCCTTTATACTATTTTTTATATTTGCGCCTTTTATACTAAAATATTTTTAAAAAAAAACTGCTATAAAACTGAGTTGATTTTGGGAAATTTGTATTTATTAAATTATTTGAAAGTTCACGTCAATTTTGATTTTGTACATAAGTAAATGTCTAGTACCAACCTTCTAAAACAAAATATTGCGTACCGAAATGAAATTTTTTTCGATACGCAATTGGGTTTCATAATGACTATTATGAATGCAAAATATAAAAACAATCTTCCTTTTATATTTGTTATTTTATACTTCACTTACATACCGTATTTTTTCAACTTTGTAGAGGGTACTATAATTCCAAAAGGAACAACATTATTATTCTTCATTCATGGAGTTCATACATTATCAGTATATGACAAACCAGATGAATTTATTCCTGAAAGATTTCTGCCAACAAACGATATTATGCCATATACATTTCTTCCTTTCAGCGCTGGACCGAGAAATTGTTTAGGTATAGTACATTTATTTTTAACTTAAGGTCGATTGCACCAATATTTAATTGAAAAATTAAATTAAAATCAACGTTTTTATATGTATAAATTATATTAACTTCATTGTTGATTATTTCCAAATTAAAATATTGGTGTACCGGCCAGTAATATTACAATAAATCTCAAGTATTTAGTGCGTTCATTTATTATCATCATAAAATAAAAGGGCATCAAGTGCGGTCTAGGCTTTGGTAGAATCTACTCCTCTAAAGTCATATGTTATTATAAAAAAGAGATTTAAAAATTTTGATAGTCATTCTGTATAAATACTATACATATGTATATAGGTGTCCGGATTTCATGGGCCAACAATGGGATCTCCGAATTTATAGGCACAAGGTAAGAGATACAACTTCGGTTAAATGGGTCACCTGGCGCGCCTTGGAAATACTATCTTAGATTTGCTTTTGTTTTGGTAAAAATTCTCATAGGCTCTAAATTATAACGAAAAACTGATTTTGGTCGAAATTTGATTTTAAAGAACTTTTAAACAATTGGTAATCCACAAAAATAATTCATATAATTTTTTAATAATGAATAAATTAAGATTTTAAAACACAAACCTTATACCAATCGAAAGAATAGAAATAAATACATATTTTTTTAAAGTAAAAATCAAATACGGGTTTCATTTAAAAAATGATAGTTTGTTATATTTGAAAAATTTAACAATAGAAAAATTATTTAATCGTGCGCCGCTGGTTGAATAATAAAAATATCTAACTTTTTTATTTGAAACATTTTTGTAGATTACAAATTCGTCATTACCTAACGTTAATTCCAGATAAGAATTCAGTAACCAGAAGACCGTTGTATCCCATAGAAAACGTAAATTTTTGTTCTAAAATTAAACGTGAGATTTGAATCTAGTGATATTTAATTATGACTGGAGTTTAAAAAAGAAAATGTTATTTAAAAAAAAAAGTTTTATTATTGCTAAACAAATATTAATATTGCATGTAATTCAATTGAAGAAATTGTAGAAAAATAATTATTAATAAAAATAATAGAATTTTGAAAATAACAGTTTAATGAATTAGCTTATTTTCAAAAAGTACATTTTAATTTTAATAAGACTACATCGGTACATTAATGTTCGTTTTGAGAGACTAATAAAGTAGGAATTTATCTCCAAATGACAAATATAATTAACATAAAATCTAAGGTTACCACGTAACTGACAGATGAAGATCTCATATTCTATTTTTACATAGGTGTACAAACAAAAATACTTTGAAATTTTGTTTAATTACTTATCAATATTTGTTGTATCTAATATTTTTCATTATAGTACTATTTACATAGATACATATATTATTATCGTATTATTATTAAAAATTGTAAATTTATATTACCGTATACTATGAATGTGTACGCCTGTGCAATTCCAGAGAAAGAGGTGGTTAGATAGACAAGTAAAAGTAATTATATGTAAACTTGCGATTTCGACCAAGCAGAGCCCAAATTTGAGAAGCTCTATGCTAGACCACACTGTCTTCTTATCTGGACCGAAATTTAGTAGCATGTGTTTAAAAATCAAAATATAATCTTGATCTTGTCTTGTAACCAAGACAAGACTAAGACATGAAATATATTTTATGTCCCACGATAAGACAAGGAAGTATCATCAAGAATCAAGACTTCTTGTCAAGAATCTCTGACTATGATTTTCAAAACAAATATTTTTTTTTAATCCAAACCGACAGTTGAAGGTATAAGTTTAAATTTTCGGGTAAGTACCTCGTCCTCATAATATAGGCTTGTACGTTAACAGATTGTCTTATGAAACTTGTTTTTTAGTATACTATTATTTTAGTTGGCTGTGACCTGTCACTTCAATTATTAGTTTTGTTTATTTTATTCTGACTAAGTTTTTTAACGAATGTATCAAAATATGTTTTGTGCGTTGCAATGCTGCATTGAAATTGGTGGTTATTATTTGAGCAATTATTAATAAATAAAAAATAAAATAAATAAATATTTCATCACGGCATATTACCCATTGCTGGGTGTGCCAATCTGCTTCGTACATAGATATCGGTACAAATATTCCATCAATTGTATTAAAAAATTAATATACATAATTATTAAAAAAAGTTCAATGCTATATAGAAGTTAAAATAAATAAAACTAATAACTGACTTGATTTTTGTGTTGATTGGCCCCCAATTGCTGTTAATTAACTAGTTATTTAGTATTAAATTTAAAAAATTATTAGAAAAACAAATAAACTGTCAAATATAGGATTTATATATGTATTTTATTTTGTCCCAATATGTAGTTGTTAGGGCTCGTATGTTTATTAGAAGAGTAGGACGTAGGACAAAATCCTCACAGAGCGAAAGAATAGATATAATTTGAATTATTAGTGTACACAAGAAATGTTAAATTCGATACTTATGTAATATAAAATGGAAATGGCGTGAGATATTGTGCTGGCCACAACAGATTTTCTTATTACAAGTAATAGAAAAAAAATGGCTCATATAAAAGTTTTATTATTTTAAATATATTATTTGACGGCACAGGTAGATACTTTTCAAAAAGTCAGGTTTACAAGATACAACTATCAACTTTTGTTTTTAAATAGCAACCTATAATTATTTTACTAAAATATAAACAGATATTTTTTTGTCTTTCCAACGATGTATTAGTTTTTATTAATTCATTTGGAAAAATTCGAGAAAAATAAGATAATTGAGATATATGAAAAATATTTTTTATTCAAATATTCTAGGAGGCTATAGGAAATTAAATAACAAATAAATAAGTAATTAATAAGTAAATAATAATAAATAAGACGGCGGGATAGCACAGTGGTAGAGCGCTAGCCTCTGGACTCAGAGGTCCTAGGTTCGAATCCGGGTTAGGTCGAATTTTTCTCGACTGATCTTGATCGGTATCTACTCCCGTTACCTTTTCAAGTTGGGATACAATTAACTTGGCAATCACTAAGCTATATAGCACCGGCTGGTGGTTGTAACAAGGGCTTGCTCGGGTGGGCAACACACATCTACGTAAGAAACTGCGTGGCAATTGTAAAAAATTAATAAAAATAGATGTTGTGTGCGAGACCATTCTAGGGATATAAGCTGTAAGGGTTGAAAATCCCGAAACAAATACATACATACATAATAATAAATAAGCAACAAACAAATGTTTACTTTATAGATATTAACTGTTTAATATTGTTACATTTTGTTTATTTTCACATAGCCACCTATAATATTTATATAAAAATTATTTCTCATTAAAGGGAAGGGGGGAGAGTCGTCTTCCCAGACTCACCCTGAACAATCATTTTCTTTTATAATATTTATATGTGTAAATGATTCGATTTAATAGTTGTTGTTTATTTATTACAGGTCAGAAGTATGCCATGATAGAAATGAAAGCAACATTTTCAAAACTTCTTCGACATTTTGAGTTCGAGTCTGCAGGACCAGATTACAAGATGGAGTTAGAACCCTACATAGTTATGAAGCCCGTAAATGGAATATATGTGAAAATTAAACCAAGAATTTTCTAAATAAATTATCTAAATATCATGTCTATAAAAAAAAGGTTACAGAAATAAATGGTTTACATACAACTGCCTTTCATTTGAAACAAATGAACATGGACAAATTATGCATCAATGGAAAGCAAAAAATATTTTCCTTTTAACATGATATCTATGTAAAAATTACATCTTTGACATAACTTAAAATCCAAAGTGATAAAAAATGAGCATCGCCAGTTGAAGGAACATAAAAAATGTACTAGAGTGCAAACCAAAACTTATTATTTCATACTTAGTAGCCATTTCGAAAATCAAATTTACATTTTTGTCTATATCTAGTGACCTATGCATTTTATTCGGATTCCGACTGCCGCCCTTTACGAAAATATTTCTTCTGTCAGTAAAATTTGGATATATTGGGCAATCATTATATTTCCATTGTCCGAAAGCCAGAACTAATATGTTAATTAAGTTATCTGTTTACGTTATATGTAACAATACGAATAAAGTACTAAATAAATTCGATATCTTCATTTCTATGCTATATTACGTATATATTGTATTTGTATTAACATTTGTTTTTTATATATCTAATGTCACACCTGTATTTTATATTTTCTGTATATTTTGTCCTATTATTGGAATGACTGTTGGGCAAATAAAGATTATTATTATATATCAATAAAAATGTGAACCTGATGGCGAAATTTGGATTTAAAACAAGGGAGCAATTTTATATTATTCGTACGTTTTTACATAGGCACGTGGTATTTACAGGTGATTCATCCGTCTGTTCTTTTTAATAACTCAATTATTTTAAATTAAAGGGATTTTTTTTCAAATAAACTTCATTTTATATTAAACTGTATATAAATATGCAGTATAAAATTTTCTACAGAGTGTTCCATTATTACGCAATGGTATGTAACTTTACCTTTTTTGTTTTTACTAATATTAAAGATAATTAAATTCTCTATCTGATACATTTAAATATTTTATTATATCTTCTATAGATTTAGAGATAAAATAAATATAATATACAGGCTGTTCCACGACTCGAGCGACAAACTTTTACCATATATTCCAGGGGTCATTACGATCAAAAAATGTTATATGACCTATAGATGAATTCCTCTTTGTTTCGGAGATATCAAAGAAATTAAGAAACAAAATGATAAAAGAAAATTTATTCATCAATGGATAGCTAATTAACACAAAATTACAACAACTGTTCAAAATGAGAACCGCCATTTTCTAAACATACAGCTATCCTTCGAGTCATAGAATGTTGCCAGTTAATTACTGCCAATTCATTCTTTAGAGAATTAGTAGCTTCAACTATACGGTCAGTCAACTCTTGGCGTGTATCTGGTTTACCATTATTATACACACGAGATTTGAGGCAACCCCACAGAAAAAAATCTAAAGGCGACAAGTCAGGTGACCGAGCTAGCCAATGTACAGGACCACCTCGTCCTATCCATCTTTCCGAAAAAATTTCATTAAGAAACACCGTCACTTGTCTCCCAAAATGTGGTGGTGCCCCATCTTGCTGGAACCACATGCCACGAAACAAAGAGGAATTCAACTATAGGTCATATAACATTTTTTGATCGTAATGACCCCTGGAATATATGGTAAAAGTTTGTCGGTCGAGTCGTGGAACACCCTGTATAAAATAATCTGTTGTAATAAATTTTACAGCTGCTATGGAAACCAATTTAAAAATTAAAATATTTGTAACTGACAGATAAATGTCAGTGTCATCCGGAGACATTACTGAAGACTTTCTGGGAAGTACATACATATATTATTTCTTATTGTTTTAATAATTAGATATTTAAAATTATGGGTATATTATATATATATATATATATATATATATATATATATATATATATATATATATATATATATATATATACCCTTCAGAAATACTATTAATCCTGACAATAAATTGGAAACATCTCCAAAAATTAGAAGAGTAGGACAAAATTTGTTCGTAAAATGAATTTAAATTAAAAAATCTAAATATAAAGAATAGATGTAAGTAGAATTTTTGGTGTAGAGTGCAGGTATACAAGAAATGTTAAATACAAGAGGCCGCGAGCAGTCATGTGACTTTGTTGGCCTTGACAAGCACATATGGAGGCCTGTGTCAGAATGATAGCTAGTAATTATGTACATAGATGTCAAATATCGTAATTTTTCATTCTAAATATCATGATTTTCCAATTCCATGTGGTTCATTTTCATAGACAAGTAAATTCCACACTCCTGGTGACAAATTAACCACGTGTACTTTAAAAATATTAAAATTTTGAATGAAAAATTCTGACAATTAACATCTATGTACATAATTACTAGTTGTCATACTGTCGCACCCTATACTTATGTAACCAAAAACGGAAGTGGCGATAGGTATTGTGCTGGCCGTAACAGATTTCTTTTAATTGAGCTCATCTGATAATATTAAATAAGATTTAATAATGAAATATCGGATTGTAATAAATGAAATATTTAATTTTTTTTTAATTTGGAAGGTGTACTATAAAAATAATGACATGCAAAGCCTTCTGTATTTAATACAAATGTAATATTTTAATCATTAATATAACATACGTTTCTTTTATACTGTTGGATAGCAAATTTAATTTGCTATTCAAATTTGAATAAATATATAGAAGTTCCATTTGAAAATATACACTTACATACAATTGCGTAACCCTGTATAGTGGAAAATTGTTAATAGACCTATTGTTTCCAATTAATTAAACTACAATATCTAATACTTATTGTAAATGTTGATAAATTTTCTTATGATAGTCTCTGTAAGTTTAAATTATTAATTAAACTCAACTTTATGTATTTCATTAAATTTAACTAAGCTAATTTAATTTTATTGCTTTTTCAATACTCCCCCTCAATAAAATTATTTTATAATATTAACAATACAAAATTACATTGTATTCATTCATATTTTAAGTTTAATCATTTAAAAAAAAATGTTTAATGGTTTTGTGAGAATATCGGCAATTTGTTCTGATCCTAAAATATGTAGTAGTTTTATTTCCTCATTTTCAACTTTATCTCTAACAAAGTGGTATCATCTTATGTCTACGTGTTTTAATCGTTTGTGATTTTCTGGATTCGTCGCTACTCGTATTGCTGACATTTTATCTTCGTGTAGGATCACAGAAATAGTTTTGTCGATCAGCCAGCATTGCTTCGCTTGCAGCATGACTCATTGCGACATACTCAGCTTCACATGTAGATATTGGAAGATTGTATCTGGAAGTCCTGGATACGGTTGATCCAAATACCTTAAACAGATATCCGAAAGTAGATAAAATAAAATAAATAAATATTTCATCAGGGCATATTACCCATTGCTGGGTGTGCCAATCTGCTTCGTACACAGATATCGGTAATGATGGAATATTTGAACCGTGTGGGCGCTTACCAGGCGTCACCTCACGGGCACTCATTGCTGGCGTGGAGAGTGCACCACAGGGGTCAATTTTGTGCCATTAAAATGCGATGTAATTTTTGGCGTCGGTCGGGATCGAACCCGGGTCCCGAAAGTAGATTTCCTGTCATTATGATCCCCTCCCCAATCTGTATCACAAAAACCTTCTATTATATCTGAAACAGAGTCTTTTTTATAACACAAATTTAAATTTAAAGTTCCTTTTATGTATCGCATCACACGTTTTATTCAATAGTTCGTTGATTGGTAGTCCTTGATACCGACTCAAAATTCCAATAATGGCACAAATATCTCGACGTGAACTTACCATCCCGTACTATCATTTTGAACCGTTCTAGCACTTGTTTTAAATAATTCGTTTGATTTATTTTTATTTCACCCGTTTTTAAGTCCTGTTTCATGTTTATTCCAAGATAGTTTTCAACTCTCATTTTGAATTTTTTTCACAAATTTTCTTTTATTTTCTTCACTCCAATTCATTTGATCCAATGATTAGAAGGTCATCTACGTACAAAAGTACAAACAATTTTTCTTTCTTCAGGTTTTTCACGTACAGTAGTCGTTTAAGGATCTTTAAATTTTTCTTCCTCCATAAATGAATTAAATTTTTCGTACCAGTAACGTGGTGATATTTTCAACCCGTATAATAACTTTTTTAATTTGCATACTTTTTCGTTTTCAGCATGAACTCCTTTGGTAATTTTTATGAACACATCTTTTTTTTATTTCTCCATATCAGAACGCACTCTTGACATCCATCTTGACGATTGGTGATTCAAATTTATTTGCACGGCCAATATGGTTCTTAAGTTGTTACTTTAACAACTGGAGAGTAAATTTCAGAATAATCAAAGCATTCCTTGATAACCTGTTGCTACCAACCTAGCCTTGAATTCCCCTGGGTTTCCAATTTTTATCTAATTTTATTTTTATAATCCACTTAATGTTGCAATTTTTCGGTTTGTTTACGATTATCCACGTATCATTTTCTTCCAATGTATCCAGATTTCATCGCTATTTTCCATTTATCTTTGTTTTCACTTTCCATTACTTCTTCATATATAGTCGGTTCATCTAGATCTGTATATGTTGTCAATCCTAACTCATAATCATTTAAATGATGCGGTTTATGCAGTGTACTTCGATTTCTTAATTTTCTTGCTTCTTCATTTTCGGTTTCATTTTCTTCAGGTTCTTCTCACACTAGCTCAACATTTCTTTCAATTTGTACATTATTATTTTCTGTACCTTTTGGATCATCTATTGTTTTTTTCTACCGTACTGTTTTGGTTTCTTTTTGTCGGATAAAAATGTTACATCTCTTACAATCCCGACTATATTTCTGTCTTCGAAGTAGATTCTGTATCCTTTAGTATTTTCGTCGAAACAAATAAAAAATCCTGTTCGACTTTTGGGGTCCCATTTTTTACGCTTAGGTTTGGGCACGTGTACATACAGCTCAGATCCGAAAATTTTAAAATATTTACTATCTACGTTTCTTTCGTACCACATTTCATATGGTGATTTTTCTGCCACTGGGCTCGTGCCAGTTCGGTTTATTACATAAGTTGCTGGGTTTACTGTTACCCATTTTTTTTATCTAGTGTTTAGTATTTAGTAGAGTATTCCCTGCTTCCATAAGTGTTCTCATTTCACGTTCGCATTTCCCATTTCGTTCGGGAGTGTACGGTACATTTTTTTTATGTTTGCTCCCCTTTCTAACATTTTCTTTATGTGCTGGTTAACGAACTCTAGGCCATTATCTGATCTAATTATTTTTATTTTGTTATCTGTCGCATTTTCTGCTAATTTTAAGTAGGTTTCCAACTTGTCCTCGAACTTGTCCGTGACCTCATATTTATTTTTCAAAAAATATACTGTTCTGAAATGAGAAAAATCATCTTTTAACAGTAAGAAATATTTCGTAACTCTGTTTGATTCCGTTTCTATGGGGCCGCATAAATCCATATGAATGATTTGGCAAGTTTTTGTTGTTTTTGTTTTGCTCCTGCCGAATGGTAACCGATGCATTTTTTCTTTTAAACATGCTTCACAATCAAATTGATCTTCTTTGTAATTTATGTTATGTTTTAATTAAATACTTTTTACCTGCTTCACATTTTGATATGCTAATTTTTCATGCCATTCTCTTAGACTTTCTTCACTCACACTCGAATTTGCACAGTTTTGTTTCGCAGCTTTAAATTTTAATTTATATAGTTTCCCTTCGGGTACAGCAGCTGCACATACCTTATTGTTTTTGTTCACCAATTTGCATTCCTCCTTGTTTGATTCCATGGGGTAATTCTTGTCTACTTACTGAGTATAAGTTTAATTTTTAATTTAGAACAAATAACACATTATTTAATTCAGTTTCTATCCAGATTTTCCCGTCGAATGCTTTTCCTCGCACTTTTCCAACACCGATTGCTTTTATGGCTGAACCGTCACCTATTTTTACAGTTTATGAGTTTTCTAACAGTTCAAATTTGCTGAAGAATTATTTTTGGTAACTCATGTGCTCGCTAGCACCACTGTCCAAAATCCAATTGTAAATAATTCCATCCGTGCTAAACGAATGAGCTCTGCTCACAAACGTGTTTCCGTTTGAATTTTTTTTGTTATATCGACAGTCCTCTGCTGAATGTCCAATTTTCTTGCACACGTATTACGTTTTATTCTTTTTCTGTCCTATTTTGCCACACTCAAAACATTTTAATATTAATGCACAATCTTCTGTACTCGCTGTGTTGAATTCTTTCTTCCTCGAGTAATAATCGGCTGGTCAATTCGTTTAATTTTTGTCTTTCTAACGGAACATTTTCCCATGCCGAAAAATGAAGTGTTTATAATTTTCTGGTAATGACATTAGTATCTTTAATTTTTCTAATTTTGATAGGAAATTGGAAATATCTTCATTTTTATATTTGATGTTAAAAAACTTTTATTGCAGTAAGAAAACACTCACTTCAGATTTTTGTTCATATGTTAAAAGTTTCGTCCAAATTTCATGCAATGTACCGCACGATAAAATGTTTATGATTGGTCCATCTTCAATCTTTGTAACCAAGATTTCTTACGCCGTATTGTCACTCTTTAGTTTGTCCACTCGGAAATTTCGTTTTATTTTTCGGCTTTTTGTTTTGCATCTAGTTCAGGTTTCGTTTCTGGTATATCTTTGACTCCAGTGACAATTTCATATAATTGTTTGGCTTTTAAAATAAGTATTACTTGAAACTTCCACGTATTCCAATTATCAGATCCTCTTAATTTTGTCACCGACGTTGTAGTATGCTCCATTATTTTTCTTTTAACAATTTATTTTACCTCGTATTATTTACCGTCACTATTGCTCTACTTAACCTTACTTGCTGTACTCTATATTTCGAACTAGAGGTACAAATAAGTTTTGAGGTTTTTTTTGTAACTTTGAAGCTTTATTCAGATAAATTGGTACAATGTATTTTATTAAAAGTATTGTCCATCGTTAGCTACGACTTTTTCCCATCTTTCAGGCAGCATACGGGTTCCGCGTCGAAAAAATTCCTCGTCTTTTGAGGCGATCCAAGAATCGACCCAATTTTTAGCTTCTTCGTAAGAAGTAAAGTGCTGCTCGGCCAGGCCATGAGTCATCGACCGGAACAAGTGGTAGTCGGAAGGAGCAATGTCTGGTGAATACGGCGGGTGGGGTAGGACTTCCCATTTCAGTGTTTGCAAGTAGGTTTTGGCCACTTCTGCAACATGTGGCCGAGCGTTGTCATGCTGCAGAATTACTTTATCGTGAATGTCCTTGTATTGTGGCCGTTTTTCCTTCAATGCTCGGCTCAAACGTATCAATTGTAGTCGATAGAGCTGTCCCGTGATAGTTTCGTTAGGCTGGAGTAGTTCATAGTAGATCACTCCGAGCTGATCCGCTGGTGTCAAAATCGCCACTTTTAAAACGCTGTAACCAGTACTCACATGTTTTTATTGATGGTGCATGTTCCCCATATGCTTCACACAGCAATCGATGTCCATCAGCTGCACTCTTCTTCAAATTAAAACAAAAAAGCAGCGCTTCCCGCAAATTGTGTTTTGTTGGCACAAAGGTTGACATGGTTAGAGCACAAAGAAATTATGTTGTTTACATTTCAGCGAAATGACATATACTGATTTTTAGATGGAAATGATGACGCTTTAACATGAATGCAGTTACAAGATGGACCGATGCGATTTAATGCTAGTTACGCCATCTTTCGTAAATCCCTCAAAACTTATTTGTACCTCTAAACCTTTTTAGCAAACTACGCTCTGTTACCATCAGGGACGTAGCCAGGATATTGTAGTAGGGTGGGCCAGCGGTGGGCCAAATTTTTTTTAGGTGGGCCACTAAGAAAGTTTTGTATTGCTACTTACCTTTTTCATTAGAACACAACAAAAATTTGATTTTTAGGTCATACAATTTATGAAACATATACATACGTATTTAAACAAATATTAATTTGTAGGATTAAGTTTATTTAACATTATTAAACATACACTATATGTAATGAAGGATGTTTTATAAGAAAAATAGACGGATAGTTTCTTACACTACCCAACCCACAATAAAAAGTTATAAAACAGACGCAAGTCAGTTTCAAATATCCTTAAAATTAATGCCAACTCGTCCGTTCTGTTAAAATGATGAAATGCTTTGAATAGAGATATTCTATCTACTCTGTACTGTACAGTAATAGTATATTACATCCGAGGTGGGATATGTTTCATTACAGCCGAGGGCTTATGTCTATTATCGAGAGGCGAAGTCTCGAGTTGAGATACAAAGCGAGGCTGTGCTAAAACTCACACGAGGTATGTATACTATTTTATTCACAATCATCCTCTTTTTAAATTAATAATTTTCAAAATAAATCAGTAGTAGGTATACAAGAGTGGTACTAGACCAAACTTCCGGTTAAATCGAGCTCGATGGCATGTGCCTTCGACTTCTTGCAGCGACCCAGATTTTTCAGCAGCCTCTGGTTGTTGTTAACAGTTTTTGTGCACACACCCCTTAACGGTTAACCCTAATGGGGATGGGGATTTGGATTCCGGATTGGATTCCGGTTAAGGAATCCGGATTGGAATCTGGAGTCTGGAATCTGGATCGTCTGATGTAGTTATATTTGTTATATATTTCCCTCCCAACTCAATGATTTGTTGATCTGTTATATTTTGGAATTTCTGGGGTAGAAATATAGTAAACTCTTCAAGTTACAAAATAACTCTTGGTCCGTATTTTGTTTTAATTACTTTCGCACTTTTTATTATATATTTTTTATTCACTGTCAAATCAGAAATTTTTTATACTCGAAGCAAACAGCGAGTTTATTTAACTGGTTAAGCGCCATTTTTTATATAGAACAGAGATCTTTGAATTTATTCATTTATATAAGACAGGTTTAACCCCCCTCCTCCAACATACTATTTTAACAATAAAATATATCCTTTATAACCAGAATATTGTCTTAAAAATATTTATACATAATTTATGTTGATATTCATACACATTTCCATAATAAAATCCTATACTAACATGTCACTTCAATTTTTTATCTTCCTACATAATACAATTAGCTTACAAATGTAACTGACCACACACAAACTGAAGAAACTACCGCTTATTGTCTAATTTTGCATGATAGAGTTGTTAGATATAATTCATTACGTACAATATAATAATTTAAGCATTATAATGTAAACTAATATAATGAAATAAATTTTTATAAATACATTTATTAATATTTTTTTATTTTCTTATATCCAAACCATTAATTACAGTACCTTACCTTAATTCCTAACATAAAATATTTTTATTTTTAAAATATATTATTAACCTGTCTATATTTAATCAACAGAATAGTATGTTAATAAATATTCATTATTTATGTATGCTACATATTGTGCCAGCGCGGGTAATTCAATTTTAAATAATTATCACTACGTTACCCACGCTGGCCCAGATGCATTCAATTTCAAATGTTATAGTTATAATTATCATTTTTGTAAAGCAACCTTGTATTTTCATTGTTGCTATTATTTTTTGGTTGTCATGTTATGTGTTTATTTATTATCTGAGTTCAGTTGTTGTAATAGCTCTGACCAGAGCACAAGAAATAAATTTAGCTCCTGAAATTCAAGAATTTATTCATTACCTGTGTTCATCTTCAAGTTTCAGCTTTAATGTGCAAAGATACTACGTTGCACAATTGGTGACCCCGATTAGCAGCATGCACACCTAGCAGCATGCATTTTTGAACTTCGTCACGACTACACTTCAAACAGTATCTTCTCTTCTTCTGCGAACCAACTTCCAATCATCCCTTTCTTCCCATGGTTTGTCGCAATCCAGCGACAACGGACTAACCCTCCAGACCATCAACATCATCTTCTACAAAACGAAACGGACCAAACCTCCAGACTGTCAACACCATCTTCTACAAATTGAAACGGACGATGAAGTATCAATAAAATCAAATTTATTTTCTTATCAATCAACAACAACAATTTTACAATTTAACAGCCCGTAAGGGAATATTTTTACAAAGTTCAGGAATCCATTCCTCTACATATTTATAGACGCTATTCCATAAGCTACCAACAACAATTATACAATTTAACAGCCCGTAAGGGAATATTTTTACATTGTTCAGGAATCCATTCCTTTACGCATTTAAAAATATTTTGTGTGTGTAGGCAACGACCCTCGGAGAATGGCGTCGCCCACCATGGACATCGAGGTTGGTGCTCTCCCGGAGCCAGGTACGCCGGCAGAAGGACAACAAAACGCTTCTTTCAATGTCAAATTACCCCAATTTTGGAGCCAAAGCCCCTCCGCCTGGTTTACATGTATTGAAGCACAATTTCAACTCGCGCGTATCACACGGGATGAGACCAAATACAACCATGTATTAGCAGCCCTACCCCAAGAAGGTATCATTTCTATAATCGATATCCTACACACACCACCAGTACAAAACAAATACGAATTCCTAAAAAACAATTTAATCGACAGACACTCAATAAGCGAAGAACGTAGTCTTGAAGAAATTTTATCAAATACAAATTCCGAGTTTGACAAACCATCTGAATTATATAGGAAAATTGTCGCATTAGCAGGAAACAAAACTTACTTTAATAACGATCTCCTTTTTAAACTTTGGATACGAAAACTACCACCCTCCATTAACATTGCACTTATTCCTATTAACAAAATGCCCATTTCAGAGTTACTAAACATAGCAGACAAAATTTGGGAGCTGGGAAAACCTAACCTATCAACCTTCAAAACTAATAAAAATAAATATCACTCCACAATTTTCCAAAACAAAAAATCAATCGACACTCAAAATGCGGAAGACATTTCAACTGCCAAAAAAGAAATCCAAGAACTACGATCAGATTTCAGTCAATTAATCAAAATTATGAACAAAAAACTGATACATCCCCAAACGTCAACTTTCAAATCAAACTATACGTCAAATCAACACGACCCAAATTCAACAATGTGTTGGTATCACACACAATTTGGGAATAGAGCTTTCAAATGTGAAAAACCTTGCACTTTTAAAAACACAAAAACATCAAATCATTCAGACAATTTAAATGAAACGAAACAAATAAAGTTACCTACATTAGCGACAAGTAGTGTAAGTTTCAATTCATGTCGCTTGCATGTTTATGATAAAATCAATAAAATTAAATTTTTAGTTGATTCAGGGGCAGAAATTTCTGTGATTCCCAATTCCATCTATAAACTGAAACACCCTAATCCAAAACTGCTGTTATCGGCAGTCAACGACACTAATATAAAAACATTCGGCTACAAAACCCTCACATTAGACCTCAATTTAAGCAAAACATTTACCTTCCAATTCATCATCGCCAACATCAACCAACCGATTTTAGGAGCTGATTTTATTTCCACATTTAACCTCCTACTAGACTTAAAAAATAAAAAACTAATAGAAAATCATACACAGCAAGTGGCAAAAATCAAAATTATTGATACACCAAAAATTAACTCACACAATAAAACAATAACAAATTTAATAAGACAATTTCCTAATATTACTTCCCCCATTAATTTCAACGAACCAGTGGTTCATCAAGTTAAACATCACATAGCTATAAACGGCAAATTACCACATACAAAACCAAGACAATTAAACCCTGAAAAGTTTAAAATCGCCAAAAAAGAATTCGACGACATGATCAAGCTAGGAATTTGCAGAGCTTCTGCATCATCAGTTTCTTCACCCCTCCACATGGTTCCCAAAAAAGAACAAAACAATTGGAGACCATGTGGTGACTACAGAGCCCTAAATCTAGCAACAATCCCAGACAGATACCCATTACCACACATACACTCATTCCACAACAATTTACACAACTGCAAATTCTTTTCTAAAATCGACTTGGTAAGAGCCTGCCATCAAATTCCAGTCGCGGAAGAAGATATTTATTTAACAGCCATCACAACACCGTTCGGCCTATATGAATTCACTAGAATGCCATTTGGCCTTAGAAATGCAGCTCAATCTTTTCAAAGGTTTATGAACGAAATATTATATGATCTCGATTTCGTTTTCGTATATATTGATGACATTTTGATAGCAAGTAAGGATCAAAACGAACATTATACTCACCTTAAAACTTTACTCGAAAGACTCAATTCATTTGGCATTAAAATCAAACCAGAAAAATGCGAATTTAACGTTACATCTTTAAACTTTTTAGGACATAACATAACGAAAGACGGTATCAAACCAGCACATGACAGAGTTAAAAGCATTCTTGAATTTTCACCACCCAACACATGTAAAGGCTTACACAGATTTTTAGGAATGATCAACTACTACCACAGATTCATCCCACATTTTGCACCAACTCTTTCCCCACTCTACGAAATGATTTTACACAAAAAACAAAATGAAGTTTTAAACTGGACAGAATCCACACTAAAAGTGTTCAATAACGTCAAAGATAAATTAGCATCCGCTTCTTCATTAGTTTTTCCGGATCATTCAGCCCAACTGTCAATTTCAGTAGATGCATCTTCTTTTGCGGTGGGGGCCGTCCTACAACAATTTTCCAATAACACATGGGAACCACTGGCTTTCTTTTCCAGAAAACTCTCAAAAACAGAAATGAACTACTCAGTTTTTGACAGGGAATTGTTAGCAGCATTCTTAGCTATCAAACATTTCAGACACTTCATAGAAGGAAAAAATTTCTTTATGTTAACCGATCACAAGCCATTATCAACCTCCTTATTCATCAAAACAGAAAGAACCCCTCGACAATTTAGACACCTAGATTACATCGCACAATTTACATCCGACATTAGATACATTAAGGGTAAAGAAAATATAGTGGCTGATACACTTTCACGTATCGAAACTATCTCCTTACAAGAAATCACACCACAAAAAATTCATCAAGCACAACTTTCTGACACCGAACTAACTTACTGTCAAAAACTGAGAATTCAAAATTCTCCCTCAAAGAAATGTGCTTACCATTTCTAGACATAAAACTTTTTTGTGAGATAAGTAAAGGTCACCCAAGACCTTATTTACCTCCAAAATTCCGTCAATCAATTTTTAATAAATTCCATAGTTTATCACATTCCTCTTATAGAGCTTCCAACAAACTAATCACTTCTAAATATTTCTGGCCTCATATGTCAAAAAATATTTACACATGGTGCAAACAATGTATCAACTGTCAAAAGTCAAAAATTTCCAGACACACTCGATCACCATTACAACCCTTTAAAAATCCAACAGGTCGCTTTCAACACATTCACATGGATATCGTTGGGCCACTTCCAAAAATAAATAACTTTCGCTACATTTTCACCATAGTCGACAGATTTTCTCGTTGGCCAGAAGCATACCCTTTAAAAGAAGCTTCAGCAATTAAAATAGCAAAAACTTTTTTCGAACAATACATACCTAGATTTGGCATACCTCTCACCATTACAACAGACCAAGGAACACCTTTCGAATCCAAACTTTTCAAAGAACTCGCCAATTTTTTAGGCTCAAACAGAATTAGGACAACCTCTTACCATCCTCAAAGCAACGGCGCAGTGGAAATATTAAATAAACAAATTAAAACAGCAATCATAGCAAAGTTATCAACCAATAATTGGTTAGAACACTTACCTTTAATTTTGTTAGGTATCAGAACCGCGATCAAAGAACCTATACAATGTTCCCCAGCGGAACTTGTATACGGAGAAAATTTGAGACTACCCGGTGAAATTTTTATCCAAACTACTACACCAAAACTAACCGAACACGAGGTACTCACACAAATTAAAAATACTTTCTCAAATACAACATACAGACTTCCACGTAAACGTCAAATCACTACCAGAGTGATTCTAGCGGCCAATTCTAGCGGCCACTTCTGTAACACAACCTATTGTGAACAAACATTATACAATGCATTACCATGACCTAACAGATATACCAGTGGTAATTATTATAGAAATTAAGGAATAAATGACAATAAAGTATATATTAAACGAAAGAATAAATAAAAATAATACATATAAAATTATCAGACGCAGGTAATATATTAAATTTGATGATACTAACCACATAAACTTTATAGGTTATGGCAGTATATAATCAACAAATGTATTTATTCCCTAAATATCTTGAGAGTGCCGCATCGAAATTATTATAAATAAATAGTATGTATTATAAAAAGTATACTCATATATTCTAAATAAATTAAGAAAGTGTGAAAAGATAATGTCAGCCACATGAATTTGAACCATGGACCACTACTTTGCCGGAGTAGCGCTCTACCAACTGAGCTATGGCCAACCTATCCAATGGCTGACATTATCTTCCACTTTAGCTGCTAATGTATCTCTCTATGGAGAATACAGTTTGTGTCACGTTGTCACGTTTTTTTTTTTATACTCATATATATTTTGTAATAGAACCACCCGTAGGGAATTTGTAAAAAAATAATAAAGTTTACGTTATCTATCCTATGTGCATATTTTTTTAGATATCTCCTATATAATGCCGCGTGCCGCCTTGAAATAAATATAAATAAATAGTATGCATTATAACAAATTATATAATATATATTTTAATATAGCATCACCCGTAGGAGGGTGTGAAAAAAATTCATAAAGTGTGACCCGTCCTTCATTTTTATGTAATCTTCGATATCTCCTTTATAAGTTCGCGTGCCGCCTTGAAATTACAATAAATAAATAATATATATCATAACAACTTATATAATATACATTTCAATATGGCACCACCCGTAGAGGGGTGTGAAAAAAATCATAAAGATTTTACGGGTCGACTTATATTTTTCGTATATTCTTAGATAACTCCTATATAAGTTCGCGTGCCGCCATGAAATTATTATAAATAAATAATATATATTATAACAACTTATTTAATATACATTTCAATATGGCGCCACCCGTAGAGGGGTGTGAAAAAAAATCATAAAGGTTTTATGACTCGCCTTGCATTTTTGTATAATCTTAGATATCTCCTATATAAGTTCGCGTGCCGCCATGAACTTATTATAAATAAATAAAATATATCATAACAACTTATTTAATATACATTTCAATATGGCGCCACCCGTAGAGGGGTGTGAAAAAAAATCATAAAGATTTTACGAGTCGACTTATATTTTCGTATATTCTTAGATATCTCCTATATAAGTTCGCGTGCCGCTATGAACTTGTTATAAATAAATAATATATATTATAACAACTTATTTAATATACATTTCAATATGGCGCCACCCGTAGAGGGGTGTGAAAAAAAATCATAAAGGTTTTATGACTCGCCTTGCATTTTTGTATAATCTTAGATATCTCCTATATAAGTTCGCGTGCCGCTATGAACTTGTTATAAATAAATAACATATATTATAACAACTTATTTAATATACATTTCAATATGGCGCCACCCGTAGAGGGGTGTGAAAAAAAATCATAAAGATTTTACGAGTCGACTTATATTTTCGTATATTCTTAGATATCTCCTATATAAGTTCGCGTGCCGCCATGAACTTGTTATAAATAAATAATATATATTATAACAACTTATTTAATATACATTTCAATATGGCGCCACCCGTAGAGGGGTGTGAAAAAAAATCATAATGATTTTACGAGTCGACTTATATTTTCGTATATTCTTAGATATCTCCTATATAAGTTCGCGTGCCGCCATGAACTTATTATAAATAAATAATATATATTATATCAACTAATTTAATATACATTTCAATATGGCGCCACCCGTAGAGGGGTGTGAAAAAAATCATAAAGATTTTACGAGTCGACTTATATTTTCGTATATTCTTAGATATCTCCTATATAAGTTCGCGTGCCGCCATGAACTTATTATAAATAAATAATATATATTATATCAACTAATTTAATATACATTTCAATATGGCGCCACCCGTAGAGGGGTGTGAAAAAAATCATAAAGATTTTACGAGTCGACTTATATTTTCGTATATTCTTAGATATCTCCTATATAAGTCCGCGTGCCGCCATGAAATTATTATAAATAAATAGTACATATTATAGCAACTTATTTAATATACATTTCAATAAGCACCACCCGTAGGAGGGTGTGAAAAAAAAATCATAAAGGTTGTATGGCCCGTCGTTCGTGTGTAATTTTACATTATTCTTATACAGGCTTGCGTGCCGCCTTGAAATTATTATAAATAAATAGAATGTATTATAACAAATTATTTAACATATATTTTAATATAATTCCCTCTGTAAAAGGGGTACGAAAAAAAATCATAAGCTTTAATCAGTCCTGTAATTCGGAAAAACACCTGCAGAAGTTTCATTACACACGGAAAATATTCTGAAAGGAAGGAAAATACAAATAAATTATATTAAACACTTCTATTTGCAACATTTAAATTTTGTTTTTGTTTTAAAAATTAAAAAAATTGTAGAGGTTAGAATTTATGTTTGTGTTATAACTTGTATCATAGATGGCACTGTAGCATAAAGCTAGATTTACACATAACATTTTGCAGGTGAACACGAACATAAGAAACAGTTCTTTTCAAATATTATTTGTACCTTGAAACTTTATGGGATATTTACAGAATATTTACAAATATTAAGAAAGATTGGAATTGGATGCTGTTATTGAAAAGTTTCCACTCTCAGTTATCTGCTCTGACTATTTCCTTCCAGAAAATTTCATAAAATATCTGAATAACGTAATGATTCGCAAAACCTCTACTTTATATTTAACAATGGCTAAATGTAATGATAAATGTGCAGCATTAGCGTCATCAACAGAAACATGTAAATCAATGTAAAAAAAAATAGATTTTCGCCAAACGAAGTTGAACAACCGTACCTACGACGGATAATAATGTCTCTTCAACGATTCTAAGATTGAATTTCATAAACAACAGCAATCAATTTAGATACAGCAGATTACAGGTAAATTATTTTCATATTCAAAATAAATTAAACAAATTATCTATTTAATTTACAGTCAGCCTGCAGAAACATTCAGTCGAAAACAAAACGTTTTAATGGAAGAAGTAGAGTTTATGAAGGACTTCAAGATCTTAATATCATCATCTTCGATTGAAACACTCACTAAAAATGGGTGGAATAATAATTCACCGGCATTGATGTTTATAGTTACAAAAAAATAAATTTCTGCATAATGCAATTTGTGGTAACAGTCAAGCTAATGTCCAATAAGATTATGCAGACGTACTTTTCTCTTTCAATTATACGATTAAATCGAAGATTATGCCAACCATAGACATAAACGATATAAAAATTATTAAGAAATATGGTATTAAATTAAGATTTGCTCGAAGAAAACAGTTACGAAATTTCACTGTAATTATCCTTGTCCGAATATTCGAAAAATATAGTCACATACATTAGTGGGCATATTGCGCAAAAAAATAGTTCCATTAAATGTATAACATCCTGAGATGCAACTGAAGCTATATTGCCAAACAAAAGCGAGTACATATTGTTATTTCTAAAATTATTTTATGTTATTTTTCAATGTGCATATTTTAATTCGTAGATAGTTTTGTTGTTCCTTCGGAAGGAGTTGTCAAAATATGGGCTACAGTAAAAAAAAAAAATAATTAAGAAGAATGGCGACAGTGACAAACGGAAGGCTACCAATAGAATATATATATATATATATATATATATATATATATATATATATATATATATATATATATATATATATATATATATATATATATATATATATATGAACACATTAATTGCACTTTCACAGAGTTTTTAATGAAAAACGTATTTTCATCACTTGAGAACCACATGTACGACACAGCCATATGGGAGAAAAGTTTCATACAAAAGATTAATATCGATAAAAGTTCTTTATATATATTTATATTATAATAAAAATATACTTTAGATAATGTTGATTTTTGTTATTATATTTTTTATTTCATTTCCTTTCCATAAATTATGAGATACTTATTTTCTAATAATATTAAGAATATTCAAACAGAGAAAATTAATAATAAACATATCATTTAAACAATGTTCATTTGTCATAAATATGTAATAAGTCAAGCTCAATCTAAATCTTTTCTAGATATTTTGTTGTTTATAATGAATTGATATGAAAGCAAATTATATTTTTTTTTTACCTCCCCGTAGCGTGGCACAGCAACAAAAAATAAGGTATAATTTATTATAATTGTTATTCTTTTAATTTATAATAATTCGTAAGCGAAACAGATTCATATTTCATATAGGAGATATATGAAAAATATATGTAGGTACATGGGATATACTACACAAATTTAAATTTGTTGAAATTGCCGCGTTTTGCAAGCCAAACTTACACTCGGTAAATTTAGCTCGTGGGGAATTTGTTTTGTTAGGTCTTATAATTAATTACTCTTTTTTCTCTAATTATTATTTATTCATCTATACATGCTAATTTCATTTAATGTTACGAAGAGAAATGGTTATTATAATTTTATTTGTACTTTCCTTTCCTAGGACGGATCTTTATGATTTTTTTCACACCCTCGTACGGGTGGTGCCATATTGAAATGTATATTAAATTAGTTGATATAATATATATTATTTATTTATAATAAGTTCATGACGGCACGCGAACTTATATAGGAGATATCTAAGAATATACGAAAATATAAGTCGACTCGTAAAATCATTATGATTTTTTTTCACACCCCTCTACGGGTGGCGCCATATTAAAATGTATATTAAATAAGTTGTTATAATATATATATTATTTATTTATAACAAGTTCATGGCGGCACGCGAACTTATATAGGAGATATCTAAGAATATACGAAAATATAAGTCGACTCGTAAAATCTTTGATTTTTTTTCACACCCCTCTACGGGTGGCGCCATATTGAAATGTATATTAAATAAGTTGTTATAATATATATTATTTATTTATAACAAGTTCATAGCGGCACGCGAACTTATATAGGAGATATCTAAGAATATACGAAAATATAAGTCGACTCGTAAAATCTTTATGATTTTTTTTTCACACCCCTCTACGGGTGGCGCCATATTGAAATGTATATTAAATAAGTTGTTATAATATATATTATTTATTTATAATAAGTTCATGGCGGCACGCGAACTTATATAGGAGATATCTAAGAATATACGAAAAATATAAGTCGACTCGTAAAATCTTTATGATTTTTTTTCACACCCCTCTACGGGTAGCGCCATATTGAAATGTATATTAAATAAGTTGTTATGATATATATTATTTATTTATAATAAGTTCATGGCGGCACGCGAACTTATATAGGAGATATCTAAGATTATACAAAAATGCAAGGCGAGTCATAAAACCTTTATGATTTTTTTTCACACCCCTCTACGGGTGGCGCCATATTGAAATGTATATTAAATAAGTTGTTATAATATATATTATTTATTTATAATAATTTCATGGCGGCACGCGAACTTATATAGGAGTTATCTAAGAATATACGAAAAATATAAGTCGACCCGTAAAATCTTTATGATTTTTTTCACACCCCTCTACGGGTGGTGCCATATTGAAATGTATATTAAATAAGTTGTTATGATATATATTATTTATTTATTGTAATTTCAAGGCGGCACGCGAACTTATAAAGAAGATATCGAAGATTACATAAAAATGAAGGACGGGTCACACTTTCTTTATGAATTTTTTTCACACCCTCCTACGGGTGATGCTATATTAAAATATATATTATATAATTTGTTATAATGCATACTATTTATTTATATTTATTTCAAGGCGGCACGCGGCATTATATAGGAGATATCTAAAAAAATATGCACATAGGATAGATAACGTAAACTTTATTATTTTTTTACAAATTCCCTACGGGTGGTTCTATTACAAAATATATATGAGTATACTTTTTATAATACATACTATTTATTTATAATAATTTCGATGCGGCACTCTCAAGATATTTAGGGAATAAATACATTTGTTGATTATATACTGCCATAACCTATAAAGTTTATGTGGTTAGTATCATCAAATTTAATATATTACCTGCGTCTGATAATTTTATATGTATTATTTTTATTTATTCTTTCGTTTAATATATACTTTATTGTCATTTATTCCTTAATTTCTATAATAATTACCACTGGTATATCTGTTAGGTCATGGTAATGCATTGTATAATGTTTGTTCACAATAGGTTGTGTTACAGAAGTGGCCGCTAGAATTGGCCGCTAGAATCACTCTGGTGTGCGTGAACTGTTTTCTCTTATATGACTTTTAAACGGGTGGGCCAATGGGTGGGCCAGAGTTTTTGCAGGGTGGGCCCTGGCCCACCCCTGGCTACGTCCCTGGTTACCATGTTGATATATTATTTTCTCCTGGTAGTCTCTGTTTTAAGGTCCCTAAAATCCGATTTTAACATTTTCACGAAGATGTCTGTGTATCTGTGTGTGTGTGTGTGTGTATGTATGTGTGTGTGTGTATGCGTGCGTGTGTGTGTATGTCTGTGTGTGTGTGTGCGTGCGTGCGTGCGTGTGTGTGGATCTTCTGGACACTAACTCAAATATTATCATTCAGATACTTTTGAAACCATGTATTTCTACTTTATTCTAATATGGAAAGAAGCCATTAGATTTTGGTGTCAATCGGAAAACCGGAAATGGCAGTTTACTTGAAGCTCAAAATACCTTTAAATGTTATTTTTTCGCAATTTGTTAAAATAAAAATTAAAGACTATTCCCTTTGCTACAGGTTTGCATTAATACTTATTCTATATATTTTATGGATAAATTTATAAAGTAATATAAAAATTATATCTCGGAGCTTATGCTTTAAACACAACTCCATGGTTACACAGTTCAGCTCAAATGTATGTCACTGCTAAAAAAAAAATGATTTTAAATTAATAACAGTATCGTTTAAAAAAAATGTATATAGAACAATAGTTATATGGAAAGGAACTTTATACATAATTTCTAGCATTAGTAAATATGCAGGTATGTATTTAAATAAAGAAATAAATATATTATCACGGCATATTACCCATTACTGGGTGTGCTAATCTGCTTTGTACACAGATTTCGGTAATTATGATGACATATTTGTATCGTGCGGGCGTTTACCAAGCGTCACCTCATGCGTGGCGTGGAGAGTGCACTACAGGGGTAAATTTTGTGCCATTTAAAATTCGAAATATTTGGCGTTGATCGCGATCGAATCGTGTTTCTCATATTCGCAACCAGACATCAGGCACGCGGCAACAAGACCCAATAGGTATATATTCAAATTAATAAAAAATAAATGGCGGGAGGTATTGTGTTGGTCACATCAGATTTTTCACTAGTGAAACTAGCCCCAAGAAAAAACAACTATGAAGATAACCTAACTACCCAAGTAACACAAATGACCTAAAATCGACGTCACTGTGACGTCCTAATTTACGTCACATAGACGTCCTGAAGACGTCTCAGCGTGGAGCTGTACGACGTCATTTTAAGAGGTTGTTTAGACGTCATTATATGACGTTGCTTCGACGTCATTGTAAGACTGTAACAAATGTATTTTAAAATTATTTATTGCGGGTCGTGTTCGAAACTATTTGTATACATGTGTCGTTTTTCCTTCGGGATTAGTTTCGGCAATTAAGTTATGTTGTTGAAAGGATAAAACTATATCCTGTACCCTTGCATCTTTTGAACATGTCACTAACTGTTAGCAGATATATTTTACTTGACGGGTAAAATATATTACCACTCAATTTCTAATGTTTCCAAAATTCGTTCTGCTGCACAAAAGATATTCCTTTTAGTTTTTCTAAAGAGTTAATAGATTGTTCCTTGACGGAAATGTATTTCATTTTTATTTATTATTTATATATATAATTTCATTCATTCATTATATTCATTATAGTAATAGTAAAAGCTTGTCTCATTTGTCATTCCTGGTTTCTTCCATAAATTCGAGTTTCCAATTATAAACATAGGCCACGGTAGGTTAAAGTTTAATATTAGAATTCCCGTAAGTATATCGTGTTACAAGACGTTGTATCGACGTCTTTTTAGGACGTTGTTTCGACGTCATTTTTGGGCATTGTTTCGACGTAATTTTAATGGTATAAACATAAATGGTGGTAGGAAAAATAAATAATGTAATTCTAGTTTTATTTATACTATATAATATAAAAAAAATATTAATGCAAAATAATATATCAACAATAAATATTAAACAAAAAAAGTATTTAAAAAAAATATTACGAAAAATACAAATTAATTAAATAAATAATGCATGTTATATCTACAAAAAAAATTATGTATTTATTTGGACGTTGTTTTTTGGTGCATATTTCAACTAGTTCACCATCGCTTGTTTATATTCTTCATAATGGCACTTCGCTTCGTGTCTTACCATATCTATAAAAAAATAATTGTCATAAGCAATATAAGCACAATTTTATCTACTTACAATATACTAAATTTTCAATGTTCGCATTAGGAAATGTTATTTTCAGTATCCTCCCGTGGTAATTAAAATGCTGGACACAGAGATGTTTATACAACACTTAAACATCTCTGGCTGGACATGACACAACACGACAAAAATGGCGGAGGGTGCGTTCATACATACACAGTAGTCTGAGCATATGTCAATTTTTATTTGATTTATTTTTATTTTGCTGTAATTTCTTTTAATTTTAGAAAAGAGTTGTAAATACAAAAATGAAAATATAATTCTTTCGACTTACCAAATTATTCTAAAATCTCCACCTCGTATAATAATTTATATTTATTGGGCTGCTGGGAATAATTGTTAATTGCCCGAACCAATTTTTTTTTATATTTCAAATTTTTGGGCCAAGCGCAATAAATTTTATTTTTATTACGCAGCCAACATTTTGACAGTTTGAATAGAATTTGTACCAACAAATTCTATTGCAGCAAATGCCATTCTATAAAGAGAAATTAGAAATTAAGTTTCCATTAAAAAAAAATGCAACTTGGTCAAGATCACCAGAATCGAAACATGTATTAAAAATCACTATGATGTCTCTTTGTCGATGGAAAACTTAGGAAAGTGGGATTTTTAGAGCTATAGGAAATGCTCAGGTAAAACCGTAAAACTATATAGATAAATCTTTGTTTTTATATTATATATTTCCCTTTATTTATACATTTGCTTTTTTATTAGCAACATTTCTTAAAATGTTTTTTAAAGCACTACCTACTAGGTTTTGTTTAAATTGTTGAAAATTAATATGTCCATGATTTTTATACCAAAAATATAACAGATATAAATTGTTTCCGTTTCGCATTATAATTATGTAAACATGTAAAATGTTTTAAATAAATAAAATATAAATATCACCATGGCATACCCATATTTGGGTATGCCAATCTGCTTCTATTCGTAGATTTTGGTAATGACAATAAATAAATAAAAATATATATATATATTATATATATTCTCTTGGGGATGATTTATCATCCGTCCACTCAACTAGTCTCAGTGCCTCGAAAGAGGCGTCAGTACACCACACTGATGAGCTGCAAAAACAGCGAAACGCGTCTGTGGTTCTGGTTGAGTGGGCCAGTCTCTGATAAATGACCGAGAGGTTGATTCAGAGACTGAAATTTTGTGAACTTTGCCAAGTGTAATTTAAATATTATTTAGAGCAGTTCACCTAGTGTCGCATTTGTACATTGTACAGTTTTCTATTTATTCTGCTAGCTAAGCTTTGCGGTTTTTCTGATAGATGGCTCTGCATGTGGTTAGTTACCTCTGCTGGCTTGATATCTCTTTGGGATAATTTATCATCCGTCCACTCAACTAGTCTCAGTGCCTCGAAAGAGGCGTCAGTACACTACACTGATGAGCTGCAAAAACAGCGAAACGCGTCTGTGGTTCTGGTTGAGTGGGGCAGTCTCTGATAAATGACCGAGAGGTTGATTCAGAGACTGAAATTTTGTGAACTTTGCCAAGTGTAATTTAAATATTATTTAGAGCAGTTCACCTAGTGTCGCATTTGTACATTGTACAGTTTTCTATATATATTATACATATATGTAAATATAAATTAAGTTTTATGTTACATTTATTCTAATTTTAAAAATCATTATACAGGATGTTAATAAAAAAACTTTACACACTTTAGCAGGTGATAGTAGAGATGAAAACAAGAAAAAAATTCTAATACACTTAGGTCCAATACTCATTGGTTTTTAGAAAATTTATGTATGGAATTTGTACATAATACACAGGATTGACGGAAGGTATTGTGCTGGCCACATCAGATTTAACAACTAAGGACTCTAAGTGTTTACGATCAATTGTAAACAAAGTTGCAGCCGTCGTCGAAGAGACTCACGCACTTGATCGTAAACACCTAGAGTCCTTAGTTGTTAAATCTGATGTGGCCAGCACAATACCTTCCGTCAATCCTGTGTATTATGTACAAATTCCATACATAAATTTTCTAAAAACCAATGAGTATTGGACCTAAGTGTATTAGAATTTTTTTCTTGTTTTCATCTCTACTATCACCTGCTAAAGTATGTAAAGTTTTTTTATTAACACCCTGTAATAAACAATAAATTGTAATATATTTTTGCATAATGAATTGATATATAAATAAAAGTAATATATCCCTTCGTGTGTTATTAATTGCCAAATTAAATAAATTTAAAATATGAATTTTTAATAATATTAAAAATAAAGTAAAAATAATCGTCATAAAGAGTCTTTATGACGTACGTCAAATTAGACGAGTAAAAAGGGTTTAAATAGACCTAATTATGACCATATAAAGTCGTCATACGGACGTCATAGCGACCACAAATCTGACGTCTAAATAGTCCTATTTCAGACCAAAAATCAACGTCACAGTGCCGTCGTATAGACGTCTGATTAGACGTCTAAATAGACCTATTTCAGACCAAAAATCAACGTCACAATGTCGTCGTATAGACGTCGGATTAGACGGCAGTATATGACTTAAATTCAACCTGAAATCGACGTCACTTTTTGGTCGACCGTCGGTCAGTGTTACTTGGGGTACTAACTAAAGTACAAAATGAAATATAATAATTAATCTACTGTTACAACAAAAACAGAAAACAAGGAAATATACTCTACCTAAAATAATAATAATAATAATAATAATAATAATAATAATAAAAAAATACTTACCTAGAACTCTAAAAAGCTGCAGTACTATCCACCTGCAACATAGTTCGAAAGGTCCTTAATATACAGAATGACCAAATAACGGAACCAGAGTAATACTTACCAACCTGAAACGACCATATCTCTAAGAACCGCCAAGGGAGAAAAGGAGGCTTGCCCAGCAACCCAGATGATTTCCACCGGGGAAAGATAGGGATGCAGATCAACTCGACGACAGAGAGGGACCAGATGAACCCAAACAGCCCACAACAAGCCCCCCCCCCCCCGAAATGAGATACAATGTATTGTAAATAAAATATGAAATGTACATATTTACCTAGCAATAGTGACATATTGTATATACTTGCCGTATAGGCCGTATGTATTATTAATGTACCACCAAATGTGAAATAAATAAATAATAATAATAATAATTAAACTAAATTTATAACCACGGCTTAATGAAGAAGAAAATGGACTATAATCTTGCGTTTAAAGAACTGAAACATTCCTTGACAAGCGAACCTATCCTAAGTTATCCTTTACCTGAAGAAGAGTTCATACTGGACACAAATACTAGTAGCGTTGGGATTGGTGGCCTTCTTTCCCATAAACAAGACGGACATGAGAACAGTGGTGTATCCAGGATCCAGGACTCATGGTGAAGGAGGGGGGGGGGGCTATTACTTATTAGTATATTGTTCATTTGCACATGTAAATTATATTTTCAATGTATTGAAAATAAGGACGGTTAACTGTACAATATTAATGTACTTACATAAAATGTAAAAAATATTTAAATTAAATACATTATATTTTCAATTCACTGGACTTTAACGGGGGGGTCTAAGCCCCCTAGGCCTGAATACGCCACTGCATGAGAAGGTTATTGTCTACTTCAATAAGATCTTGTCATGACTGGAAAGGAATTAGTGTCAGAAGTGTAAGCATGTTGAATTCGTAGTAAATTAGAAACTCACCCTTAACCTGGAAATACCTAAACTCTTCAAATCACAAATCACTGTTTACTCTTCCACAGATAGCAAACGACTGATCACAACCTAATATTTGCGAATATTGTTATATTACACCATTACCATTAATAGGTTACCAAAGCATCGTTAATACTGACGTCACGGGCAAGATGATCTTCATCTCTGCAGTATCTCCACGACGCAGCAGCTCCAGGGACATCCAAGGACTCATCAACAGTTCCATCTCGTGTGGGCGTCGCTGTAACTCAAACAAACATTAAAATGCATATCCCCAGCACGGAACACACTTTCGAGCTAAGGATCACACAGATATCAAGCGGACCTCGACAGACGTCTACTGCAAGATAACGTTAAATAGGGGCGATGTAACAATACACCTATTACCTAATACCCTTTAATATCAATTGAACGATTAAAACATAACAATCACAATTCTTAATTACCCACAAATAAAACAAAGACTTCCAAAATATCTGTAAGATATTAGGAATTAATAAAACGAAAATAACTGCATTACATCTGCAGTCCGATGGCATGTGTGACGTGAGTTTTCTAAACCCTGAAATACTCCACCTGGATGTTCGGTTGGGAGGCCGCCAGTTTTGAAAACAGTGGAGATGGGCAGGGTTGAAAACCACTGGATTGGTTATAAAAGGGTTGGTTAGGCGCCACGTAATTTTTACCCGGAAAATTACGAAAAGTATGTACACACGAGATACTAAAGTTTACTGTACTTACCGCACCGTTGTTGCCTATAAACGACTGAGGTTGTTAAATAAAAGAATCATTACGTAAAACAGAATTTAATGAATGGTAAGTTGAAACGTGCATCAGACACGGCAAAATTTGTAAGTAAAATATGTATAGTACAATATAATTTAAAAATGTAATGTTAGCAAGAACAAATATGAAAATAATGTAAATGTACACAGTACTGTTGTACCCTGAGCTCGTAACCCAATAGCGGCTACCCGCACTACACCTACAACAATCGAAATGGGCCCAGTTCAACAGTGGGCCGTATACAAGCCAGTTGACGCAGGTAGACGTCGCAGGATCACAAGTTTCTTTAGCAAGGCTAATATACATAAAATAAATTTCAACAACAATATGATTATACTGAGCTGAAGGCTCCAGTTTACATATGCAGTTACAACAAAACATTTAATACTGAACTATAATGAATGACGTTCTTAAGAGCGTAGCAAAAAGATTCCAATAAATTCAATGAATATTAAATAACAAATTAATCTTAATAATAAAACGCCAAATATAAACTTACAGTGTGGACACTGCAATCACAGTCCTGCAAGGCAACAACATAACTTAACGTGCATGCGAGTTCTTCCTTGTAACAATAACTCACTAATTGGAAGAACGATGTAGAAAAATAAGGTACTTAACTCGAGTAACGCTTCGGGAAGTTATGGGCGATGAGGAGTGTGTGGGGAACGGCGCAAGGAACTCCGGGTGGTATATGTTCCCCAGGAATAAAGATGCGACGATAGAATGGCAAATCCCCACGAGGAGTCGACTTCCAAAACCAGCAAACGGCTGCACACAACACAACACGTGGACACCCATACATTTTGTTAAGTAAAATATTGTGATATTTGGTTATTTCCTCAACAAAAATATTTATTTCGGCTTCTGAAAACTTGTTCTTGTGTTATCTTCTCTCCTTTTACATTGTAATCGTCAATAAAAATCACAAACTCTAACAAAATTCAAAATGGAACGATAGAAATGATTCGATTGTATACACAATGCACAAAAATTACAGTACAGTACATATGAGTAGTACAGCGCCAAGAGTTAATGAGGAAGAAATTGTAATTAAAATGACAGTTACAGAATTAGCGCTAACTCTAAATTTAACTCCATTTTTATTCTATTTTTGAATAGCTCTAATACCAATTCTTTAATCCGGATTAAAAATGGAGTCAATTGACTCGGAATATGATCTTATTTATGAATCTGCTAGTTACATACTATGGTCTACGCTATGGATTGCGAAAATAAAAACATTTAAAATAAAATATTTTTTATTGTGAAGCCTCTTGTACATACAATTACTAAACATCTGAATATCTTCGAGAAATCTGACTGATGCGTTTCGAATTGTTTAAATTCCTGGTGGCTTTAAATCTAAAAGTTTATTTATTTCCTTTATAATGATACATATGAAACTTATACATAACTTTATCTATACACAGCTAAACTTTCAGGACCGAAGTTCCGGGTAATAGTTCTCCTTAGGTTTTTGCGTTGGTTGTAAGCGATGAAGTCCTTTAATTTCTTCGGAATGTCAGGAACTGCATAAGCTAGGATTGCCGTCGCACCGAACACCACCACCTACATATAATATAAACAATTACACAAGGTGTTATATAAGTAACGTGCCATACTTAATTAACAAGGTTAAAATATGAATCGTAATCTGCAATTCTTTTGTAATGTGCTTGTTGCAATTGTAGAAGCACTTCACAATAGACCAATTATTTATTTAAATAATGAAATATCTAATGCCCGTTTACACCGTAGCACTTAAGTTACACTTAAGCAAGTTGCGCAAAAATAAGTAACACTTATATATTAGTACCTTTGCACGAGTTCCACTTAAGAAAAACTTTACTAAGCGTCAATTGCTCGTATCAATCTGGGGAAAGCCATTTTTTTTTTATTGTTCATATATTCTCTTTTGTAAAGTGACGTTTCATTAACAAAATATTATTACATACTTACCTTGAGATCTGTTTGAATCTTGTGTATTTATTATCTATATTTTTAAGGTTAGTGTTACAATGTACTGAATTTTGATGTGTGTGCAGTCTATGGCCCTTATTTATTTTATCAAACACAATATTTTATGTATTTTTTTTATCCCTTGTTATTCAATGAAATTTTATAAATTATTGTATTGCAGTTTCACAATTATTCGCGATGAAGTTGAATAATTCATTCCTGCAAAATCTGCCATATTTCATACTTGGAAATTAACCAGTAGTTGCGAGTTACATAAAAACGCAAGCTTTTGATATTTTTTTTATAGAAGACAACAATAACTCCAATATTGTTTTCTTTGTCAATCAAAATCACATCGAAATCTTTGCTACAATCTCGTCATCCATTGTGTGAAATAAATTTGATCTGCTGCTCACTCTCCTTGGTATTTGATGTTTTATTAAATTAATTTTATTCAGTTTATCCTCCTCAGAAGTATTATATTCATATTCAATATTGTTTAAAACATATATCTTATTTGTTTGACATAGCACGAAATGTCACAATGGATTAAGTGTCACTTAATGCAGTTGAGCGGTAGATGAAGTACGGCTTAATATAAACCTCACCTAGTAAAAATGGAATGTGGATGTTAAGGTAATATACAAAGGATTTCAGTAATTTGAGTGTCACTTATTATTAGGTGCACCTTAATTAGTAACGGTGCACACGGGCATAAAAATCACAGTAGTGTGCGTAAAAACAACAACACTTGTCATTTTTTAAGGATAAATGAAGTCAGGGGCGAAGACACTTGGGCGCCCGCAGAGGGTAAAATATATCATTGTCATTATCATCGCTTTATATACAAATGGAATTGAAAAGCGTAATAAATATTATTATATACGTATATAATAATAGGTAATATGTACTTGATTTTCAAAAACAAAACAAACTCGCCTTTGCGATTCTAAAAATTTATCAATAACTGAGGTGATGAAATATTTGTTTTTGTTATGTACAACAATAGTGAAATGCGTCCCGACAGTAAATTATTGTAGCGTGCGTGTCCCGACGCCACTGGGTCTAACTAATAGGTGACCGACGCCGCAGGTCGAACGTTTGTAAAAAGGCCGCCGCACTGAGCGATCATCTAGTCTTGTGGATGACGTAATATTCGCAAGCACCGGCGGGGTAAATAAACAAGTCTCGACCTATTTCATTACGTACGGTCGGCTGATCCCTTTGTATTTGATATTATTATTGTATAGAATAGTGGAGAACTTTATAGTAAAACGAAGCCAGCCGGGCATTTTGATACAGATACGCATCGTGAAATGAATAGTTGGTGATATAAATAAATAGTCTACGAGTGGTGAACATAAATAAATATAGTTATATAAATAAAAATAGTGAAATAAATATTGTTTAAATAAATAATCTTAGTGGTTAACTATTTAATAATATTCTTAGTCTTAGATTAGTGTTTATACTTGTTTAATCATATTTTTAGGTATTTTTATTATCTTTATCTTAATTATTTATCGTTTAATAAACTTTTATTTTAATTAATAATATTTCTCTGATTTTTACAGTTCACCCCAATAAATAAACGTTACAATTGGTGTCAGGAGTAGGGTTGTTATAAACTGTGATGTGTAAATAAATAAAATGGCGACAAAACAATTAAAATTAAGCGAATTAAAAGTAACTAATCTAAAGAGAGAACTGGAAGAACGGGATGTTGAAACAACAGGAAAGAAGTCAGTACTTCAAGAAAGAATACGGCATGCATTAATCGATGCTGGTGAAAATCCTGAAGATTACCTATTCGAAATTCCGTGTGACGTATCCGCCATTTAGAAGAAATTTTAAAACAAGACATAGTAAATTCTCGAAAAGCGGAAGAAAATTCCAGAACATTAAAAGAAGAATCGACAGAAACAATAGAACAAAAATTGGAGGAGAGTTCTAGAAAATCAAAGGAAAATTCCAGAAAAAGAAGAATTAATGGAACATTTTAGAACATTAGAAAAAAATTTGGATGAAAATTGTAGAAGTT
Organism: Harpalus rufipes; assembly: GCA_951394225.1. Lineage (NCBI taxonomy): Eukaryota > Metazoa > Arthropoda > Insecta > Coleoptera > Carabidae > Harpalus > Harpalus rufipes. The sequence goes on along the minus strand of OX596282.1, from coordinate 34,863,002 downwards.
TATAACAAAAACTAGAACGAAATTCTAAAAGTTTAGAACAAACATTAGAAGAAGACCTGAAGAATTTAGAAGATAAGTATGACAAAAAATTACGAGAAAAAATTAATAAAATTACATCGTAGTCAATGTCAAATTACGATGTATGGAGGTCCACTAGAAGAAAATAAAGCAGTAAAACCTGATACTAGTACAATAATGCACATCAAAACATTTTGATGGAAAATCTTCGTGGCCGAACTATTTAAAACAATTTGAAACTGCTGCGAAAACACATAACTGGACGTCCACAAAGAATGATACAGCGTTGACTGTCTCGTCGCGTGGCGATGCCATCGACATCCTACAAACGCTGAAGGAAGAAGAACAGGAAGACTATGACCAACTAGTCAAGCGGTTGGATATGCGATATGGGAATGCGCATCTGGAGCAGGAGTACCAGATGCAACTGTGAAACCGATATCAGAGTTAAAAAAAAGACTTCAAGAATTTGAAATCGACGTAGCTCGTTTGGTTCGTCTTGCACATTCTACAGCCGCTGACAGCGTTTTGGAGTGCCTGGTCACTCAATCATTCATCTACGAAGTTCAAGACAGCAAAACAAAGCAAGCACTGCGATTGACCCGACTAAAAACTTTAAATGAGGCACTGCCATATCCATTAGAACATGAAGCTGCCGAACAAGCTTCACGTAATCAATCGCGAGTGCGAAATATTGATGCCGAGAGAAATGATAACACTGAAGCTCTAGAAGAGAAGTTGCGATGAATTGGAAGTGAAGTGTTTACTGGAAGAAAGAAACTCCGCTGTTGGAATTGCGGTGTACTGGGTCATCCCGCAGAAACTTTGCAGAAAAAACCTAAACAAGACTGAATCGAAAAAGGAAGAAAATGAGTCGGAAAACTAAGTCAGTTTGATCCTCTTGGAGTTGTTCTAAATATCCACCAATACCGAAAGACGATGCATCTGCTGAAATTCTTAGTTGTTTTTTCACATCATATGAAACTAATACTGGGATACTCGTCAATGTTTTCTTCATTGAATTAAAACATTTCTGATGCTGTTCATTCCAATCCCAATCTTGATTCTTTTTTAAAAGTTCTCTTAAACCGTGTGATAATGTAGATGAGTGTGGAATGAATTTAGTTAAATAATTAAACATGCCCAAAAATCTATGTACGTCTTTAATATTTTTTGGTTCGGGATATTCCATTAATACTTTTATTCTTTCTGGATCAGCTACTATATTACCACTTTCTTCAATAATGTGGCCTAAAAATTTTAATTTTCTAAACCCAAATTCGCATTTATGTTTATTTAGAGTTATCCCATTTTTTTTTTAAAACATCTAAAACTTTCATCAATCTTGCTCCATGTTCTTCCTCATTCTTTCCATAAATGACTATGTCATCGATATGTACCTTAACTCCTATGTTTTTCAATATTTTCTGCATGGTTCGTTGGTATACTTCTGGTGATGACGATAATCCTTGAGGTAATCTTTTGTAAACGATTCTTCCAAATGGCGTAATAAAACAAGTATATTTTTTAGGTTCCAAACTTATAGGTAACTGCCAATATCCATGTTTCAAATCTAATTTAGAGAATATCCTCGCTCCTCTCATATCTGTTAAAGTTTCTTCTACACTTGGTAATTGAAATCTTTCTCGAATTACTTGTTTGTTTAATTCTGTAAAATCTGTACAAATTCTTATTTTCTTTTTATCTCCTTCGCCTTTTACAGCTAAAACCATTGGTGCACAATATTCAGTTGCCTCTATTATTTCTTCTATAACTCCTTCCTTTATCATGCCTTCGATTTCTTTCTTTGCTGGCTCCATTAATGCAAAGGGTATTCTTCTAGGAGTTGTTATACTTGCTGGCCTTTCTTCCTGTACCTTTATATTATATTCTTCATTTTTAATCTTACCGAGAACTTCGAATAATTTTGGATATTGCCTTAAAATTTTGTTTTTTAATGTTTCATTTTCAACTTCATCTACTGATGAGTAATCATTGCTAAATTTAAGTATTCCCAATTTTATTATATCTGGTCTTCCTAATAAATTTTCTTTTATTTTCAAAACGTATGCTGTCATTGTTATTTTCTTACTATTCCATTCTACAGGTAACTTTACTTTTCCTTGTACATCTAATTTATTTTGTCCAGGTCCTACTAAAATTTCTCTTGTTTTTTCCATGTTAAATAAATGACTTAATTTTTTATACACTCCCCAAGAGATAATACTTTCATCAGCTCCAGTATCCACTTTAAATCTAATTCTGAATGGTCCTATCTGAAACTTTACATACCATGGAGTATTTTCTTTATTAATATTATCTATGTTTTTGATCTCACCCAATTCTATATCACTTCTTCTAGAAACTGATTCTTGATCTTGACTTCCTTTTTCTATTTCATTTACATCCCTTGTTCTGCACATTCTTCCATAATGACCCTTTAAGAAACATCGGTAACATTTTACATTTCTGGCATTACAATTTTGATAATCATGTTTTGGTTTGATTCCACATCTTGTACACACATTTTTGTCTATTTCTTGACTTTTATTCCAATTATTACAGTTTTTCTTATTTATATAAGGCTTTTTATTGTTTCTTATATTATCAATTTCTTTCTGATTAACTTGTCTTATTTCTTTATTTTGACTTTTTATTAATTCTGACTGTAAAATTTTGTCAATAGTAACTTGTAAAGTGAGTTTGTCGTTTAATTGTAATGATTCCGATAATTTTGTGTCTCTTATGCCAACTATTAATCTGTCTCTTATTAATTCATCTTCTAATGAAACGTAATTACATTTCTTCCCTAATTCTATTATTGATGTGATATATTCTTCAGCAGTTTCCGTTTCAAATTGATTTCTTCTGTTGAATATTGCCCTTTGATATATTATATTAGATTTTTTTATATAATAGTCTTCAAATAATTTTACTGTTTCCTCATATGTCTTTAAGTCATCTTCTTTTTTCTGTAAAGTGGCCAAAATTTTATTCACCTTACTGCCCATATGCAGTAAAAGATTATTAATTTGTATGTTCTCTTCCTGCTTCTCTAACTTCACAGCTTTCCTATATCTTTAATATCCTATTATCCAGTCTCTCCAATCTTCTCTTTCAAAAGAAAATTTCTCAGGAACTGGGGCCGAAACTGTCTGTGAGTGGGAAGAAGGTAGTGAAGACCCTATATGACCCTGCACTTGCATATTCACTACAAGCGTTTGCAAATTATGAACCAATTGTTCTAATTCTTCCACTCTACTTTCTGCCATTATATCAATTTCTAACCCCTGACACCATGTAGAATTATACTATTTCAATACTTTATTGAATGTCATATATACATGTCAATCATCAAACATAATCATCATAACAACTGCTCTCCTAAGCTAACTATATATTTCCCTACAAAGGGGCAATTGTTGACCCTTAATCTAGTAGCCCCACAATCCATCAATTATGTTGCATCCCTTTATCGTCAAGCCAACAACATCTGGATGGCTCTATTAACGGAAGGCCACTGAAAATGTTACGGGACTATAATTAGACTCGACTTGGCAAAGATCACAGGCAAGACACATCTTCAACCAAGCAAATGGCGATCATGCACAGCGACGGGAGAACAAGCTACCGCATTAGGAAAAGTAGATATCAACATCACAATTAGAAATACTTTCTTTAAACATCGTGCACTGATAGCTGAGGTTGTAAATTAATTAGTACTCGGTATGGACGTACAGACAAGGCACAGTTTCAAACTTGACCTGAAAAAGGGAGCGATGATAATTAATGAAGAACTGGCATTAAACTCACGAGACGACGAGGCTGTGCGCGTACAATGACCGAAGACATGACCTTCCCAGAACGAAGTGAATCTATCGTGGAAGCGGAATTAGATAATAATTATGCGAGGGAAATATTTTTTTGCTTGCGCCCAGATATGATGACGTTAAAACGTACTGGAGTTGTCGAAACATCACTGGTCAAAGCCAGTCAGGTAGTAATTTTTTTATCCTGTTCTTAAAAACGGAACAATGGTAGGCTTGACAGTATCCTCGATTATTAGAACTGTAAAAACCAATAGAGACACATCTCATAAAGTTCCGGACACGCTAATCAATCAAATATCAATATCGTTTCAAAAATTGACCGCCGAGCAAAGAACCAAAGCAAGGAATTTCATTTGAAGATTTCAAGATGTGTTCCAATTCGACGAGAAAGCCAAAGGGAGAACTAATATAGTTCACCATAAAATAGACACCGGAGACGCAAGACTCATTCGCCAACCAGCAAAAAGATTGCCATCGGTAAAGCCTGAGGAAGCAGAACGAATTATTCAGGACTGAAGATTGAAGCCGTTATCGAACCTTCAAGCAGTCCATGGGCTTCACCAGTGGTATTAGTGAAGAATAAAGATAGGTTTACACGATTTTGCGTCGATTATAGTCATTACAACGTGACGAAGAATGATAGCTACCCGCTCCTTCGAATAGACGATACACTGAACACTTTGGTTGGATCAAAGATTTTCTCCACTCTAGATCCAAAGAGCGGATACTGGCAAGTAGATTTGGATCCAAAACATAAGCGGAAGACAGTCTTAACCATCGATACCGGACTTTGGCAATTTACCGTAATGCCATTTGCGCTCTGCAATGCCCCTGCAACGTTTGAACGACTCATGAAAACAGTATTGGATGGGCTATCTTAGAAAACCTGTTTAGTTATCTCGACGATATTATTGCGGTAGGAAAAACGTTCGAAGATCACATAAAGAATTTAGAAGAGATTTTCCAGAGAATCCAAAAAGAAGTTCATGACCTTGGACAAGTGGTTTCTGCTAAGGGTACTGCAGTTGACCCGGAGAAAATAAGGGATGTGAGAGACCGGCCAGTTGCTAGAGACAAACACGAGCTTGGAAATTTCCTTAATTTGTGTACTTACTATCGACGATATGTACCTGAATTTGCCAACATAGCTAAGCCACTGACAAGGTTTATCGAAGATGGAAGAAGATTTAACTGGGAAATGGACAGTACAATTGCGTTTAAAGAACTGAAACATTTATTAACAAGCCTTTACCTGAATGAGAGTTCATACTAGATACAAATGCAAGCAACGTTGGATTTGTTCGAGTTTTTTTCCCCAGAAACAAGATGGACATGACAAGGTTCTTGCCTATTTTAATAAGACCTTGTCATAACCGGAGTGGAATTACTAACTCACCAGAAAAGAACTTTTGGCAGTCTAGAAATTCCTGGAGCATTTCTACAAATATTTGTACGGAAGAAAGTTTTTGATAAGAACTGACCATGCTGCTTTAAAATGGCTGCTACAATTCAAGAATCCAGAAGATCAGGTGGCCAGGTGAATTGAGAGACTACAGGAATACGATTTCAAAATCGAACATAGGACAGGTACCAGCCATCAGAATACCGACGCATTGTCCAGAACACCATGCCATGCCAAGATGAATGTAAGCATTGTATTCGACTAGAAGAGAAACATTCCACCGTCGCCTGGACAACATTGGTCGACGATATTTGGCAGCCCGATGGACTACGTAAAGACCAGGAAAATGACCCGAAATTTTACTGAATGGAAAGCAAACGAGAGCAAACCAGTATGGGAAGATGTTACACCACACTCGACACTCACAAAGTGTAAAGTCGTACAGGGCGCAATGGGACTTCATGGTGATTGAGGCTGGGCTGTTAAACATATGGTAGAAAATGCTGATGGAACTGAATAGAAAGCTCAGTTGATTTTTCCTAAGAGTAGAGTACTAGACGTGTTGAAAGAAATCCATGACGGATCTGGAGGAGGTCATTTTGGAGTCAACAAAACATTAGATTGCGCCAGCCATTTTACTGGGTTAACTGCAAGGAAGTTGTTAAAGACTGGTGCACGAAATGTGTGGTTTGCGCTGGAAGCAAAGGTCCGCATAAACGACGAAGAGCTCCAATGCGTCAATACAACGTCGGCAGTCCATTTGAGCGCATTGCGATTAACGTAACCGCACCATTTCCAGAAACTGATGACGGAAATAAATATATCGCGGTTGTCATGAAATACTTCACCAACTGGGTTGAAGCCTATCCATTACCCAATCTGGAAGCCACCACGGTCGTTGAAACATTATTCATAGAATAAATATGCGGATTTGACGTACCCCGTGAACTTCATTACAACCAAGATAAAAAAATTGAGTCCGCCGTTTTCCAAAATATCTGTAAGATATCAGGAATTAATAAAACGAGAACAACTGCATTACATCCGCATTCCGATGGCATGGTTGAACAAATGAATAGAACGATCAAGCGGTATTTGTCGAAGGTAGTCTCCAACCACCAAAGAGACTGGGACCGAAGTTTTCATGTTTCTGAAAGCTTATTATTCATCCGTGCAAGAAATAACAGGGCAAACTCCTGCGAACATCTTATTTGGGCGTGAGTGCGCTTACCATTCGACTTGGTGTTCGGCAGTAAACCTGGGGCAGACATACCCGGGGAATATTACGTCACAAACTTGAGGAGAAGAATGGATAACATTCATGAATAAGTCCACATGAATATTCAAGCTGCCAGCGGCCGAATGAAGGGCCAATATGACATCAAGGCTGAAACAAGTGGATATCAACCTGAAGAGTTTGTGTGGTTTTACAATTCACAAAGGCTTCGCGGTTTATCACCAAAACTACAAAAGAATTGGGAAGTTCCCTATAACGTAGTCAAAAGGATATATATAGATTTAAGAAAGCACCTAGGTACTGGCAAGCCGAGAGTAGTACACTTTAATCGGCTAGCCCCTTTCACCGGTGACAATCATGAAGACCATCATGGTTTATTTTAGAGACTATATCATTCATTAAGTTATAAACCAATAATAATTTGTGATTTTCCTTAGCTACCACGTATTACAGCGGTTATTATTGAGTATCCATGGTGAACGAATATACGAACCTTGGTATATTCGAATATACCTACCTTCGTATATTCACTTTTAAGTGCGTTTGGTTATTTTGTTCTATGTACTCAGAACTGGCAATGTCATTTTTAATTATATTTACGGACATGATCTTTTTCATTCGATCACAGTATCGAGTATACGAGTATAAATGAATCTGTAGTTACACTTTGAGGAGGAAAATCGTGCGTTGTATGCTTTAAGTAGACATTTAAAATCACACTGACTACTCCAAGTGCACCGAAACAAATAATTGAACGCATCTATTGTTTGACAGAAAGGAATTATGGAAGTAAAAATTTGACAAATAAACAAATAATTATTTGGATCACAAATCTGGAACTGCACTGTTGATAGTTTTTTTGAAATACTCGACGAGTTGCCTATTGGAAATACCACTCGACCTTTGGTCTCGTGGTGTTTCCAGGCAACACGTTTCGTATAATCGAGAATTTTCATTCGTCTTGTTGTATAATATATGAGAATATAATTCCTTAATCACGTGACATGTTTTCCGCTAATCAACATTCAGAATCTCACTAGCTGCATGCCTATCACAGCGATGATAAAAAAACAAAGAAATTATCACCGTGTTTATAGTCGTTACTAAGGGATTTGTTTTCTTTATTTATGACATTGACAGTTAATTTTAAGTATAAAAATAAATAATAACAATAATTCAAACTCCGAAATATTAAATAAAACTGGTAAGTACCATGTTTTAATACAATATGAATATGTATATCAAAAATTAGGTTAGATTGCAAAAATTCATTATATTCTCATTAAATATAAGCTCGTGATATGATTAATAATCGAAGATATTGCTCGGTTTCACTCGAGAATATCATCGATGATAATCATATCACTTGTTATATTACGTATGAAAATAACTTCAAATAAAATAAAAGATATAGAAAAATTAATTATATGCAACTTTTATTTGAAGTATTTTTCTGTAAAATAAACCATAAACGATTGACAGAGTCTTCTCCTCCCTAGTCATCTCCTAATCACCATTCATGCTACCACCCGTAGTATCTTTATATATTTTAAAATGACCTCAATATAATATAATATATTATAATAGGTAGGTATATTAACATTTTCTCTAAATTTGATTAAGTTCACATACCGGCATTTCGTATGTATTTTTACCTATACATGCACCTAATATATAAAATTTACCAAAAATATAATGGAGAAGCCAAGTCGACAGGAAAGAATATAATAAAACGTATACGTCTTCTGATATGCATTATAGTCGTCTGGGGGATACCTCTGACCTACGTACAAACACTCTGATATGTTGGTGTTGGGCCAGTAATCATCTTTAATTTCATACTCTGGAACAATAAAAATTGTGTTACTCTATTTTACTCATATAAATAAATAAATACATACTGGACAGCTGGAATAAGTGAAATCCAGATAAGTCACGTCTATAATTAAATAAATAAACTTGTTCTGGTATAAAGTTACTTGTGAATGCAATATACAGTGCCTGAAAACAAAATATACTCTGAGTTCCTCAACATTGCTCATTGTAACATAATGAAATAAGTAATTTCTAAAGGGGGCAGTTTTGAACATTATCTATATCAAAAATATTGCACATTCAAACTATATGTACACTGGCTTGCATAAAAATCGCGTACACCTACTTTTGCTGTATTGAGTCTATCTTGATTTCATCTTGTCACTGTAATTAGTGTCAATTAAGATGCCAAAATTAACAGAAAACGGGAATAGTTTTTACTTATTTATAATCTATTGCTAAAATTAACAGGAAACGAGAATAATTTTTACTTTTTTATAATCACTACGTTTTAAAAATTGTTTATATATAAAACCAATGAGCTGAATACAAATATACCATTTTTTTTTTCTAAATGTCAATACTTTCCAGACTATAATGGTTTTTGAACAATTTTGAATTTACCGCTGTTTATGGCAATCATAGTAGTTCAAGGCGATTAACAGTAAATAGCAGTTAAGTTTTCCATTGGTATAATCTAGTATAAAGTTACCAGACGTCCCGGATTGAGGAGAAAACATAACATTCGAATACATTTATACTTGGTTAAATCACGTTTTATACATCTTACGAATCGTCAAAATTCGAATAGTTTTACATTGACTTATTCATGTCATATGCATTTTTCAACTCGGCAAGGCTCGAAAAATATTACCTCATCTTATCCAAATCTTGAAAGATTTTATCCCGTTTTATCCAAATCTCAAGTTTTGCAAATATCTACCACTTACAAGTTGGTGCACATGTTCGTTCTCTTAAATAATCCATAATTGATTATCAGAGATAAAACACAACTCGCTATCACCATTAATCAGTTGATCATGCTACCAGCCGTTGATTTTTAAATGATTGTAATTTTTTTCAATTGAATTGTCATCATATTATAAATATGATAATTATAAAATATATAAGCACTAGAATAAAGTCTTAATACAATTCCTAGTTGAATATTTAATTGAAACACAAAAAAATTGCACTAATCACAAATATCAAGATCTAATGAAAAAAACTGAGGGCGCGGGCCGTAGGTTGAAGGCTCTTGATTTAGAGAAGAAAATTTCTAATTTTTGAATGCTATTTTTTTTAATTTATGCTTTCAGTGTTGGAGTAAATTTTAATTTAAAGACGTACAAACATATTGTAAATATAGATTACAATCATTTTACCTGTCTGTATTACTGATTATGGTAGGTACATGTTTAACAAACCTGTTTAAAAGCTGTAATTATCAAATCACAAATATGTATATTTATTTTATTATAAAGGTGATTTTATTTTTCCCATACTTTTTATTTTATCTTCATGTTTCACATTTAGCCGTTTCATGGCCTTTCTTATTTTTTTTTATTGTTTTTATATACCTTCAGTTAAATAATATTAATATACTATTATTATTAACGAACAAAATATGTGCTAAATTTATAGCAAAAATATGTGTTTGCCGTAAGCGGCCCACCATTGCTAACTTTCTTATATTTGAAGAGATAGAAAGACGATTAAATGGACAAAGTTGGGCGATATTATACTACAAATTTAATGGTGAAAAAATGCAAAACAATTGGACATCAAATACGCGACTTAATCAACAAAATAACGTTTTTTAAATGGAAGCCATAATGAAAGTGATACCACTTAGAAGATTCATTTTATCTGAATATAAAAGTTCGTTATTGCTATACTTCTAAAATTAAAAACTCTTCTTCTTCCGGCTTCACCATCTTGTCCTCGGCCTTCCTATGTTTCTTTTTCCTTTTGGTTTGTAGATCATAGCTTTCTTTGGAATTCTTTTTGGTGACATACGTGTGACATGTTGTTTCCAGTTTTGTTTGTATTCTTTAACTCTTTCAGTTATCGGTTGCACATTTAGTTCTTCACGTATGATTTCGTTTCTGATCTTGTCTAGTCTTGTGCTTTCTTTAACTGATCTCAAAAATTTCATTTCTGATGATTCTATTTTCCTGAGATCATTTTTTCTAGGTGCCCAGCATTCTACTCCGTACAGTAAAGTAGATATGGCCATTACCTTGTAAAATTTTATTTGCGTTTCTTTAGTAGTTTTACCTTTTAGTATTCTTTTTATTGTGCCACATATTCGTTGGTAGGTGTTAACTTTATTGTTTATGTCCTGGTCTTCGTCATATGTGATGTCACATCCCAAATATTGGAAGTGTGATACTTGTTCTAGTGTGTGGTCGTCGATCACTATTTTAGTTCTTATTGGTTGGTTCCCCATGAATGCCATCGTTTTAGTTTTTGATTTTGATATATGTAGGTTGTAATCTTGGCTTAGTTGATGAAGTTTGTATATTGCTCTTTGTAGATCGTCTTCATTGTTTTCCATTATTATTTGGTTATCAGCGAATAACATTGTATCTAAATATTCGTGGCGTCCTATATTTATACCTGATAATTTTTAATTTTGCTATATTGTTATCAGGTCATCTAAATAGATGTTGAATAATGTTGGCGACATGCTACATCCTTATCTTACGACTTTATTGATGGTTATTTCCTCTGTCAGTTCATTACCAGTATCGATTACAATTTTTGTGTTTGTGTACAAACTTTGGACTATTTTTGTAAGATGGTTTGGGAAGCCTCTTTTCCTCATTATTGACCACAGTTTGTTTCTGTCTATGCGGTCAAAGGCCTTTTCGTAGTCTATGAAAGATAGGTGTGTCTCTAGATTAAATTCTCTTCTCTTCTGTATTATCTGTTTTACTGAGAATACATCGTCAATTGTCGATCTGCCTGTTCAAAATCCGGCTTGTTCTTCTAGTAGTATTGTTTCGGAGATTATTCGAAGTCTTTCGTTAAATATTTTACTATATATTTTATAAGCAGTGTTAAGTAGGCTTATGCCTCTGTAGTTTTCGGTTTTATTCCTTTCGCCTTTTTTAAAGATAGAAATAACTCTGACTGTTCTCCACTCTTCCGGGATTGTAGCTGTTATCCAACACATGTTGAATAGGTGTAAAAGTCTGAATTCTAACAATACGCCACCGTATTTTAAGATTTCGGAATTTATCCCGTCTATTCCGGGCGATTTTCTGTTTTTTGTTTTATGCACAGCTTGTTTTAGTTCATTATGTTCAATGTAGTCCACTCCTGGCGTGTCATCTTTATCATAGATTTCTTTTGAGTCTGGATCATACCAGAGGTTTTCGTAATGTTTAATCCATTGGTTTTTGTATATTACATGTAACTTGGCTGTATCTTTTTCTGTTTTATTTAAGTGTTTCATTAGTTTAAAAGCGATTTCTTTCCCACCATGCACATCATTCTCAATTCTGCTTATAAAAGTATTCCAGGATGTCATATGTGTTTGTCTTATTAGTGTTTTTGTCTTGTTCCTTATTTCGTGATATTTTTGTTTTGCTTCTTCTGTTTTCTTTTGTAAGTACTCCTTATACATTTTGTCTTTTTGGTTGATCGCTTCTTCAATCTCTTCGTTCCATATTTTTAGTCCTCTTTTTCGTTTATTTTTTCTTTTCTTGCCGAGCGCTTCGTATGCTGCTTGCTTTATAGCGTGTTTTATATTTGCCCATTCTTCATTTATGTTGTCAACTGTCGATATTTTTTCTAATTGCTGCGATAGTCTATTTTGGTATAAAGTTCTTATATTTTCTTCTTGTAAGAGATGAATTTTGTATATTTCATCGTCCTTATTTTCAATATTTAGTTTATTTATTTTATTCTTCCATCTTTTCCAAAGCTGAATTTTTGATTTGACAAGGTAGTGATCTGTATACAAGTTTCTTCCTCTATACACCTGTGTATCGTTTACTCTTGCAGCTAATTTGTGGTTTACAATGATATAGTCTATCATTGATCGGTATCCTCTTGCAGACCATGCGTATTTGTTAATGTCTTTTTTTTGAAAAACGAGTTTGTTGTTTTTAGATCATTGAAAGCTACGAATTCTCTCAATTTTTCTCCGTTTTTATTTACGTGGTCTTCCCCATGTGGTCCAATTATTTTAGGTATTGGTTCATTCCCAATTCTTGCATTTAGATCTCCTGCAATAATGCTGTAGTCCTTTGGGTGTTTTGCAATACATTTTTGTAGGATTTCGTAATATGTTTTTGTTTCTTCTTTTTTCCCTTCTTCTGGTGCGTATGTCCCTACAATTGTCAAATATCCTCTATCAAATTTTAATCTAACTGTTATTAGTCTTTCGTTTATAAATCTGTATTCTCTAATTTGTTTTTTCCATTTCATATCTATCATTATAGCTACGCCGCAGCATGCACGTTCGGTTTGGTCAACACCACTATATAGCATTATATAATTATTTAGGTCTTTGGTTCCTTTTAGTTTTTTCTTAGTCTCTGTAATGACCGCAATATTTACTTTGTAATCTTTTAAGATGTTCTCCAATTCAGACTCATTATTTCCTAGTCCTTGGACATTCCATGTGGCAATGTTTAATGTGTCCGTTATTCCTAAATTCTTATCCTTTTTCTTGCCGGGTTGTCTCCTTTTTGATCTGTCTGTATTCCGAGGCTCCGTGTGAAGCTTGTGAGTGTGTGCAGATTTTCTATGGATGGGGTACCAGCCCATCGCAAAACCTCCAGACCTGGAGGGCCAGGATTTTCTGTTAGGGTTTGCTCCCTTAGCCAAGAGATTCCGGTTTTAAGGCGCCGGAGTTTCGCCTTGCACCCTCTCCCGTTTGTTCCCTCACGACCTACCATTGGCCGCTCGGTATCCAGAGGTTACGCGGCAGACTTGCCTTCGTGGACGTGGGAGTAGGATTTTTCGGTAGAGCTGACTCAGATGTTTTGAGCATGTCTTATGACAAAATCAGTAGGCATCTTCTGGGTTTTAGTGGATATAACTACTTGGCATCGTTAAATCGTTAAAAACAAAAGAGTTATTTTAAGTTGAAATTAATATAATAATTTCTTATTGTAATACAAATATGACATTGTTGCCATGGAAAAAACAAAAACAAAAATATCAAAATTAATTACTAACCAAATAAATAATTGCTAATAAAAATGTTTGGTGTGTATGAGTAAAACTTAAAAAAAAATGTTCCAAATGTTGATCATTTCAATTCATCATTAGTATAATTTTCTATTTTGTTGATAGCATCTATCATTAATGTAAATAATTAAACAAAATGTAAATTGTTCTTTATTTAATGTTAGTTTCTGTTGTTTCCATAGCAATAATTACATATTTACATTAAAATAAGAAATAATATTTAAATTAAAACTTAAAATAATTCTTTTGTTTTTAATTTTAAAAGTATAGTGATAATGAACTTTATATTCAGACAAAATAATATTTTAAATGGTACCACTTTCAATATGGCATTCTATTTAAAAAAGGTATTTTGTTAATTAAGGCCCGGTTTTTTCACCTCTGGATAAAGTGCCAGTTAACTTATCTGGCAGATAAAAAAAATATCGCATCAAATAATTGACGTGTGTATAATTTTCTCAATTTACACTGTAATGTCGATGCGTAATTTTTATTTTATCTGGCAGATAAGTTAACTGACACTTTATCCAGAGGTGAAAAAACCGGGCCTTAGTCGCGTATTTGATGTTCAATTGTTTTGCATTTTACACCGTATATTTGTCATATAATATTGTCCAACTTTGGCCATTTAATCATCATTATATCTCTTCAAATAGGAAAGTTAGTAATGGTGGCCCGCTTACGGCAGACATACTGTACATATCATCTGTAAATAGATCATTTATTTAGCATATATAAAATATGTATTGGATTATTTTTAAATTGTAATTTAATAAATAGATTAAAATTTTCATTTTTTTGCAATTCAAAAATAATTATAAAATCAAATATCACTAAACAGTACTGAAATAAAGCATTGGTGAACAAACCAGAAACGGATATATCAATGCGCGCCAACTTCATAGTGGTAGAGATTTGTAGAAGACAGTGTAATTTTTGTTACCTCTCGCTAAGAGAGGTATTGGATCTTACTAAAAATCGCATATACAGATTTTACTGAATAAGCACGTTTTAAGGTCCATACAATCCGATTTTAACATTTTTACTATGATGTCTGTCTGTGTGTTTGTGTGTGTGTGTGTGCATGCGTGCGTGTAAATGTTGAAAAGAGGATTTTTCAAAAACTATAAGACTTAATATATGTTTAATTACATATTTCTCAATCGGACATTAATGGGTAGAGTTGAAAAGGTTTTCGTAGCAATTGGACAACAGGAAGTAACAGACTCTTTAAAAAATTCTTCTAAATATGACTGATATATTTAAATATTTTATTATATCTTTTATTGATTTAAAGAAAAAAGAATATAATAAAATAATCTGTTGTAATAAATGTCACAGCCCAAATAATACCATGGAAAACAAATCAAAAAATTAAAATGTTTGTAACGGACAGATAAATGTCTGTCAGAAATCCGAATACATTACTGAAGACTTTTTCTGGGAAGTGCATATATTATTTCTTATTGTATTAATAGTTAAATATTTAAAATTATAGGTATATTGCATGTACCTTTTAGAAATACTGTCAATCCCGACAATGAATTGGAAACATCTCGAAATATTAGAAGAGTAGGACAAAATTTCTTCATAGAATGAATTTAAAATTAAAAAATCTAAATATAAATAACAGGTATAAGTAGGATATTTGGTGTAGAGGTACGTATAAGTAATTATTTGAATAAGGAAATGTTATTTTTTTGATTTTTATCCAATAGGATGTTTTATAAATTGATGTATGAATAAAGTGATATTTGAATTTTCGTACACCCTGTCCCTATACCCCCGGATTATGCGGGACTGTCCCGGATTTGAGTCAATGAGTCCCGCATTGCCAACTGTCCCGAATTAAACATATACATATGTATATACCTAACTTTTAACATTTCGAAATTGAATGATTTGTTATTTCTTTTATTTTATAGAAGAAATTTTTAATTTGAACATATATTTTTTCTCGTTTTATCGTTTTTTTTTTTTAATTTTATATTAATAAAATATCTTAAATAAACTAAAATAATCATATCTTTACAAACACTCTGTTTTTACTTGTCCCGCATTTTACTATCAAACAACTGGTCACTTTAAATCTAGAAGACTTCAATACTTCCACATCTTTAACAGTCTTTGATATAGAGGCTGTTCATTTTAAGTGGTACTGTATTACTATCTCAAGAAGTATAGGAGCTACGATGTTTGCGGTCCGATAAAGTCAGTTTCACAAGATGGGAATAATTAGTTTGTAACATTCATAGATGACTATTTTAATTTTGTATGTGTTATTTAATTAAAAACAAAAGTGATGTTTTTGACTGTTTTAAAGAATATGTTCAAATGGCACAGGATATATTTAATACCAAATTATCGGTAGAGAGTATGTTTCAAATAATTTAAAACTTTCTGCAAAGAAAATGATGTGATTATTATTATTCCGTTCCATATTGTCCCCAACAAAATGGGAAAATGGGAAAGCGGAACGATAAAATCGTACTTTAATAGAAAAGGCTCGATCAATATATTAAAAAATTCATGTGTTCCTAAATCATTATGGAGCGGAATATTCGATCAGCCGCTTATTTAATTAATCGGAATCCTAGTATCAACTTAAATTCATTAACACCAGCAGAATTAGTACGGGAGAAAGCCAAATGTCAATTTTTTTAAAAAAATTCAGTTCAGTTGCATATTCACATGTCACAGAACAATTTAGGGGTAAATTCGATTCAAAATCCGAACGGACTAAATAATTACGATTTTGAAATAAACACAGGTGATGAAGAAATAAATATAAAAGATAATAAATTAGATTATGATTTTATTGAAAGTGAAAGTAATAGTAATAGGAGAAATGAGTCAAACGACTTGAATGAAAATACAAAAGAAAAAGTTACACGAAATCGCAAACTCCCTCAGAAATTTAAATATTATCAATTATACGGGGTGTCTTCATACTTGAAGCAAAAAAATAAAGGATAGATATTATATGACATACTACTCATAAAGTTAATTAAAATTATTAAGAATAGCTATCAAACAGTGGTAAAAAAATATTCAATTTATAACGATGGAATTTTTTTGCGTATTTTTATAAAATTATTTTTCTTCTAAGATCAATACGTCATATAGTATATATCCTTTAATTTTTTTCTCGAAGAATGAAGACACCCTGTATATGGCATTTAACCCACTATCTTTTGTTCAGCAAACTCCAAACCACAGAGTATAAATATAGATGGTGTGACGACTCATCAATTTTTATTGACATTTATGTCGGCGATTAGTAGGCCGAGATTCTAACCTTACATGTACCTCCTCCACAATGTGCTCTACCACATAACATTCTGGAATGACAAATTAAATATCATTGTGTATTTGTATCCAAATTCAAATTACAACTAATTTAATGAATATATTGTCTCTCTGATGATATCCATTCAATTTTTGCAGCCCCTAGGCAATATGCCTGAGTTGGCTAATTTGTTACAGCGGCACAATTCAAAGAAATAAAAATAGAAAAATAATCAACAATAATTTATTTACACTGTACATAAAGCATATTTGGCAACATAATAATTTTAAATGAGGTCGCGTAACTGTGCGTTAGGTGATTGGTGGTGTTTCGCCAAACTTGAAATTTGAAATGATTTTCAGATAGCACAAAATAACCCCTGTGGTACACTCTTCACAGCATCTTTAAAGCCCGTGAGGTAACGCTTGGTAAACGTTCTCATTTACAATTACAGATATATCGTTATTACCGAAATCTGCGAATAGAAAATACTAATATACCCAGAAATGGGTAATAAGCCATAATTATCTTGCGACTTAAAAAGCAAAAAGCATATTCTATATTTATTGACTTTAGTAAAGCTTTTGATTCTGTAAATTGTAATAAGTTATGGGAAAAATTATATATTATAGGTATTTCTCCAAAATTAATTAGAATATTAGAAAACTTTTATAGCAATGGATAATTACAAATCAAAATGAATAACTCAATCTCACAATTAATCGATGTAACACAAAGGATAATGCAAGGCGATCCATTAAGCCCTTTACTTTTTACTTTATTCGGAAATGATTTGGAAGTATATTTTAGAAATAGAGGAGTAAAAAGATTACATATTGATGGGGAAAATGAAATTCAAAAGGTAAAAAATATCTTGTATAGGGGTAAATCAGAGGGTTGGTCCGAAAAAGCTAAATTATTAAAAAGTGTCATAAACGCTACTGCACTATATGGGTCGAAAATATGGGGTCTTAGACACACGGATACAGTTGAAAAATGCCAACTGTCCTATATTAAACAAATTTTACAAGTCCCTTTCAACACACCCCATTGTATGATTTGAGCGGAAACGGGAACTATACACATATCATTCGACATTTGGAGAAGAACACTAACTTGGTGGAATAAAATATTAAACATGGATAATATAAGAATAACAAAACAAATTTATAATCGTCTTTTATGCTTGGACAACTCTGAAAACAATAAGGTAGAATTCAATTGGTGTACACAAGTTAGATTATTCCTAGAAAATGTAAGTTACTCAAATATTTGGACACACCAGATGATTAATTAAACAAAAATTAATGAAATATGTGCAAACTTTCAACAAAAACTCCAAGAAAAAGATTTGGAGGATTGCAAAATAACTAGATACAGTTTAATGTATAAAGACTTAAAAAATCAATTTGAACTAGAACATTACTTTGATAATAACAATTCTATTGCGAAAACAAGAATTTTAGCACAAGTACGACTTAGTAACAAAAAATCTTTAACATTTGTGTACAATAAAATAAAATATAAAATAAATCTTACTGAAATTATACTCAATTTGTAATTGCCAGGTATCTGAGGATATATTTCATTGTTATATTAAATGCCCAATTTACAGCCCATTACGTGAACACTATTTAGAAAAGTACATTCAGAATATTAATAACCAGAATATTTATGCAGTCTTCACCAATATGTCTAAACAAAAAATCAATGATATTTTCTTTTATAGTATAAATGCATTAAAAACTAGAAGCTTCGTTATGAACAAATAGGCTTGCATAAGATTATATTGTTTCGTTAGCTTTTTAAATGGTACGTATTTATATGCTTCATTACTTTAGAAACATTCAATATAATTATATAGGTATTGAAAAATTTCATAAAAATATTATTTTTACAATATTGTATATGTACAAAAAAATTAATTATTTATTTGCCAATCTATTGTATAATCTATTGTATAAAGACGTATATATCTTGGAAACAATTAAATAAATAATAATAATAATAATAAACCATAATGATATATTTAAACGTTGAAAATTAGGGAATTAAAACAATGAATCCAGGAATACATGCACAAATTTAAGAAGATAAACGCTATAATGTGTCACATATTACATGTCAATCTAAACATTTAAATGGTAATATTTGTGTAATGATAGAAACTAAATTCAAAATCATAAATTATGAGAATGGGCAATTATTTAACAAGGTAAAAAATCTGATGTGGACACCAAATGACTTCCTTGTACGATTATTAAACTATACATATTTTTTTAATAATTAAATTACAAAATATTGACAGGCTTAAGCCAAGCCCGAGAAATATTTTGATATAGAACAAAAAATAATTTATTTACTACTATCATTCTTATATTAACATTAATCTTACTCGGTTCTTTTTAAAGAGAGTTTTGATTACAACAATGAATATGACTATCACAATAAAAATATAATATTTGTTATTGTACGAATCATAAAATTGCACGTATTTAACGTAATTTGACGAACTTTTTTTTTTATTTTTTTGTCCTAATCCATAGCAAGCTTTATTACAAAAACAAAAAATATATAATTTTTAAATTTACATATCTCGCTTATACAATAATAATAATGTCCTCGGCACATGATGTATTCATCATTCAGAAACGGGTAGTCAGAACCATAGCAGGCATCTCTCGCAGAGATTCGTGTAGACAAATTTTCAAAAACTTAAATATACTCACTCTACCTTCTCTGTATATTCTTGAAGTTTGCCTATTCGTATATAACAATAAAAACGCTTTTAAAACGAATGCAAACATACATCCTTTTAACACGAGGCAAAAAGATTTATTTTACATACCCACATTGAAGCATAGTTCTTTGAAAAATACACCACAAATACAAGGTATACATATATTCAATAAGTTGCCAAACAATATTAGAGAAGAGAAAAGAAAAAGTAAATTTAAAACTCTACTTAAAAAATTTCTTCTGGATAAAACACATTACTCGTTAAATGAATATCTGAGCAGTTTATAATGAAGTCTCCTTCTTATAATTTTATTACTGTATCATTATTATTTTAAACAAACTATGTACAAATGACGTATTCTATACATATGTATATATGTCAGTGGAATAAACTTATTATTATTATTATTATTATTATTATACTTGATGTGCTAGACGCAGAAATTAATTCTCTAAAACTTTTATTTGAAGTATTTATTTCTAAAATCAAAATAAAATCATTTTTTTCAAGAAAAACTGTTAACAACTTCAAGTAATGTACCACTTCCGGTTAGCCTATTTTAACCAAAATCTATTATGTTATTTCGATTGACATGGAAGTCTTGTATACCAAATTTGAAAAGTTTTGGATTATATTTTAAAACAGTTTTTCATTAAAATCTATTACAGGCTTCATGTAAAGTTCCACTTCTGGAAATTGTGTAATAACCAGAAAGGGAGGTGTACAACTAGATGTTATAGGAGTCCTAAATACAAAATTTCAACTTTCTACGGCTTACTGTTTTTGAGTTATGCGAGATACTACGTCCGTACGTACGTACAGACGTCACGACGAAATTAGTCAAAATGGATTCAGGGATGATCAAAATGGATATTTCCGCTGAAATCTGAAAACCGAAATTTTTCGCGTTTACAATACTTTCTTTACTTACGTACAAGTAAAAAGGCCCAAAACATTGTATTTAAAAAATATTAAATACGTACATCCCTAGATTCCCATTCCTATAAAATATCTTCATTTTTAAAATGCTTTTGGCAAATACCATTTTTAGTAGATATTATGGACTTATTAGCTGCAGAAGCTAGGTACAACTTTCTGACAGACATTTACAATGTTTTCTGAAGGATGGCAAATCTGAATTTTTTCTTCGTTGAATGTTCTTCCCCATCTACAACCTTCGACGAAACAGTTTTTCGATATTTATATATTTTATATGTATATAAAATAAATTAACGTACAGTAGAATTTATTTTATATACATATAAAATATATAAATATCGAAAAACTGTTTCAGATGACCTTATCTGTATCATGAACGAATTAACAAATTGACATACATTTATGTCTGTCATTTGCAAAGACCACAAACGTGTGCGATAAGGATGGATATAACACGCTTGTCTTTCAAAAATTCATATTGTTTCGACTAAGTTGGGACATTCCATTTTAAAATGATGTTCGTTGTTGGCAATACTTTTGCTGTAACGTAAGTTTATTTATTAATTCAGATATATTACCTTGATTTATGACACTGACATTATGTTAGTATCTTATTTTTCACATATTTGGTTTTATACTTGCTAATAAACTTACCAGTTGCATTATGTTTTAATTTTGAATGGTTTTACTGTAACTTATATTTTTATAATAATAAAACAACATTAGTATCTTAGTTACCATCATAAAAACTAAGTAAACGACACTACTAAATTTGAAAGAGTGGGCGGAGCTAAAATCTTCATACAATTCGTGAATGACTTTGATTAGATATCTTTAAAAAAATTACTGTATGTCAATTTCAATTCAAATTGACAAATGACAGTTATGTGTCGGGAAAATTTCTAACTTTACGCGATGAGGCATCTGATGAATGCCAACTTCGTAAACACAATGGCCCGTATTACGATCACGGTTTTAACTAAAACGCTGTTTTAAAAAATGTCAAATTCAAATTTAAATTTCAATTTAATTTTGCACGTATGTTTGAAGATCGATTTTTTAATAAATATTTGTTTGAATACAAACTATGTTCTGCTTTTAAAACATATTTTGATAAATTCGATATTATTTATTATTGTTATTAAATAATGATATCTGACACTTATTAAAACAGCGTTTTAGTTAAAACCGTGATCGTAATACGGGCCGATATTTTTTGAGTTATCCCACCTTCTATATTTATACACCGTGCTCCAAATTATGTAAGTGAATTGACGGATAGAAAAGCAAAGAGAGCAATGGATAGGGAACTATATTCTATATAAGTAAATATAAAATGGGATGAAGTTAATAAACCCGAAAAAACTGAATTATTAGGTACAAATTAGGCATTTATATATAAACCACATGAAAAATATTTAAAGATCATATTAAAGCTAGAGTAGTATAGTAGTAAGGGGTTTTTCTCAAAAGGAAATGTTTAATTAGGATGAATTATTCTTCAATTGCAAAATTATCAACTATAAGAACTTTGTTATCAATAATTAGAAATCAGTTCAAATATTTTATTATAAACAATTATAATGTAAAAACGAGATTTTTAAATGTAATTCTGACAGAAGATGTACATATTTATCCACTAGTAGGTATAAATAATTATTGTAAACCAGGTCAGTGTTGAAATTAAACAAATCACTTTATGGCCTAAAATATCATCTAAATGCTGAAAGGATAAATTTAACATTTTTTTATTAAATTTGGGTTTTTGTAGATCAGAAAATATTAAAGATGGATTTGTTTATCGTCTATTAGATGTTGATGATATAATAATAGCAGGTACAACTATAAAGTACATTGCACATTATAAAAATAAATTAACATAAGAATTTGACATTGTGAGCTCAAGAATTTTCTTGGACTGGAAATAAATTACAAAAAAGAAGCTGGAATTTTAAATATTAGTCAAAAAAAAGATATATTTTAGGAACTTCGAAAAGATTTCATTATGAAAATTGTAATCCTTGCTCCGTACCAATAGACTCCAATTTAAAGTTAAATATTTCTTAAATTAAAGATCATTTTTTTCTGATAAACCTGTACGAGAATTAATAGGTTACTTGATGTAGTTAATGTTTGGGTCGCGCCCTGATATAAGTTATAATGTTAATTATTTTTTTAAGATATCAGTATAAAGCTCAAAATGAAATTTCGCCTTATCTTAAAAGGTTGTTGCAGAAATTTAAAAGACACATTAAATTTAAGTCTTACATTACATATACAGGTTGACTCTGAAAAACGGGCCAGTCTTTAACTTTTTTATTTATAATTATTTTTTAATTCTCTTTACATATTTGTAAACTAGGTTTGGTATTTGACATTAACTTTTATATTCCAAATGGAATGTACTATATATTTTTATATATTTGGATTCTACGTAAAATTACGAATTCAACGATATTTCTGAAGTGCATTTTTATTGAAGAAATAAATTACAAAAACATTTGAGAAAATTATGAATATAACCTCTCGCTAAGAGAGGTATTGGATTCATGCTAGAAATCGCATATCAGATTTAGTGAATATGCACGTTGTAAGGTCCCTAGAATCCGATAATAACATTTTTATGATGTTGCGTGTGTGTGGATGTGTGTGTGAGGTTGTTGGAGGTACGATTTCTCTAATTCTATAAGACTAAAGACCTGTGTAACTACGGATTCCTCAATTTTACAATAATGGGAAGAGTTGAATAGATTCTGGTAACTACTTGAGAAATGAAAATGTCTGTAATTGACAGAGAAATGTCATTACTGTCAGTGTCAAAAAATCAGAGATAGTACTGAAGGATTTCTTATTGTATTATTAATTATATATTTAAAATTATAGTTATATTACATGAACCCTTCAGAAATACCGCCAATCCCGTTAATGAATTGGAAAAAACTCGAACATTTAGAAGAAATGGAGAAAACCTGCTTATAGAATGAATTTAAGATTATAGAAAATAAGTAAATATAAAGATTAGGAGTAATTAGAATTTTTGTGTGTACAAGAAATGTTAAATACAATACTTATACATACATCAATGGAAAGGGCGAGAGGTATTGTGATGGCCACAATAGTTTTTTTTTTTTTTGGAACAAAATATGGAATCTTACAAAGATAACTCACTATTTAAACATTTAACTTAAATATAACTTAATATTATCTCACCTTTTTCACAGCTTGCCAGATATCATGGCTTAGTAGATTAATTATGCATCATTTTCTCACGTTTTTGTAATTTATTTCTTCAATAAAATTACACTTCAAAAATATCATTGAATTCGTAATTTTATGTTGATTCCAAAAGTATAAAAATATACAGGATATTCCATTTGAAAGTTAATGTCAGTTCCGGTCAAACCGGGTGCGCTACCATCATGCTAAATATCATTATTTGTGAGCCCCTAAGCCTAGTTTACAAATATTTAAAGAGAATTAAAAAATAATTATAAATGAAAAAGTTATTTTGAGTGGCCCGTTTTCAGTCTCACCTGTATAATAATTAATATACATTCATAAATTACAATTGGGATAATAATCTATTCTTTTTTCTATGTTGTAAGAAAATAAAAAAAATCTATTTTTTTTAGGAGATAAAATACCAGTACGATTAAAGAAACTCTACGATTTAGAAAACTTAGCAAACTTTTTAAAATATGAATATAACCTTGAGCGTAGGAACAAAATATACATCAAATAAATATTAACAAATAGTACAATAATCCTAGTATTACAAAAATTAAGGAATGTAAAAATATAATTTACTGTATAATTAACATCGCCAATATAGAATCGTTAAAAAGTTACATCAAAGCTATCTGATTTTATCACATTTCTGTAGCGCACACAAACAATCCTACTTAACTCCGAATATTTGCCAATGTTACCAATTGAATATTTACTTCATAAATTTTCTACTAGATATAGATATATTCAGTAACTAACGAAAAAATGAGGAGGTACGAATTAGTTGTCTAGTACGCATTAGGCAACTCTATATACAGGGTGTTCATTTTTAAGCGGCTACCATTGCGATCTCGAGAACTAGAAGAGATACGAAGTTGGTTAAATTAGGAAAGAATCTCTATTTCACATAGGGATAAACTGAAAAAAGAAATTCAACCAGTGGTTCTCAAAATATGGATACCAACTTTTTTATTTTAAATAGAAACAAATATTTTTTATTTACTCATACAATAGAGCTCTTTATTCTGAATCCAACGATATAAAATTTTCATACCCTTACATAACAAAATTTTCGAAAAAAAAATTAATAAAATTTTGAATTAATTTTTCCTAAATATGATATTAATTAGAGTGCCATGAATGAAAAAAGTGAACATATTTAAAAATGAACTTTATTTTCAATTAAATGATTTAGTGTTTATAAAAACTGCTCAAAATTATCTCCATTTTTATTAATACATAACTGAATTCTCAATTTTAAATTTTTCCTAACTTTTTTTAATTTTCTTCTGTCAATACCTCTGAATGTTTCTTCAATACAATCGTTTAAATGCTGTACGTCGCGATGCACAGTGCGGTAAACTTGATCTTTTAAGTAACCCCACGCAAAAATATCCAGTGGATTCAAATCGGGCGATCTAGCGGGCCATGCAATAGGGCCATTAGTACCAATCCATTGGTTTGGGAAAAATGTGTTCAAATATTCAGTTACTTGGCGGCAATTATGAGCTGGGGCTCCATCCTGCTGGAAGTACACATTTTGTACTGTAGCCAGTGGTATATCATTCAGAATTTGTTCAAACATATTTCGCAAAAGGGGAAATAATTAAAACTTTATTATTTTTTTTTCAAAAATTTTGTTATGTAAGGGTATGAAAATTTTATATCGTTGGATTCAGAATAAAGAGCTCTATTGAATGCACAAATAAAAAATATATGTTTCTATTTAAAATAAAAAAGTTGGTATCCATATTTTGAGAACCACTGGTTGAATTTCTTTTTTCAGTATATCTTTGAAGTACCTATGTGAAGTAGAGATTCTTTTCTAATTTAACCAACTTCGTATCTCTTCTAGTTTTCGAGATCGCAATGGTAGCCACTTAAAAATGAACACCCTGTATATATATATATATATATATATATATATATATATATATATATATATATATATATATATATATATATATATATATACAGGATGTTAATTTTTAAGTACAAAAGTATGATGGTTACTATGTAATAACAACAGGTGTTCAAAAATGGTGAAATACACGTGATTCAAATAACATTACGAGCCTGATAAACTGTGGACGCAAACCAAAATTCAAATTCCACAAATATCTCATCTTATTCGTTTTCAATAAAGTTTAAACGTTAATATTTGTTTTTGTACTCCTATGCTTTAATTTACAGTGACCAAAAAAGTCTGAAGCGTGCCGCTCCGTATTATTTTGACATTTGCCGCTTAGTATGACGGGCGTATCTTTCGAATTTTACTAGTTGCCATAAGAATCCTAGGAACCGTCTTCTTTACGTTATGCTCCAAAAAGAAATTTGTTTGTGATTTTAATTTAATACCATGGCTAATATTATAAAAAAGTAACTTCTATAAAATTTTATATTCAATTTGCTACGTTACGGAACGTGCAAAATAAAATCTGATTACTGAATAGGTGCAGAATTAAATATTTTGAAACATTTATTTCAAGCATTATTGTCTAAAATTAATAGATCATTTTTGCGCCAGGAAAGCTGTTTTCCCATGTTAAACGCCTGTGACCCGGTTTTCGTGTTAAACCCGGTATGTACAAGGTATTTGCAGTAAGCGGTCCACCATTGCTAATTTTCTTATTTGAGGAGATTGAAAGACGGATAAATGGGCAAAGTTGAGCGATATTAAACAATTGGACATCAAATACGCGACTTTATTCAACAAAATAACTTTTTAGCTCTCGCTAAGAGAGGTATTGGATTCATGCTATAAATCGCATATCCAGATTTAATTGAATAAGCACGTTTTAAGGTCCCTACAATCCGATTTTAACATTTTTACGATGATGTCTGTCTGTGTGTGTGTGTGTGTGTGTGTGTGTGTGTGTGTGTGTGGATGTGTGTGTGTGTGTGTGTGTGTGTGTGTATGTATGTGTGTATTTGTGTGGGATGTTGGAAGGACGATTACTCAAAAACTATAAGACTTTATATTTGTTTAACTACGTATTTCCCAATCGGACATTCATGGGAAGATCTGTAAAGGTTTTGGTAACAATTGGACAACCGGAAGTAGAAGATCCTTGAAAAAAATCTAAATATTATTTTTTGAAAAATTTTCTTGGTAATATTAAAGCAAATTTAATTCTCTATCCGATACATTTAAATATTTTATTATATATATATATATATATATATATATATATATATATATATATATATATATATATATATATATATATTATATATTTAGAGATAAAAGAAATATAATATATAAAATAATCTGTTGTAATAAATTTTACAGCCGAAAGAATGCCATGGAAAATAGTTGAAAATTTAAATTGTTTGTAACTGACACATAAATGTCAGTGTCAGAAATCCGGAGACATTACTGAAGACTTTTTCTGGGAAGTACATACATTATACTATTTCTTAATGTATTAATAGTTAAATATTTAATATTATATGTATATTACACATACCCTTCATAAAGACTGTTACTCCCGACAATGATTTGGAAACATCTCGAAAAATTAGAAGAGTAGGACAAAATTTCTTTATAGAATGAATTTAAATTTAAAAAATCTAAATATAAGGAATAGATATAAGTAGAATTTTTGGTGTAGAGTGTAGGTATACAAGAAATGTTAAATACAATAGTGCGCGAGCAGTCATGTGACTTTGTTGGCCTTGACAAGCAGATATGGGGGCCCATGGCACAATGATAGCTAGTAATTATGTATATAGATGTCAAATATCATAATTTCTCATTCAAAATTTAGTGATTTTCCAATTCCATGTGGTTTATTTTCCTCGGCAAGTAAATTCCACACTCCTGGTGACAAATTAACTACGTGAATTTAGATAATCTTGAAATTTTTAATGAAAAATTCTGATATTTGACATCTATGTACATAATTACTAATTATCATTCGGAAACGGACCCCACATCTGCTTGTCAAGGCAAGGCCAACAATGTATAATGACTGTTCTCGCCCTATACTTTTGTAACCAAAAAAGGGAAGTGCGAGAGGTATTGTGCTGCCCCCAACAGATTTTTTTAAATGGAATGCCATATTGAAAATGGTACCATTGAAAGATTTTTTTATCTCGATATAAAAGTTCATTATCACTATACCTCTAAAATTAAAAACAAATGAGTTATTTCAAGTTCAAATTTAAATATTATATTTCTTATTTTAATGCAAATATTACATTATTGCTATGGAAATAAAAAGAAGTAGAATTACTGCTGCCTGTGCTGTTATATCAAAAACGATGTTGGCTAAAGTATGAAGTCTGTGATAAAAGAGCATCTATTTGTCATCAAAGAAATGGTCAACATTTTGAATATTTTTTTTTTAAGTTTTACTCATACAAACCAAACAATTTTATTAGCAATTATTTATTTGTTCTTTGAACAGTGTTAGTTAATAATTAATTTCGTTATTTGTTTTTGTTGTTTCCATAGCAACAATGTCATATTTGTATTAAAATAAGAAATATATTTAAATTTCAGCTTGAAATAACTCGTTTGTTTTTAATTTTAGAGGCATAATAATAAGGAACTTTTATATTCTGAAAAAAAATCTTTTAAATGGTACTACTTTCCGATTAAAAAAATGTTATTTTGTTTTAAATGTTTTACATTTTCCACTGTTAAAATTGTCGTATAATATCGCCCAACTTTTACCATTTAGTAGTCTTTCTGTCTCTTCAAATAAGAAAGTTAGCAATGGTGGTCCGCTTACGTCAGACACGCTGTAAATATATTGAGCTGAATTTTGTGTATTTTTAAATTATTTTAGCGGAATTAGATATAATTGTGTACATAAGTTATGAAAACGTGATATTTTTTGATGAACATAATATTTGCCAAAACGAACGAATGGTGTTTACATTTGTCATGACTGCCAAGTAAGTGAGAGCCTGTAGAGTATCAAACCAAACTTGTATGCTGGTAGACTTGACAGCTTCTCCTCTTCTGTAATATTTCACTAACTTAGTAGAATCAATTTTTATCTCGAAAATGTTATTTATTAGGGCACACACTGGAGCTAATGGAAATGCAGCGGCTAGGAGAGTTACAAATCCAAATTGAAGTACTGAAAATATATTTACATTAAATTAATACATATATAAAATCACGCATGTCTCACTTAGTGGGATAGCACAAACCCGAAAAATAACATTAAATTAATAATACTATAATTTCTTATGCGAAAAACACGTTCAATTTTTTTCTTCTGTTATATAAAGTAACTATTACCCTGATTTCAGGTAAATTCGGGACGAATTCTGTAATGGGTTTTAGCGATTCGGGTGAAAAAATAAATAAAAAGATTTTAGAAAAAAGAATTAAAAAGTTTGAAATTGAATTGTAGAAGACGGATTTATGGCTCTATTCTGAACAAATCTATGTCTTATAGATCTGTAAATAATGAATAAAATCGCAACGAAGCTGCCACTCATATTTAATTTTATATTAATCAACAAAAATAGATGCGCTATTTATCAGTTTTTTACAGATTTACAGATTTGTTCAGAATTGGCTTATTATTTTCATGCAAGCATGACAATGATTCTAAACACTCATCCAGATTAAACACAGATTTATTCAAATAACAGCTTCAATAAAAATAAAAAATAAAAAATGCAAGTGGGCAAATAATGTAATTCAGGTAATCAAGAGTTGTGCGCTGTAAGGTTGGATATGCAGCAGCAAAGTACAAAAACAATGTTTAGAGCTCACTTGTACGTAAACTGTAGTCTAGAAGTAAATTGTACCTTTCGTTATACAGGTGCCCATTTCATCTGACCCCGCCTGAAAGTTTAAGAATAGGCAACACAGGATACATTTCACTAGCCACATAGTCAGTAAGTAAGAACAAAAATGAATTTCAAAAACCAAGTCACTTTTGAAAAGTAAAATTGAATGCCTATTCATGAATTTTCAGGCGGGAAGAGAAAAAAATGGGCACCCTGTGTAAATGAGGTCTTGCACGATTCTCTTTTCTTTGCTTTAATCGAAATAATAAGAAAAATACTTTATTCACAAGCATTATAGTAATATGTCGATTCCTAATCTTTTAGATTTTAAGAATGTCATTTCCATTACTGAAATGACAATCTCTTAGGTGGGAAATGATAGACCACGCTTCCACCACACGGGTTGGAAATGTTTATGTAGGGTTATCTAGCAATATTGTCATGGATCCCTCTAATAAAGTAAGTTAAACAAATTTTAATAGAGCAGCCAAAATATATTAATCAAATTAAAGGTTATAGCTCAATTTTGATAATTCTTTTTTATTTATTACCTTTCGTCACCTCTAGGTAAGGAAGATATTGTCTTTGGTCAAAAAATTCAATGATGAGTTTTTACTGAATAAGCATGTTCTAGGGTCCCTATAATACGATTTTACCATTTTTACGATGATGTCTGTATGTATGTATGTGTGTGTGTGTCTGTGTGTATGTCTGTGTGTGTGTGTATGTGTGTGTGTGTGTGTCTGTGTGTGTGTGTGTCTGTGTGTCTGTGTGTGTGTGACAAAAAGTTCCGGATCCCATAACTTCAATACCACGATTCCAAAAATTATATTTTTTTTTCGTATTCCTCAAGTTTACATCCAGAAGAGCAAGTGATTAGATTTTGGTTATAATTGGTGAACCGGAATTAACCTTATTTGAAGATTTAGCAGTTAAATTTGATTTATTGACATTTAATATTATTATAACTTAAAGAATATATTATTCTCTATACGATTTGATTACTTTTTATACTTCATATTTAATAGATACAGAGTTAAAGAATTTTAAAGATATTAAATTTTATAATTCAGCCAGCTATGCTAAACATGGAAACTACTACTATATTCATATAATTCAAATTCACAGATGTTAGTATGAGTAAAAAGTAAATTAATGTGGCAGAGATGAGGATGTTGAAGTAGATGTTGGTGAACACACGGAAAGATACGGTAATAAGATAACTCTAGTGTTACAATTTTCTAGAAAGATACAAGAAAGACGATTACATTGGTTTGAACATGACATGCGGAGAAATGAAGAATTATATTTGAACAAGAATGAGAAGTTTAGTAATGGGAGGTTGAAGAAGCAGAGGAAGACCAAAGATAAGATGGGAGGACTGTATTGCGGAAGACTTGAGAGAAAAAGAACCGAATGAGAACGACACGCAAAAATAGCGACCCCTAACGCATGGGAAAAGCTAAAGAGGAAGATATCAGTGTTAAGTGCAATTTGAATAGTTTGTTTATGAAATAATTTTACTGGAAATTTAAAATCTTTTGCAAGAAAAATTATGTATGGAATTTATACATTATTCATAGGATTGACGGAAGGTATTGTGCTGGCCACAACAATTTTTTTTATTTGTTTATTTGCAGGCTATTCGACTACTTGGTCATTTGAGCACCGGAATTTTGTTTATACGGAAGTTTATCTATACATTGTTTAAGTATACATAGTATAAGATACAGATAGTATTATAGTTGTACAGTTATATATTATTATATATTTCATTGTCTTTGAGGAAGTTAATGATATTAGTGGTGTATTGCTTGTTGTTCGATAGCGCCTCTGTGATGTTCCTGGGGATGTGGCGCTGGGTTCTCGATCTGTTGTATTTGGGGCAGTCTTCAATGATGTGTTTTACTGTTAGATTGGTATTACATGTGTCGCATTGTTCTGGGTTTGTTCTCATGAATATGTGGCTGTGTGTTACTTTGGTATGGCCTATTCTTAGTCTAGTTATTATTACTTGCTCCTTCCGTGTACCGTAGGTCTTCCAAGGTTTTATCTCATTTTTTATTGTTCTAAGTTTGGTTATTGGTTGTTCGTAGCCATTGATTTGCTCACAGTAATGTTGTTTGGTGTTTTACATGTTGTTTAAGTTCATTTTTGGTTATGGGAATGCTTGTTATGGTTTGTAGCTGTATAGCCTCTTTCGCAGCGGCATCTGCATATTCGTTTCCGCATATACCGGTATGTGAAGGAACCCAAAGGAATGTGATGGTGTTGTTGCGGTTTGATAATTCTTGGAGTTGGTCGCGGATGATGTATATTATAGGATGGCAAGGGTAGATATTTTGGATACTAATAATGGAGCTAAGGGAGTCTGTACATATGATATGCGGGGTTTGAGGATAATTTTGTATGATATATGTTCTATTGCTTTTTGGATTGCAAAGAGTTCGGCAGTGAAGATATTCGCTAGGTGCAGTAGGTGGTATTCATAACTTCTTTCTTCTGTGACGTAGGCTGCTCCAGTATTATTGTTGATTTGCGATCCATCTGTGTAGATGATTTTGGGTTGCTTGTTGTTGAGGCGTATTTTGTTGAACAGTTGTGTGTATATTTCTGTGCTAGTGCTCTCTTTTGGGTGTTTTGTTAAGGAAATGTCAAAAACGTGGTTTATTTGTTGCCAAGGAGGTTTTTCGGAAGTGTTTTGAGGCGGAGTGTCAAGGATTGAGATATTTAGGTACTCCGTGATATTTTGTATGTGTTTTTGTAGGGGGGTATGTTTGGTATTTGGTAGGATTTCTTGTGTTACGTGTTTACAGTTTGGGTGTGTTTTCCTCTGCATTAAGTTTGTGACATTGTTCATGGTTAGTTGTGCTCTTCTAATTTCTAGTGGTGGTTCTCCAGCTTCAATCAGGATGCTTTCGACTTTTGAAACTTCGTACAGTTATTCACTGGTGTCTACTGTATAACATAGTAAAAATCCCCGGCGCCATGGAGTGAGCGGGGGTTGGCCAACCCGTTAAAGGTCTCTTTTTCACGTTTTTTGCAAAAATCTCCGCAATTATCGGTCCTAGCGAAAAACCTTTATATACAAAATTGAAATAATTTTCTACAAAAATTGTTATTCATTTTTTTGTAAGTACTAAATGCAACACAGAAAATATGAGATTATTTCGCTTGTCTTGCTGATTACATTAGCTCCATCACAAAGCAACATATTTTTCATTAAATCAGGGAAAGGAAAAGTTGAAACGAAAACATACTCATCCTTGGAGTTACAAGAACAAGTATTCTTTTTATCCATGCATTTCTGAATGCGACACCATCTCATTAGTATATAGAAAAGGTAAAGCACAGATTGTGAAAAATTTGGGAAGCATGAAAGACTCATAACCATTGCCGGATGTCTCATCGATGCCAGGGCCCTGTTTCATAAAACTTCTACACTTATAAATTACCACTGTAGAACTTGTAAAACTAGTTATTTGACAAGTTTGTTTCAAAAATCTACAAGTGACAAGTAAACTTGTTCATTTCTACAAGTGTATTTTTTCAGTTTACAAGTGCAGCGTTTCAGAAAAATATTTATATGCTTTTACTACTAGTATTTTAAAATTGCAAAGTAACCAAGAATGAAAGATTGGGCATTTGATATGTACCTATTTCTGAAACATTATTCACTTAAACATTAAATATACAAAATATGTTCAGCAACTACTTCACAATTTAATTCTTTTCGACATTAATTTAAAAAAAAGTAATTATTCGAATATTAATAAAATTTATATCTAATTTAAATCTTAAAGGAAAATATGAAAATGAGTTCATGTTTAAATAGTTAGAGAAAATGTTTTATTATACTTTAAAGTGAGTTAATAACAAAAGCATTTACCACTGTCCTTTTGCTTAAATTTGGCCATAATAATGTATTTCTCTGTATTTTCTCTGGCGCCGTCGGTGGCGGTTTGCTGAAAGAGAGGATGGATTGCTGGTAGCTTTCCGCGGAGGGAGGTCAGGGTCAGAAAAGCACGTGTTGACCGTAACTAACTAGGTTATTATACTCAAATTGTGTAAATAAATAAATAATGAAAACCATTTGTGTAAACTGTGGCGGAACTGCGATTAATCTACTAACAAACTGTGCTCCCGCGATACAGCAATATACATAGGATTTGACGGCGGTAAGTAAAACAAATGAAAATATTTAGTGAAAGGTGAAGTACGATCATCGGACTCGTCTGCATAAGATACGGACGGCGGTTTATCTCGGCGAGCGGCTAAATATAATCACCAAACCCGACTTAGAAAATCGGCGGCTAGAACTCTCGGACTGAGGACTTGTTGACAAGTCAGACTCAGGAGAGGTTCTCGACCAAGGAGCCCAGATGTTGAGCTCGTGTCGGAAGAACTCATTTTTCTAGACGTACTTTTTTTTTATACGCGAGATTTTGCAAATACGAGTAAAATCTCGCATAATTTAAAGAGGGGTGAAATTTTAAACTCATAACATGTGATAACAGGAATTATATAATATTATTTTATAATAGCATTGTTGAAAAGCTCTGCTCACTTCTCAGCGGTAATATCTAAACAAAACAGCTGACAGTTCTAGCGGTCAAATAAATGTGAAAACAAATGTATAATAAACGCAACCTACAACAAATAAACAGTACATCACCAATATACAACAGTGTATACTTTGATTCACGAAAGATGACTATTCATGGTCACTTGTTCGAAGAAAGAATACACAGCACTTTATACAGTCGTAGCTTAGCAACATTTCATGTTAGAAAGAGAAAGATTATTTGACGTATGTCTATATAGTTTATGTTGTGTGACAGATATACGTAAATGGTGACATTACTTTCTAACACATTACAAATAATAATGACGTATGTCGTAGAATTACAGGTATCTAATTATCTACTGCACTGTCCTCTGTCCTAATAGTTACCCAGTGACGTTGATATTTAAATCAAATTATTATTCCATGGTTTTTGTCAAATTATTATTCCATGTTTTTTGTCAAATCTTATGTTTTGCAAATACATAGATGAAGAGCATAAATCTTTGAGAAAGGCATTATTTAAAATGAAACATTTTCAAATAAATTTCACATTTTTTTCAGTTAAAATGTAACCATAAATATTTCATGTTGCACGTCTATGTATAGAAATGCAATGAAGTTATCTGCTAGTAATAATATACCATACGGTTAATTAAATGACCTTGAATTGTCATCTTTCGTGAACAAAACTATACATGCATTATATAAAAGGTAAGTCTAATAATACAGTTGTTTGTAAATCTCTGAACAGGTTATGATTTCAGCGTGTGGTATTTTATTTACAATCTTACATAGTTTTTGGCTCGCTATATTCATAGGTAAATGCTAATTTAATATTTAACAGTTTAAAAAGTGCTCTACATTGTACGTTTTTACATTATAACAGCGGTGATACATCGGCAGTATGTCTCAAAAAAAAAACAACACTACTGCAGTGACAGATGGCCATAAAACTACTCAGAAAGACAACTACGGCAACAATCTGAGACGAGGTATCAGTATCCCGGCAATATTGCAAATCCTCGTCATTTATAATTAATCAGTGAGAAACACCAACTTCATGAATTAATTTCCATTTCTCACATTTCATGTTTTTTTGTTAAATTTGCAGAAAATTCGACAAATAAAATATCTTCATGTTTTTTAACCTCGAGAAACTCCATTTTAATAGTATTATTGATTGTCATATTTAAATATAAAGATAGGAGTACAATTAATTATTACAAATGCACCTACACTCTGTATCTCCGAGTTGATCCCCATGTCATCATTTTCTGAAGCAAGAATTACTAAACTTTTATCTAGCATCTCTGTCCTATAAACATGGCATATACGAGACTTTTATTCGCTATCTCATTACAGTCGGTGTTTCAGAGGGGTATACGCTATCTCCGTTATTAGGTTTTTTTTTTCGGTATAACGTAGCGTTCTTGCGAAATTAGTCAAGGAAGCCAAAATTTTCTCATATTATGTAACCAATCTCGTTGTTTTTTGCATTACGGCATCAAAGACCTTATCATTACTATTAATATAAAAAAGCAGTTGTGTAGATCCAATGGTTTACGCACCACTGCGACTTTAAGAAAAACGAGCTAGTGGGATATACAATCCGCAATATACAGTGCCTGCGAGACATTTCTGGCTGGATACATTTCTTAATCGGTAAAGTATTATCTCAGCAACATATAAATCAAAAGCGTTGCTCGAATTGACGTATGGTCTCTCTCACGCATGGAGGGCTCTGCGTACTTACGCGTCCCTCTTAAAGCTTCCGTGTCGACAGGCCTCTGATAGCCACAGTTACGCTGCTGCCCTCTCTACCGATACGTCTTTGAACGCACTACAATTTTTATTTGGGTTATTTTCCGGTAACTTTTTTGCGCAATCAGCTAAGGAAGTCAAAATGTTCTCCAAAAAACCACAAAGTGCTTCGTTCAAGAGGAAAATACATACGTTCGTGCTTATGCACGTGTACATTGTTATTAAACAAGAAATTGTTACTTAACAAGATTTGATAACAATGTTGTTAAAATTTCGTATTCACATGTCTCATTGTTAGATGAGCTGTAACAATTATTGTTTAGTAACAATCTTGTTATCATTCAATATGAAGTTGTGTGCAAATTGCAGTGTCACAACTATTCGGATATTAAAATTAAAATACATCATAGTTAGAATAATGATTTTTTAAATCCTTCTAGGTTATTAATGTTACTTTTGTTATAGTATAATATACAAAAGTGACATGGAGTTATTTTTAACTAATAAATATCTAATTATAACAACTATTCATTTTCGAATTGGTATTGTAAGGGTGGTAGAAGTGCTTTAAGATTTGTTTGCTTTTTGTTTATAAGTGGCAAGTGTGACAAGTAGAGTTGTTTCAAATTTACTTCAAATTCACAATATATGTATATGGCGATAATAACTACCAAAAAAATTAAATTGCAGCGAGAATCTGAACGTATTTTTTGTAGTACGTTTTTTATTGTTATTACTTTGTTTTGTATTTTATATTATCTTTAACTGATAGATAGGTAATACCATTAGGACGTAGCCTAAAGGAATGGTGTTATTTCAACAATTAGGCCAATAATTGTAGTCTATCATGCCATACGAAATATTTGGTGAAATATATTTTCTTTTTCAAGCAACGAAAACGGACCACTTTCATTCTTCAATTGCCGCATATTTATTCGTAATTCTTGCCTAAAGGGGTAGAAAATTAATCAATTTCCTGCAAATTATTTCTCTAATTTAAATATTATATAACTTATTTGAAATAGAAATTATTCGACATGTCAGTTTGAAATTTAAAGACACGACTATACATTAATTTCAAATAAAGAAGTGGCAAGAATTATATATGTGTGTATGGATTTAAGTTTAAATACAATAAATGTACCTTTTATGATTATTTTCCAAAGCATTTATGAGCATTTTCCATCTTATTTTACTATAACAATAATTGTTGACACCTTGGCAAGTGGTCAGATGCTCTTGCCTGGCTGATAACAATTATTGTTAAAATAACAATAGTTTCTTGACACGTGAATACAAATTTTAACAATCATCTTTAAAATAGCAATAACTTGTTACGTAGCAATAAAGATCGCATAACCAAGGTACACGTGAATAAGCCCGGTTATATATATATATAACCAAACTCCTTTTTTGAACTGCAGCATCAAAGACCTTATCATTGCAATTAATATAAAAATAAAATCAGCCCTATATATCTAATGGTTTGAGCACCATTACTACTTTAAGAAAACCGCGCCAATGAGGTATACAACCCGCAATAACCAGTGCCTGCGGGGCATTTCCCGATGGCTACATGTCTTAATCGCTAAGGTACGGACTCAGCAACATATAAACTAAACGGCTTGCTTGCATCACAAAATGCAGGTTGAACTCCCTAAACATCCGGACTATTATTAGGTATTATTTGTAATATCTGTAAACAATTATCACAACTATCTATTAATTTAAATAAATAATATTTCAGTACAAATAATAATAAAAATAAATTAATGTAGCTGATAGATATATTGCTAAAATATGTTATAATCACCCCGGTGCAACTTGTATTGGGAAACTGGCAGCAAACAGTAGGCAGTGAGAGTAGTGTACCCAATGTAACAGAGATGTCACTAAACGGTTCATGTCGCTGCTATAGTGTGAAATGAATTAAGTAATCTATGAAATAAAAAATAAAAATTTATAAAATTATTTGTCAACAGTAAAAAATATTGTTCGAAGATATTGTCATTGCTGCATTGTCAAGTATAAGTCGCTGGTTTAAAAAATATATATTATGGCTTATGATAAGTAAATAATTTAATAATTTTATTTTAGTTTATTTCTTCCAATCTAACTAACATTTTCAGCTTTAATCGTCGTTATAAATTTAAATGTCGGCATCCCAACTGCGAGAATAAATATATGAATGTAGCAACTGATTCACAGAATAAACACTTCTATAGATTACCTTTAAAAAATACGGCGCGATGTGTGACATATGGATTTTTTTTGTAATATTAACTCAGATGAAAATTTGTCATATTCCTTCATTTGCTAAGATCATTTTTATATAATCTTCCTTTAAATAGTAATCATGGTTGCGGTAATATAATATTCACTTATTAGAGTATGATGATTTTTATCTCTATTAATATTATGATTTTTCCCCCAAATACATTGAGCGCAATGTCTTTAAGGAATCTATAAATGTTATTTTGTTTTGTTTCATTGATTTTAATTTTAAAAAAATCAACAAAAAGGCCATTAGTTACCAATTGGAACTACGGCCGTTATGGAAGAGACAAGCTTACGTTAAAGGATTCTTTCAAGGAATCTCTCCACGGACATTAACAGGAAGAATACAAAATTTCAAGGATTTATCCTAATGTTCTTGTGAAGAAAATTGGAACAACAGCTATAGATTTGATATGATTGTGTTAGCCTCTATGGTCTTCGTCCAAATAATGGGAAAACCAAGAACTTCGAAACTAATTTCAACGTCGACTTCTGATGGTGAACATGTGTGATATAAAATGATGGCCAATCACTAAATTTGCTGAGCGTCGCTTCCACGGGGACAT
The DNA here is from genome assembly GCA_951394225.1 of Harpalus rufipes. Lineage (NCBI taxonomy): Eukaryota > Metazoa > Arthropoda > Insecta > Coleoptera > Carabidae > Harpalus > Harpalus rufipes. Next base: position 34,824,368 of record OX596282.1, on the reverse strand, counting down.
CTTCTTGCTAACTATAAGCAACAACATGATCAATGAAAAAATGTGAGAAAAGCAACTTGAGTGGTACAGTCGTATTCCGTATTGCATCTGTCTTAGAAGTCAACGTCTCGGCGGAAGACCAAAGTACTGCTGGCAAGACAAAATCAGAGCGGGTAGAAAATAGAAGAACCTACATCCCGAAAATGCATAGATCATTTGAAAAATCCACGCAGAACAACGTTCATAAGGAGACCATGTTGAAATAATGAGTAATCAATATGAACAAGGAGTCACCCGGCTATTCCAAGTAATCAAGAATGAGAAGAAAATGCTTTTATTATAAAATATTGAATTTAAATAATGTAATTTGTACATATAATAAAAATAATGAAAATAAATATTTTTTTATTTAAATATACCGAAATTATAAAAATTAAGTAATCACTGTATATTAAACAAATGAACGTTGACACGTTCATATGACATATATTTGACATTTACTTGACATGTATTTGACATATGTCAAAAGTAGTGTACCCAATGACACCCAGGGGGCAATAGTTCTCTGCTGCCCACTTGATACATTGACTTGCACTTCTCGTTTACCTTATTGTTTTGTGGTTATAATTTTTAATGTCAATTCCATAGCTATCTCTATTTTTCAGATGATTTTCGTCATTTTCGTACCTAATTTCTGCCGTTATAGAGCTTGCAAAATTAATTTTGCTTATTAATGCAGAATTGTAAGCTCCACAACTTTTATTTGAAGCTTTTTTACCTAAAATAATTAGGGAAGCAGGAAATTACGAAAATATGATTTTACATGTAAAAGTCCTATGTTCCGGTGTCGCAGTCAACACCCTTTATAAGGTGAATCGGCCCTGGGGGAATCAGTCTACAACCTACTATTGTCAGTGAACCAAACAGAGCCGTATTAAGTGTGAAATTAATAGTGTTTAGATAAATGTGTTATAAATAAATAGCAATAGTTTAGTGTTATATACATATTTCGTTTTGAAGAATTTGTGTTAATTTAGATTTCATTAAATAGTTATTTTCAGTTTATATTATAGCCCTTATTAAATAAATTACGGACCCGAATAATCAAGTTCGTTATATTTGTGTCAGGTGTGGGATTATTCGAAATTTAAAGGCTAAAACTCATGTAAATAAGTCATCATGAAACAAGTGAACTTAAATGATTTAAAAGTACTGATTTGAAACAACAGGAAAGAAGTCTGTGATCCAAGAAAGGCTACGGCAAGGCCGTTAATGAAAATCAGGAATATGTTTTTTAGTTCTGAAAAATATTCCGATGGCTTGAATGAACAGTTTAAAATAAATTCCAAAGAAAACTCTATAAATTTAGAAAAATATGTTGAAATTTACAAGAAAAGTTCAACGAAAATTGTGACAGCTTAAAGATCGAACTAAATAAAGGACTGAAAATCCGAGGAAAATTACAGACGTGTAAAAGAAGAACTATGAGAAGAATTTGAAGTAAATTCAGGAGAAAATTATAAAAAAATAGATATACAATAACAGAAAGTGCAACAAGTACAAGAGCAAATAAACGTCTTACAAAATCAGCGGGTTAGTCTGAGTTCCGAATCATCACCGGTGGGAAATAGCACAACATCAAAAATAAAACTAAAAGCTTCCACCCACGATGGAAAAACTTTTGTCTACGTATTATAAACAATTTGAAGTAGCAGCAGTGGTCAACGGATGGGCAGATGAGGAAAACGCAATATATGTAATTATTGCTTTAAGAGGTGATGCTGTAATATTGAGCATGTATACCATATTCAAGTTAAAAACCATGTTCAGCGGTAGAAAGTCTACAAAAATTTGAGTCTGACGTTGCACGACTGGTACGACTGGCGTATCCTACAGCGCCTGATGGTTTCTTGGAGAAATGCAGCCGTTTGTTGATGGCCTGAAGAACAGCGATACACACTCAGTGCATCTCTAACGTCCAAAGAATCTTGACGACGTATTAGCTTATGCGCTTGAGTATGAAGCTTCAAAACAAGCGCCAGATGGCCATCATCGTGTCAGGACTGCAGTCGAAGAACCAGGGAACAGTAAGAAAGAAATGTAAAACAGTACGGCAAGTACTACGAGAAGGAAAACTGAACACACAAGAACCACATTATTGGATTCTTGGTGAATCGGGTCTTCTGCGACGTACGTAATTGCATAAAACCTATCAAGATAGACAAGTCGAAAAACTAGAACGAGTCGATATGCAGGGGCGACTTCAGGAAGTCAAGCCGCACTGATTATTATCATCGCCACATCTTTAAGTGGTACGAGCAATCTGTACGTTGACAGTAATGTGAACAGATTAAACATTTCAATACTGATTGATACGGGCGCATCGAAAACAACTATTTGTACGCCCAGAAGTGATATCAGATGATGTTAAGAAGTCTCTAACAGTACGTCTTCAAACTGCAACGGGTGAGTTAATATGATACGGGCCCTAAAGTGATAGTTGGGGGCCGATTCTAATTCACTTTATAGACTTGTCGCATTAATGACGATATTTTGTTACCATGGTTTTGTTATAGGGATTTAATTTTCTAGTTTGATATAAGGTGGCGTATGGCAGGGCTTTGTTATGTTTGACATTTTGAATATTTTATTTGCAATAATTTTGTTTGCTAATATTAAAAATTATAATTTTTTCGTATTCCTCAACTTTACATCCAGAAAAACAAGTGATTAGATTTTGGTTATAATTGGTGAACCGGAAGTAGCCTCATTTGAAGATTTAACAATTAAATTTGATTTATTGACTTTTAATATTATTATAACTTAAAGAATATATTATTCTCTATACGATTTAATTACATTTTATACTTCATATTTAATAGATACAGAGTTAAAGAATTTTAAAGAAATTAAATTTTATAATTCAGCCAGCTATGCTAAACATGGAAACTGCTATTATATTCATATAATTCAAATTGACAGATGTCAGTATGAGTAAAAAGTAAATTAATGTGGCAGAGATGAGGATGCTGAAGTAGATGTTGGGGAAACACGGAAAGATACGGTAAGAAAATAACTCTAGTGTTACAATTTTCTAGAAAGATACACGAAAGACGATTACATTGGTTTGAATATGTCCTGAGGAGAAATGTAGAATTATATTTGAACAAGAATGAGTAGTTTAGTAATGAGAGGTTGAAGAAGCAGAGAAAGACCAAAGATAAGATGGAAGGACTGTATTGCGGAAGACTTGAGAGAAAAAGAACCGAATGAGAACGACACGCAAAAATATCGACTCCTAACGAATGGGAAAAGCTAAAGAGGAAGAAGATGTAGGTGTCAAGTGCAATTTGAATAGTTTGTTTATGAAATAATTTTACTGGAAATTTATAATCCTTTTCAAGAAAAATTATGTATGGAATTTATACATTATACACAGGATTGATGGAAGGTATTGTACTGGCCACAACAGATTTTTTCTATTTCAAATAACTTCTAAACTATTAGTAATCAAGAAAAATGTTTGAAATAAATAAGTTAGATATTTTTATTGCTTAACCAGTGGCGTGCGGAATAATTTTTTATATCCGTAAATTTCCGAGATATAACACATACTTTTTTAAATGGAACCCATATCTGATTTCACTCTTCAAAAAATATGTATTTTTTCCTCTTTTCAATGATATTAATATTATTGTGTTTATTTTACTTCAAATTATTATTTTTTCCTTATTTTATAGTAAATTTATTGCTATTTGGAAATATTGGTAAGAATTCTATTGAGAAATATTCGTTTTATTTAAATAAATTATTTCATTAGAAAATTTTGTCAAAAAATCAATTAAATTCAAATCAAAAAATATTTTTTGTCGGGTCGCATTTATAGTGTAAATTGTAAGTTGTGAATTTAAAATAAAAATATTGAGCAAGACAGTCATAAAATGAATTATATCAATCAAGTAGAATATAAACAATCAAAATAATGATAGTTTTTGTGAAATAATTACAAAATTCCGGAAAAATAACGTGAAAAATTAAATTTTGGGGGTTAAACAAATACTAAACACCATATCCGTTAGACCATTGAAAAAAAAGAAAAAAAAATAAGTATTTTTGAGACCAAAATCAGATATGGGTTCCATTAAAATATATATATATATATATATATATATATATATATATATATATATATATATATATATATAACTTTGTGTTATATCTCGAAAATTTACGGATATAAAAATTTATTTTGTACGCCACTTGGTAGGCAATAAATTTTTAACTTCTTTATTTGAAACATTTTTCTGGATTACTAATAGTTTAGAAGTTATTTGAAAAAGAAAAAATCAACAAAATTCAGTCTTTCGCCATTATCTAGTGGTCTATGATAATTTTTGGAAAAACAAAAACATATGAGATGGCCCCCCTATAGGTGCACAAAAAGTTCCATTTAACAGACACTGTATCTATTATACATCTCGATATACCAATGATGGCAGCTCTAAATGGGACATACTGTAGATGTCAGTTCCATCGACTAGGTCAATCGGCTCCACTACCTGTCTCATGTAAATTAACTAAATAACGTCATCACATTGGAATGCCATTTTTAGAGAAATTTGACTACACAACATACAATAATCAGTGAACCAAATAGAGCCGTATTAAGAGTAAAATAAATATTGTTTAGATAAATGTGTTATACATAAATTGTGAATAGCAATAGTTTAGTGTTACATATTTCGTTTTATAGAGTTTTGTGTTAATTTATATTTCATTAACTAGTTATTTTGTTTTTAATTATAGCCCTTATAATCGTTTTAAAACAAACTACGAACCTGAACAATTAAGTTCATTACAGTATAAAGAAATTTAAACATAAAATCTTATTCGAATTTCAGAATGAAAAACAAATAATTTTTTGCAAGACCTCATTCTATTGTAACTCGGATACCATGAAAAGACTTTTTATCTCATAAATTCTTTTGATTTTTATCTATAAAAATATTTGAAATATTTTTAAAGATAATCAAATTTAGGTTTTTTGTTCGTCACTCGAAAAAAATGAAAATATCTGAAATGTCTTTACACCATTGAATTTGTCTCAAAAATTTGGCCTATACAGACCTACCTACATCCATTTTCTGTAGCGTACATAATTTAAAAAAATCGTATAAGGAACTTCAATGTTTCACTTGTATAGTCCACTGTACTTTTTCCTACAAATGACAAAGGAAATTTGATTCACGGAAAAAAATCGACGAAAATATGTCTCGTTAAAGCGGAGGTATATTAACTATGTAAAGAAAAAGTAGAATTGAATGAGTTTCTTACCCATTTCTTCTACTTCCTCCATAATAGTGAAATGGTTGGTAGGGTTTAAATCATAGTCTTGCTCCCAATTCGGTAATTGAGTATTAGTTAGTTTACTTCTCTTTTTACTCAGTTTCTTTACCCATATTTTAATTACTCTGAAATTTTTAATTTAAATGAATGAATTATTATGTACAGTAAAATTTTTGAAAGATGTCCGATGAAGATCATCTACGAATTGTATGAATTCAGATTTTTGCTCCGCCCATTATAACAAATTCAGTAGTGTCGTCTGCTTAGTTTTTATGAGGGTGCATACGATACTACTGTTATTTTATTATTATAAAAATATATGTTACAATAAAAGCATTCAAAATTCAAAAATAAGTCAACTGGTAAGATTATTAGAAAATGTAAAACCAAATATGTGAAAAATAAGATAATGACACAATGTCAGTGTCAGTGACTCTGACAGAAAATAACGTTATTCGTACGGCTATGAATCAAGGTAATGTATCTGAATTAATAAATAAACTTACGTTACAGCGAAAGTATTATCAACAACGAGCATCGTTTTAAAGTGGAATGTCCTAACTTAGGCGAAACAATATGAATTTTTGAAAGACAAGCGTGTTATATCCATCCTTATCGTACACGCTTATAGCCTTTGCAAAGGATAGAGATAAATGTATGTCAATTTGTTAATTCGTTCATGACACCGATGACCTTGATCGGACATCTTTAAAAAAAATTACTGTATGTACATTGTATTGAAGGAGTAAATTTTAAATAAATGTGTCATTACGAATTTAACTCATTCCAGAGTATGTATCTTATATAGAAATTTCGATAATTTGCATAAAACATTGTTAGCTTTAATCGTATTATTAACTTTGACAAGGTTTATTTTTCAATGTACTTTTGATATACATACACTGTTACAATGTGTAGTTAAATACATGGTCATCTAACAACCAACAATGTTTTGTATGACTGGATCAAATTGTTATTAGCCTATAACTCAGATTAAAATGACTGCCTGCACGTTTACCAGCCCATATTGTCAAGAAATAGGAAAGTTTTATATAAAAAACACAATATACGTTATTTGGTTAATATAGGCGAAAACAAAATGTAATAATAAATACGAGTTTAATATATTTTATAACATCTGTCAAAGAGTTTTTGGTCCAAAACGAACAAGTGCAGCATTCAGCTTTGTTATATTCCTTCATGCATTCCTTTAATATGCTCTTCTATCTCTCTAACCTTGATTTGACGCTCATACAATACCATTTGATGAACTTTTTCGATTTTATCGGTGATAGTCGCAATTGTTGGCCGTCCGAACGATCATCAACCAATTTGGTAGGACCACGTTTAAATTTAGCTATCTATATATTAGCCTTTTAAATGCAATGGCACGATACGTAATCGTTCTTTTTTTTCAGTTTTCGGATAACTGCAACAATGCTTGCTTCAAACGTGTATAGAACGTGAATAACGCTTCTAACCTAACTTTAACATAAGCTAATTTGCGGAGTGACAATTATTGTCAAGCAAATCGTGAATTGCGGCTCCAACGCATAGCAATTTATCATATTTATGAACCAGTCTCTTATGTTATGACGAAACATACGGAGAGCATATAAACGGTTAGAATAATACGCCGCGCAGCTGATTTTTACGTACGTTATACAAATCACGGCAAACAAATACGGCTATTATAGTACTGGACCCCTATTCTGTAACTTTTAGCAACACCGATATCGTGTTGATACGGCCATTTTGGAAAGAGCGCGCACGATAATGTCAGGCAGAGTACGAACTACATGGCGTCACTCTCGGTGAAGAATTTTGACAAAAAGTAGGAGGGATAACACCACCTATGTAAGTAGTGTTATGGACAAAGCAATACTGATTTGACAGTTTATTGGCGGTATTCGTGAGTGAAAGTTTGTCAATAAGTTTCAAATTGTGTTTATATCATCTTTTATTTTTCTGAGGTAAGTTGAAAATATAATTATTTTCTTATTATTATTGCAAAGTGAATTTTATATATACTATTCAAAAGTGAATAAAGATATTAAAAATATTTTTTGTGTAAATATTGATACAATAACATAAGCAATGGTTCGCTAACAAAAAAAAATTTTTTTTCCGATATAATATATTGTAATCTTTCTTTAGATGGTATTATTATATGCTTATCTCCTATTTGTAGAAGAGGAATAACTGGATGTAGAGTTGGAAGAAGCTGCTCTACTGAGACGAAATCTAAGAGACGCTCAAGATCCTTTCGGTGTGTCAGACAGAATTTGTGGCGAATTTTAGATTAAATAAAGAAGCTTGCCGATATATAATCGAAGTTTTGTCTTCACGTATGGAAATCGGCCAAAGGAACACAAGAATTCCGGCACATCTCAGAGTAAGAAAATATATATATATTTGTTTACTTATTTAAAATAATCACCTAAAATTATTTTACGTTTCTAGGTTTTAACAGCATTAATTTTTTTCGCTGTTACCAGCGAAATGTAAGAAACAATTTGCTGACACGTTATGAGCCAGCCGGTTGTAAGTAGGTCTTGAAGGAAGTTTCAACATTGATAGTTCTTCAACTCGGGAAGATATAGATTAATTGATCGATTCTGTTCACATCTGTAAGTCTTACATATCTGTAAAACCTGTCAATAACGCATCTATTTTTGTTGATTAATATAAAATTGTACATTAGAGTGACAGTTTTCGTTACGATTTTGTTCATTATTTACAGATTTACAGCTCTGTAAGATTTACAGATATGAACAGAATCGACCCATAAGTTTCCGAAAACCGACGAAGAGAATAATGATGCGAAGGAGAGGTATACAGTATTTATTATCACAAGTGTCGTTGTATTGTAGAGAATTATTGTCCCTTTAAGGCCCGGTTTTACCAAGTATAAATTAACATGCGGTTATGAAAAATGGAGTTAAAAATAACATGAAGTTAATGTCCGGTTACCACCGTAAACGTTTTTCCACACAAGAGGAAACTGCATGTTAGCTAACCCAAAGTTTTTGGTTATTTTTATAAGGTTGGTACAATTTTCTCATTGAAAACGGAGTTTTATACAGTTAATAACACTGAATTTTGACAGTTGTTTGTTTTGTTTGGTAATATTTCATTAATTTGTAGATAAAAATGACGGAACCAACAATTCAAAAAAAGAAAAGAGGAAATCATTCTATAGATGAAGAATATTTGTTTGCCAATCTCGTATATGAAAAACGACATACAGTAGAATGTAAAAAACAAGTTGGAGCAACGTGACAAGAAAACAAAAAGGCTTGGCAGGATATCATTGATTTAAAATTTAAAGCATTAATTATGATATATACTTATTCGTTTCATGTCGAATGACATCTTCAACTTGTTCTATAATATTTCCAACAGTTATCGCGGACAGCCGGGATCTTTAAAAAACTCATTCCCACTATATTTCTCGAAATGATTTGGCCTATTTCGAAATATCCTTGCTACCCTTATTGGTACCTCCTCATCATCGCTATATGCATTTACATCATATGGATTCATAATTTGATAATTATGAAACGTTCAACACTAGCACTGTCAGAAACAGTACACAAAGTTTGAAGTTAGTTGATGTTGCCAAGTTAACATGTACGAGTACTTTTTCTTGATGTTAAGATAACATGTACTTTAGCTTGAGGTTATGGATAACATGGAATGGAAAAACAACTTTTTCTACTAACATTAAGTTAACCGCATGTTATTTCTTAACATGAAGATGGTAAAACCGGGCCTAAAAATAAAAGAGTTTTTATATCTAATGTTTTGTTTTTATATAACATTTATTTATGTCTTTACATCCACAGAGGATATGTCTACTACGAGTAATCGAGTAATGTGAATATATTCATTTTTCACTACAATATTTCAATCTGAAATATGTATATTTATTGACTAATTTATGCGGTTGTTACACGTTTTGAGGAAATGTCAGATTTCAAATGCATGACCAACCCACTGTAATTTCCCCAACAACATAGCTACAATAAAGTTACTAGACGAAAATCACGACCTGTTCCGAGAATATCCGGAATCAAACAACACTCAAACAATGACGTATAGCAACACTACCTGTTGCTAAAGTTACAGAATAGGTCTCCTGTGGTGTATACTGCAGTGTGATGTGTCACTCTATAATTATTTTTACCTCTCTGGTATAGTCGTTCCGTACGTTATTTGACGCAGTGGACATAGGCATTACGCTGCTGTAACTATACTATTATACATAATTACTTTACATTTAGGGTACGTGTAAGGGTGTAAGCCTTCTTTCAAACTGATCGCTGTCATAAGTTTTAACGTTTTCATTAACTTAATTTAGAAGATTAGAAGTGCATTTTTATTATATACTTACGGGAAAAGGCATTCCATGACGTTAGAATAGAGAGGCTTTCCAATACAGATAGTGCATAAAAGCATGAAAATTTCCACCACACAACCTGTTGGGTGGCATACATCTGCCGATATAGGAAACCAGCTGTTTCTTATACTTGGGTCGCCCGGGTACGTGAAGAACTTACCCTACAATAGACACATTTCAAAAATACATTCATATTAAGAAATTTTTCTCCGCTCAGAGGAAAAACTATATCTATTTAATGTATTCCTTCACTCCAAACTACATGATTTCTATAGGCGAAAAAACTGAATGTAGATGACAGCACAAAATAGTGTTAAGTTGAGAAATATAAACATTTATTGTCGTTATATGAGAATATTACAGTCCATACGATGTAACTTAGCGAGTTGGGGCAATTCACATTATCACTGCGGTAATGGGAAAGTTATAAAATCCATAGGCGTACCGAAGAAGAATGAAGTTCAATAAAATTACGAATATTACAAAAAAAAGAAATTATTTATACAAAAAAAAAATATTACAAATATTGGAATGAATTATTTATTATATAAATCATATTATAATTAATTATTTTTTAAATTAATAAAGTTAAGAAAATAAAATTTCTATTGCTATTGAGAAAAAAATGCACCAACGCTTATGTATGAATATAACTTCTTGGGTTGAAAAGTACCTGACACCCCGAGTTTGAGTGTATTAGGGTGAAATTTGCTTTGTGTAAGGCAATAAAACATTGTAAAATCACTATTTCACTTCTGAAGCTGTGCGGCATCGAAGTAAAAGTAAATATTTGACAAAACGCAACTTGGGAATAGTGAACTGAATTACATTCCTTTGCCTCGCCAAGTTACATCGTATTGACTGTATATACGTATGGTAGCGTCATCCTTAAGTAAACTAGTACGTTAAGTTCTTACATCGGTCATGCACAGAGTTGCGTGTAGTCTTGTTTTTGTGATTTATATTTGTTGTAAATAAAGTTATAATTAAATGATAAAGCAAATTAATACATAAGAACCCACAAATCAAACATGTTGTGCGAAAAAGTAAGTAAATTGTATTCCAGACTATAGTAATTTGTATCACTATACTCATTTCACGTAAGAAAATTGCGTTAATTTATATAGGGAAATAAATTCTGCCTTCTGATTGGTCAGAATGCATCGTCGGTTGGCAAATCAAATCAGCAGAATTAAATGATATTTCAGTATTTCGACTTTGTAATTTTTGATATTCAGATATGGTAAGTTTCGAAGCATCCCGCGGGGTCGAATTCCACGCAGTCAAAATCCCATGGGGTCAAAATCCCATGGGTCGAAATCCCACGCGTCGAAATGGTCCCCCACAACTTTGTCCGTTACACGATACAAATCTATCGTCGTGGTAAGACGCTCTCTATATCGATCGTATTGCATTCAAACAATCTATGCTGCGTGGTAGTTCCGAGTGAAATGTATAGATGGTAATGCATTTTGCCAGTGGACGATGTCATGTCAAAGATAATATATTAAAAAGAAATTCATAAACATATATTATTTATAACACCATATACAACGGACTATTTAATGAATGGAGCAGAAAAAAATTACCTACACATTTTTAGTAAAATTATTGATATTCTTGGCCCGCCATTTTATTTGTTATTATTATTATTATTATTATTTCATATTTTATTAAATAATAATATTTAGAATATGATTTTAGTTGAAAAACTATTCATTTGGTGAAGATATAATATACCAATATGTATTATGTATGTTTATAATTTTTTTTTTTTAATATTATGTAATATGGTTAAATTAATTTTATTCATACATGCTTATATAATTTTATATCTATAAAACTCAGAAATTTATTGTAATAGTGTAGCAGGCAGATATAGCGTCCCGTACGTCTTTCCTCACTTGGCCCGAGTGATGGTAACCTGTAAATATTAACAAAAATCGTACTTTTCCGATAACTCTTCTATGCATAGAATTTTTGTTCTGAAAAAAATCATGTGTATTTTTACAAGTAATCTCAACATCGAACTGTTCATAGTTTTTTCGTAAGTGTTTCAAAATTTGAGTAAAAAAATAAAAACAATTAAAATTTCAATTTTTTGAGAAAATTAAATTTTAAAGACAGTTCGATGTTAAGAATGTTATTCTAAAAACTTTTTTCAAATAACACTTTTCTCTAAAGTGCACCAAAATTAAGATATTAGAAAAGTACGAACGACACTTTTACGCTAGGTAGACTAGCCCCTTAAGCCTGTCATGCTTTATTCCCGTTGTAAAATTATGTATTACTGTTTCTATTTTAAATGTTATATTGATTTTATTTCCAAATATACTTTCTACCAATTGACAATAACATATATAAGTACTATACTTGAAAATAAATTTAATTATTTTATAATATTTAATAAGTAATAAACTGCCATGTTTTAGTATTTTACGTTATAAATCGTGAGTTACCTGGTAATACGTCCTAAATGATTTTACATACAGTTTATAGGATACTTTTGAATTACAATTTAAAAATTGGCACAAAATCCAAATCTCCTAATAAGTGTAAAATTCATACGATTTAAAAGGTACATGAAAACAGGAGAGATCCTTCAAAATATTTTAAAACTTTCCACATAGGAGTATTGTGTTATTAAATTTTTAATATAATAAACCGAAATACTTTTTTTGGCATGGAAAATTTATGTGAATATTACAAATATTCAAATTATGTGCTTTATTTCTCATGTTTATTGTTTCAGAATAAAGTAAACCGTGTTAAGAACGATGTCAGTCATAATATTACCGTACGAATACAGTCATTCAGTTTCCGCCATGGTAACTAAAAAATTTTAATGCAGTTGTGCGTAAAATATTTTCAAATTATGATTATTTTTATTGAATGAGATGTTGCACGATTTTTTTCTTTGGTTTAATCAAAAGAATAAGAAAAAATATATAACCCGAATTCGTTTATTTTCTTTTATATTACTCTCTATTCATGAGAAAATTGTCTCCTTTCCTGTCGCCTGATGACGTCAGAAAAATACTAAGCAATAAGGGAGTGGCTTACATTTCCCGACAGAATTTACACAAGTGACAGCTATCAATTATATATTAGCAAGTAGATTTATCCATATTATTTTTATATTTTGTACAGATCCAAACATGGTTGTAGAAAAGAGTCATGTGCTAGTGTGCCCAAATAGAAGTAATAATGGTAAAAAAAATAGTTTTAGTGCCTCAAAACGAAGAAAAAAAGAATTAAATGGTTATCTCAAGAAAAGATACAAGCATTTATAAAATCATTCTGTAAAGATCATTTTGCAGTAAGCATTAATATTTTTATAATTAAATAAGAAAAATTAATTACTTTTCAAATTTTTTCTTTTTAGTTCTGTCATTGGCTAGTATTTCTTGGACGTCACAGGTAGTGTAATTTGGCGCCAATTTATACAGTACACTTTTAAATTGCAAATGTGTTTAATATATACAGGCATTTGAACAGAAAATCATATGTACTATAGTTACCGTTAAATGAGTATTAAATATCAAAAATCTAACAACCAAATATACCATTTAACAAAAGGTAAATATTATTTAATTACAATCATGTGACAGGGACGGCAAGGGGAATCATTTGCCCCTCACTAGAAGTTAAGTTCAACCATTAATGTTTTTCAGAAACAATTTCAGATTTACGCTATAACGTCTCCAAAGTAGACTCTCTTATATAAATTCTGCTTTCTTCTATTTTAAAGGCGATATATAGTGTGTTCACAGCTCGTATCCTAAAGAGGAATTTTTTATTTTTAATTTAAGTGAAAAATGATATTCTTTATAAAAATAAACTCTGCTTTCTACAAAATTATCAAAACTATCTAAATTTCAATTATACAGTACAGGTCGACATAAATCAAAATTAAAAATAAGAAAATACAAAAACTATTTTATTATTTTACCTTCCATCACTTTTAGATAAGGAAGGTATTGTCTGGTTAAAAAATTCGATGCTGAGTTTTTTAACGAATAACCGCGTTTTAGGGTCCCTAGACTACGAATTTACTATTTACTATGTCTGTATGTGTGTATGTGGGTGCATGCGTGCGGGCGTGGGTGCGTGTGTGTGTATGACGATAATTTCGGTCTCAAATAACTACAATTTCATGCGTTACAATTTTTTCGTATTCCGCATTCTTACGGGTGTTTACCCTGCCGACGATTGTCATCGCTCAGGTTTCTAGAACGTTCTACTAGCGGCGGCGGTCGCCTTCGGGCTAGACTCAGTGGCGTCAGGTCCACAAACGTTACAATAGATATTAAAAATAATCACTAAGTTAATATTAATTCTTCGACAGCATTCACGGTAGCCCTTGCTGTAAATCTGGTATTTTATTGCCTAGTTAAACAAATAACTATTTTGTACATGTATGGCCCTATTCTGTAACACATTGGTTAATTTTTGAGAACTGGTTTAAAATTTTATCCAATAGATATTGATTTGGCAACTAAAAATCCAATTTTTTGATATATATCAGCATACTTAATTGGTTAAAAAATTTAACCAGTTGTTAAAAATTAACCACTGAGTTACACAATTATGTTATTATAAATACTAAAGAATGTTTTATTCTCAATACGATTTGATTGCATTTTTACTTCGTATTAAATGGATAGAATTAAAAAATTATGAATTCAATTTTATGAAGCCGCCAGCTATGCTAACCATGGAAACAGCTACTATATTAAGAAAATTCTGATTAAATATGTCAGTGACAAATCCAATACACAGTATGTTTGTGTTATATTTTTACTGTGTTATAATTTTGGAGACATAGAATCTTTTGCTAGAAACTTTCTGTATGGAATTTGTACAAAATACATAGGACCGACGGAAGGTAATGTACTAGAAATGTAGAATCTTTTGCAAGGAGCTTTCTGTATGGAATTTGTACAAAATATAGAACTGACGGAAGGTAATGTGCTAGCCACATCAGAATTTTTTATTTTAAGGATGCCTGCTGCTCTCGGGTTACGCGTTTCAATCCTTTCCTTCGAACCACGGTGTATATTGACATGTTGATGTCGGCGATCAGTAGGCTGAAATTCTAACCTTACATGAAGTGCCTCCGCAATGTACTGTACCACATAACATTCTGGAATTAATATGACAAATGACAAAACATTGTATCAAAATTACAACTAATTTAATTAATTTATTGTCTCTCTGATAATATCCATTCAATTTTTGCCTCCCAACCGACGCCAAAAATTACATCGAATTTTAATGGGACAAAATTGACCCCTGAGGCGCTCTCTCCACGCCAGCAATGAGTGCCCGTAAGGTGACGCCTGGTAAGCGCCCGCGCGGTACAAATATTCCATCATTACCGATATCTGTGTACACAGCAGATTGGCACACCCAGCAATGGGTAATATGCCGTGATGAAATATTTATTAATTTTATTTTATTTAGGCAGTATCTGAGTTGCCTAATGTGTTACAGCAGCACAATTCAAAGAAATAAAAATAGCAAAATAATCAACAATAATTTATTTATACTTGATATAATAGTATATTGTAATACAAGTGTTGAAAGCTTTGGTTTGCTACACGAATGTGAAGTTTGCAGCACGAACGATAGTGAGTGCTGCAAACACATGAGTGTAGCAGAGAGCTTTCAGCACATGTATTACACGCTATTTTTTCTGCAACCACATTTTCATAAAAAAATTAAATATTTCTGCAAAATCTTATATACATCAAATGTCATTATGACATTTCTTAAAAAATCTGATGTGGCCAGCACAATACCTTCCGTCAATCCTGTGTATTATGTACAAATTCAAAATAATGTTACTGCACGCGCCCATACATAAATTGTCTTGCAAAAGATCCTATATTTCCAGTAAAGTTATTTCATTAACAAACTATGCAAATTGCACTTGACACTGACATTTTCTTCTTCTTCTTTAGTTTTTCCCATTCGTTAGGGGGTCGCCATTTTTTATTTTCTTCTGCCACTCATTTTTGTTTTGCGTGTCATTCCTCATTCAGTTCCTTTTCCCTCAAGTCTTCTACAATACAGTCTTTTCATCTTATATATGGTCTTCCTATGTTTCTTCCACCTTCTATTAATATATTCATCTCTCCTCATGACATGTTCAAACCAATGTAATCGTCTCTCATATATCTAGAAACTTCTAACACTAGAGTTACTTCCCTTATTCTTTCATTGATTTACATTTTATTGATACTGACATCTGTCAATTTGAATTACCTGAAAATATTAGCAGTTTCCATGGTTAAGTTAGCATAGCTGGCTGAATTATGAAATTTATGTGAAATTTATTATTTGTATTCTTCTTTAACTCTATATCTGTTGAATAACAAATATAAAATGCAATCAATCGTATAGATAATAATATATTCTTTAAGTTATAATAACATTTAACTGATTTTTTCAAGAAAAACTGTTAAAATCTTCAAATGAAGGTACTTCCGGCCGACCAATTATAACCAAAATCTAAACAGGTCTGCATATGGTTGTAAGGAAGAGGAATACGCAAGAATTGTAATTTTTGGAATTCTAGTATTGGAGATATCGTCCACGAAAAAGCGGTCACATACACACACACATACACACACACACACACGCACATACGAACACACACACACACACACATACAGACATCATCGTAAAAATAGTAAAATCGTATTGTAAAGACCCTAAAACGTGCTTATTCAATGAAAACTCACCACCGAATTTTTTGACCAAAGACAATACCTTCCTTACCTAGAGGTGACGGAAGGTAAAAAGGAACAACTAAAATCACAATCGCAGACTACTCTATATTGAAGTGAGTGAATTTGTTTCATTGCTAGGGAGACTGACAAATAACGCTTGTTATAAATTTTCAAATCCTTCAAACTGTGATTTTCATAATTTTGATATACATAATAATAATTTATAAAAACCATTCAAAATGAATGAAAGTGATTGTGAAGATTTCCCAAATACTCCTCCGGATGTTGCTGAAGCTGCAATGCTGCATCTCTGGAATTACTACCAGAGAAATCCAAAATAAGGTATATTAGAGAACGCAGCATATTTGTCACATGGTGTAAACAGAAAAATATTAAGAAATTTACGGAAAGTGTACTTCTGGCTTATTTTGCCGAAAATTCCAAGAAAATGAAATCATCCACACTTTGGTCTTCGTACTCCATGCTAAAAACTTGTTTGATAGTTCAAGATAATGTAGATATTTCAAAGTTTTCAAAATTAATTGCTTTCCTAAAAAGAAAATCTGTGGGCTATAGAGCAAAAAAATCCCGCATTTTTACTAGAACCGAGATCAGTAGATTTCTTCTTGAAGCACCAGATGAATCATTTTTGATGATGAAGGTAAACATTATGACTTACGGTTTATATTTTCCATTAACAATAAAATTTATTGTAGATTGCACTAATATTGGGAGTAGCTGGAGCTTGTCGAAGAGATGAACTTATGAAATTAACCATAGACGATTTACAAGAAAAAGATGGCTTGTTAATTGTTAATATACCTGATACTAAGACACATATACCCCGGAGTTTTACAGTAACTAGTGGACAAGAAGATTGGTTGACAATATTTAGAAAGTACGCTGCTCTTCGTCCGTCAACTGTAGAGAATAGACGATTTTTTTTGACATATAGAAAAGGAAAGTGCCTCAGCCAACCAGTAGGTGTCAACACTTTTGGAAAAATCCCTCAAAAAATTGCCGAATTCTTGAATTTACCCAATCCTTCTGCATATACCGGCCACTGCTTTCGGAGAACATCTGCAACGTTACTTGCTAATGCCGGAGCAGACATTCTTTGTTTGAAAAGACATGGGGGATGGAAATCTTCTACAGTTGCAGAAGGCTATATAGATGATAGCGTCCAAAATAAAGTAAAAAATGCCCAAAACATCATTGGAAAGCCTAACGGTTCAACTAGTAAATCAATTGAGATTTCAACACATCCCCAAACTCAACTACTGACAGATTCCACTACAACAAATCAAAATTTGTTCAATTCCAAGCGTAACTGTTCAATTAGCACTACACTCGACAATTCAGTATTTCCTCAACCATTGACAGATTCCACCGATTCCCCTACCACTACAGTGACAACAAATCATAATTTGTTCAATTCCTTGCCGCCAAGCATTAATATTAACAATTGTACGTCATTTACATTTAATTTTAATGTTAATAATTAGTCTGTACTTATATAACACTACTTGTATTTATTAAAATAAAGGTTTTCCATGATTTTGCTCTAGCATGTTGAAAGAACTTTCAACACTCAAAATTTACGTGTTGAAAAGATCTTTCCACACGTAAATTCCATTTGTTCGGCAAACACCTATTTTCAATACTCGTAACTATGGAGACGAAATTTGAAAAGCCTACTTTCCATGGTGGTTGTAGAAAAAACATATTTGACAACAATAATTTGAAATGAGGTCGCGTAACTGTGTGCCTTAGGTCACTGGTTGTGTTTCGGCCGGCCAGGGTCCGATTCCGACCGACGCTCAACTTAAAATTTCAAATAATTTTCAAACAGCACAAAATAACCCCTGTGGTATACTCTTTGTGGCAGGTTTGAGGGCCCGTGAGGTAACTCTCGGTAAACGTTCCAACTACAATTACAGATGTATCATCATTACCGATATCTGCGAATGGAAGCAGATTGGTACACTCAAAAATGATGGTATATTTCATTATTTAAAATAAGTACGTCCGTAGATTACCACTCTTGTAATATATCTTTATTTTTGAAATGTTTTTGGCAAATAACATCTTTCGCAAGGATTTTATTAACTGTAGAGCAGAAGGTACAACTTTCCGCCAGACATTTACAATGTTTTGTGAAGGATGGCAAATCAGAATTTTCTATGTTGGATGTTCTTCCTGATCTACAACTTTCAACAAAACATAATTTTCGATATTTATACATCTTATATAAATTTACATAAAATTAATTAACGTATGTCAATTTCAATTCAAATTGACAAATAACATGTATGTGTCGGGAACATTTCTAACATTATATGCTGAGCCATCTGGCAGATGCCGACTTCGTAAACACGATATTTTTGATAAGATGTCCCACCTATATTTATACACCGTGCTTCGAAATAACTAGATTTCTAAAAAATTCTAAACATCGTTCAATAATATTATTTCTTTTACATTTGTATTAAATTAATTTGTTGTACCTCAAATTTAAATATGTTTTTGGGGGATTGTCAGGAAGCCGAGTTTTATATAAAGAATAAAAGCTACATTCCCACCTAAGGTTTTAACGCGTACTGGATAGTGCATAACGCAAAATGCAAACGTAATTTGTAGCGATGACGTAATCGTCGGTGGGGTAAATAATGATGTCTCGACCTGTTTAATTAATGTGGTGGTCTGATCCCTTTGTATTCGATGATATTATCGCGTCGAATGTTCCAAGAAGGACGCCGAATATATAAATACCGCCAAGTCAAGGAAGCCAGCCGGGGCATACAGAAATAGACACGCATCGTGAAATGAACAGATGGTGGTATACGAGTGGTGAACATAAATAAATATTGTTACACAAATTAATAGTGAAATAATTATTGTTTAAATAAATATTCTTATGCTTGGTTTCACCATTGACGAATAAATATTTAATTCATCAGTTAAACTATTCGTCGAATAAAATAGCATATTTTTGTTTCATTAACGTCAGTTAGTAAATATTCGACGAATAAATCGTTGATTAAAATATTTGGAGATTTTTGCCCACTTTAATATCTATTCAACAAATAGCATTTTATTCTGGGTGTTATAGGTAATAATTTTGATTGTTTAATAAGGTGATCAAGCGAATATTTACAATAGGTATAAACAAACTATGCAAATTTCACTTGACACTGACATCTTCTTTTCTAGCTTTTCCCGTTCGTTAGGGGACGCTATTTTTTATTTTCTTCATCCGCTCATTTCTGTTTTGCGTGTCGTTCTCATTCTGTTCATTTTCTCTCAAGTCTTCCGAAATACCGCCCTTCCATCTTATATTTGGTCTTCATCTATTTCTTCAACCTTCCATTACTAAGCTATTCATTCTTCTTCGTCCAATACATTCTTCATATCTCCTCATGGCATGTTCAAACTAATTCAATCGTCTCTCTTGTATCTTTCTACAAACTTCTAACACTCTAGTTATTTCTCTTATTTTTTCATTCCTTACCGTATACTTCTGTGTCTTCCCCAACATATATCTCAACATCCTCATCTCTGCCACATTCATTTACTTTTCATTGATATTGAAATCTGTCAATTTGAATTATCTGAATATATTAGCAGTTTCCATGGTTAGCATAGCTGGCTGATTTATGAAATTTAATATCTTTATAATTCTCTAACTATATACATATATTGAATATGAAATAAAAAATGCAAACAATTCGTATAGAGAATAATATATTCTTTAAGTTATAATATTTAACTGAATTTTTTCAAGTAAAACTGTTAAAATCTTCAAATGAGGGTACTTCCGGTTGACCAATTATAATCAAAATCTAATCACCTCTTCTTATGGATGTAAACTTGAGGAATACGAAAAATATATAATTTTTGGAATCGTAGTATTGACGTTATGTCAGCTGTAACAAGGCGAGCAATAACAAATAAATAACTTTTTATAATCTTTCCTAAATTATAATTTCAGAAATAATATTTCACCTTACTATCTTTGTTACTCAAAATTCTGTTTAGAAATAGTTATCATCTTTTATTAACTGACTGTTTAGTCTAGCTGTCAAAGATATTAGACAGTTATTTGTTGACAATTAAGTTTAGAAGTTATTGCAAGCCTACGTGCAGGGCTGATATTTTGATATGGCTGCCATATGATACCCGCTTCAACCCCTCAGAGAGATAAGCCTCTCACGAAAGTAACGTTTTGTTTTAAAATAGTCGGTTTTAGATACTCATGTTGACAAGACATGGAGTCGGTCTCAGAAACTCAGTGTGACGAGATGTAGCCTCGAGTTTTAGTTTGAGCACGTAGTAGACGCTATTACGCAGAGTTACAATGAAAAACGTAACTATTTAGTTTATGTGTTTAATTATTTAACTTTAATTTAGTGTAATCATTAATAATAAATTAGTTTAAGTGTAAATAAAATCATGTAAATAAAGAAAGTAGTTAGTAATATTAATAATGTCTGTGTTCATAATATAAGTGTGTTCAAGTGTTCATCGGCCATCAAAATTAAGTGTAAGTGCAATTGTGTCTGTAATCCGTCCTCCCTAAACAAGCGGTGGTCGAACATCCAGCGCCCACCAGTTAGAACAAGTGGTCATCGTTGGAAAAGAAGTAAGACCACCATCATCAAAGCCACTGTAACACCCCCCTCGTGTTACACAGCCGATACTTTCGTCACACACAGAGTTACACACATATATACAGACATCGTAAAAATGGTAAAATCGTATTATATGGACCCTAAAAGTGCCTATTCACTAAAAACTCATCATTGAATTTTTTGACCAAAGACAATACCTTCCTTACCTAAAGGTTACGGAAAGTAACAAAAATGATCCCTATAACCCGTACTTAATTTGACAAAGGAGATTTTTGCATGCGACTTTGATTTTCAAAGTAATGCGTTGATGAAATATGATTCGGCATCATCTGGCTGGAACCAATAAATGCAAGAAATATGCCAGCTTTTTGTGAAGGATAATATTTTTGTGCAAAAGTATTCCATTCCTTGTATTCCATTATTTAATGTTTTCGTACACATAGTCAGTTTTCTTATCCTCTATCACATGCATATATTCTTCCACTTTAATTAATAAATATTTTTTCGTGAAACCTGGCATTAGTATTTATGTATTTAATTTATAATCTTAGTCTTAAATTGAAGGGTGTAGAAACAAAGGTAACAAACTCCACTTTGACAAGTTTCGAATTAACAAGAAAAAACGATTTTTGTTAGTTTAAGTTATATCTTTTTGATGAAAATTTACTAACGACACCGAGAAAGCATTAAAATTATATTTTTTAATTATTTTGCGTGGAAAAGTTAATAATATGAAAAATATTTAAATTAAAAGTTTGGAGATTGTTACTTTTGTTTCTGAACCTTGGATATTATTACTTTTGTTTCGGAATAAAGGAGATATGGTTCGAAATAAAGAATTGTCATTTTAAATCAAATATATTTTTATGTACTTTAAATTACAAAAATATTCAAATGAATTGGCAGTTAAACACATAAATCAACAATTTCATCTACAACTATATCATCTCGGTCTCCTTCTATTAATTTTTGGTTCGAATTTAAAACATCGCAATAATATTTAAGATCCGGTTTTTCATTCCAATCGTCGCCGTAATGTTTTTGTAGCAATGAGTCTACATCTTTCAATTTAGCTGTCTTTATAATACATTCATTAATTTTAATAATATTTGGTTTAAATTTTATAGTTATGAATTTTGGCTCCCCAATTTGAAAATTATAGTGAGGCTCCCCGCGTACCAATATTTTCTTTCCGTCCGCATATCTTGTGAGAAAAAATCTTTTTGTGAGAGAGAACTTAAAGTGCCAATTTCCTGGAGGTTTTAATACTGACTGCGCTTCAGATTTCCAGTCAAATACCTCAGAGTCCGTTCCTAGTCTAATAGTTGCATGTTGGGCTATTGTTTTTAGGTATAATTCTGGATCTACAATTACCTCCATTTTTCTTAATCGCTTTTCTGTTTCCAAACACCCTATCTGGTGGAATATAAGAATGAGCAACGACATGAAAATTTAATTCTACAACTTAAATAGTTTTCTGTGCGAAAAGAAACCAAGAGCAACACATGGCTATCATTGTTGTATTTTTATTTTGGCCGCTACAGCCATCAGCTACAAGTAAAATAAAAGCAACTAAACACACATCATTTGAACGCAAATCTTTAACTTCATTGGTTGAAATGTTAGAAATTGATATTTGGAGATTGTGATGTTTGTTACTGACACCGATTTTTCGGCTTGAATTTGAGTGGGATATTGTGATTTTAGTTAAGGAAACTTATTTTAAGGTTGTAGAGCTTGAGCAGACGATTACAATGATGTGTATAACTCATTTTCATGAAAATATGGATATTGTTACGTTTGTTTCTACATCCCTCAATTAGTGTTTATAATTATTTAATCATAGTTATTAGTTATTTTTATTATCTTTATCTTAATTATACATCGTTTAATAAACTTTTAGTTTAATTAATAAATAATAATTCTGATTTTTACACTTCACCCAAATAAATAAATGTTACAGTATTATCTACTATGCGTTATCCACTACGCATTTAAACATTAGGTGGGAATGCAACTTAACATTTTTGGCTAAAATAATAGAAAACTGTACAATGTACAATTTGCGACACTTGATGAAGTTGTTCTAAATATTTAAATATTTGTGAACACTTGGCACACGTCTCTGATAAATGACCGAAAGGTTGATTCAGAGACTGAAATCTTGTGAAGTGTGCCAAGTGTTCACAAATATTTAAATATTTTTCACTAAAATTAAAAATAAAAAAGTTCTTCCTCTTCAGGACCCGAGCCGTGGACATACTGTACATATGAATATTTAATTCAATATTTATTAGAATGCAAACTGCAAGTGCACAAAATAAACAGTTTGGGTTCGGACATAATACGCCGAATATGTATTTCTTTTAGACAGTTTTCTAATATTTCATGTTTGCCCCCCTCGAATTTAGCGTTAACGATTACAGTATATTTTTATCAAAATGGTTAGATATTATACCGCTGAAAACAAAAACAATGCATGAAATAGTTAAAAAATTAAAAATGTAATTTTCAATTCATGGAATTCCATGTAAAATAGTTTGCAAACAGTTTTGTAGCTTTAATAAGTTTAAACAATTTGCTAAAGAGAGTGAATTTAATATCAATACAGGTGTCCCAAATTAAGTGGTATACCAATGGGATCTCGGAAAGTATAAAAGCTACGAAATCGGTTAAATGAGCAATGTTGTGCAGTTTTGAGTGCTCATTCAGATTCCGCTGAGAAAAGTTTAAAGTTTCGAATAGTTTGACAGTTATTCAAAAAGAAACTAAAAATCGCGATTTTAAAAAATATATATAAAAAAGTTTCATATAAAAGTTACATGATTTTTAAGGCAAACTTAAAATTAATGTCAGAATAAAACTTCCAAGATATTAATAAAAAAATTCTTATTATAAATGGGCGCCATATTGGACTTTTACTTTAAAATAATACTTATTCTTTCTCTTTTCAATTGTGTAAGGGTTATTGTGGTTTAATTTTGTTTTGTCCTTAAACTCTTAATTTTTTCGTTATTTTTCGTCATCATTCAATTTCGTAAATTGACCCATCCTTCTTTAAATTATTTATTAAAACATGATAATTATACCATTTTTGTTAAGTTTAACTACCCTTATAGCCTAGAATTTAAATTATAATAAAATCATAATTACATGGGTTGCTCAGCATATAGTCCTCACTCTAAAAATAAAATTAGAAAATTTCCGGGGATGAGAGTAACATATAACTATTTATATTACTTAAAACACGGCAATGATAGCTTTTACCTAGTTTAACCACCCTTATAGACTACAATTTAAACTGTAATAAAACCAAATTTTCAAGGGGTTGTTCAGCATACATCCTTTAATGTAAAATAACAACATATTTTGAATATATCAAAGGATGAGGATCACTTCGAGCACATTATATTACTTAATAGCTGCGAGGGTACAATTGTCTAAGTTTAGTAATTTTAACCACCCTTATAGGTAGTATTGTAATAAAACAATGTTTACAGGGGTTGTACAGCATAAATCCGTTACAGTAAAACAACAAAATTTCATAAATTTAGGAGACCACCTAAAGCATTTAATATTATATTTAATAATAATAATAATAACAATAATTTATTGCTTAACAGGAAGAACCCAATACAAGCAAATGAACAAGATACATAAGAAGATAAATATTCATAAATTACATGTTGTTGTACAAGAAACACATTACATAAACAGGAGACTTAACTAAAATATTAGAGCGACATATTGGCAAACGAAAGGTTTTGTGTGTACGAGATGTTGATCTGGGGACGTGGAACGACAGTTTACTTAACAAGTACGGACAATCTATCTTATTTTCAATAATATTGTTTAAGGTTGATAAAGCAATACTAGTATGTCTGTTATCAATTGACTCTACAGAGAACGTATCTAATAGGATGCGTTGGTCACATCCCCTTTCAGGGTAAACAGAAAATCTTTTCAACCAAAGATATTTAAGAAACCGACGCTGAACTTGCTCAATACTAGTCTTATGGATGCTATATGGTGAATACCAAATCAAAATGGCGTATTCTAACTTTGAGCGAACAAAAGCATAATACAAAATCTTTAAGGTTTGCATATTGAAAAAATTCCTTGAGTTACGAATAATAAAACCAAGAGTTCTATTACATGCTAACACCGTTTCAGTTACGTGCGTAGTAAAAATTAGACTGGGTTCAAAAGTTACGCCCAAATCTTTTTTAGATACACATTTATTTAAAGGTACAGTCTCGATTTCATAAATAAATTAAATAGGATTTTTTTTACGAGTAAAAGTCATAAATGAACATTTTTCTATGTTTAGAGGTAGATTATATCTTACACACCATAAGTGAATACAAATTTAATCCATACACTGATAGGATTGTTTAAGTTTAATCACACTTATGGTTGGTAATATTAACAAACTGAAATAAAAATGTCAGGGGATAAGGGTAACTTAGAAATTGTTATACTATTTAATTGTACCCATTATAAATTTTAAGATTTGATTTTATCTATTGCTATCAATGTATCTCAATATTTTTTTTGTGTATATTTATTTTGTGTGTATTTGTAATTTCTTAATTTTATATTGAAATCCGCAAGGATGCTTTTTTTACTCATTATTATTATTATATTTAATATGTACAAGAGTATCACCCTCAAGTTGAGCGACTGTTAAAATCAAATTTTATAGTTTTTTAAAAATCTCCTTACAATAAACACATATATTTACGTTTATGTAAACAAACAACTCCCCCCTTTCCGCCACTTTTAATATTAATAGCTCTATTATAGTACTATAACACGTGTTATTCCAATGAAATTATTAAACATAACTTTATTGAACGGTAGGATTACAACGTTTAGAATATATGGGAGTGTATTTCTCGCGCGTACTATCTATCTTTTTCCCCCCACAAATACTTTCTCTCTCTGTGAACGACATCAGCGAGGACTATCACGTAAGAATAGACAGACTGTACAATTTTTTCTTTTTTTAAATAACGTTATTGTTGCTTCCATAAAGATATTAAATCAAACGTATAAATATAAAAAAAAAAAATTTGCAACATCGGTGTTTTTTTAAATGTTTTCGGTATGGTTTCCGAAGCAGTAGATTTAATTTGCTGATCAAGATCCGATTGATAAGATAACAAAGGCAGTAAATAGTACAAAAAGCCTAAGGACGGTAAGTGAATAAATAATTTGTATATTACCTGCAACAGCAATAGAATACAAAAATATCATAGTTGCCTTTAGTAAAGCAACTACTCGTAGTATTAATTTTGACAATTTTATTCGATCAATTCTACAAAAAAAATACTTCAAATTATGCGATAATGCAAAAAATTTATAAACATCACGGGTATTAATGCCCAGTTGCACTATCTAGATTTAAATTTTAAACAACTCTTAAACTGCAAAATGAAAATCGAAATTTTGACAGCAATGCATAATAATTCATTTGACATTTCATTTCGATGCAATATTGTCAGTTTAAGAAACGCTTAAAATTGAAATTACAGTAATTTTTTTAAAGATGTCCGATCATGGTCATCTGTATCATGAACAAACTAACAAATTGGCAAACATTTATCTCTCTCATTAGCATTGCTACAAGCGTGTGCGATAAGGATGGATATTACACGCTTGTCTTTCAAATAATATTATTTCGACTAAATTAGGACATTCCATTTTAAAACTATGCTCGTTGTTGACAATACTTTCGCTGTAGCGTGAGTTTATTTAATTCTGACCTTGATTCATAGTCGTACGAATAACGTTATCTTCTGTTAGTGTCACTGACACTGTCATTGTCTCAGTATCTTATTTTTCACATACTTGGTTTTACATTTGCTAATAACCTTACTAGTTGACTTATTTTTGAATTTTGAATACTTTTCCTGTAGCATAAATTTTTATAATAAATAAAAAACTAAGTAAACGACACTACTGAATTTGACAAAATAGGCGGAACCAAAATCTTAATTCAAAGATGAATTTGATCGGACATCTTTAAAAAAAATTACTGTATGTTGGTGCAACCGGTCATAAGTGCATTTATAAAGCTTTCTGATTATATTGGATACTTCGACTATGTCTCAGTATCAAAATATATCCTCTAGCAGTAAACTACGCTTTCCGCCCTTAGTACTTAAAAAACTATAGAATTAAAAACTGTTTTTTACGCCTGAGTAATATACAAACGAAACATGGTTCTCATAAAAAAAATTGGAAAGTAAAACAAATTACAATTTTCGAGTTTTTCAGTTCCACAAATATAAAAATTAAATAATTCTTGGAGTGATTAAATTATTGTTTGCTAAGACTTACATACTTCACACTTGTATCATTATACATACACTTTTAGAATCCTACCTTGAAAAAGGCGACATACATCAATTTTCCATAACTGTTACAAATAGAGAATATTATCATTTTTAGCATATAAGATTTATCAAAATCCAGCTGAGTTCTTGGATTCTCCATATTTGTTAAATTGAATGCCAAACCACCATATATCTATAATGTATATTATAAATAATGTATATTAATTCTTCTTTCACTTGTATTACCCATCTAAAGTTCATCATGAAAACCAAAGTAATAATCGCTGATGAAAATCCAATAATTATTGGATTTATTGCCCTATGTTTCATCCACGTATCAACAAAAATCACGAAAAAAAGTGTAGCAATTACTATGATAATCTGTAAAAATATCATTCTATAAACAAATGAATCAAATAAATGAAGTTTCATGTATACTGACCATTAAACATACAACACTAATTGAGAATGCTGTTTTATAAAACTTGATCCGTGTTGGAACATACAACTCCAATTCTTGGGTATAAGGGTGTAGCCTAGTAGTTTTTACTGTAGCTTGATATTTCGGTCTTAAAAAAATATTTTCTACTTTAAATAAAATCGCAAAATATCGAAACTTGGTAAATCACAATCAACGACAGTCTTTTATCTTACCTGTAATTGTCATCTGCAGTTTCATTTATGTGCCATTTTAGATTCAAAGTATTTTCTTCCCGTTTCCAGAATTCTATAAACAAGGTAGCTGAAAAATAATTATGTAAAAAACATTATAAGTTCTGTATTTTATATTACCCCAAAATGCCATAAAGCAGGCGAATATCATGCTAACACTGTTATCATTAAAATAAGCCATTTTAAAGTACAAACAATAATAATCCAGTTCTTTTGGTTTACAGGTCTTACAAACTGGACAAATGTGAACCTTAGACACACACGCTTCAGCACTGAAAATTTGAAATTTTTTATACGTACAAAAATATCTTTCTATGACTGCTTTAGAAAATATGCTATACAACTATCATTTGACAACTTAAATTTAATGATTTCCAAGCAATTCAAATTCTATAAGTTTCTATTTCATAAAATAATGCATAATAATGTCTAAAATCATTATTATCGTTTCCGTGCGGAAGTTGCCGTCAGCGTCACTGCGACATAACAGAAAACAGAAATGCATTACTGTTTAAATTTGACAAGCTTCGGAATACATGTCATGTCATGTCACTTGGCATTAGTAATACACGGCAGTTCCGTGCTTTACGAAGTTCAGTGACGTCCTGTGGTGACGTCTGCATCACTGGTTTATATGATTATATGGAAATTTTTAATTACATTTTCATATGTACAGATCAAGCGTTTAATCGTTTTGTACCAATTTATCGAATTTTGGTGTAATTAACTATACAGGATGTTAATGAATACGCGTTACACATTTATATGGTATATAAGGGATGCAAAATAGACTAACTTTTACTAATAAACTCATATGAGTATACCAAAGTTAACGCTGTTTTTCTGTTCTATCCTTAAAAGAATTAAAACATTTTTACGCAACACTATGACACAAGATAGACTGACTGCGCTGTCGATGTTATCAATCGAAAGAAATATGATTTATAATATTCCTGATTATAATAAAAAAGTGATCGAACATATCAGGGAAAAGAGCGTAGGGTAGATTTTATTTTTAAACAAACACTATATAATTTAGTTATATTATATTTATCATATTTTTTAATTATTGTGCCCTACCATACAAAGATATCATGAACCGGCACTGGATGAGGGTAACTTAGAGCAAATTATATTATTTTTAATACATGCAAGAGCAAGAGAAAAATTGACCAAGTTTAACCACCCTTATACAGTGTCGTAGCTAGGGTATATTGCGCCCAGGGCAAGATTTCAAAATTACGCCCTTCAAATCTGAATGTATTGAATAAAACATTAAAACTATTACATGTAACAATTATTTATTAAATGGGTTACTTTTAATAAAAAAAAACAAGAGCTTTAGAAGGAAGTAATAAAATATTTTAATAAAAAAATTCATTACTTTTCTACACTTTTCACTAGCTATTTTGTCTATTAGTCGTATTATATAGGCAATATCACTTGGTAAGTTAATCGGAGCGAACAGGAGCTGTTCATTTTGTGAGCGTAAATATTTTTTTATTAACTTTAGTTTACTGAAGGTACGTTCACATCTTGAGAAAGTTACAACGCCAAATGAAGAGATATTCCTATATTTGGATAATTCCACACTAATCCGTATTCTTCATGTCAGTAAGAATAATTGTTAAAAAGTCTACAGTTTTTAACTATGATAATAATGATCTGGCTTGATGTTTAAAGCTTTCACTTTCCAAACATAACTCATTGGCATCCAAATCTTCTTTATATTTCAAAGCCAAATCTGCTGCTGAGTTTTTTAATTCCTCGATTAGGAGAGGGGGGGGGGGGTAGCAGTAAACGTCCTGTTAAAACACCGAAATCATTATAGAAGCATTGAAACCCCCATTCCATTTGTTAAATCAACGAGTCTATTGCAAGATAAAGTTACTGTTTGAAATTTTGAAGGTTAGATAACGCAGCGGCATCTTTGGCTTTTTCGTCGAACATTGCCTCGTCTTTTTTTTCTAAGTTTTTCGGTAAATTCGGGTTCCAGCAATAAATCTTTAGACAATTCCTTTACTATCTCCAAACATTTGTCTACTTGATTTTCTCTAAAATCAATTAATTTTTTTAACCTCTTTAAATGTGACAAAAGAATGGATCACAAGAGCACAAAATTCACATACGGGAATCGTTCGAAAATTAAGATATGGAACTTATTCACTCTCTAGAATAACCTTTCTGACAAAACCAAAAGTATAATGTGACTGGTGTAAAGACAACAAGGAGAGGTAGCTGGTAATATTAAATGTAATAAAACCATATCTACAGACGTTGTTCAACATATATCCTTTAATATATAGCAACAACAAAATATTAGAATGGTATGAGGGTTCCTTAAAGAAATTATGTATATTATTTTTAATTATTGCAAGAGAATACGATTCACGATTAGCCAAATTTAATATTAACTTTAATAAACTCATATTTATAGTTAAACTTGGCCAATAATACTATAATTGACTTGTAATAAATATACTAATAATCGAGTTTTTAAAAAAGAACAAACCGATGAATCACCCTGTACAGGGGGTTATTTAAGTAAGCGAATAATGCTTAACCGATGGCAATAATTTTTTGTTTTACATGCTTTCTATAAGAACTGGAGCTCCTTAAAACTGATTAATTAGGCCATAGTTCAAAATTTTGTAAAAACATAAAAATCAATATATTCTTCGGAAAAAAATATCACAATTGACATACGAGTAAGGTCATAGACTATTTTATAATGCCTCGAGATAAACCAAATGCCATTGCTACATAAGCTTGATTAGTGAAGGTAATTGGCATTTTGAGAATATCAAATAAACAGAATATAAATTGTATGCCTTTGTAAAATACGTTTAGCGACAGTTTTGATACTCAACATTGATTTTTTTACAAAATTTTGAAATATTACGTAACTGGCAGTTTTAAGGGCCTCCAGTTCTGACAGAAAGCATGTAAAACATTTTTTTTGCCAGATTTACTAGTGCGTTAGTACGCTTACTTAAATAACACCTGTATATTCAATTGCTTTATACAGTTTTTATTATTTTCCTAAATCACCCAGTGTGTCGCATTTGTCTATTAAGTACTCAATGCTACCTTATATAATATAGACTATCATTAAGACAGGTGAAAAATTAATTGACTTCAGAGGGATTTCATAGCTCAGTTACATCGTACCGGCAATATGAAGGTCCTGGGTTCAAATCCCGGTGAAATCCATGATTTTTCACAAAATATTTTCTTCGTATTGTATTAAGTAGTAGAATGTGTTATAAATTACCCTCATCCTCTGTCCCCTAATAAATATTTTCAAAATTTAGTTCAACTTGGCCAATGTTAAATATTGCTATCAAAATACCTATATGGACTTTTTTGTTAACCTGTAGTTAAGGGTTAAACTATAAGCGGTGAAATTTGCCATAATCGATACATGCTGAACAAGAACAACCCTTGTAAATATAGGTTTATTACAGTTAATATTACTTGCTATAAAGGTGGTTAAATTTGGCTAATGCTTTAATTGCTTTATATTAAATAATATGTGTTACCTTCATCCCTAATATTTTCAAATTTTGGTGTTGTGTTTCATTACAAGAAGGCTGAACAACCCTTGTATCACAGGGTGATCACGCTATAATGAACCAGAAATTATCTCCGTTACTAAAGGTGTTACCGATTATCTTCAAATAAGCAAATTTTACTATAATTAATTTGGACAATAAGATGACATATCAAGAAGCGTTCTATTACTTCCGGTTCCAGAGAACGTGATACCAACTTTAAGATTTTAAATGCAACATACTGTATTTTTTATATTTTTTAAAAGTACACAACATTTTCTTTACAATAATAGTGAACAAGTAGTACGTTGTATTATTAAAAAATAAAATGGCAGACGTTTGAAATATGAACATATTGAATGAAAAAAATAAGGTGCGTGAGATGATGGTATCTTTTCTGATAAATTTGTTTATATGTCGTAACCTGGGCAACAGACCCAATAAAATAAAATTTCACAATCTCTTGATTTATTTTCTAAGGTATTTCAAACGTCCACCATTTC
Source organism: Harpalus rufipes (assembly GCA_951394225.1). Classification (NCBI taxonomy): domain Eukaryota; kingdom Metazoa; phylum Arthropoda; class Insecta; order Coleoptera; family Carabidae; genus Harpalus; species Harpalus rufipes. The sequence continues at coordinate 34,792,203 of OX596282.1, read as the reverse complement.
ATTTTTTAATAATACTACGTACTACTTGCTTACTACCATTGTAAAGCAAATTTTTTGTACTTTTCAAAAATATAAACAAATTTTATATTATAGAAGATTCAATTTAACGCCATGGTAAGCCACCCTGTGACGTACTAACAAACTACGACGCCGACAGATCAGAAGAAGAGCAGGCGCTGGGTTTGGGCGCCACCCAACCATAGACGCGAGGCGAGAAAAGAACAGTAATGGTGGTTGGCTCATGGTTTATAGTTTTTGTTATTTACTCAAGTGTAACTTCCATTCTGATTTAATAAACATGTCAAAACAAGCGTCTTAGTTGATCAGCTACATTCCGCACAAAAATTCGGCGCACATCTTACAATAGTATGTTCCATTGGAAATTTTAAAGTTGGTATCACGTATTCCGGAACCGGAAGTATTAGAATCCTTTTTGATAAGACATCGTATTCTCTCCAGTAAATTTGCTTATTTGCAGATAATCGCTTAATAACGAAGACAATTGCTGGTTCATTCTAGCGCAATCAGCCTGTATATGGTTTTATTACAGTTCATATTACTGGTTATGTTGGTAGGCTAGTAGTGAATAAAAAAATATTATTTTTTATGTGCACCCGGATGTAAACATTAACTTTAAACTGTCAAATGGCTTCTATAAAGCAGTCGTAGAAAAATATCTATTCCGTACATTGGTTTGTTAATAATGTAAAATATGTTGAAGACCCCATAAAGCGTTGTTGCTATACCCACAATAGATGCAATGAATAACATTTTATTGTAAAATCCTAGCCAAGCGAAATACATAGCGATTTCTGGTCCAAAATACTGTTCTATGTGATACAAGGGCTGCTCCTTGTTCCATGTAGAAAAACTTGCCCAATATCTTGCTAGTAACTGCAAAAATAACATATGTTATACTCCGTTCTCATATTTGAAATATGAGGAAGGAATTTTATGTTCCATAATACAATATGAATGAACTATGTATTTAAATTTCGAGGGTGGATTACATCATCTATAATTATTTTTTTGTATAATAGAATAGAAATACTATAAAACAATGCATATAACACAAAAAAAACATAACATATACAACGCACTGACATTAAATAGATGGGTGTGTGCACTTAAGAAAACGTATGGTCAACTTGAGACAAATGCCCCTCGGTATATGAGAGTGAATATGTCTTTCAGTTCATCCCCGAATGTCATGGAATTAAGGGGTATTTGACAAACTGTACAATTATCTGTAAAGGGTTTTTCAATAAGGGCGGGTCGATGTTGAAATGGAATAAAACAAACTGTGTGGGAGGTATTAATGAAATTCTTTTTTTTATATGAAAGGCCTATTTATGCCATTATGTATGGAATATAACATCGTTCAAATGTCCGCCGCGGATTCTCACGGTGGCACGTCACGGTGCCACGGATCCGAGTAGTCTAATTTTCAATGACTCTGCCGCATAGATCCGGCTGAATATGAGCGATGGCATTAGTTATGTTGACTTTAAGAGCATCGGTCGATTGCGGCTTATTGTCATAGACCTGCGACTTCAGGAAACCCCACAAGAAAAAGTCTAGCGGGGTCAAATCGCACGATCTTGGTAGCTAATTCACGTCACCTCTGCGAGAGATAACCATACCCTCAAATCATTCATGCAGACTGTCCATCGTGGCGTCCGCTATGTGGCACGTAGCGCCGTCCTGCTGGGACCACATGTTGTCTACCTCAATATCGTTTAATGAAGACGTTCATGTTACTGTATAATGGAATAATTGTAGAAAAAAATACAGTAATTTTTTATTATTTATTTAGTAATAGGGAACCGGTTTAGGAAAAAATGTCCGTCATCAGCCCTTGTCAAATTATAAAGGCAGAAAGACATCCGTCTAAATAGAAAAATATTTAAACGTAAGAAGTAACATTACGATAAAAATAATGAGAGTTAAATAAATATCAAGTAATCAAAGTAAAAATTGAAAAGCGAACAATAAATTTTATTGTTCGCTTTTGATACTTGATATTTGTTTATCTCTCATTACTTTTATCGTAATGTTACTTCTTATGTTTAAATATTTTTCTACTTAGATGGATGTGTTTCTGCCTTTTATAATTTGACGAAGGCTGATGACGGACATTTTTTCGAACCCGGTTCCCTATTATTAAATAAATAATAAAAAATTTACTGTACTTTTTTTTACAATTATTACCTCAATATCGTTCAATTTGGGCCAAAATAAATCGGTTATCATCGTTCTGTAGCGCTCGTCATTGACGGTGATGGCCTCACCAACGTCGTTTTCAAAAAAGTACGGACCAATGACGCCGCCGACCCAAAATCCGCACCAAACAGTAACTTTTTGTGGATACATTACCACCTGGTGAACCTCGTGTGGGTTGGCGTCGAATGAGCCCGGTGGGATATCGGGATAATTCCCGGTGGGCCGACTGAATTTGGGCCGGTCAGACCAGAATCCTTTTATCAAAATTTAGAATTCACATTATATTGTAATTCGGAGTTAGTGAACAAAATAATAATTTTAAATTATTACACGACTAAAAATTATATTATACACGACCACATCTAGTCCGATTGGTAGACAATCACGGCCACACGCTATGTTACGTGCACAATATAAATAAATAAATAAATAAATAATGCACACTCACGGTTGCACTGCGATGCGGCTGTGTTTATTCGCCAAACGGACTCGGTGCGGCCGCGTTGCTGCTGTTGTGTTTATAAAAATTTATTCATTTCTACTCGGATAGTTTTGAAATTTAAAAACATTACACAGAATTACTGTATTTTAAAAATAAAATAAATTTGAAAATATAGGGAGTGTAAATATAGTAATGTTGAAAGGTTGAAACTATGCATACATTGTAGCAGTTGGGCCCAGATTGCGGCCTTGTTTACTTGTGTGTATATAAACTATTGGTTTTTTGAATTATTACAATATTGTAAAATATAAAAATAGATATGGCGGTAAAGCTATGCTAGTTTTTCAAAAACCAACAATATGACTGAATGAATGGGGGGATAATGCATCATTGCATAATGTTTTCATTAGTCAAAAGAAAATAGTAAGACGAATAACACAAGTTTCACGCTGCTTCTCTTGTAGAGATATTTTTAAACAATATAAATTACTAACAGTTACTCACATTTTTGAAATATGTAAATATAACAAACAGTCTTTTGCGCGTACTTCAGAGGTTCTTACTGTTAATACAAGAAATAAAGATGATTTTTATTTACTTCGTGTAAGATATAAAGTAACGCAAAACGCTCCTCATGTGAAAGGATTAAAAATATTTAACCACCTTCCTCTCAGTATAAAAAATTGTGATTCAAATAAAATGTTTCTACAAAAATTTAAAAAATTATTGTCCGCGAGCCAGGGTACAAATTTGGTCAATCATTTCCTCTCGAGCGATAACTTGTAAAATGTTTCAGAGAGTTGTATCATGAAGCTCCGTGAACGTCAGCTGCGGTTCGGTGGGTGGGTTAAGCAGAAGTAGCCTCCCACGCACGTTGAAAAAAAAAATTAATCATTTTCTCCCGATTGAAAATTTATCAAATTATAGCTAATCCAATATCTTAAAGGAAAAAAAAAGTCAGCTGACTATAAAGTGGTGGATAATACGTAAGCTGGTCACACGAACATGATAAAAAAATATATTAAAAAGATTATATCTTTCAGTTAGAGCATGAAGCATAATGTCGAATAACTTTCGATACGTCATTTCCTCCCGGGTAAAAATTTGTAAGCTGATAGTTAATATGATCCTGTAAGTAATAAAAAAAATCAGCTAGCAATATGCTATATATTTGATATAGCCAGCTGACATGTTTATTTATTCACAATATCATATAAACTGTCATCTGATAAATTTTCAATTGAGAAGAAATGACTGAACATATATATTTTTTTATCATGTTCGTGTGACCAGCTGACGTATTATCCACCACTTTATAGTAAGCTGACTTTTTTTTTAAGATATTGGATTAGCTATAATTTGATAAATTTTCAATCGGGAGGAAATGATTAAAATTCATTTTTTGTTCAACGTGCGTGGGAGGCTACCGCTGCTTAACCCACCAACCGAATCGCAGCTGACGTTCACGGAGCTTCATGATACAACTCTCTGAAGCATTTTACAAGTTATCGCCCGAGAGAAACTTGGTCATGAAAATATGTTGCTGGCTCGCGGACTATTATTACATGAATGACCTAACCGAGTTCTTTAATAAAAGCTTTGCATAGATTTGCACTGTCGCTGTCTCAATTATGTATGTTATTTATGTTTATTATATATTCTAACTTTCGACGATGTATTATGTCTATGAAAAAATAAAAACTATTACTAAAAACTATTACTATTATTAAAATAAAAGGATTAGGAATTAAAAACATAATGGATATAAAAGTAAAAACTTGGAGAAAGGAAGTCATTATGGGCCGAGCATACTAGACAAAGACATACAAAATGCTATAGCGGTAGAAATATCAACTCAGGCTTACTGACGTCGCGATATCCCTTTTCCAAAACATTTAATTGCAAATATTATTACGAAATAATGTTTAATTTTTATTATTATTATGAGAAGCTGTAGTGGTTAATTTTTATATTTTATGATTATGACTCATATTGAAATTCCATTATGTTTTTGATTAGCCGTATTTATTTATTTAAATCAATTATTTGTAGTTTGCAAGAAAAAAAATCTTAAAATTTTAAAAAGAGGTATAGTAAGGTCATTATGACCCGAACATGCTAGAGAAGACAAATAATAATGTCACAGCTGATGATAAAGGTAGAAATTTAACCTCAGGCCATACTGACGTCACCATATCATTGCAAATACCAAGTATTATTACGAAACAATGATCAATTTTTATTATTATAATGAGTTGTAATGGTTCATTTTAATCCACGCGTGGAAAAAAAACGGACACTTAAAAAAAGTTGATTTCTACTCCCATGCGTGAAGTGAGTACTTCACGTATCAATTTTTATGTGTGAAGCTTGTTTTTTTGTACACTGTGGGTGAAGTGTCACTTCACGCATAGTGTGCGTGAAGTAAATATACACTGTGCGTGAAGTAAATATACACTGTGCGTGAAGTGTCACTTCACGCATAGTGTGCGTGAAGTAAATAGTTCAGTTTTAACACATACAATGAATATCTTTATATACACGTAAATCATGTGTTGGTAAATGGTCCGTAGAAATAACAACTTCATGAGAAATGTTATTAATTTATAAAAAAAAAAATATTTTATTGCAAGGTCGTAGAAAAAGTATAGTATGTAACACGTGTGTGAACCCTATTTTACATTCAGACACTTGCCATATAATATACTATTATCGACTTGAAACAAACGAAATATGGGTTTATTTATTATTTTTTTGTTAAAATATGAATAACTGTCCTGTAAATTAAATTAAAAAGTAAAAAACCATCAACAAACACTTTATTTATTAAGAAAAGTTAGTGAAACAGAAAAATGAACAAAAGTAGCAAAATTATTTTTCTTTAATAATTAGGTTTTATAGCTAAGGTACGATTTATATTGAGTAAGTAATAGTGTGTATTGCCTACCCGAACTGTAAAGACTTCTACCACATAGTTTAGTAAATTGTCAATACAACTAGGTAAATGTTCGTGGTAATTATTTTTCCATTCTTCAGAAATAGGTATTGTTAGATATTGAATAGTTTTTGATACGGATTATCGATGCTGAACACTTTACCTTAACATAATCCCATATTTTTCGCAGGAGTTTAAGTTAGGACTGCGCTCTGACGATTGTGATAATGGAATACTGACTTATTTTAAATGCTGGTTTGTTATATATGAAAAGTTTGGACTACGTTGTCAACTTTTAAGATGAAATTATTGAGAATAAATTGAGCAAAAGATACTACGGAGTCTAATTTACAGAACTTCCGCCAAAGCACCATATTTAACCAGAACTAGTTTAATATATCAATACATCGAAATACCAGCCCATACCATTTTACTACCACTGTCAAATGGTGTTTTTCAAGGTATGTAATATCCTGAAAACGGTTTCCCTGTCATTCACCACGCGCATTCTTGTTCATTTAATGAACACGGACAGAAATGGGATTCATAAATGAACAATAATACCTATTATATATAAATGCTAAGGGGAATTTGTAATATTTTTTTGTAACCAACCATTGTTGAAAAGATGTATGAATCTTATATACAATAAACTGTTATTGTTATATGAACAATAAGGAGCTCCAGTGCTCCATTGCCTAGTCTCTATATTCTCGCGTAAAACGTAGCCGCTATACTCGACGTGCTACGATCAAAGCTGGACAACCTTCAGCGAACGCATCCTGCAGAAATTTCAATTTCACGAACATCTGCCACTTGGCAAAACACAACAGTTGGTAATACGACCCATTCTTGTAGTACAAATGTTGCTATAAATCGATGTTTAAACGGTTCTGTAATGAATAGTGTTTCTGATATTCGTCATCTGATGTATTCTCCTATTTGATAATAATGCCCAGTTAAATTTCGGGCAGTACTCCTGGGAATAATCAAGGCTACAGTGATGTTTTGAATATTGTGATCATCTTCACCTGAAGTTTCTGTCCAGGTTGTATTTTCCGATTAAATTGTAACAAATTTATTCACATTCAGTATTATAAGTACTAAGAGTGCAATATACTACACACCAAGAGTCATTAACCAACGATAATTGAAGAAATTATAGTTACGATTGAATTTTTAAAAACAGATAATTTTGCACATATTTAATTTTCTTTCTTTTTCTTAATAAATAAAGTGTTTGCTACATTTATTTTATTTTCTAATCTTGCTTTACAAACCAGTTGTTCATATTTTAACACAACATAACAAATAAAACCACATTTCATTTGTTACAAGTCGTTAAAAATTCTTTTTTTGGTTTCCCGTTTTTTTTGCCATGAGTATATTTAGAACCCATATATTGAAATTACGTTATGGTCAGATTCAAAGGTACTTCATTGGAAATTCAATAAATCAGTCAATATGATTATATAAAATTTGAATTAAAATAAATGTGGTATAAGTATTTCTAATTAAAATTAAATAAGTAATTTTCATTAATACATATATCCTTAATTTTTAATAAATTTAATACATATTTTTATTTATATGTACCCTTAATTTTTATTACTTTATGTAAAATGTGGGCCACGAAAATTATTTACCCGGACCGATTTGTAGTTGCCCATCCGCCCCTGATTTCACGGACCGCATCGTGCCACGCCGATTTGAGCTGACGAGCACGCGCCGCAGGCGAACCCGCCCGGACCCTTGTTCACTCGTTCTCAAGTACCCAAAGTGTAAACACGAAAGTGTAAATAAAATACAGATTGTTAGTTTAGTGTTCGCCTCTCATTTAACTCGCCCTGAATACGAAAACCAACAATGATTATGGGCCCAGGAGCGGTCGAGGTGTATACATGAGAGTTGGCGGTCGTCATGTGCCCGGGAACGAGTTAAATTGTGTCGCGCGCGCCGTAACGCCAAAGCCGATTCCGATCGACGCAAGCGCGAAACCTTGACCCGGACCGTCTCGATCCCGGTCGTCGGGCACGAGGGATCATGAAGATGGTCGTCGCGAAGACGACCGGCGGCAGCGGGCTAAGGCCGAAATTGGAAGCAGCCGTCAGCCGTGTGGTGTGTTGGAGGTTAGGACGCCATTCTCACGACAACAAAGATGGCGGAGATATAGTACTCAATCGAGAAGCTGAACGGCGCAAATTATGCTTCGTGGTCGTACCAGCTGTGGATGGTGCTGACGATGTGCGATCTCTGGTCGATCACCAGTCCCGGAGAAGCCGAACCTGTCGAAAATGTCTCCGCAAAGGACAAAAAGGACTACATCTCACTTCAAGGTAAAGCTCTCGCCAAACTTGCTCTCGTAATCTGCGACAAACAGCAGATGCATATGCGTTAGCTGACGACTGCAAAGTTGGTGTGGGAAGAACTTCAGAGAAAGACAGCAAGTTCCGAGCAGTTCAACCGCGTCGAAAATTATTTTACTCGTGTAAATAATGATTGATTACGGATCAATGGAGTGTTACTTGGGCCAAATTAACAAAACCGTTGGAAATTTAGCGAACATCGGCGACACAATACAGGATAGAGATTTGGCCATGACGATTCTATCGGACGAGTGGGACACCGTAGTCTTCGCATTGTGTAACCTCCCAGAAGCAGACTTAAAAAGCGCCACTGTCAAGAGGCGCCTGCTTGCAGAAGATGCCCGACGTACTGAGGGCAACGACGTCAGACAACAGGCACTTGTGCAGATGATGAAGCATCAAGGAAACCGAAGGGTCCAGAAGTCAGGGAAGTCATCGAAAGGCGCGCCGCAAACCAGGAAGGATGACCAGGAGAAGAAGAAACCCCTGCATAAGGGAAACCTCGTCTGTTTCAACTGTCATGGAGGCGGCTATATCGCCAGATTTGTCCTGAGAAGAAGATAGTTCACAAATCCGGCCACAAATCTCGGGTGGTGACGATGAGCGCCTACTGCGGGAACGTGAGGATCAACAGCGACAGTTAGATCATCGACTCCGGGGCGGACATCGACAAGAGGACACCTTCAATCAAAAAAGACACCATGAGGGTGAAACTCGTTAATAGTCTTTCTGATTTCCAGGAATTCTCAGCGAAAGACATATTGTCGACTCCAAACATAGGTCACGGCATAATCTCCGTACGGGCACTCACGAAGAACGGAATGAGGGTTATCTTCTACCGCGAAGGAGGCTACAATGCAGACGCGGATGGACAGTTGCTGATTCGTGCAGAGAAACAAGGTGAGCTCTACGTCATTAACGCGAAGCCATGCACTAAACACGCTGTCACACGGAGAAGATAAACCGCAGTCAATCGACCTGTGTAACCGTCGGATGATGCACATCAGCAAGGTGAAGATACTCGAGATGGCAAAAGCGGACTCCATTGTGGGATTGAAGGTCGAGCAGGGCTCCCTAACCCCGTGTAGCAGCTGTTCGACAGGTAAATCGACGAGTCAGCCATTTCCAAAGAATCCCAAGAGCGGCAACCCGAAGACAAAGACGGAGTTACTCGAACTTATACATTCCGACCTGATGGGATCAGTCGACGTACCGGGCTGGGGAGGAAAACGGTACCTGCTCACCATGATAGATGGCGCCAGTCGATACATCTTCGTGTGTTTCCTGGAGAAGAAAGGGGGTGCATTAAGTGAGTTCAAGAACTGGAAAGTCAAAGTCAAAAAACACACCGACAAACAGCTGAAACGGGTCAGAACCGATAATGGACTCGAGTTCTGTACTAAGAATTGGACAGCTTTCTGTGAAAGCGAAGGTATTCGACATGAAACTACGATGGTATACACTCCGCAACAAAACGGCGTGGCGGAACGCCTGAAACGCACGCTGCTTGATTTAGTTCGAGCGCAAATTCGCGAAACCGATCAACCAAAGGGCTCTTGGGCTGAGCTAACATGCACAGCGGCGTACGTGAGAAACCGCGCTACAAACTCTCACGATAAGAAGCGGACTCCGTACGAATTATGGACCGAAAAGAAGCCGAGCGTTAGACACTTGCGAGCCGTAGGGTGCGACGTGTTTGAGCACGTACTAAAGCAAAAACGCAAATCCAAGCTGTCAGCAAGAGCCGAAAAAGGGTTGTTGGTCGGATACGCATTGCACGGTCTGGGATACCGCATCTGGACACCTGAAACGCAGCGAGTTGACGAGTCGCGTGACTACGTGTTCGTCGAAACGTCTCCATGGCCATGGGCAGAAGCATCCAAAAGGAGTTCGCGAATCAACGGCTACTGCGAGCAACGACCACCTAGAGGTATCCACCGTAAGGACTGAACAGGAAGTCGACGAGGATTCGGATTCCGAGGATGAAATTCACGAAGCAGAGGATGAGGAAGTTCCGGCGGACGACAGCGACGACACACCTGCGGACCATGAAGCAACGGCGAGGAAGCGTGGAAGACCGAGGAAGGGCACTGGACCGGTGCGAGCAGAGAGCCTCGACACGCACAGGATGACACTTCGCCAGAGGACTCGGGAAATTTCAAATCCACCTCGATAGAACGTCGTGACGGGCGCCGATGAAGATCCATCGTGCTACTAGGACGCCATGAATTCCACGAAGTTATCACAATGGTTGGAGACGATGGCTGAGGAAATGAACTCGTTGAAGGAACAAGATTCCTGGAAACTTGTTCCACGACCGACTGAAGTGACACCTGTGAAATGCAAATAGGTCTTCAAGAAAAAAATAGCGGGTGACACTCATCGATTCAAAGCGCAGCTCGTAGTCAAGGGATTCACCTAACGAAAAGGTATTGATTACAATGAGATTTATGCTCCTGTTTCCAGTTTCGAAACCAGTCGCTTATTGGTCGCTGCTAGCGTCGAGAAGAATTTGATCATCTATCAATACAACGCGAATAGTGCTTACCTTCAGAGTGACTTGAAAGAAGTCGTGTACATGGAGCAACCCGAGGGATTTGTACAAGCTGGGAAGGAAGCGTTCGTCTGTGAGCTGAAGAAGTCAATCTACGGTCTCAAGCAGAGTGGCAGATGCTAGAACGACCACTTGAACAACTCGTTGACGAACATGGGGTTTGTACGTAACCAAATCGATCCTTGTGTTTACGAGTTCATAGGAGAACACGGCCGAGGCATACTGACTGTATACGTCGATGACATGCTGGCCATAACGGAAAACAAAGCTAACAGAAGGTGAAATCCCTACTTGACAGATGTTTTGAGGTTAAGCACGTTGGGAAGATTTCACACATGCTGGGAGTCAAGTTTGAGAAGAAGAACGAAAGCCTCGTACTTTCTCAAGAAGACTACATCGACCAGTTGATAAACCGAATTGGACTGCAGGACGCGAAAGGAGCCTCAACGCCGATGGAAGTCAAGCCGAAATTTCTGGAGGACGACAGTACTGATGATTGTCCGGACGCTCCATACCGGGAACTAATCGACGGACTTCTGTCCCTTTCCCAGAGGACTCGACCGGACATCGCATTCGCCGTCGCCAGATTAGCCCAGTTTTGCTCGAGTTTCAATAAACAGCATTAGAACGCAGCGAAGCGAATAATGAGGTACGTAAAGGAGACGAAACAGTAGAAGATCACATATCGTCCCACAGGCCAGGCAATGTCCGCGTACACCGATGCAGATTGGGCCACATGTACGAGCGACAGGAAGAGCACCAGTGGATACCTGATCACGTTAGCAGGCACCCCAGTCTACTGGCAGTCGCTTTGAGCACTATGGCCTTATTGGCCGCCTGCGCAAGGGAAGTCATCTGGATGTAGGAGCTTCTCAAACTGCTAGATCTGGGTGAGTTGGTTGGGGAATCGACCCTGATCTGGTACGACAGCCAAGCGGCCATCGAACACGCCACAAACCACATCGACAAGTCTAGCATCAAGCACATCGCTATAAAGCACCACTTCATCCGCGATAGGGTCATGTATGGAACCATACAGCTCAAGTATGTACCTACGAACCAGAATTCGGCGGATTTATTGGGAAAGCCCGGATGCTGTAGTGAACCCCATTGAAGAAGATGGCAGACAGGCGGAATGATCATCGTCATGCAACAGAGATCCTTCCGAGGGGGGGGGGATTGTAGGGGTTATTTCATTTTTTTTTAATTAGCAGCACTGCCTTTACGCTGGACTAGCATTTTAACCGTTTTGTTCACTCGTTCTCAAGTATCCAAAGTGTACACACCAAAGTGTGCAAATAAAACCTAGATTGTCAGTTTAATGTTCGCCTCTCATTTAACTCGCCCTGAATACGAAAACCAACTATTAATAAAAAAACATGCATTAATAGGGGTCATTAATGAATGGTTTTCTATACATTAATATAACCTATTAATTAACGGTTAAAAGAAAATATTTTTCAGGAATTCTAAGAAAAAATTATAGCTAAACTAAAGATTTTTCAAATGTAGATGTTGGCAACACTGGTTTGAAGTGCTATTGCAAAATGTTTTTCTCGGATTATACACAATCCAAAATGTGGACATATTATAAAATGGCCAATCAGGGTTATAAATTTCTTCTGCACCACTTCTTGTTCTCATATATTCTTTAATTCTACTTCGTAACTTCCTATAAATTGACATTAAGTTGTCCTTTTTCTTTCATTTGGGATGTTACTATCTTTTAACATACATTTCATTCTACTCGCGCATCGTGCACCTCGTGTTTATTTTTATTCTATGCAGTTTTTGTGTTCCACAAAGCTGGTTCGTTTTCACATATAAACTCAAAAATTCAAAAATAACCTCGTATGACAACTACATATTTACATACGAGAATACGATTGAAAAGAAATGCACAAGAAATGACACGCTCACCAACAACACTCCGCGCAATCACGAGTCGCCAAGCGCGCTTGCTTCACGCCTTTGATGTTACCGGCTTGCAGGGGATCGGGCACGCAGTCACAGGTCAGTCCGCGCCACGTCGGGTGGTTCCCTTCCCACGACGTGTTGGTGCGAGCTAGTACGACGCGGCCCGCAATATAACGGGCTGTGGGACGGAAGTTTATAGTAACGATACTCCCAATTATTTATAGGAGTAATATTTTTTAGAGTTAAATTATTTACGATACACAAACCATTGTATCAATTCATTGTTCTAATCAATATTTTGATTTTTGAAATCAATTCGCGACACTTTTGTTCTAATCAATTATTTAAAAGTAGTTTTCAATACGTTCATCATGCGTTAAATAATGTAATAACATATTTATAATATTCGTTATCATACTTGTAGAAGATTAGGTAATTTTTAGGTACAAACACATTTTCAATTTATAGCAATATTTCTTCCATCGTTCTTTCTATCTGTTACAAAAATTACACAAAAAAACTTGTTAAAATTTAAATACTTATTATTTAACATATTTATCAAATATTGTTTTTAACTAGTATAGCTTTGTGACGTCGCAAATATTTTCATTTGAAGTAGGGGTGAATCAATTTGGATTTTGGCGAAGTTTGGAACGATTCTAACCATATTGAATACCGACAAGTATTAGTCAATTTATTAATAGGCAACAATTTTTAGAAATTATTTTATTTAACTAATAAATACAAAACTGATCAAGATCTTCGAGGGGGCCTATTGACAATATCGTTCATGTATCAAAAAATTCATAACATACTAATGTGTTATTATAATGCACAGTAATGTTGCCAACTGACCGATAATTTAACTTTGTCTTTTACGAGAAATCTCTAAATATCAAAGTATGAAAATAAATTAATGATACTGATTTAGCCCCTTTTCTTTGTAATAATTATAATTGGCACTATAATTTTACATTTATAATAAGGTGCTTATAAACAGAACAGTTGGTAATACTGCCACACTCGACAGTTCACTTTCGTTTTACTTTCCGTTATTTCAATTTGACAATAAATACGTGGTTAAAACTATATTATTGTACTTTTTTGTAGAGGCAAAATGCTAAAAAAATGAGATTTCGAAAAAAAGTTATTAAGAAATATTGTTACTTTCGCCGAGTTCTATCACTGGTTAAATTTAATGTACTTATTTCTGTTACACCCTGTTTAATGACTGTAATATATCATAACTGACATACACATATTGTTAAAACGTAAGATAGTAATAATATTTTTATTTTCTTACTTGTCTATCGTTGAGTGGTTCATTTTGATTAGCCGACCACTCCCACCTGCCGTCATGTAAGGCATAGGCAGCTATGAAATCTTTTCTCATCAACAAATGGTTCAAACCTACTTTAAACGGCTCATGTTCTTGTCCAAAATTTATATATTGCATAATGAAGAATACAATCGTGCTGCGTTCAACATATGTAAAAGTATCAGGCGGTTCTCTAGATATAGATTTCCTGCAACAGACATTCAATAAAAAAATAACAGAAATTCAAAATGTAACTTAATGAGTAGTACGGCAATTTTAAAACCGTAAGATATCTATATTTTTTTATCCACGACTGTCAAATAATATACCCATAATTCAACCGTTTTTTATCAATTAATGACCTTAGTTACTGTTGCTAATTGAATAATATTGACAGTTCGATGGAATAATACTATTCAATCATTATGTCTAATTCAAATCTTACCTTTCAAAGAGTACAAACAAATTACTTTTAATAAGTATTTTTTTTTTCACATAAAAATCCAAAATTATACTAGTTTTCTCATTTTTATAGTTTTATTTTCTTCTTAAGTCTTAAAATATAGCTGAGTTGTCGGTTTAATTTTTTTTGCTGAATGTCAAATCACTTCATAATTTTGTTATAACAAATACCTAGCGATGAAGGCTAACTATGTTTATGTTTGTAGACAAACAATTTTCTAAAATTTGTTAGGTTATTTCTGATTTTATAATTGGCATGTTATTTTTAAGATCGTAGCGATGAGATGGCAAGTTTTGAACTGCAGGTCGAACGAGATATGACGTTAACCTACTGTCAAATAGGCAAGCACATAATTTATAGAATTGTGTATTTCTCATAGTACTGTATTATATTTAATTTTCTTTTTATATTATTTTATAGTAAGTTTTATATTATCCATTAAGGGTAAATTAATGTAAATTCCAAGTACACTTTTATAAAACTTTAACTTAAATTGTATAGCCACTTCTTTTTTAGATGATATCTTCAAAAAAATAATTAAAATAGCAAAATTACATGATTATATTTCTCATTCACTTGGGAACATCAGTATAGATGTATTCGTGAAAGTGAAGATAACTTAAATGATATTTTTGTGAACATTTATAAAACTAACCTCGTTTTGAAACAAAGCTTTCTTTGACATATAATGAATTAATCTTCAAAGTATACAAGACGGATATATTAATTTATAATTTTCTGATCCATGCATTGTATTATTATCTTTTTCCATCTTGTCAAGCATATTTTTAATGAAAACACGAACTTTTCGTTTACACGAGAATTCGTGACAACATAATTTATTGCCTTTCTAACGTGACAATGTGCACTCAAGTAAACAGTAATAATTATTACACATATTATAGTACATATGTCAATTTAGATACACAAATACATATAATATTTAACAAATTTCTAATATTACGTACTTTAATAACAAGTCAACCTGTAGTTCATTATTTTGCCACCAGATGTCATATCGCTTAGCAATACTTGCCAATAGTTCAATATGTTATTATTTGACAGTTGTGGATAAAGTATAATATTCTATTCGCATATAATGGCTATTACTCATTGAATAATATACTATTATTCAATTTTGACGTTTAAATTGTCATTATGAACTCCATAACAACAACTGTAAGTAACTGTTTATTTGTTAGTGAATTAAAAAAAAATTAATCACTCTCACAGAATTTAACTCACTGTGCAACAAATAATGTATTTAAAATAAGACCAAGCACGAAAATAACACTTTCACCACAATCTATTGGACAGATCAGCCATTTTCATTATTTTACACGACACAAATGATAGAAAATAAAGCTTGTTTATAATTTATAAATAAACGACTTGACATCTATCAACGACCATTGCCATACACAGCATACTAATTGATCAGTGTTTTGTTTTGTCAAAATTAAAAAAAATAATGGTTTTTATTATTATTATTTCTTGGGTAATTTCTTGACTGTTGGTATGTTTTACTATTCATTAAACTAAGTTTAATGAATAGTTTACTGTATGTATGCACGCTTTTATTTTACCACTTTGACACTTTTGACGACATATTCATCCTATTTTATTTTAATTTTTTGTTTGTAATGAATTGTTTTTTACCAACTACACTTTAACTAACCCTGAAGAAGGTTCAATGGGAACCGAAACGTCGGCATGTTAGAAAAATCATAATAAACATTGTTCACCAGACTGAAACTCCAATTATTTACCTAATCTTCTAAAATTATTATCATTATTTCATCAAAATTGAATAAAATATTTTATAAACCATGTGAGTTAAGAATGTTTAATGAATAAACATTATCTTAACTCAATGTATAAATATCTATTATTTAATTTTTAGTCATTTTCGAAAATCTTTGGAGCAGGCGGGCAAAACTCAATGTAGATGGCAGCATCCTAGCCAAGTACTATTGCCACGGATAGTTTTGAATGACATCACTGACAGTGACAATTTTTTTATTGTGTTTTGTCCTAAAAGTACAATTATTAAGTTAAATCCACATGAAACAGTGTTAATTATTATAACTTTTACTAAATGTATAACTAAAAATTATTTTTTCGCAAAATGATCCACACAAATAAATACTTGTTTTGTATTTGGACTTAAATTTTATTATTCTTTTCTTCTGTTATCTTTGGATAAACTATAAAGATCACTTACACTTTTACGTATATCTGCTACAAAAACGCATTTTTTAAAGAAGAATCCAAATAACTTTATCTGTCACTTTTAATGCCGGATATTGCAATTATAAGTGCATTGTGCTACTAAAGTGCACAAATTTTATTACAGGTCTAGAAAGTAAATGGCTAGTGTGGAACCATAGTTACACTGTAGCACCGCCACCTGATCCCATTTAATCTTTCGGAATATTTTCATGAAACTTGCTATTTTTATGGATAAAAAAACTTATTTGTAGTAGTCAGAGATATTTGAGCTACCTCATGCTATGTGTCGTGTTGTGAGCCAACCGAAAAGTCAAGTAACCAATTTGCAAAAGGGACACGCAGAGTTTCTAAAATCTTGTGCGGAACAGGGGCGCACACACACACACATACAGAGTGAAACCGTGACATAGGCTTTTAACATGGGAAAACAGTATTTTTTAAGTTTTTTATATCGTTAAAAAGATTATTCAATTTGGCATCCAAGACCCAAGAGTATCTAAATACAGTTGAGTTGTGAATAGTGAATACCGGTTTGAGTGAACTACCCGATAGTGTGAACATCCAAATTATATCATTGCGTCGCGATATTGCATTACTTCTTCGTGGGATTCACCTAAATACATGGTTCATATTTCCGATTAAGCTTTCATGTGTAACGTGTATCTCATTGCAGTAGTAAATATCTGTAGCCTGACTGGCATAAAATAATTTTTATTGCAATATGTTCGAATTACTCCATATGAGACTAAAATTAATACAAATTAATTTGAACAAAAAACAATCCAAAATTACTTCATTTTTTAAGCCCCTGTCATAAATAACCTTTTATACAAGGTGTTAAAAAAGGGTAATCAAATTTAACTATAAGTATACATTTCGATGTCCTGATACCTGATCCTCAAGCAAAAATATTTCTTTTTTGTAAATTCGTCTAATTAAGGGCAGTAGTCTTGGAGTATAAAACCAGTAAAAAAATACACTTTAAGAACTCTGCCTTTAATTAGGCAATTAAATTAAAAAAGTTGCATGAGAACGAAGACTTTTAAATGTGTAGGTACTTATACCCTTTTTTAACACCTTGTATATGTATGTACATAAGTATCATTATTTACATATACTTATATACAGGCTGAGTCACCGAAATCGCCGTCTTCGATATCTCCCTTGTCGTTAGAAATACAGCATAAGTTTATTAACAGAATTTATTCGACTACTCAAGGAGCATAACGTAAAATTATTTTCACATATACAGGGTGTTGCATTACGGCTCGGCGAGAATAGTTTCTCTTTTTTTAAATGGAACACCCTATATATTTTTATATATTTTTAATTGTATTTTATTCACCTATACGAACATATGAATTTTGTTTTAGTTTTCCGCGGCGTTGCCAAGTTATTCCGTTTTTTCTCTAAAAAAGACCGAATACACGCATTGCTTTATAAAGGCTTACTGAAGTTATTTTAATAGTAAGAATTAAGAATTTTCTTTTCTGTATAACTGTAATTATACTCTATGTTTTGACATATTTTTTTTAAAATGTAATTATACAGGCTGTTCAATAAAGCGAATCAAATGTGCTCAATTTCAAATGACTATAACTCGTCATTTTCAAATGGAACACCCTATATTTTATTATTCAGTTGTGTGTATTTTTGTATTATCTTCATATGTTATTAAGGATATTCCATGCCTAAAACCAATAATTTCGGAGATTTTCACCATTTTTCTCTAAATTTATATATTTCACTAAAAATTAAATCTAGTATACCATGGATACTGCTTTTTGAATAATAAACAATTGCAGTAATGATAGTATTTTCATTAGCCAGGTTGTTATTAATAACAGAGGGATGAAGTAAATTAATTTATTAATATGAGTCTCTCACAAGAAGAACTTACGAATATGGTGTACGCACTTAGAGAAGCGGAAAGAAACCTTCTCTTGTCGTACTGAACATGACCAGTTCTGTTAAACCTTTCCCTTAGTTTTTTAAAAGAACGCGGATTTGGATGTCGTCTGCCCGGAAACCGTTGGGCATAAATTCTTGATGCCAAAAGAGGGTTTGTTTCCGCTGCTTCAAGTGTGTACACCATATTCCTAAGTTCTTCTTGCGCACTCTCCATGCCAGCATTGAGTGCCCGTGAGGTGACACCTGGCCTGACCAGCATACATCATATTCGTAAGTTCTTCTTGCGAGAGACTCATATTAATAAACTAATTTACTTAATCCCTCTGTTATTAATAATAACCTGGCTAATGAAATTACTATCATTACTGCAATTGTTTCTTATTCAAAAAATAGTATCCATAGTGTACTAGATTTAATTTTTAGTTAAATATATAAATTTAGACAAAAATGGTGAAAATCTCCGAAATTATTGGTTTTAGGCATGGGATACCCTTAATAACATATGAAGATAATACAAAAATACACACAACTGAATAATAAAATATAGGGTGTTCCATTTGAAAATGACGAGTTATAGTCATTTGAAATTGAGCACATTTGATTCGCTATATTGAACAGCCTGTATAATTACATTTAAAAAAAAATATGTCAGAACATAGAGTATAATTACAGTTATACAGAAAAGAAAATTCTTAATTCTTACTATTAAAATAACTTCAGTAAGCCTTTATAAAGCAATGCGTGTATTCGGTCTTTTTTAGAGTAAAAACGGAATAACTTGGCAACGCCGCGGAAAACTAAAACAAAATTCATATGTTCGTATAGGTGAATAAAATACAATTAAAAATATATAGGGTGTTCCATTTAAAAAAAGAGAAACTATTCTCGCCGAGCCGTAATGCAACACCCTGTATATGTGAAAATAATTTTACGTTATGCTCCTTGAGTAGTCGAATAAATTCTGTTAATAAACTTATGCTGTATTTCTAACGACAAGGGAGATATCGAAGACGGCGATATCGGTGACTCACCCTGTATATATATATATATATATATATATATATATATATATATATATACAGGGTGTTTCTTTAAAACAACCAGCGCTTTTTTGGGCGAACTAATGACTTTAGAGAAAAATGTTATATATAAAAAATTACCAGGAAAAAGGGCTTAATTTATGAGGAATAATAAATAAAAAATTCAACCAGTGGTTCTCAAACGGTAGAATAAAATTATATTTTTTTAAATGGCAACCTATATAAATTTTTTGTCCATTAGATAGAGAATTTTTTTCTGATTTCAACGATATAAATATGATATGAGATTGTATAACAATTATTTCGAGAAAAATGATATTAAAAATCAGAAATAATTCTACAATATTGAAGTAGGCTATGCAATAAACAAATGCAAACAAATGATACAGGTGACAGATAGTTTTGTTACTTACGTTATTAAGTGTCTTCAAAACCAAGGAGGTGTTTTCGAGCACAAATT
Source organism: Harpalus rufipes (assembly GCA_951394225.1). Taxonomy (NCBI): domain Eukaryota; kingdom Metazoa; phylum Arthropoda; class Insecta; order Coleoptera; family Carabidae; genus Harpalus; species Harpalus rufipes. Next base: position 34,772,342 of record OX596282.1, on the reverse strand, counting down.
ATAATAAAAATTAGTACTCTTAAGTGCAAAAATACCAAAAATACCTAAGGTTGCATAAATTTGTAAATAATTTCCATCATATTGTTTTTCTTTTTATGATAGTACTATTATTTTTTGATATTTCTTCGTTACGTAGTTCAGTTGTTATTATGAATTTCTAAGTAAAACAAGTTATTTTAGATATAAGAAAATAATATACTATCGTAACCTAGGCAATAGTCGTATTAATAGTTGTTTATTGCATAGCCTACTTCACTATTGTAAAATTATTTCTGATTTTTAATATCATTTTTCTCGAAATAATTGTTATACAACCCCATATCATATTTATATCGTTGAAATCAGAAAAAAATTCTCTATCTAATGGAATTTTTTGTATATAACATTTTTCTCTAGTCATTAGTTCGCCCAAAAAAGCGCTGGTTGTTTTAAAGGAAACACCCTGTATATATATATATATATATATATATATATATATACAGGGTGTCCCAGAAGTCGACGATCAAACTAAATGGGGTGATAGAGGAGATCATTTCCAATCAAAATAACTATATATATTGTAATGCATTTGTTGATGGTTCAAAAGTTATTGCAACTTTTGTAGTTTCTCCTAAAAACGGCAAGGCGTCCAATAGAATTATTATTATTTTTATTACGAGACATTTGTTTCTCTTTTTCTTTTTTATTGTATGCACCTGAAGGGTTCTACTTTCTAACAAAATCATTTTCTTGAACATGAGTACCTTCTATTAATATTAAAAATATTATTTTGTGAAAAATTTTTCTACCGAAAAAAAGCTACTTGATTTTAAAGTGACGCTGACAGAAAAAAATGTCCTAAAAAAAAATTAACCAACTATCAGAAGAAGTTGTGTATTTAATGTAGATTTTAACGCGGTATAACACATGGGGATATTCAGAGCAGATTTTCTTAAATAATTTTTTTTTCTACAAGAAAGTATTTCAGTTAAAAATACAATTGAAAAATTCGAGAAACAAACGTCTCGTAATAAAAATAATAATAATTCTATTGGACGCCTTGCCGTTTTTAGGAGAAACTACAAAAGTTGCAATAACTTTTGAACCATCAACAATTGCATTACAATATATATAGTTATTTTGATTGGAAATGATCTCCTCTATCACCCCATTTAGTTTGATCGTCGACTTCTGGGACACCCTGTATGTATATATATATATAAGGAAACTGGATAGTGGGTTTGACAGTCAGAAAATTGTAGGCTTAAGTGGAGTACACTCTTTTTAATTTGTCAAGCTTTCGGTTATAATTTTAACCATCTTCAGGACACTGTAATACAATAAAGACTTACAATACGATTAAAAATAGTTTGGATAATAAGTACTCACATTAGTTGAGATTTTTTGAAAATTTTACATTTACAAACATTTTATGTAAATATATATATATATATATATATATATATATATATATATTTATATATATATATATATATATATATATATATACACAGGGTGTAACACGAAAAGCGGGCCATAGGCGTTTAACATGGGAAAACAGTTTTTCCTTCCTAAAGTGGCCTATTAATTTTAGACAAAAATGCTTCAAATAAATGTTGTCGAGAATTAAATTCTGCATCCACTCAATATTCACATTTTATTTTGCATGTTTAGTAATCGAGCAAATCGAATTTAAATTTTTACAAAAGTTACTTCTTTATAGTGTTAGTGTTAGCCATGACACCGGAGATGCAAGACCCGTCCGCCAACCAGCAAAAAGTCTATCATTGGCGAAGCGTGAAGAATCGGAACGAATTATTGAGGACATGAAGATGGAAGGCGTGATCGAAGATCGAACCTTCAAGCAGTCCATGGGTTTCACCAGTGGTATAAGTGAAGAATGGCCCTACACAATTTTGCATCGATTATCGTCAATTCAACAATGTGACGAAGAAGGATAGCTACGCGCTACCTAAAATAAACAATATACTGGACACTTTGACTGGATTAAAAAAAATCTGCACTCTAGATCTAAAGTGCGGATACTGGCAAGTAGATTTGGATCAAAGATTTTCTCCACTCTAGATCTTAAGAGCGTGCGTGCACCCGACGCGAGAACGCTACCGACGCCGCTGGTCGATCGTTTCTAGAAACCTGAGCGATGACGTAATCATCGGCGGAGTAAAGAAACATGTATCGGCCTGTTTAATTGCTTGTGGTTTTCCTGATTCCTTTGTATTCGATGCTATTATCGCATCGAATCTTTGGAAATAAATACTGACATAAATTTAATAGACAATAACAGTGCAAATGAACCACAGCAGGGAACGAGTAGTAAAAAAAAAACGGAAATGTAAAGACCTCTCGGAGTATGAATCAAAACTATTGGAGTGGAATGTTAACAAAATTAAAGAAAATATGAATTTTGCTAAGGAGCATCAGGAAGTTAGATTAAAGTATGAAGAAATAAAACATGAAGAGGAAATAAAATTGCTCCAGACGCAAAGAAAATATTGGGATTTAAAAATAGAAAAAGAATTTAAAATGTAAACTAATTTAAATAAACAATATTTATTTTTAAAAATATGTAACTTAAAGAAATACAACCATAAATAAAACGTTAAACAATACAATTTATTTCTAACATTAATTAAAGTTTAAACTAATATATTGTGATCTAAAAATATCGCCTCTTAAATTTAGGGAGCATTTCTAATATGATTTACATCTAAGGGTTCTTCATCATTCCACTGCTCTTCTTCATTCAGTAATTTGGCTATATGTAAAACTACCAAAGCAACAATTGCAATTTTAGAAATATCCAATAAAATTAGAAAACCCTCTATTTTGTTTGACTGAACTTTCAAGTAATTTTTAACACCTAATCCACATCACAGTCGAGAAATTTACCCACAATTACAACCCATTGAAGAAACAATGACGACAAATATACCCACATCATCCCTCACACAAGACATACACGATAACTACGGATTACATAGTAAAAAATAAGTACAACACTTACTTGACACTAACAAAAAATTCGTAAAAGCATCCAACAATAGGATTTTCCTTTTACGGTGTCGGCAGAACAACATAACACCAAGAAACATAATAACACAAAATGTGGCATGTATAGAAGTACTTTTTGTCGGAGCAAACCCGCTTCGTAATAATGTCGTCAAAATTTTAGACGATTTTAAGAGACATATTCTTAATTTAGAAATTAAAATATCATGTTGGCAGGTGAAAACTCTTAAATAAAATTTAATGAATTATTTAACAATGTTAAAAATAATTTAAGTCAAGAATTATGGCATAAAGTTAATTTCTTCAACCTGCAATTTAAATCCACACACTTGAATAAATTTAATAATTTATTTCAAGGTGTAAGTAGGACCACTACAATTCATGACCCAGAATGGTTTGTAAACCTCAGTAGTACACAATTTCCACCAGAAGCTGAGGAATTACTGTCACTAGGGCATAAATTTAATCTACCAATAAAATTTCATGAAATTCCTATGTTTCAACTTATCACTAATGTTGAACACATAATCACTTCAACAAACGATATTGATTTAAGAACTAAACGAGACTACAAGCCACCAACATGATAATTTCATAAATACACATAAAGACAAATATAACAAAACACATAAGGACTTATTTAAGAATATTTCTAAAACGAACGGACATATTATGACAAAATGGACAAAATACTAACAGACGATTAAGTTTACGAATTAGAAAACATTGACATGACCAAGAGGATTCAGAAAATGAATAACAGATTAGTCAAAAATCCGTCAGACAAAAAGACATTTAACAACCGACAACGCTATACCACCACGTATATATGGCATGGTAAAACTCCATAAAAATTATTATCCTATGAGACCTATTGTTTCTGCAATTAATGGACCGACGGCGAAGATGTCAAAATATCTGGCAAATATCCTGAGAAACCTAGAAGAAGAAGAATACTACGTCAAAAATTCATTTGACTTGCGAACTTTATAAGAGAACAATCCTTACCACCTGGATACATTTTTATTTCTCTAAATGTAAAATCTTTATTCACGAATATCCTTCTGGATCTTGCGTTGAAAACGTTTGCCTCCAAGTGGAGTATCATCGGGAAAACAACAGACATTCCAAGAGATGTCTTTATGAAGTTGGTAGAATTCTGCTATTATTAAGGTTTCTTTAAGATAAACAATAAGTTTTTAGTCAAAAAATTGGCGTCGCCATGGGTTCATCTCTCAGTCCTGCTATTGCTAATCTTGTCATGGACGCATTGTTAAATGACGTTCTGCCTAAACTTCCTTTCCCCGTGCCATTCATCAAGAAAAGTTGAAGTAACTGTCGCTGAATTTAAAGACTACAACACTCACCTCCAGTTTACTGTTGAAAATGAAGAAATTAAAAATGAGAACTCAATTCTAACTAAATGGTACAAGAAGCCCACTGCAAGCACTAGATATATCAACTATCAGTCAAGCCATCTACGTTCTAAACTGTTGAATGTTGCTAGGAATTTGAAACAGCGAGAAGTAAAACTATCATCTGTATGTTTCATGGAGGAAGCTATTAAAAAGGTTTGTTATCTGCTTCGGAAAAATGTTGGGAAACAAACTGGACGTTGCTACTGCATGTAAGCCCATTTCGACAGTTTACATGCTTTACAGCAAACTCAAGGACCCAGTGGACAAGAACAACAAATCAAACGTGGTATATAAAGTTCATTGTTCCACTGTCAACTGTAAAACGACATACGCCGGAACAAACTCGTCCGAACGTATAGGCACCTAGATTAAGAAGAATGAAACCAATTATTTTAATGTAAGTCGCTCATTCCACTTATTCCATTATACCTTAAAAGATACTTACATTGACGGCTTCGCAATTAATAAGATTATATTTTAAAGCAATTTTATGTCTAACACAGAATTAAATAATTTAACCCAATTACTAAATACTATAACTATACAAGAAACAGAAATGGTACCACCAGTTGCTGTTGTCCCCATCGACTACCAACTTTTAAGATTATATTTAGAGTCAATACCTAAATATGAAGGTAACCCACACACGTTGAATGTATTTATTGAAAATTGTCAAAATTTAATAGATACATTCAATAGTTCAGATAAAAATTTGAAAAATTTATTAATAAGAGCAATTTTAGGTAAATTAACTGGTCGTGCACAACTTTTGATCGGTTCAAGAACAGAATTAAATACATGGAAGAGATTAAAGATGCTTTAAGTTTAAGTTTTGGAGATCAAAGGAATATTGATTGTCTAGTACAAGATTTGATTTCTTTAAGACCCCAAAAAAATTAATCACCATACAATTTTGGTATGAAGTGTCTAGATGCTCGCAGCTTAATATTTGCAAAATTAAACACCTCCGATATAACAGCAGCTGAAAAAATACTGCAAATAAAAAAATATGATGATTTGGCCCTCAAAACATACAAACAAATGTAAGATTAAGAAATCCAGACAGTCTAGAAAAAGCCATTACCCTCGTCATAGAGGAAGAAAATTTCTTATATTACATTCAAGAACAAAATACTTTCAATTTACAGACTGTACCGACAAATACAGGCTATGTACCGAACATGCAATATTTCCCTGCAAATCCAGCACCACAAATACCTGTAAATATTCCTAGACAACAACCACCAAGACCGAACTTGATGGCTGTCCGAGCAAACCCATTTTACAAAACAAATGCCCAACCTAATTGGCGTCCTACCCAATTCGCACAACGACAACACCGAAGTTCAATGCGTCCTCCAAATTTGATACCATTACAAAGACAACAAAAATTCTCCCAAAATCATGTACGCCCTGTTCAAAATCAACAACACCAAAAAGAGTGTGTACCCGAGCCAATGGACACTACTTCAGCTCGTACTAGAATGTCTATTCAAAAACCTTGTACATCAAACCAACTTTAAAATCAAGATATTAACAATGATAATTCCGAAGTTCAAATTGAAAATCAAAATTTTGCAGAAAATGAAACCTGTGAGAACTATGCTTACGAACCCCCTGTATATGAGAACTCCGGGACAGACTATAATTACTTTGCTGATTATGGCGGATCAAGTTACACCTTTGATAACAGTACATATGAAGTTGAAAACGTGGAGAATAAACAAAATTTTCATACGGCATCAATGAACCCGAATCCAACGTACAATTAAATGCAATAAAAGCAAATCTACCGCATACTTACATAACCGAAATTAATGCAAATTTCTTAATCGATACTGGCAGTACTAAAAGTTTAATTTATCCTAATCTTGCTTATGAATTTTATCAAAACTATATTTTTAATGAAAATTTCAATATTCAGACAGCTCATAACGTCTCATTTCATAACGAAGTAGCCGAAATACCCTTATTTCAAATTTTTAATATTCCTGAAAGTCACAAATTTTATCTTTTCAAATTTAGTGACAAATATGATGGGCTTATCGGCGTATTTATTACGACAATTAAATGCCAATGTAAATGTAAACATTAAACGATTAACAACCCCATTTGCGAATATCCCTATAGTATATGAACCAGAAAATGTAGACGAATTCAAAAACAATTTTAAAAATTACTCTATAATTATACCCCCTCGTGTAAGTATGGTAACAAAAATACCAGTTACACAAAGCAACGGAATCGGATTATTACAATACACAAATTTTGAAAACGGCATTGAAATGCCCAAAGCTCTAGTAAATGTTATTAATAATTTTGCAATAACTACATTAACAAATATAAACGAATATCCAGTAAAATTAAATATTCATCAATCTTTGGATATCGAAAATCTAAATTCTATCGAACTAAATTTTATTGAGAAAATGGAAACTGATAGTGAAATAGACACCGAAATTGACACCTTATTAAAACAAAATCAAAAAAATATAAGACTAGATCACTGTAACAAGGAAGAGAAAGATGCGTTAAGAAAATTATGTTTTGATTATAGAGACATTTTTTATTGTAAAGGTATTGCACAAACGAAGTGAATCACAAAATTAAATTACGAGACGACACCCCTATTCATGTCAAATCATATAGATTCCCGGAAGTACACAAACAAGAAGTACGCGATCAAATTTCAAAAATGCTAAAACAAGGAATTATTCAAAATAGTGTTTCGCCATGGTCTAGCCCAATTTCGATAGTACCTAAGAAATTAGATGCTTCTGGTCGCAAAAAATGGAGAGTTATTGATTATAGGAAACTTAACGAACGTAACGTAGATGACAAATACCCACTACGTAACATCTCAGATATTTTAGATAAGCTTGGTAAAGCAACTCATTTCTCAACACTCGACTTAGCAAGCGGTTTTCATCAAATCGAAGTTGACCCCGCAGATATTCAAAAGATAGCTTTCTCGACTGAAGGTGCACATTACGAATTTAAGCGCATGCCATTTGGCCTAAAAAATGCCCCTGTCTACTTTTCAACGAGTTATGGATGTCCTTAGGGGTTAACAACACGAATCCTGTCTTGTCTATTTAGATGACATTATAATTTTTCAGTTCTTCACTGCAAGAACACATTGAACGACACAAATCAGTTTTCAACAAACTACAATATTTAGGACACATCGTTACACCCGACGGCGTTAAACCCAATCCCGAAAAAATATCAGCCATAAAAAACTTCCCAATACCTAAAACCCAAAAAGACATCAAAAGCTTTCTCGGTTTACTTGGATATTACCGACGTTTCATACAAGACTTTGCAAAAATTACAAAACCCATGACAAAATGCCTGAAAAAAGACTCGAAAGTTATACATGATAAAGACTTTATTAACAGTTTTAACTCCTGTAAAAACTTATTAATAAACGACCCAATTCTCCAATATCTCAATTAAGATAAGCCTTTTATTCTAACAACTGACGAGAGTAATTACGCATTAGACGCTGTCCTTTCTCAAGGCGAAATTCCAAGAGATAAACCCATAGCGAATGCTTCTCGTACTCGAAACGATACAGAACCACGATACTCAACAATTGAAAAAGAATTGCTAGCCATTGTTTGGGCCTGCAAATACTTTAGACATTACTTGTATGGTCGCAAATTTACAATCGTAACAGACCATAGTCCCCTAACGTGGTTATTTAATTTACGAGAACCAAATTCAAAATTAATCAGGTGGAAATTGAAATTAGAGGAATACGATTATAACATAATCTATAAAAAAAGGCAAATTTAATACTAACGCGGATTGTCCTCGCATAAATATCAATGCCATAGAAAACGAATCAGTGATTAATAATCCTGGAACTATAAATAATGATATTGCAGATTACATCAGAATTTTAGCAGAAAGTTTAGATCCCAATGAACCACAACCTCCAGTTATTAAAACCCCAGATAATATACAAAATTCAAATACCAATATTAATAATAAAAAGAAACCTAAATTCCACATCATATCCGTTATCCAGATAAGACCTGCAAACACGTCTCATGTTCAACAGGACACTGACATTGTACCAATTGATAACAATATCTCAGACTCAGAAAATGCAACTCGGCATTCTGCTGCAGGTGATACTGACAACGACGGAATCACAATCTTAGACGAAATGATAAATAATAAAACCAATCAAATCCTGGTATTCCCAAACTTTTATCCTAAATGTGACATTTCTCACGAAAACTACGAAAATTAGAGAATTATAGAAGTTAAAATACCTGAAAATAATAACGAAAAAATTATATTTGAATTTTTGAAAACCTATACAATCTCGAAAAATATTTATCACATGTATTTCCATACTGAAAAACTAGAGTATTTTTAAACCATTTTTCGGTAAAAGGTCCAAAATTAATTAAATGTGTCAAATTATTAAATACAGTTAGAGATCAAGAAGAACAAATTATGTTAATAAAAAATCATCATGAAGGTAAAACAAACCATAGAGGTATAAACGAAACATTAGAATACTTAAAAAGAAATTATTATTGGAAACACATAAAGTCAACAGTAAATAACTTTATTAATGTATGTCATATTTGCCAAAGAGCAAAATACTCTAGAAACAAACCATATGTCCCCTTAATGTTAACAGAAACTGCAACTAGACCATTCCAAATATAGATGTTTTTGCTTTCGACAAGAAGAACTATTTAACGTTAGTAGATACCTTTACATAATTTGCGCAAGCAATTTTTATAAAAGGTAAGACCGCCATTAATATTAGCAATGCTCTAATAAAATATTTCTCTTCATTTGGTATTTCTGAAAATTTAATTCTGGACAACGGAAAATAATTCAACAATACTACAGTACAAGAAATTCTAAAATTACACAAAATTAATATTCATTTTACGACACCATATCGTCACGAATCAAACAGAATTGTCGAACGATTTCATTCAACCATCATCGAACATTTAAGAATATTAAAAGAATCTTTTCCAGACGATAACAGCGATCTAATGAATTATGCAATTATTGGATACAATAATTCGATCCATAGTTTAACCAATTATACACCATTTGAGTTAGCTTTCGGTCATACAAAGTACAGAAATTCAAATGAAATATTTACCCCAAATTCGTTTTATAATGACTATGTAGAGAGTCAAAATGAAAGATTAAAACATGTTTACCAAGCAGTTTCGGACAAATTACAAACAAAGAAAAAATAGTTTTAAAACCAAATACAAAAAGAGATAAAAACAACGAATTCAAATTAAATCAAATTGTGTTTAACAGAATCCTTTACACAGAAATAAAAAGAATTTCAAATTTTTAGAACCCTACAAAATTACAAACCTTTTAGATAAAAATCGAGTAGAAATAACAAATCAAAATAAAAAAGATAAAACTGAAATTATACATATTAAAGAACTAAGAAACCTGTTTTTACAGATCCTTGTTCTTCATCGTCATAGCAACGTTAGAATTACCAATATATCATAACCTTAATCATAATCCTGGTCTTTCCCTTTAAACTGGGTCTTGCCCAAATACAGAAAGACTACTAGACCTTTATACAGATATTTGACATTACCAACATTATTAATGAATTTCGTGTATTTAAGAAATAAATTTTCATTTATTGAAAAGGAATTGGAAAGTTCAACAGTAGGTCATCATTCTTATCGTATAGTTAACATCCTCAAAGATAAAGTTTCAACACAGATAGAACAATTAAATCCTTCTCTAATAAAAAGACATAAAAGAGGCTTTAGTAGATGGATTAGGTTCAATTATTAAGTCTATTACCAGAAATCTTGACCAACGAGATGCCGAAAAATATGACGATATCATATCTAAAATATCAAATAACCAAGACAAACTTGAAACACTCTTTGATAATCAAATGACTATATTACAAACATCAATTCAAAATTTTAATGACAATATTCAAAAACTTTCAGACAACTAAATTCGTTTAAATTCAAAAATAGAAGAATTAGAATCTAACAGCGCTTTAATAGAATATGCAGAACAAATGAATAACGCACTTCTACAAAATGTAATAACACAATATACATCCAGTTTACAAATTATTTATGATTTACTTGAAAAAATCGAAGTGGCTATTACTATTTCTAAATCAAATGTATTTCATAATGCCATTGTTGAACCAAACGACTTATTTTCTGAAATTATTTTATTAAATAAACAATTAAAAACAAGCAGATTTTCTTTCAAGCCAACATTAGAAAATTTATTGCTATTCGAAAAAAATATTACCATTAAAAGTTATAGTAAAGGTAATCAAATAACATTTCTACTACAAATTCCAATCGTGGAAGCCGAATATTTTGATTATTATCATTTATATTCTTTACCTACCCCAAATCATATATCATTCAAAACCATTATTCCACGTTCAAAATTCCTCATTTCCAATGTGCAGTTATGCATTCTTCGATTTGCAATGTGAAGAGATTTTACGAGAAGAATTTCTGTGCAGAGATGTCCACGTCGCCCAAACAAACAAAGACGCCCCATGCGAAGTTCAACTCTTGAATTTCAATATAAACATAACAAACTGCGTAGCTGTCCCAGCCGACATATCGAAGATCAAGATCCAGAAGAAGAATCAATGGATTGTCATCACCCCATATAGTGTTGCTGACGTTCAGAAATGTGATAGAAATACAAACATCCCTTTAAACGGAACTTATTTAATTGAAATTAATAATGAATGTGAAGTGAAAATAAAAGACACTATTCTAAAAAATAGTGAAACAAATTTTATAAACATTAATTTGCCAAATTTACCAGCAACAATAAGTCAAAACAACAAAGACATTCTAAACGATACAAAAATTAAAATTATACGCAATAAACTTGGACGAAACAAAAAACTTAATGAGTTGCGCAGTGACAACCACGTGTACCACAGGCACAAGTGAAGTTACAAGTGCAAAAACTAAGTTACCGTGCATCCCGCACGAAGAAAAATCAAAAATCCAAATGACACCATCACATGTGAAGGTAGAGCTCTAAAACAACAAAATCTGACCTCCACTCATACCCATAAAACCACAAAATAACATTCCTAACCTAACTAACAAAGAAAATTATTTATAATAAATACCGCCATCTCTAAACCAACAGTATAAATAAACAGGGCTCCTCCTGACTACAGGGGCGCACCAATATCTACAATGTCCACGACACCTACTAACAATCTCCTAAAACACCACAATGACACCTACCGGCTACGGGTTGAACGCAAAACAGAACACAACAAAACTAAACACGAAAATCAAATCAACATGCTTACCTCTGACACCTATCATAAATCCAGCCCAAACTAGCACGTATACAAACCAGCCATCAACTCCGCCTAGCACACAAACCAAATCATTTGTTGAAGCAGTATAAAACCTACAATAGATACATTCCCAAAGAAAGAACACGCCATCATTATGAATGCAATAGAATCTATCAAAATTAAAGATTATATCTCTCATAGGTGAAATTATAGGCCCGAAACAAATACTATTCGCATCACGAATATCAAAAAACAGAATTTGTATATACGTACAGTCCCAAACACCAGTCAATCAAATAGTAACAAATCACAGCACACTAGAAATTCAAGGACATAAAATTAACGTACGCAGAATGATTACTCCCGCAAAAAGAATAATACAGGGTGGGGCAGAAAAACCTATCCGATTTCAAATCCCTTTTTCTCAAAAGAGGGAGCAGGTAGAGTAGTGGGGTAAAAACCGTTAGAAAGCCGGTTTTATGCCATTTGTCAGTAGTCAACATGCCTTGGTCTGGTGAACATCGTGCTTTTGTTATTGAGCGGTTTATCGAATGCGGCGGTTCGATAATTGCTACACAACGTGCTTTTCGAATTCATTTCGGACTCGGGCGTCATGATCCTGTTCCACATCACGCTACGATTAAAGTGTGGGTGTCAAATTTTAGACAGACGAGTTCAGCATTGAAAAAGAAGTCGCCTGGACGTCCCAGGACAGCAACAGGACCTGAAAACGTGGCCAATGTGAGAGCCGCGATTGAGCGCTATTGTTTCATGCTGGAAAATTTTCTTAGACCCAAAATGGAAGAAAATGGCGTGGAAAATGTGTGGTTTCAACAGGATGGGGCAACCGCCCACACATCGCGACGATCAATGGACATTCTCAGGGAACTGTTTCCCGGTCGCCTCATTTCCCTGAGAGGTGATCTTGGCTGGCCGCCGCGCTCACCGGATCTCACTCCATGTGACTTCTTCCTTTGGGGTTACCTCAAATCAAAGGTTTACCAGCGTCGACCAAGGACCCTTCTTGCTTTACGAAGGGAAATTGCTCGGGAAATTGAAGAAATTCCTGTGGAAATGACGGTGAAAGTCATGGAAAGCTACCGCGAGCGCCTAAATCAGTGTATCCGCTCCCAAGGACGACATTTGAGTGATGTGCTTTTCAAAACTTAAATTTAAAAATGGCATAAAATTTGCGATATGTTAATAAAAAATTTTTTTGACAAGTTGAGTGGTTTTAATTTTATAACGTTTTGAAATCGGATAGGTTTTTCTGCCCCACCCTGTACTTTCAAACGTATGACTTATTATAGTATCACCTATATCATTCCTAAGAGTGGGAATGCAAAATACTGAGTACAGTCACGTACTCAGCTTTAGACGACAAGTATACATATCAGATAAAGAGGAAATCAGCATCCCACCTAACATGACAATCAACTTCGACGATACACAATACAGAATATTCATAAACGAGGAAACAACAGTTTGTTTTAACTGCAAAAAACACGGACACACAAGCAACCACTGTGAAGAAGCAACAAACAACGAAGGTAATATAACAACGATGGAGACAACAACAACGAACTACACAGACGAAGAGCAAAATATTCACATATCAAACACACAAGTAACAATAAATCCATTACCAAATGAAAAAAACACTGAACAACCTCACACCAACAAACGACCCGCACCAGAATCAGACTCAGCATCATCAACAAACCAACACAACATAACACAAAGACAACCAGAAAGAACAATAAACGAACCAGACACAAAGCGAAAAGAAAAATAAACAAAGAGCAGAAACACACACACAGCTTCCATAAAAAACTATAAAATAATCCGAAAAGACCGTAACACGCACCGCAATTCAAGCGGAGAAGTAGCCATACTAACTCTGGAAAAAAATACAATAGACGAAATACCAATAAACAGCAACTTTGAAGTAATAGCCATAAGAACAACAACCCCATACAAAGTAACAATATGCAACTTATACTTACCACCTAACCAAAACATAGAAGAAACAGACCTAAACAACATCATAAAGCAACTACCAACACCATACATAATAGTGGTAGACTTCAATGCACACAACATCATATGGGGATCAGAAGAAACAGATACTAGAGGCAAAAAATAGAAAACATCATAAACAACAACATAATGCTAATGAAAGACGGGAGGCAAACTCACTTTTGCAAAAACACAGGAAAATTCTCCGCCATAGATCTGACACTATGCTCTCCAACAACAGCAACAAACCTGACATGGAATACACTCCAGTGTTTATACAACTCGAATCACATTCCAATCCAAATTACGACAACACAAAACCAAAAAGACCTCAATATCCACACAACATACGCAAAATGGAAAATTGACCAAACCAAATGGGAAAACTTCAAAATGACCATAAACACAAAAATAGAAGAACACATGCGAAACACAGACACCAACATAAATATAACAACACTCACAGATATTATAACAAACGCTGCAAATGAAGTATTTGGCACAAAAAGATCAAACCACTAACAAAAACAGTTCCATGGTGGAATAAATGCGATGAAGCTATAAAAAACAACAAACACGCACTGTACAAATACAGGAAAAAAGACACCATCGAGAACTTAAACGAACACAAGCCATTCTAAGGCGAACAATACTAGATAAAAAGAAAAAATCTTGGAGAAACTTTGTCTCAACAATAAACTCACAAACACCAGCAAAAGAAGTATGGGACAAAATAGGCAAAATAAAAAATGGAAAATCAACTCAACAAACAAATGCCATAAAAAAGAAAATAACATAAATAACCAACCCACAACAAATAGCAAACACAATAGCGGAACAATTCGAAGAAAACTCATCTGACAAACGCTATGCAAAACACTTCTTACAACACAAACACCGAACAGAAAATCTGATTTGACCAACACAGTACCTCCCGCCATTTACCTATGTATATAATTTTTATATTACTTTATAAATTTATCCATACAATATATAGAAAAAGTATTAAAGTAAACTTGTAGAAAATGAAATAATCTTTAATTTTTATGGTAACAAATTGAGACAAAATTACATTTAAAGGTATTTTTTGAAGAAAAACTATCTTGAGCTTCAAGTAAACTGCCATTTCCGGTTATCCGATTGCCACCAAAATCTAATCAGATATTTCCATATTAGAATAAGGTAGAAATACATGGTTTCAAAACTTTCTGAATGATAGTATTTGAGTTAGAGCGTATACACTATACAGGATCCACACATACATACATACATACATACATACATACATACATACATACAGACATCATCGTGAAAATGTTAAAAATGGATTCTAGGGACCTTAAAACGTGGTCATTTACCAAAATCTCGATATGCGATTTTTAGCACGATCCCTATACCTCCCTTACCAAGAGTAGCGGGAGGTAAAAAGAACAAATAAAAGCAAAAAATATATAAACAACCTAAATTCCCTGATCACCATAGACGAACTAATGAACACCATTAACGACATAAAAGGCGGCAGCAGCTCAGGCCCAGACGGTATTCCATTCGAATTTATAAAATATCTACCAGAACCAGGACTAAATATCCCATTAGAAAACTACAATAAAATCCTACAAGAAGGAAAATACCCAGAAGAATGGAAGGAAGTACTGATAGTCCCCATACTAAAACCAGGAAAACCAAAAATAGACCCAACGAGTTACAGACCTATCACACTATCCAATACATTAAGAAAAATACTACAGAAAATAATAAACAAAAGAATAATATGGTATCTGGAAAAAAACCAATATCTAACCAATACTCAGAGTGGATTCAGAAATGGCCGCTCCACAATGGACAATATCTTAGCTCTCGCAAATGACATCCAGAAAACATTTAAGAGAAAAAAAGACACCTAATTGCAATAATGCTAGACATAGAAAAAGCATATGACATGTAATAAAAACAATAAAACAGTTAAAAATAGATGGAAACATTCTTCAACTAATACAAAGCTATTTGAGCAATAGAACATTCAGAGTCAAGTGTAACAACAGATTATCGGACAAAAAACTACAAACAAACAGACTCCCGCAAGGAGAGATCTTAAGCGTAACTCTCTTCCTACTGGCCATCAACAAAATAACAGAGAACATCCCAACAAATGTCAAAATATCTCTGTTCGCGGATGATGTAATTATTTACTTCTCTGGTATAAACACAAAAGTATCGGAACTCAATTACAAGAAGCAATATCCAGCATAGAAAAATGGTCCTCCACAAACGGATTCAACTTCTCCACTCAAAAAACCAAAGCTATACACTTCCACCGACCCCAGAAAATACAAGAAAATCCTACAATAAATATAAAAAACATAAACATATCATACGAAAAGACATGGAAATTCCTAGGTATCATCCTAGACACAAGATGGACATGGATTCCTCACATTAAAAAACTAAAAAAATAATGTTACCAACGACTAAACTTCATGAAAGTAATAGGTAACACGAAATGGGGCGCAGAAAAAGAAAAATTACTCACCATATACAAAGCCTTGATTCGATCTAAAATAGATTACGGCAGCCTAACCTACCAGACGGCAAAACCAAGAGTCCTAAAAATGCTGGATCCCATCCACCACACAGCAATGCGAATAGCAACAGGAGCTTTCATAACGAGTCCCACCAAAAGCATCCTCAACGAGGCCGGAGAACCCCCATTACAAATACGTCGAAAACAACTCACAACATCCTACTTTACCAAATTAGCAAGCCAACCAACCATACCAACCTTCAAACACTTTTTCAATCTGAACAATCAAAAAACAGAAATACTAAAACATACACCACTACAAAAAATAATCCATGCAATCTTCCTAATCAATAATATTACCCACATACAAATAAACCACAAAACATACCTCGAAACCCCACCCTGGCTAAACAAAAGCCCCACCATAATATCCCAAATGGCGGAATACCCAAAAACCAACACTCCCATAGAACTCTACCACAACATATTCCAAGAAATAAGAAACCAACACTTAGATTATACTCACATATATACAAACGGATCCAAACAAGGACAACAAACAGGAGCTGGCATCTCAACAGAAGACCATATCTTGAAATACAGACTACCAGACAACACAAGCTCCTATACAGCTGAACTATACTGCATCCAAAAAGCAACTCAAGAAATTATCAAAAAAACCAACACAAAATATATCCTTTGTACGGATTCATTAAGCGCGCTAAAAACATATTAAACTTATACACCAACGACACCAACATCCAAAAAATTCAAGTAAACATACATGAGGCCATCCATAAACAAGAAAAAGAAATAAAATTAATATGAATTCCATCCCATATTGGCATCAAAGGAAATGAAAAGGCAGACAAAGCGGCATGCTTCATGCAACCTACAAAATATAGAAAAAATATACAAAACATCAAAAGACTTAAAAAACTTAATAGAAACCAAAATAAACGAAGAATGGAAAAGAGACTGGCAAACAACAACCAACAACAAACTAAGACGGGTGAAAGAAGACACCGCAAACTGGACATCCACAGACAACCGCAAACACCAAGTAATGATGACACGACTCCGAATAGGACATACACGCTACACCCAAGAACATCTGCTACAACACCTAGAACCAAAATATTGCGATACTTGCAACACCCATATAACTGTAGAACACATACTAACACACTGCACAAAATTCACAACCCAGAGACAAAACAATAACATACCACAAACAATATCAGAAATATTAACACACAATAATACCACCACACCCAACACAATAAAATTCCTAACAGACATAAATATAATAAACCTTATATAATATAATATATGTAAATAACATTGTAACATTATATAAACAATTGTAAATTAATGTACCAATGTGCTAGTGATCTAGATATCGAAGCACCTATAAACCTTCAATAAAAAAAACTTAATTTCAATGATAGACAATGAAAATATTAAACTTCAGAAATCGAAGCTCAACCAATTTATTATAATAAAACCAGTATATACACAGTGCTATTGTACACATTAATTATCTTAATCGTGTTATGTTGTACTTTTTATTATTTTGCGTAAACAAAGGCCCAGTGCTCAACTTCAAGAAGGCATCGCAATGGCAGCGAACTCTGTGGGTAAAACCCCCATAGTTCTTCACTAGGGTTGGAGGAGTTACATCCCGTAAACCTGTGACGGCCGCAGAAATAGGAAACCCCTGACACAGCAATAAAACATGTATAAAATAAAAGGTAATACAAAAACAGTTCATTAGTACGAATTAATACAGATTTGTAGCATTGTAGTTAACTAGTATTAGAATAAAGTTGTAATTTTACTTTTTAAAAAACCTTCCTTCGAATTGACAAACATAATTCACTAAAACACACTTTTGATATGAAAAATTTCAAGATTTTGGAGAATTAGTCCAAACGTATGTTTCTTGAAATTGGAGATGATCAATGCAAGAACTGATATTCAAGGACTTCGCAGCGTATATTTTGATGTATTGATAAAGTTCAAAAAGGAAAAGGCAAATTTCAAGCCAAATTGAGTTTCATTAATTTTCCTTACATTTTATTTAAATTCCTAAACTTGCTATATTATTATTGGTGTACGTCCAATAGGAGTCCGTTTCAATGATGTCACCATAATCCTTACAGAGGATATTTCCGGCTATTTTCTGTATTATTTAGTTGTCGTTGTTTAGAGCAAATGGATGTGTGTATGCTCTTTGAATTTTTTGGTACAATTTTTAATAAATTAAATGAATGTTTTGTACGAATGTATTTTGTGTACATGAATTGTAACAATTTGTAAGATCTTACTGTTAGTTGTTTTGTATGTATTACATTTTTATTATATAATTGTTGTAGACCCTGAAAAAGGTGCAAGGGTGCACCGAAACGTTGGTAGTAAGAATAAATGCTGTTTGACTAAACTTTCGAGTAATTTTTAACACCTCTATTTAATAACAATAAGTTACGACTGTGTTAATGGTAAAATGACCTTAGATCAAAAAGATTATATTGAATCACTAGCAAGAAAATATGATCTCGAAAATTAAGTTCTTTGTGACTCCAATGGAGCAAAATTTAAAGTTGTTACCTGCGAAATTAGCGAGTGATGAGATTAAATATCGAGATTTAATTGGTGCATTGTTATATATTAGTACAGGGACAAGACCTGACATAAGTTTTAGTGTGAAATATCTAAGTCGATTCCAAAACTGTTATGATAATACTCATTATAAATATACGTTAAGAGTTCTTAAGTATTTGTTGTTAACCAAAGATTTAAAATTAACTTATTGTAGAAATGTAGATACAGAAACTAAGTTATGTAGATGCCGATTGGGCAGGAGATGTGCCAGAAAGAAAATCTACAACAGGTTATGTAATTAAAATGTATGAAAATGTAATTTTTTAGAAATCAAAGAAGCAGAATAGTGTAACAAAGTCTTCTACATCAACTGAATATGTAGCATTATCCGAGTGTGTAAGTGAATTAAAAATTGTAAAAGATATTCTGTCAGACTTCAATATTAAAGTTTCTGCACCTATAAAAATATATTAAGATAACTCTGGTGCAATTAGCATAGCTAAACATGGTAACTTAACGAAAAATTCAAAATATATTGAAACTCATTTTGTAAACGAAAATTATGTTAACAAAATTGATGTTGTAAAGGTAAATTCAGAAGAGAATGTTGCTGATATTTTGACTAAATCTCTAGGTGCAGTTAAATTTGAAAAATTTAGGCAAACATTATGTATATTGTAAAATTTTATTATAAATAAATTTTATTATAATGTATTATAAATTTAAGGAAGCGTGTTAAATTGGCAGTAAATTTGTATTACGTGCGATATAAAATAAAAAGTGTATTGGTAACAGTGTAGCTGATGGGTAATGTTCGTTGTCTTTTGAGAAGTGTATATGGTTTGGTTGTTGTAATAATAAAAGTATATAGAGTTTTTGTAAGAAATAAGTTTATTAATTTATCTTCACACGATCCCGGTCATTAATTCACAAAAATTCTAAATATTGATTTCCACTGGCCAAACGTTATTTTTTTTAAATTTCTTGTGCGTATATGCGCTGTGTCATACCTCTGTTGTGCTGCTGATGTGGGCTGCAACACCGACGTCAATAAATAATGTGTACATGCATAACCACTGTCGCCTAAAAAAATTCCTTGTATTTCCCCATTTTCAAATTTTCTGCGTAATACGCATTCATTCCAAATACGAGAATCATGCGCTACCCCTCCACCGAGCCACTATGTTTATAAATTTGCAGTTATTAGAGCAAATAGCCTGCACATTTATACTGTAGTAGCCTTTTCGGTTAATATACAGTGCAGTGTTTGATCCTACTGGCTTCTTTATTTTTATATGCGTACAATCTATTGCACCGACAATGGACCAAGAACCCTCAATATTATAAAACTTACGCATATCACTTTCTTGGTCTTTAGTATCTACGTTACGGCGAAAGTATTGTCAACAAGGAGCATCGTTTTAAAATGGAATGTTCTAACTTATTTTAATTTTTTAAAGACAAGCGTGTTTTATTCATCAGTATTCCACTCGCTTGTAATCTTTGCAAATGAAAGAGATATGTGTATACCAATTTGTTAATTCAGTCATGATACAGATGACCTTAATCGGACATCTTTAAAAAAATTACTGTAAATGGACACTTGCTTGGGTTAACGTGATTCGAAGATTTTATATCCATTCTACGGTGGATATGAAATTATATCTGTTTAATTAACTAGAATTGTCTTTTTATCCATTCTGTAGATTGTAAAGAAAAGACAAGTTTTACAAATGGGAGTAGAAAAAAGTAATTTTCACTCTTATCAAACCACATTGAATTATAATAGTGGAAAAGAATCCAATGCAACAAAACTATAACAGTACTATATACAGCTTACCATGCTCTTCTGGCATCTGGATGTTCTCTACTGGGGTTGGGATCTGTTAAAATTGTCTGACAACATCGAGAAAGCACGATATCTTCAGGAAGAATGGTCGTTTGTTCGTATTTAGCAGAGAAACCGAAGACATCCACATATTTCCGCAGGATGTCTTCAGGGGCATGTATTTTTATATAAATTCTGTGTTCCTTGAACTATAATAAATGGTTAATTATATGATAAACAGCACCGACTTCATTTTTCTGCAGGGCTAAGTGTGAAATTTTACCGCGTGTGTAAGATTACTGCAGGACCTTTGGAAATAAAAATCTTATAAATATTCTTAAATAATTTTGTAAAAATAACATTATAAAAAATATGTCCAGAATCAACATATTATTCTTTGATCCCGACCGACGCCAAAATTTACTGCGAATTTTAATGATACTAAAATGATCCGTGTGGTGCACTCTCCACGCTAACATTGAGTACCCGTGTAGTGTGTACAAAGCAGATTGGCACACCCAGCAATGGGTAATATGCCGTGATGATATATTTATTTTATTTCTATGTACGAAAGTGGATCAAATAAAAATGAGAATTTCACTCTGGACAGGGCTGGTTTAACCATGAGGCTAACCTAATCGATTTCTTAGGGCGCCAAAATTTTAGAGGCACCAAAATGTTGCGGAGAAAATATTTTTTTGAGTCATTCACTGATTTAATCAGTAAAATAACCCCACTTAGTTAAAAATATAAAAATATTTTTGAGTTACATTGACATTGAAAGTATTTGAAAATTAGTGAACAATTTATACAATCGAACCTCTATAACTTCAACCTCCACAACACGAAGTTTTAAGTCGAAGTACACTGCTGTTCCATGTACATTTTGTATAATTGCCATGTATTTTTATCTCTCAAACACAAATTTTCGTAACTTGAAAGTCTCTGTAATTTAAAGCCAATAAAACGTCGCAATAACAGAAATATCTATAAGTCGAATTTTCAGGGCCAAAATTAACTTTTTCGGCACAATACTTGAGCGGTAGGAGATAGGAAACACCACTGAACTTATCTTCGTGACATCGTGTAAGCCAAAATGCAGTTATACATCATTGAACAGCTTGTAAAATAAGGAAATAAATGATACTATTTTGTAGCGTAGATTCTCATTTAAAAAATATGTATTAAGTTTGTGTTATAGATCGAGAATTATTATTAAATTTTGAACAAAAATATAATTACACCACGTTATTCTACGTTAAAAACCATATATAAATTATTTAAACTTTTTTTATTTCTCATAATAAGTGAGATATGGTGTATTTTCAAAACAAGTGAAAATCAAGTTTTAGCAGTAGCTCAAAAACACAAGTGGTGAATATTTCTATGGCGACTCTCAAAAAGTTGGCCCATACCTACCCATAAATACTGTTTTATTTTGCATAATTACATTTTTAAATGTTTTTTTTATGCAATGAAAACATACGGCACCTTGAAATGCGTGTTAGGAGTTCGACTGTATCATTAGAATGAGTTCCAAGAGAGCTGAACTGTGCCTAAGAAATTATAGCTTTTATTATTTATTATTAAAATAAGTAAATAAAATAATAAATTTAAAAAAAAAAAAATGTTTCCATGGCTTACTTGGCTAAATTAACAAGAAACAGTATACACTTTTTTATTTTTAAACATAAATAACTTGTTTGAAAAAATTGTACATAAACAACATTACCTCTTCGATAAAAGAATAAAAAATATATGATTTCATTTAAAAAATAAACATTTTGACCCAAATTTTGGGAACCGCTGATACATTTTTTTATTGACATAACCAATTTTCTAATATAAAATGGCACAATTTTGCTCATTTAATCAACCTCGTATCTCTGCAAATAAAAATGTTACCAATAGTGAGCAAGCTTATAAAGACATCCTGTTAGGATTATAAAATGTATGAGATGTAGTTTGTTACAAATGTATTCTATGACAATAAATAGTGATATTGTCGAAAATTTTAATTTTGAAGATAAGTAGATAAATTTGCTAAAGTGACGAAGGAGAATTTTTACTTACATAATTTACATTTTGTTCAATTTACTTTTTGTATACAAACTGAATATAATGATCATTAAAAATTTCATTCTATTTTACTTGTGTAATTAAATTATATTACGAGTTAGTGCAATTTTTATAAAACTAGGTACTTGACTCTGGAGCCCGGAAGTTAGAGTGGAACAGTATGACCTTGAGGAGATATTGATGGGGATGTTGGCTGGATGTCCCTAGCCTGAAAGCGTCAACAAATCGGTACGGAAGTCTGCATTAGGATAAATGAAAGGCAGTCCATCCATCCGTTGCGCAATGGATTATCATAAAATTCCTGAAATTCTCCAAAGCCTACATACAATATTTGAGAAATATACTCTCTCATACCCTATTGTCCATAAAACTGTCTCCCTATCCAGGGTCAAGAGATAGTCCGCATTCAATTGGGACCAAGAAACACTTTTGCCTCACAAAAAGTGGGGTAACCATGATTTTAATATATGTTGTTTAGGTCGAGACTCCGATGAAAAATTCAAGTTTTTGAGAAGCGGCGTGAGTCGCCATCTTGAATTAAAGGTGCAAAAATAGTTATTTGTATATCAAGGTTATAAAAGTAATCTTTTTTGGCCGAATCTGAAGTCTGCAGCAGAAGCGAAAGCCGAAACTAACAAATCAGATGAGCTTAAAAATAACTTTTAAACCGAGGTGCATACAATATTTTTTTAGACCACTATTACAAAAAGATATAATTTTCTGTTATTATATTGTTTTATTTCATTATATTATGAGTTCTGAAAGCTTCTTTCAATATATAATCTTTAATTTAAAAATCAATTTCATGTCACAGAGTGCTGTGCTTTATCACCTGGACAACTCACAAAACAATCTGTTTACGTCTACCTTAGTGTTTCTGGTGTTTAAGTGTTTACTGTAAACGTAAGATTGTAAATAAAATATCTATAGAGTTAATAATTTGAGAAGCAAAGAAATGAGCAGTTCATATAGCGAAAAAATTTCTAATACTCCGCCAGAAATATATGAAGCTGCGAGTAGTACGACTTTAAATTTATTACCCAAAAAGTCTCAGTAAATTTACTTGCAACAACATGATATTTTTGTGGAACGGTGGAAGCAACATAAAATTAAGAACTTGACTAAATAGTATATTAAAAAACAAATATTACAATGATCCTTATTGTAATACGAGTACAGTTTGCGTAATTGAACCGCAGGCATGTTACGCAATGTACGAGTATTACAAATGGACATTGTAATACGTGTTTTTAATACTATTTTTCCTATTCCGCATTGATTTACTTTTATTTTAAAATTATTATTGTTTCAATAAACATTTGATATTTATATTTATTATGTTATGAATCTACAAACAAATACTTTAAATTTCAATGTAAAATAGTCATTAAGAAAATTAGCCATTCGCCATACGGGCATCGTGGTTAATCTTTTTCTTTCATGACCATGAAGAATATGTTACATTCCACACTTGAATAATAAATAGCTATTATTTTGCAGAACTCCAAACAGACAAAAAACAATTAATGTTTTACATTTACAAAAAGTATCTACTTTGTAATGATTTATATTTATTTTTGTATATATATAGAGGATATTATATTTTTCCAATATACTCGTATTTTGTTATTGTTTAACTACTTATCCAATTTGTAAACAAAAAAGGTATTATATTTACTCATATTTTTTTATTATTATACTCATTTTTTTAAATATTTATTAGGACTTAAAAAATACGTAATATGTAACATGTGCAATAATACGACGGTTTGGAAGGGTTATAGCAAAATATTTTTTTCTCTAAAATCCCGACTTTTAAACTCGGGATACAAATAATATTCTCATTCGTTAAGGTTAGGTTAGATAACACCAGAAGGTGGAGTTTAACTCATGCGCAGCAGAGAAGACAAGTTCCACAAACATTATAGCGAACAGGGAATGCGACTGCTGGATAAAAGAATTTTAGGGTGCACTGTGTCGCAGCGTCTTCAACTGAATACGGAAACAAAAAAACGCGCCCGGGAACTATTGTAAGACTTACCATCAGGACCGGCTTGAAACAAGTGAGATCGATGCCGCCGCGTCAGACCCCGTACTTCCAGAGACCCCGCAGGTTATAAACAATACGTATTTACTAGTGTTAAATTAATATACGAGTACTTAATGGGGTCCTATACCATTTTTTTGTGGAAGTACAGGATGAACTAAGAATTTTAGTGCAAACGCTACTTAAAAATTTTACGTAATAAGCGAGATATGCACCAGCTAATTCAATTATCAAGTAAACCTCCCACATGAGATAATTTACATCCGGCGCTTCTCGCATGAATTTTATTATTTCACTTTTTGTAAATACCGCCGATTTTTTTGCTTTGTAGCCAACGTTTTGTTTCTTCAAAAAAGCAATGACTTGAAAATTTATTGATATCGATATCCTTTGTCTCATTACTGTTAATTTTATCTAGTGCACAAAGTCGAAGTTTTCAATTTGGGTGTGTATGTTACATGGGTAATTTGGGTGAGCAGATTGCGTGGGCAGTTTGAACCCTAGGTAAAACTTTCGCTAGTCCTATATACTAAGGTTAATCACGACAATCTCCAAAACTTTAGACAAGGCTACAGCTGAAACGGTGCATGCGATTTTCGTGAAATTTGTTTTAGGAATATTGTCTTCAGGTCCATCGTAATAGGTCATATTTATGTACGATGTATAGTTTTTGGGTAATAAATTATTAAATGTGGAAAATTAGAACATTGAAACAATCGATCGAAGAGTAAATGTACAAAATTAAGATAATAAATGCTGCCATGGGTCACATTTGGCATGTCAATGTCAATATTGTTGACAAATTATGAACGTCATATCGATTGCCGTCCTTTTAAATGCTAAATATATATATATATATATATATATATATATATATATATATATATATATATATATATATATATATATAAATAAAGAAAAATAAATATATCATCACGTGGCATACTACCCATTGCTGGGTATGTCAATCTGCTTTGTACATAGATTTTGGTAATGATGATGACATATTTGTACCTTGAGGGCGTTTACCAGGCGTCGCCTCACGGGCACTCATTGCTGGCGTGGAGAGTGAACGACAGGGGTCAATTTTGCGTCATTTAAAATTCGAAATATTTGGTATCGGTCGGGATCGAACCCGATTCTCCAGATTCGCGACCAGACACTCAGGCACGCCGCCATGAGACCCTTTTAAATACTAAATATGTTTAATAATGTGTAAAATTGAAGAAAAGAATAAGGGTTACACGAGGTAGGTAAATGTAATTAATTTAAACCATGTTTATTGTTAGTTTATACGAGTATATTAAATTTTGTAAATAGATTTTTACAAAATATCTGAGGTTATTAAAATATCGGTTGTTGCCTTTTAAATACTAAATATGTATAGTTTGGGTAGACAGGTTGCGTGAGCAGTTTGAATGGCCGGTTTGGGAGGGCAGGTTGCGTGGGCAGTTTGAGTCGGCAGTTTGAGTAGGCAGTTTGGGTGGACAGGGAGCGTGGGCATTTTGGGTGAGCATGTTGCGTGGGCAGTTTGAATGGGCAGGATGTGCGGGCAATTTGGGTAGGCATATTGCGTGAGCAGGAGAGGAAATACTTTAGAAGACGGATAGACTAAAAGTTGTACTGTACCTTGTAAATTGTAATTGCAGTTATGCACTAAGAAGAAACAACAATAAACACTCAATGGATTTCTAGATTTAAAAAGAATTTGTAGATAATAAATAAATAAATTTCACTTGAAACTCAACAGGTATCACAAAACATATGTCCACCTGTCGTCAAACAAAATGTTTATTTGAATTTGAAACTGCTGGGGCTGCCGCAAGTGGCTGTTTTGTAGATATCTTGTAGCAATTGTAAAAATAAAATGCGCATTCCAGGAAGCAGGATTAACATGTTAAACTTTCGTGTAACAAAAATACCAGAGAGTGCGACCACTGAATAAAAGAATTATAGGGATGCTGTGGCCGCGGTCTAGATATCGGTATGAGTTTGTAACATTCAGTATAAAGCACGTGTTAATTTCATGTCGCTCGGCCTCGAATTTCGTATATTTGGACAGATTTAGTTTGCAACTTTTGTAAATATATCCTAATATAACGTAACGCAAAAAAACTAACACCCGAAATTAACACATATTTGGAAGCGAATGTTGTAATATAAACTCGTGCTGATTTCGAGCCAACGGCGTCTTCACACGGAACGAAAATACGTACCTCGGGCTCACACGTGACCTATTTTGCTTAGGCCAATCCAAGATTCGGATACCAAAGATGAAGAATGGAACATTCATATAATGTTATTTTCCTTATTATTATTATTATTATTATTATTATTATTATTATTATATATATATATATATATATATATATATATATATATATACAAAAATGAAAACAACAAAATTTAACACGATGTGACTGACGTCTTTGATCTCCAAAGTTACAGATGTGAGCCGAAATAAGTCACGTTTGAGCCTGCGATGGTTGGTTCATACGGCATACCACAGATTGGGCCTCTTCTATTTGTAGATGCTGTGCCACTAAATTTTTTACGAACGTCTGTCTTTCTTTGCTGTATTTATTATTGTAGTAAACTAGTACTGCATCAATTTTACGTTTACCGTCGTTAAAATATACTGAAGATTCTACCTATAAGAAAATGTGAACAATTATTAAACTGGTTTAAGAAAATATAAATATAATTTTAATACAGGATGCTTGGTCAAGTGAGGTAAATATTGAGCTGGGTTTTTATAACCCGAATTCGGATCCAACCGAGGTTAATTACATATTTTTTTCCCGAAACCGTCAAGAAAATTTAATTTTCAAGGCTATCTTGAGCCATGAAAATCCATATTTGCAGTATTAGGCACGGTTTCATAAAAAAATAATCTAGGATTAATGTTGCAATTCTGTACACCTCGATCATAACCTCGTTACTACGTAAAGTCGTAGCTATCGATTGATTCGAAACGGATCAAGTTACAAATTTACAAAAAATGCAATTCTGAGCTTGAATCTGTACGTTTACGAGTATACTGTAACGATCGTTACCATAGCAAAATAAAATTTAAAAAAGTTTATTTTCTAATAATCTTTGCTTAGATATTTTATAAAATATTTCATCTTAAATTTGTAATTGGTAAATGCCAATACACTGTTTCTCCGAGTTAATCCCCACGTCATCAATTTCTGTAAACTTTTATCTAGCATTTTTATCGTACAGGTTATACAGGCTGTTCATTTTTAAGTAACTACCATTGCGATCTCGAAAACTAGAAGAGGTACGGAGTTGGTTAAATTAGCAAAGAATCTCTATTTCATATATGTAGGTATTTCAAAGATATACTGAAAAAAGAAATTCAACCAGTGTTTCTCAAAATATGGATAGCAACTTTTTTATTTTAAATAGAAACATATATTTTTTATTTCTGCATTCAATAGAGCTCTTTATTCTGAATCCAACGATATCAAATTTTCATACCCTTACATAACAAAATTTTTGAAAAAAAAATTAATAAAGTTTTGAATTACTTCTCCTTAAATATGATATTAATTAGAGTGCCATGAATGAAAAAAGTGAATATTTTGTTTATTGCTACTTCTGTCAAATGAGAAATTGTTCTTCATATCATTTTTAATACCTAAAAACGGATCAATTCACACATGACGAAAAGGTAGATATGTTCGAAATTTACATTTTGTGTCATAAGAATTCTCGTGCTGGAGTTAACATGTACAGGGAACAATAACCTAACAGGAATATTCCCAACTACAAATTTTTTTAGAAAATTAGAACGACGACTACGAGCTAATACAGAAACATTTAAAAAAAGAGGTATACGATTTGAAAATATAAATGCTGAGACTAATGTCTTAGCGTATTTTGCAGCAAATACTACGGCATCGATAAGAATGGCTACACACGAATGCAATTTGAGTGTAGGAACCGTGCATAAATACTTGAAGAAACATAAGTACAAGCCTTATAAATTCCACCGAGTACAGCATCTTCAACCCGGTGATCAAGAGAGAAGATTAGAATTTTGTCATTTGTTGATAAATGAAGGCCCTGATATTTTAAAATTTATAATATGGAGTGATGAAGCAATTTTTTCCAATAATGGAATATTTAACTTAAAAAATAATCACTACTGGAGTGATGAAAATCCTGTTTTAGTTCGCGATAGATGTTTTCAAAATAAATTTAGTATAAATGCATGGTGTGCGATTTTACATAATAATGATTATTTTTACATGTATGAAGGAACTTTAACTGGCGATAGATATTTAGCCCTTTTGAGAAATATGTTTGAACAAATTCTGGATGATATACCACTGGCTACAGTACAAAATGTGTACTTCCAGCAGGATGGAGCCCCAGCTCATAATTGCCGCCAAGTAACTGAATATTTGAACACATTTTTTCCAAACCAATGGATTGGTACTAATGGCCCTATTGCATGGCCCGCTAGATCGCCCGATTTGAATCCACTGGATTTTTTTGCGTGGGGTTACTTAAAAGATCAAGTTTACCGCACTGTGCATCCCGACGTACATCATTTAAAAGATTGTATTGAAGAAACATTAAGAGGTATTGACAGAAGAAAATTTAAAAAAGTTTGGAAAAATTTAAAATGGAGAATTCAGTTATGTATTAATAAAAATCTGTTGTGGCCAGCACAATACCTCTCGCCATTTTAATTTTATGTTGCATAGGGCACGAGCAGTTATGTGACTTTGTTGGCCTTAGCAAGCAGATATGGGGGCCCGTGTCAGAATGATAGCTAGTAATATACATAGGTGTCAAGTATCATAAGTTTTCATTCGAAACATTATCATTTTCCAAATCCATGTGGATTATTTTCCTCGACAAGTATATTCCATACTAATGGATGACAAATAAACAGAATATTATGAAATTTTGAATGAAAAATTATGACATAGGTATGACAATTGTGACATCTATTTAAATAACTACTAACCGTCATTTTGACACGGATCCTCATATCTGCTTGCCAAAGCCAACAAAGTCACATGGCTGCTCGCGCCCTATAAGTAACAAATTTAACATTTCTTGTACACACAAATAATTGAAATTGTTTCTCTTCTTTCGTTCTATGAGAAATTATATCCTACTATTCTAATATGTTCAAAATTCTTCAAATTCATTGACGGTATTAGCGGTGTTTCTTAAGGATATATGTAATATTGACATACCTGTAATTTAAATACATATTTAATTAATAATATAATAATATATATTAAATGTACTCATACCTCCCAGAAAAATCTGACACTGACATTTTGCATTTATTTGTCAATTACAAAAATTTAAATTGTTTTTCAGGCAACGAGATTTATTACAACAGATTATTCTATATTATTATACAGAATGAATCACCGAAATCGCCGTCTTCGATATCTCCCTTGTCGTTAGAAATACAGCATAAGTTTATTAACAGAATTTATTCGTCTACTCAAGGAGCATAACGTAAAATTATTTTCACATATACAGGGTGTTGCATTACGGCTCGGCGAGAATAGTTTCTCTTTTTTTAAATGGAACACTATATATTTTTATATATTTTTAATTGTATTTTATTCACCTATACGAACATATGAATTTTGTTTTAGTTTTCCATGGCGTTGCCAAGTTATTCCGTTTTTTCTTTAAAAAAGACCGAATACACGCATTGCTTTATAAAGGCTTACTGAAGTTATTTTAATAGTAAGAATTAAGAATTTTCTTTTCTGTATAACTGTAATTATACTCTATGTTCTGACATATTTTTTTAAAAATGTAATTATACAGGTTGTTCAATAAAGCGAATCAAATGTGCTCAATTTCAAATGACTATAACTCGTCATTTTCAAACTGAACACCCTATATTTTATTATTTAGTTGTGTGTATTTTTGTATTATCTTCATATGTTATTAAGGGTATCCTATGCCTCAAACCAATAATTTTGGAGATTTTCACCATTTTTCTCTAAATTTATATATTTAACTAAAAATTAAATCTAGTATACTATGGATATTGTTTTTTGAATAAGAAACAATTGCAGTAATGATAGTATTTTCATTAGCCAGGTTATTATTCATAACAGAGGGATTAAGTAAATTAATTTATTAATATGAGTCTCTCGCAAGAAGAACTTACGAATATGGTGTACGCACTTGGAGAAGCGGAAAGAAACCCTCTTTTGTCGTACTGAACATGACCAGTTCTTTCAAACCTTTCCCTTAGTTTTTCAAAAGAACGCGGATTTGGATGTCGTCTTCTCGGAAACCATTGTGCATAAATTCTTGATGCCAAAAGAGCGTTTGTTTTCGCTGCTTCAAGTGCGTACACCATATTCGTAAGTTCTTCTTGCGCACTCTCCACGCCAGCATTGAGTGCCCGTAAGGTGACGCCTGGCCTGACCAGCATACACCATATTCGTAAGTTCTTCTTGCGAGAGACTCATATTAATAAACTAATTTACTTAATCCCTCTGTTATTAATAATAACGGTTTCCGAGAAGACGACATCCAAATCCGCGTTCTTTTGAAAAACTAAGATCTTCTACAAACTGTCCTACTGGCCGTATAAAAATAGCACCCAAAAAAATTCAAAATGCAACAAATGTAAATCCGCAAATAAGACCAAAACCATTTGCACCTAGACAAAATTTAAATAACACACAAGGAATGAGACCTGTTCTTATGTCAATAACAACGAGACAAACATTCACACTCAGAAACACACCCAATAATCATTTTACTCGTAATTCTAATCCAAACACCCCCAAGAAACTTCGTACCAGAAGAAGTTTAAAATCAAGAGGTTGACACAGAAAACGATGAAATTAACAATATTTCTTCCGAACAGTCTGAAGAAAATGAACAAACGCAAGAAAATAACTTTGATCAGAATATTTTTTTAGAGGAAATCAGCCTCGACAACTCGGAGAATTATGAAATTGCAATTATACAAGCAAATTACCTTTTCTAACGCTGAAAAATTATATTTGCCTCATTAATACGGGTTCAACAAAATATCTCATTAGTAAAAATTGTATCTATCAAAATAAATCAAAATTTCATATCTATAAAGAATATTTATTCACTGCAACTGGCGTAACACAAGGAAATGAATTTTTATGCTCTCATTTAAAGGAAAATTATTCAAATGCTAGCTATTTGATTTTCATGATAATTTTGATATACTTTTCGGACTTGAACCTTTAAAAACATTAAAAGCAAAAATCGATATACTTAAAGATGAAATTACACTATTAAATATCAAGTTTAAATAGCAATATTTAAAGGAAGAGTTAAAAATTACACGGTTTTTAGTTTCACTTATACTTTTTATATTTTGTTGCCTATAGTTTCGCTATACAACCTAAAACTAAAACATATTGTATATATATATATATATATATATATATATATATATATATATATATATATATATATATATATATATATATATATATATAACAATCTTAATGCCATCTGTGTGAACCTATGTAGTTATATTATAGATTTTCCAAGAATTTTATTAGGGGTGAATTGTGTAGGGTTGTCTGGTCATTGAGTGTTTTTTCATTATTGTTGATGGATTTACCGATTTCTAATGCTAGTTTCTAACACTCAATTTATTTGTCTTTAGGATTCCATCAGATAGAAGTAGATCTAAAAGATATTTCAAAAACAGCCTTTAGCACAGAATTACAACATTTCGAATTTAAAAGAATACCATTTGGTCTCAAAAATGCCACAAGCACGTTCCAAGTATTAACAGAATATATTGGCAAAAATTGTCTAGTCTATTTAGATGATATCATTTTACTCGGAACTTCATTACAAGAACATTTAGAAAACATAAAGAAAATATTTGAAAAATTTACGAGAAGCTAATTTAAAAATCCAAATTGATAAATCCGAATTTCTAAGAAAAGTTGCTTACCTAGGACACATTGTTTCTGAAAATGGTACAGATATCTGATTTTGCTAAAATTACACAACCGTTATTAAATTGCCTCAAAAAAGGAAATACCATTAACATTAAAGATCAAAATTATATAGAATGTTTCGAATTATGTAAAAAATTATTGACAAGTAAACCTATATTGCAGTATCCAGACCGCGAAAAACAAATTATTCTTACAACTGATGCGAGTAGTTACGCGATTGGAGCCGTATTATCACAAAATATTCATGGAAAAGATTTACCGATCGCTTATGCCTCTAGGACTTTAAACGATCATGAAATAAATTACTCTACTACTCAGAAAAAACTCTTTGCCATTGTATGGGCTACAAAATATTTTAGACCATATCTTTAAGAAGTAAAATTTCTCATTAGAACTGATCATAAACCTTTCTTTTTTTTAAAAAAAAAAACCTCAACAGGATTAAATCCCAATTACAGAGTGGGTTCACATCACAAACATCCATGCCTTAGTGGGATTCGAACCCAGAACTCCGAGCGCACTCATGACTACGGAGCGTTGGTCTAACCATTAAGCCACCGGAGCTAACTTGGTTATTTTCCTTGAAGATCCAAACACAAAATGAATTAGATGGAAAATTGAACTTCATGAATTTAAATATGATATTCAGTATAAAAATGGCATAACTAACACTAATGTAGATGCACTTTCCAGAATTAAACCCAAATTTCAAATAAAAGAAGGAACAGCCGATATTTTAAATTCAAAAAATCATATAGCACATTGCGTTTCAGCTGATTTTAAATTAGCCAAAGATGTAGCTGCACAGCTAAATGAAAAATATAAGGGTAAACAATTTCTTCAAAATTGTAAAAACAAAAATATTGGGGACATACTAGTTCAACATATTAAAATGGCCGTATTATCTTTCAAAATAACTTAACACCTATCCCTTCATATTCTATGGAGATAATTAATATCGATTTGCTATCATTAGAAAAACAAAAATTCTTAACCATTATATATCAATTTTCTAAATACGGACAAATATATCACATAAAATGAATAATATTCACACGGTATTTATTTGGACACTTCGGAAATCACATGCTATTTGACACTTATTATTTATAATATATTAAAAACAGTAAACACGGAAACGTTTTTATTTTGGTTAGAACGAGACACTGCAATATTTTTTCTCGTATTATATTCCCCCTCGGTTCATGTTTTTTTTTTTTTATTTTTAAAATGTATTATTAAATAAATTATCAAATTAAAACATAAATATCTAGGTAAATCAAGTATTTTCTTAAATAAATGCACAAGAAGTGAAATATGAAAAGAAAGTTACTAAGAAAACAAAAATTTATTGTCTATCAAGATGTACTCCAGCAAAAAAATCACGAATTTGCCGTACACTTTTCCCCTGATGGTAAATTTTAATGACAGTAATTCTATCTTCTAATGAAAAATCCATTAGATTTACATTTTTTTCTAAAAAGATGTATCAAAAAATGCCAATATAAAAAGTGTACTACGTCCAACATAAACCTATGTGATAGTTTATTTGTGATTATTTTTTGTTTGTTGGTTAGTAATATTAGCAGTGATATAAGTGCTTATGTGCCAAACAATTATTTATGCTTTAATTCAGTAATATATTTAATAATACATATTAAAATAGTGAGCCATGACTGTGGCTTGAAATAAAACAATGAACTAAAACAATTGTAACTATTATTATTAAACGAAATAATATTTTTACCGCATGTTACAATTGTTTTAGTTAATTGTTTTATTTCAAGCCATAGTCATGGCTCACTATTCTCTTTTCAACTAGGTGTATAAAAAAGTGCCCGCCATTTTACTTTTTATTTATGTAACATGGATTATTTTACATGATTGTAAAGCAAATTTGATGTACTTTTCAAATTTGTGTATAATATAGGTACTATGTTTTATTTGAAATTTCAAAGTTGATATTAATTACTAATAAACGGGAAGTGGTATCATGAATGTACATCTGTCATCAAGTAGCTTACTTGTTGCTGTATAAAGCATGTTATATGAAAGAAATTACTAACTTAATAAATAAGCGAGATATTTGCTGGGTCCATTAAAATATAATATCCTGTATACAGGATACAAATGGAATCGAAAGTTGGAAACATGGTATTTCTCAGAAGTCGGGGCAGCAGTATGAGATCGCGTACAATCGTTTTCAAGATTAGTGCAAAGTGCAAACATAAAAATGTTTCTGGGAAGTATCACGAGAATGTTTCTTTGGCATACTTCGAGGAGAAATCTAAGGTATGGAAATCGTCCACACTGGGGTCACATTACTCCCTGGTCAAAACAATGGTAAACATAAAAAATAATAAAGATATAAGTAACTATTTTAAGCTTATGGCATTTCTGAAAAGAAAGGGAGGAGGATATCGTCCAAAAAAAAACGTAAATTTTGACACAGGAATAAACAGAAAAATTTCTTAATGAAGCGCAAGATGAAAAGTACCTCTTGCTAAAGGTTGCCACAATTACAGGTACATTTGGAGCCTGCCGCCGGGAAGAATTATGCCAGATGACTGAAAATAATATTGAAGATTCGGAAACTCAGCTTGTAGTGACTATTCAAGATACAAAAACACACGTACCACGAATTTTCAGTATTGTTGGTAAAAGTTATGTTAATATTTATAGAAAATATAAAGTTCACCATCCAACTAACATTAATCGTCAATTTCATATTAAATATATAAACAATAAATATACCAAAAACACTAGTGTTAAAGGTAATTTACTTTTAACCCTGGTGACATAAAATGGCATTTTTAACATTAGAACCAAACGCTAAAAAGCCTACTTTTATTAGTGTTTGTAGAAAAAAACGTTTTGTTTTTTTCATTTCCTAAAAACTTATAAAAAGTGGATTTGTCCACGTTTTGCATAGGTCCCTTATATTATAAAATTAGTAAGTCTGCTGTGCTCTTTTGTAAATGCGATAATGAATGTGTACGAAGCGAAAGAAATGTGTTTGCACCTTTGTTACAGGAATTTGCGACGAAGGATGATTGTTGCGTAACTATTATTGTGTTCGGGATGCGATATTTCGCTACCAAAAATCGGTCAGTTTAATATTTGGCAACAGTGGTATGAACGAGTGCGAAAGGTGTATCTAAAGTGTCCGCATTTAAATACAAATATCTCGAGTTTTTAGAAGAAATTTTTAAAATATTTACGTGTGACGCATTAAATAGTACTTTCTAAAAAAAACAAAAACATAGTTCAAGCAACTCAACAAAATTTCAACATCAAAATCTCAACAACATTAGTACAGAGTTTCATGTAAAGTTATTATTAATTAACAATAATTAAACACTGCCGGCGTGCGACCTTGCCACAATACATCAGTGTTACCAACTATCTGAAATTACAATAAGACTTTAAAATACTATGGCTTCAGTTGAAGAGATTTAAAAGCTCTTATTTCCAATAAAAGAGCAAAATAGTACAATAAACAATAAAATCGAAAAAGTACAATCAACAATTAACAAAAATAATAATTTATCGAAAGAAAATAGCACTCAAATAGAACACCTGAAAGTTACAAAAAGAAATGCAAATAGAAAATTTATAGAAAAAAATTCGAGAAAAAAATATAATAGTTTACGGTATACAGGAAATTCATCAAGAAAAATTAAAAGATACAATTATTAAATTATTCCAAGACAAACTACGTCTGAAAAAATTGTCTGAAGGCAACATATAGAAACAATCCGCAGACTAGGAAAACCCACAAATCAAGAAAACAAATCTAGACCAATTTTTGTGGACTAGACTCAAAAAGAATCAAAAGAGAAATTATGCAAAAAGTAAAATATTTAAAAGGAACAAATATATATATCTGAGGATTATAGCCCCAAAGTTCTCCAAGACAGGAAAATATTAAACCCAAAACCCAAAAAATCTGGACCATTAGATAAGCATGTCATCACGAGATTACGCTCCCAGTTAGATTCGAATAAAACGGATCCAAAAAACTGATAAATACAACGCTGGAAAATTCAAAATATACTTTAGATAATTGTGCGGTAAAAGAAAAAAGTAGAGGGCGAGCCAGTGGAGGACTCACAGTTTTCATCAAAAACAGCAACACAATTACTGAAGTTAAATTAATTGATAAATCAACCCTTTGAATGGGGACTTATACAATTCAAATATTTTGGTCGCCATCTAGTGTGTAAAAAAGTATTTAATAATTAGTTATGTAGTGAGCAAGATTTAGCTCTAAGTTTGACGTTTATCACGTGATCCACATTTGGTCCCACGTGATCACAACAACCATTGTTTGAAAAGAAAGCCGTTAGGTTAGATAGTCTGGATCGTCTGGATAGTCTGTGATAAACATGTCTGAGACTGAACACGGAAGTTGAAATAATATGATTAATATAAATTGAATATGAATTAGTAATGTATTTACAGGAACCTGTGATAAAAAAGGAAGTTTAATTATGTACAAAATAACAATAAAATGACGCAAACCTATGTTTGTAAAGTGGACAAACATAATCAAACTTATTTTGGAAAAACAAGTACAGCAACTCAATCAACTTTAATAAAGCTGTCTACTAATAAAGAGACACAAGTTTATATTAATAAAAACACATATAAAAATTGATAATAAGCAGAACAACTCCACACAAACAGAAATAAAGATTAATAAGGAAAGTAGTACCCAAACAGTCAACAATTATTATGTAAGAAAGTTATTTGGTGCTGTAGAGACATCGAGAAATGAAACTAAATTTGTCAATAATTGGAAACTAAATTATAATTTATTAAGCAATGATGCTGTAAAATTTATATATTTCACCGGCTTATTAGTAGAACATTTTAATGTTCTATATGATTTGTTAAATCCCACAGTTATGCCAAAGTTGAAATACAGATATTTCCAAAAAAACGTCAAAGAAAACTAATTTAATAATTTAACATCCAGAGACAAATTATGTATGACTTTAATAAGATTAAGACGTGGATATACATTAAACGAAATTTCATTATTTTTTTCCGTCTCTCTCAACAGTGGAATTTGTAGTGTTTACATAGATTCAGTTCATGTTTTTTTCAAATTGAAACGATGAAATCGAATTTGTTTTCCCTCCGTGAGAATCAGAAAGATTTGATTCCGCAATGTTTCATTAATAACAATCACTACACACATAGAGTTAAGAATAAATATTCTTAACTCTATGAGTACACATAACAACTTAACCAAACTTTGCTGTCTAAATAACAAATTAAGGGATCAACGGGGTGGTGCTGAAGAGGGAAAGCATTTGATCGACTCGGCCATGGTATATCACCTCGCTCTTTCTAAAAATTTCTTGTCCCTTTCTAAATTAAGTGGAGGGCGGTGCTGCCGATCCGTCGCCGATGACGTCAAAATCATAAGTCCCCATTGCAATAGAACTAAACACCAAACATTCAAACTACGTTATAGTCTTTCTTTATTTCAAACCAAATCTCAATAATAAGGTACAACTTTCTCTAGTTCGGGAAAATTGGGTCCAGCAGCACAAAATAACTATAAAAAAGGTATCGCGGCTATCCAAAAAGTTACTCAAATATTAGCTAAAGCTAAATCTAGTAGTTGGTTTGAAAAAATTAAACTTTATTGTTCAATAGTCAAGTCAACAACTCTCTACGGAGCCGAAATCTGGGCAATAAAACATATCGAAACCATGGAAAAATGTCAGATTAACTTCATAAAATCCATATTACAATGTCCGCGAAATGCACCAAATTGTATGGTCCGAATGGAGACTGGACTCGTTCCCATGGAAGTGGAAATTTGGAAACGAATTTTCTTCTGGTGGTACAAACTAACTACAATGGAAGATGAAAGAATACCTAAACTTTTGTATAATCGTTTGAAAGAACTAGATCAATCCCCTAACAATAAACCGTGTTATAAATGGTGCGCGCAAGTGAAAATATTTTTAATATCCTTAGGCTATGAAATAAACTGGGAAAAAGAAATAATCAACAAAAATTTGATAAATGAAATCTTAGAGAAAGTCCGAATAAATTTAATAGAAAAAGATATTAATAATTGTTTAAATTCGAATTTTAACCAATATTACAAATACTTAAATTTTGAACACAACTTAGCTGAATACTTAAATTTCAACTTGAGCATATCTAAACTACGCATAATTTGCCAATTAAGATTATGCAGTAAAAAGGTTATATCACTCCAATTCAATAAAGTCAGATATAAAATTGACACATCTGTCCATTGCTCAATATGTAACTTACAAGAACTGGCAAACCTCTACAATTTTCTGTTTATCTGCCCC
This sequence comes from Harpalus rufipes, assembly GCA_951394225.1. Classification (NCBI taxonomy): domain Eukaryota; kingdom Metazoa; phylum Arthropoda; class Insecta; order Coleoptera; family Carabidae; genus Harpalus; species Harpalus rufipes. The sequence continues at coordinate 34,733,173 of OX596282.1, read as the reverse complement.
ATTTACGCTTCTTTAAGAAAAACATGTTTAAGTTTTTATAATATTGTAGACTGTAATGAATCAAATTATTATTTAATACTAGAAAACCTGAATAAAGATCGTATAAAAAAATCTTTACTATTTTGTAACTGGAGCACTTAAACTTAGGAGTTTCTGTGTAAATCAATAAAATCATATTTTACTCATATTGTAATATATAAACTATTTATTTGCCAACTTTTTGTACAAGATTATGTATATCTTATAACAAAATAAATTATCTAAATCTACAAATCTAAAAAAATATTTAACATTTGTACCGTATGAGGAGTGCGGGCGTTTATGAGGCGTCATCTCACAGGCACGGGCACTCATTGCTGGCATGGAAAGTGCATTCCTGGGGTTACTTAATAACATTATCTCATAATATTATTTGCATCTTATATGTGCTTCTGTTTTGCCAAAAATTCTCATAGGTTACTAGATACGGAAAACTGAATTTGGTCCATTTTTTCATTTTGAAATTACCTCTAAACTATAAGTAATCGAGAAAAATATTTCAAGTAAAAAAGGCAGGTATTTTTGCCATTTATCCAATGGCGTACGAAAATATTTTTTCTATCGGTAAATTTTCAAGATATAATACAAACTTACATTATAACCTCTCGCTAAGAGTCAAGGAAATAAATGGTGACGTATATATAAACTTTATAGACTTTGAAAAGACCTTCGACAAAATTAATAGAAATAAAATGTGGATCATACTAGAAGAATATGGCATACCGGAGAAATATATAAGATTAATTAAACTATTGTACAATAAATACTCTGCACGAATCGAGCACGAAGGAAAACTAACAGAGAAAATTAATATACATAGTGGCGTTAGACAAGGATGCATTCTCTCACCACTATTATTTCTAATAGTAATGGATTGGGTAATGGTAAGAACTACGGACAATAAGACTGGGATCCAATGGAACCCATTCCAGAAGCTGGAAGACCTTGAATTTGCTGATGATTTGTGTTTAATGGCAGAGAAAAAGGGACATATCCAGGCGAAAACAAAGAAGTTAATAACCGTAGCTAGTGAAGTAGGTTTGAAAATAAACGAGAGGAAAACAAAACTATTAGACAGAAAAAAAGAATATACACAAAGAGTAAAAATAGGGAGTGAATAAATAGAAGAAGTAGAAGAATTCTGTTATTTAGGAAGTGTGATAAGCATAGATGGAGGAACAAAAAATGATATAAACAGGAGATTAATTCAAACACAAAAATACTTCAACATGCTCCGGAAAATATGGTCATCAAACGAAATTTCTCAACGGACAAAACTAAGACTCTTCAGGACAAACGTAAAAAGCGTGTTGTTATACGGCGCTCAAACATGGAATAATAACAAACAAGATATTAAAGATTACAAACATTCACGAATAAATGTTTAAGAATTATATGCAGGATATTTTGGCCTCAGAAAATAACAAACGAAGAATTAATGGAAATAACGGAAGATGAGGGTATTGAAGAAACCATAAAGAGCCTAAAATGGAGATGGATAGGACACACCTTAAGGAAAAGCACGGAAAATATAACAAGACAAGCACTAGATTTTAACGTAACAGGAGAACGACGAATAGGCAGACCAGCAGAAACATGGAGAAGAACTGTCAACAAAGAACTAAAATCCATAAACATAACATGGAAGCAGGCCAAAAAGGTAGCAAGAAACAGAGAAGAATGGAAAGAATTAACGAAAAGAATCAATGAACAAACAACACAAGAATAACAAAGGAAAGGAAAAAGGTGCGCAGACCTAGCAAGTCTGCCATCACAACCAACGCTTAGAAACCGACAATATACTTTGTCGCCCTATGCTCCAAAAGGAGCAAGAGGAGGAAGAAGAAGAAGAAGAGAGGTATTGGATTCATGCTAAAAATCGCATATCCAGATTTTATTGAATAAGCACGATTTAAGGTCCATAGAATCCGATTTTAACATTTTTACAATGATGTCTGTGTGTGTGTGTGTGTGAGGTTGTTGGAGACACGATATCTCAAGTTCTATAAGACTAAAGACCTTTTTAACTACGGATGCCTCAATCTAACATTAATGGGAAAAGTTGAATAGGTTTTGGTACCAATTGGAAAATCGGAAGGTAAGATGGGGGAATGGCGGTCAGCGGGCATTGCCGGTCATCATCAGTTATAAGACTTAGAAGAATATTTCAGAAAAAATACAAGTGCTACCATCTAATATATGGTAGAGTCAACTAATTTTCGAAGCGGTGCTACACTGCGTCATGCGCAGTGTGTTTAACAGCTGTGCATGTGCTGCGTCGTATTTTATTCTAAAAATTTGGTAATTTCAGTTAAAGGTAAGCATATAATACTTTATAATGTTGATACTTTTAATTATGTAAGTTATAATATGTTAGTGTACCTTTGCAATGAGTGGATGGTATTTTATGAAGGTTAGTTTAGGTTTTTGGTGAAGGAACAAACAAACTTTATATTCATACTGGGGTTATCCCAGTCATTCTACGCGGGTAATAACGGTCACTGAGCGGTATTGCCCCATATGAAAATAAAGGGTAATTTTTACCTTTATTAAAGAAGATTTTATCTTAAGCTTTTGGTTATTTTTGACATACTGTTGTTGTTCATTTTGCTTTATTTTTTGCGTAGATGCCACGGAACAGACCTAGAAGTAGTACTAAGGCAAAATGGACAAAAGAGGACTTAGAAAAAGCCGTGGAAGCTGTACGTAATGGTTAATCTATACGATCAACTTCAAAGAAGTGCAACATACCTTTCAGTACTTTACAAGAACGTATTAAAAAGAATCTTCCTATTATCGGACCTTCACTAGGAAGACACTCCACTTTTTCACCTGAAGAAGAGTATCGTATGGCTGAAAATATTAAACTCTTAGCCAAATTGTTTTATGGTCTAAGTCCACTCCAGGTTCGTAGTGCAGCTTACATTTATGCTGAAAATAATAATATAAAGCACAACTTCAACAAGGAAAAGAAGCTAGCTGGAAAGGATTGGCTTTATGGATTTTTAAAGAGAAATCCTTCAATAACTATCCGCCAGCCCGAGGCAACCAGTATTAATCGAGTGACAGCATTTAATAAAGAGGAGGTGGAATTGTTTTTTAAGAATTTGGAAGACGTTATGAAGAAATACCAGTTTACTTCATCAAAAGTATACAACATGGATGAAACCGGTATTAGCACCGTTCAAGACCCTGGTACAATCATTGCTGAAAAGGGACAGAAGAGAGTAGGATCAGTTACCAGCTATGAAAGAGGAAAAAATATAACTGTCATTTGTGCAGTATTTGCTTCAGGGTCTTATATACCTCCTATGTTTATTTACGCAAGGAAGAGACTGTCACCCCAGTTATGCAAAGGTGGTCCAGCAGAAGCTTTTTACCAGTGTTCAAAAAATGGCTGGACAAATCAAGAATTATTTGTGATATGTCTGAAACATTTTTTGAAGTTTGCGAAACCTTCTTCGACCGACTCTATTCTGCTCATTGCAGATAACCATTACAGTCACGCTTCTTTGGAGGCTTACGAATTTTACCGACAAAATAACATTGTAATGCTCTCCATCCCTCCGCACACCTCTCACAGAATGCAACCATTAGATATTGCATTCTTTGGGCCTCTAAAAACCGCCTTTCGAAAAGAGTGTGACCTATTTATGAAAAGCAATGCTTTGCAAAAAATTACTCCGTATGATGTAGCTTCTATATTCAACAAAGCCTACTGCGACACAGCTACAATTCAAAAAGGAGTTTCTGGATTCAAAGCATCTGGAATTTTGCCCATCAATCCTAACATATTTGGAGAAGCAGATTTCTTGGCTTCAGACTATTTAATGGGTACTGGAAATAACACTGTTACTGTAATGGATGATTCCACAGCTAGTCTAATGGACCAAAGTCAGCCAACACCTACTGCTCAGGTCAATATTTTGCCAGGAACAAACGCCCAATCACAGAATACCTTACTTCAATCTGAATCTACAAATCCACTTCCAGAACATAGTAAGACTATATTGTCTCCGTTACCTCTTCCACTAGCAACTACAGCTGGAAAGCGTGCACGCACCAAACAACATTCAGCCATTTTGACGTCGACTCCAATGAAAGCGAATTTAGAGGACAAGGAAAGGAAGAGAAAAGAAAAAGTGGGAAAAAGGCTGCAAGGCAGTATGAAAATTAATAAGAAAAAAACGGACACCACCAAAAGAAGAATACAACCCAAGATCATCAAGACATCAAATATCACTGTAGACTCTTCTTCTTCAGATGAAGAAATTTTGGCTTCCAAGCAAAAGAAGAAAATCTATTCGGAAAAATCTGTGTCAAACTCAACGGGACAGGAAAAATTGGAAAATATTTGCGAAGACGACAGCGACGATGAGATGTGTCTAACAAATGAAAAAGAAACGTGTTCCATGTGTAAAGATAGTCCAGGAGCCCGTGACAAAAAACCCGAACGATAATGACCAAAATTTTCAGGTGCCAGACGGTATTTGGGTCGCTACGGCGATTTAAAATCTTTCGGTCTGGCATCGATCGTGTGGTTATTTTAGCTATGGCGGCTATTTTAATTAGGGGTAAATTATCAGCTACCGGACTGATTTGACCAAAGATGAGTTTTATGCTAAAATGAACTAGTCCGATAACACATTTAAAAAACATTGGTCTGGCATTTATTGAATATTCCCTTCATGCCGCCAGACCGATTTAAAATTGTTCATTTTTTTTTCTCAAAAACAGACTGATTTTACCAAAGTTGATTTTTGTTTTATATTAAAGTAGTACACTAGTATATTTAAAAAATATTGGTCTGGCATTCATTTTGCAATACCATAAAGGCACCAGACCGATTCAAAAACTTCAAAAAAAAAATTCAATAACAGACTAATTTTACCAAATTTGGTTCTTGTGCCAAAATAAACTAGTCTGATAGTATATTTAAAAAAAATTAGTCTGGCACTGATTGAATGTTACCTATCTGATGCCAGACTGCTTTAAAAATCCTTAAAATTATTATTAAATTGGATTGATATTACTTACTAATTTGAATATTGCACTATAATATATATTTATTATTAATATCCAGTCAATAGATATGTTAAGAAAAATTTATTTATTATTACAGTAAATAATATTTTGTTCTGCATTTGATAAAATGATAGTAATTTAAAATGTTGAAAAGCGAGTTTTGTGCGTTAGGTAAGGTTATTGTCAGTATTTAAAAAAAAATCTCATAATAAATTAGTATAATTTTCCACTCGGAGAGCATCGTGTATCTTCGGGATTTTCGTTCGGCCTGACGCCTGCACATGGCTAGACTCTTGTGTGTCTGTGCATGTCGGTATAGATTATTATTTACATCAACGGCAAAAATTGTGTGCATTGTGGTTCCAATATTGGTGCAGTGAGTTTTGTTCGTATTTAAAGCTCTTGAATTTCTTTCTGTTATTTTCATAATTTTTATGATTTTAAGCAGTAAAATAGAATAAATTATACTAGGTACGTACACATATCTCATTCTTTATAAATATAATATCTAAAATTCATTATTTTAATTCTAGGAATTGTGGAATTATATTTGAAAACCATACAGGGTTTACTTCGAATATTCAAAATATAAATCAAGTCAGTTACTACCAAATTGTTTGCCTGGATATAACATATTGTTTTGCGCTTTTATCAGAAAAATAAGTTTATCTAATGATGGAAAATACTGAAACGTTGAAGTTGCGATGCTGTATTCATGTCGCCGAAAATGTAGATAAAATAATTCCTTTTAATGAAGCGTCATATTTAAAATGCGTACACGTATTGAAAGCTCGTAAATTCCACCATCTAATGTATGAATCTTTAGAGTTACCTACATCTCCAAGTGATCACGATGGTTATCACCTTCAATGTTATCGCAAGTTCACAGCTATTGCTAAAAGAAAATTAGAAAATATCCCGGATGAGACTTTGATTATAGATTCAAAAAGCACAAGTCCACAACCCGAGACATTCAGCGCAAGTGCCCAGTTGCAGAGAGTCAAGAGGCAAAAATTATGTTCTACTACGGGGATTTTGAAGAAAGCTTGTATTTTTTGTAAGAAGATATCGAAAAAAGCAAAAAATAATGTTGTTCCCTTGGTAAAATGCGCAACCAAAAACTTTGAGAACTCTATCAAAAAGTATGCGTCTATATTGGAAGATTTTGACATGATATCCATAGTGGGTGATATAGATTTTGTTGCAAAAGAAGTTCATTATCACACTATATGTAGAACTAAATATCAAAACAAAGCAAGAAAAATTCAAAAAGAATCAAGTGCATCAAGTACTTCTGAGTTAGAAACTTTCCATTGGCATCAGATAAGAGAAACACATAAAAAAGGTTTTGAAGCTTTATGTGCATTTATTGACGAAAGTATTTTAATTAACAATGAAATTTTTACCATTGGCGAAATATATTCTGTCTATATTGAAATTCTTGTAGAACTGTCTAACGTATCAAAACAATTATTTTTAAATTACCCCATTAAAAACCTAGAAAAAAAACTTTTAGACAAATATGTTGGAAAAATCAATGTAGATACAACCAGTAAATATTTAAGAGACCATCTGATTTTTAATTCTAATGCCTCTGTGGTTAGGCCTCATGTGGCAGACAAATATAGAAAGGAAAATAAATTTACTTTAAGAGAAGTAGCATTTGCATTACGCCGGCAAATTTTGGATATGGAAAAAATCACTATGCCGACACCTCTTAATGTTCAGGATATCTTAAAAGGCGAATGCAATGTACCACAAGATTTGATATTATTTCTTCAAGTTTATTTGCTGGCCCTGATCCGAGAAGAGGTAAAACTGAGGATAAAGAGAGAAAACTTTTATCTGTTGCCCAGGATATCATATTTAATGTAACTAACGGCCGCGTTAAGCCGTCAAAGCACCTAAACCTTGCTTTAGGCATGAAGAGTCTAACTAGTAGCAAGAAAGTTGTAAATATTCTTAACAGATTTGGCCATGCTGTAAGTTACCAAACTGCAGAGGAAATTGAGACTGAACTGTCTTACGCGGCAGTTGGATCGAATAAACTGCTACCTAGTGATATGAATCCATCAGGGCAGCTGTGTACTGGAGTAGCATTTGATAATTTTGATCGGTATGTAGAAACCTTGGGTGGAAAAGACACACTGCATGATACAGTCGGTATTATTTACCAGAATATTTCTTCTGATATTACTGAAGATCACTTTCAATATCAAATTGAGGCTATAGAAGATATTGAGTCCGAGAAATCTAGACGTAGACGAAGTTTCAAAGATATTTATTCTGAACCGGAACCTTACAGAAAAAAACACAAACCTCTATTCAAAATTTCTGATACTTCAAAGATTGCTACACAGTCAAGAAATAAGTTATTGGAAAATTGATTTCTTGTGGGTTTTATCAGTAGCTAAAAATTTGCCTCAAACGCCTATGTGGGTTGGATACAATTCAAAAATTGTACTTGATGAATTTTCTCTACAAAAAATTGCATACTTACCACAATTAAATATTTCACCAACATCTTACACAGCCGTACTTCATACAATGAAAATGGCTCAGAAATTAGCTGAAGAATGTGGTCAATCAGATATTCCAGTAACTTATGATCTGGCTATAGCAAAAATGGCGTTATCAATACAAAAAGAAGAGGAGCCCAAATTTGATAATCTTTTTATCATGTTAGGAGCATTTCATATTGAATTAGCATTTTTTAAAGCACTAGGAAAGCTCATAGACGAATCCGGAGTCACCCGTATATTAGTTGATTCGGGAATTTTAGCAACTGGTTCAGTTAAAGGATTTATAGGCGGAACACATTACAATCGATGTAAGCGAATCCATCAAATACTTGCATTGTCGCTTGAAATATTACATTTTTCCTTCTTTTCTACTGTAGAAGAAATATCATTAGATGAAGGCGCAATTGGTGATCTATTAAACTTTAATCAGGAAACAATGATTAAGCTTGGTGAAGACATTACTATTCCTGAGCAGCTCAAAGATATATTGAAAATGTACAGCATGTTTAAAACAAAAACTATTAATGGGCAGCATGGAAAGACTGCACAGTTTTGGTTTAAGTATATCGAACTGATAAATCTGTACCGTGAATTTTCTCGTAGTATAAGAATGGGATACTTTGAATTATATTTGCAGTGCTTGCCAAAAATAATGGATTTTTTTTTTCTTTAAATCACTGTAACTATGCACGGTGGATGGTTGTTTTTTATGAAAAACTTCTTAATATTTCTAAAACAAATCCAAATATAAAGCAACAGTTTTATGAAGGAGCCATGTCTGTTAGGAGAACAAATAAAAAATTTTCAAGATGTCCCATAGATCTTAGTTTAGAACAGACAATAAATGCTGACGCAGCAAATAAACTTAAAGGTATTTCTTCCGTTACAAATTCAATATCCGCTAGACAAAGATGGGCAGTTAGTCATTCCGCCAGAACAACAATATTATCAAATCTTAGGAAGACTGCTGGATTGGTAGATCGTGATGACGTAACGAAAGATATAGTGCCAATGCGCATTAAGAAAGATAATGAAGCTGTTTGGGCTCTTGTGCGATGTATTCAAGATACCATTAACCCATTCGATTGCGCATTAAATCCAGAAAACCTATTTAATATAAGCTCGGGAAAAGTCGCTAGTCAGAAAACTACTTGCTTTCTTTTAGATTTTATGAATATTGGTGCTGAAGCACATAAAAAATTTAGAAACGAATGTGCCATTGATGCTACCAGGTTTTATAAGCCGCTAAAAAAAATATTATTTCGACATTTGCAGCAGAAGTTGCCAAAATGAAATCAGTTAAAGAAGGAAAAATGTTGGAAGTAAAAATGGATAGAAATTTATTTGGAAGAATGCTGTTGCTGGCAGTGGAAAATAAAATTGATCTTTCGCTTGCTTTCGAGTTTCCGTTAACACCAGTTCCTTTGTCACTGTGTCATGCTGACGGGGTAATGAACAAGACCAACAAGGCGGTACTAACCAAGTTATTGGAATCCCGGGTGTTACATGATGCACCTGAAAAAATTGATGTATTAATTGTTGATGGATTTTTTTTTCTTCACTTACTTGGTGATACATCCTCTACATATGGAGGTATATCGCGTCAAATTTTGACAAAACTTGTTAGTTACAAAGCTGAAGTCATACATTTGATATTTGATTCGTATAAATCGCCTTCAATAAAAGACTATGAGAGAGAATTACGAGGAGATTCGTGCAAAAACGAATATGACTATCAGATTATTGGTCATAAACAAAAAAGACCATCAGATTTTTTAAAGGCTTTGAGAAACCACTGCTTCAAAATAGAGTTAACTAAATTTTTGATTAAGAATTGGAGGGAAGATCCAGGCGTCATCAGAATCCTAGGTGAAACAAAATTGTATGTTGCATGTGAAGACGTATGCTACAATTTTAAAGTTGAAAATGGCATTTTAAGCAGTGAAGTAATCGAGGAACTACAAAGCAGTCATTCTGAAGCTGACTGTAAAATGATATATCATCTCACAAAAGTTGAAACTGGTAATGCTGTAATACGAACTTCTGATGCAGATGTTTTAGCGATTTTACTTGGCAACATGGAGTTTATATCCAGTAAGACAAATGTATGGATTGAATTGGGGACTATTTCAAAAAATGATTTAAGATTTGTCAATGTGCGTAAAATTTATGATAATTTAGGTCCAATTTTATCATCATCCATTCCAGCTTTCCACGCTTTAACGGGATGCGACTACACAGCCTCATTTTACAGATTAGGCAAAGCACGTCCTTTTAAAGTATTAGAAGGCAACCACGAATTTCAAATCGCTTTAGCAGAGTTAGGATCTGAAAACTTACCAGATTTCGAAAAAATAGAAAAATACATCTGCGCGTGTTATAATAACAAACGTTCAATTGAACGAATAAATGAGTTACGTTTTGATATATTCGTAAACGTCTACGGATGTAAAGGCAATGACCCCCTTAAAAATTTAAAAGGTATTGATAGCGCTTGTTTACCACCGTGCCAATCAGTACTTATACAAAAAATTAAAAGGACTAACTACGTAGCATCAGAATGGAAAAGCGCGCATCTACCACATCCACCACCAATTTGCCCCACGGATAACGGTTGGATATTAGAAAATAATACATACCAACCAATATGGTATGAAGGTGATACTATACCGAATAATTTGATTAGTTCAGTGGGCCATTCTTCCATCTCCGCCGAAACAAACAATGAAGATGAATCAGATTGGAATGATAATATTAGCGAAGAAGATGACAGTGACTCCGATATAGACTGTATTAATTAATTAAATGTCCCTTTGGATTATTTTTTTTTTTTTGATATTCGATGTGTAGACCTATAATGTTATTTTTTATTATTTTTACCTTAAGGCCAATAATTTGTAATGATTTAGTGTACTTTGTGATTTATTTAATAATAATAAATTAAATATATTTATATTATGTATGTGTATTAAAAAAAATCTTTTTATATATCTGTTATTTTAATTTTAAATATATACACATAATAATCAAATTATTAAATAATATCAGTCCAATTTAATAATAATTTTAAGGATTTTTAAAGCAGTCTGGCATCAGATATGTAACATTCAATCAATGCCAGACTAATTTTTTTTAAATATACTATCAGACTAGTTTATTTTGGCACAAGAACCAAATTTGGTAAAATTAGTCTGTTATTGAATTTTTTTTTTTTGAAGTTTTTGAATCGGTCTGGTGTTTTTATGGTATTGAAAAATGAATGCCAGACCAATATTTTTTAAATATACTAGTGTACTACTTTAATTTAAAACAACAATCAACTTTGGTAAAATCAGTCTGTTTATGAGAAAAAAAATTGAACAATTTTAAATCGGTCTGGCGGCATGAAGGGAATATTCAATAAATGCCAGACCTATGTTTTTTAAATGTGTTATCGGACTAGTTTATTTTAGCATAAAACTCATCTTTGGTCAAATCAGTCCGGTAGCTGATAATTTACCCCTAATTAAAATAGCCGTCATAGCTAAAATAACCACACGATCGATGCCAGACCGAAAGATTTTAAATCGCCGTAGTGACCCAAATACCGTCTGACACCTGAAAATTTTGGTCATTATCGTTCGGGTTTTTTGTCACGGGCTCCAGGACTAAGAGTTTGGAAAGAATGAGGTTTGGTATAGATGTCGAGGTTGCGGGCAATGGGCTCATAAGGATTGCACTGGTGTCGATGCTCCAGAAGAATATCTTTGTGATTATTGTGAGAGTAAAAGACGTGTTATAAGACGCCTTGATATATAACTTTTTATTGGAGAATTTTGTATTGTATTTTGGAAATAAACATTATTTTTTATGAAGGTAATATTAAATGTTGTTTAATTTTGTTAACTATTTATTTTGGAAGCAAAGCCTAATTATTTCTGAGCGACTGGTATTACCCCCATCGTTGACCGGCATTACCCTCACATGAGGGCAATGGCAGTCAACTGAACCTTTTTAAAAATACATTAAAATATCACAAATGGTAAAAAAATTGACAATTTATACCAGGCAGATATAAAGTTAACGAAATCAGTTATCTGAAGGTTTAATTATTTTTGCAGTAAGTCCTTTAATTTAGAAATTATTTTGATCACCGCTTAACTGACCGCCATTCCCCCATCTTACCCTAGTAGTATCTTAAAGAAAATCTAAACATTATTTTTTTGAAAATTTTTATTCTTAGAATTAACCCATTTTCGGCCAATGGTGCGTTTTCGCACCAGTACAATAATGATTTTTTTAAAGTAACTTCCCTTTGTAGAATTGATAGGTAAATAGGTGCCTGTGAATTAAGAGATATCAGTAAATCTTATCCTATTTCTTGCAAAGTTTCAATATGTTTGCCAAAATTTTAATAAATATTTGAAATTTCATTATTTTGCTTACATCTGTACGACTTCAGAAAAAAATTCATAATTATATTTTCTTTCCTCTAATATTGCATATTTTTGTTAAATTTTGTCTACAAAAGTCTGAGTTATGATATTGTAATACTTTTTTACTTAGCACTTAACACATTGTTTTACACGAGCTACTAAAAAAGTAGTGGTGCGAAAACGCACCATTGGCTGAATCCGTTATCTGTGTACATGTTCGAACAATTATTTTTACGGTTACAAGTAGAAACAAAATATAATTTTATTTCTCATTTGTGATTTGAAGTGAAGTGAGTCAGTCGTTTTACATTGGAAGTATTATTTTTTTGAAATGTCGAAGTTAGAAAGAACACGTTTTCTGACCTCAAAGGAATTGGAAGCTGAATTAGAAGCCACTCTACATGAAATTGAGAAAGAAAGATTAGGTACAGAAAATTTATTGCATGCGTTATATCAGTTTTGTATATATATTATTTTTTATAGAAGTGGTGTACATTCCTCCAAGTATTGAATTAGGGGGAAAAGTTGTTATGAAACTTCTTGGACATGTAGAAAATCCCAGCCGTCATCGATTATTTTTCGATAATTTTTTCTCATCCTATAAGCTTTTCTCTCTGCTTAGCAGAGAAGGTTATTATGCAACGGGAACAATTAGGGAGAACAGGACAGCCCACTGTCCGTTGGAGGAAGTAAAAATAATGTCCAAGAAAGACAGAGGGTATTTTGATTATTGTTTTGATAAAAATTCTAATGTCACTATGGTCAGGTGGAATGATAATTCCATTGTTACAGTAGCAAGTAACACTTTGGGTGCATATCCTTTGAATACGACTAAAAGATATAATCGTAAAGAGAGAAAAGAGGTTATTGTTACTCAACCGAATATGATAAGCCAGTACAACAAATTTATGGGAGGTGTTGATTTGCACGATAATGCAATATCAAATTATAGAATAAATATTCGTGGCAAAAAATGGTGGTGGCCTCTCTTCATCAACACTTTGGACAGTGTTGTAATGAATTGCTGGAAAGTGTATCGATTAGCGAATGATTCGAAAATATCTTTATTAGAATTCAAATCAAATGTTGCCGTTCACCTCATGAAATCAGAAGAACATGAAGAACGAAATATTTCAATAGGGAGACCATCGAAGCGTTTCACAAAAAATTAATGGTTTCGGCCAATGGTGCGTTTTCGCACCAGTCCATATTTCTTTTGTTTATAATAATAAAATAAATTTTGTTGCTAATATTGTTAAATTGATTCATTTTGAATAATAAAATATAATTTTCGAAAACAAAATCATGTTATTTTATTACTTGGCCGGAAATGGGTTAAAGAACGTAAAATTCTCTATTCGACACATTTCAAAATTTTATTATATCTCCCATAGGTTTGGAGATATAGTATATAATAATATAAAATAATCTGTTGTAATAAATTTCAGAGCCTAAACAACTCTATAGTAACCATCAGATGTTTATAAATGACAGAAAAATGTCATTGTCAAAAACCAACAGTAATTCATAAACCTGTTTGGGCGGTATTGGCAGCTCAATTTTAAAACGACCTTAAGTCTATTTTAACCAAACACATGACAGTGGATAAGAACCGAATCAGAATTTGCCATAGTAAGAATATGGTTTTATATAGATTTTAGCTGAAAATAAATCTTAGATATTCTTTTTTGGCAACATAGCAGTAAAACGTCAAATTACGCTTTTCCGTTAAATGAAGAAGTTTAACTGACATTATTGAAGAATTTTTTTGAGATATTGGTAAGTTTACTATTTCTTGTTGTATAACAATAATAACAATTAAATATTTAAAATTATAGCTATGTACATATATCCATCTGAAATCCCGTCAGGAAATTGGAAGAAATTTAAACATTTAGAAATATAGGAGAAAACTTAAATCAAAAAATAAATTTTAAATTATAAAAATAATCTAAACATAAAGAAAAGACATGAGAAATTTATAGGGCGCAAGCAGTCATGTGACTTTGTTGGATTTGACAAGCAAATATGGGGGCCCGAGTTAGAATGATAGCTGATAATTATGTACATACATGTCAAATGTCAATTTTCCATCCAAAATTTCATGATATTCCTATTCCATGTGGTTTATTTTCCTCGACAAGTAAATTCCATATTCCTGGTGACAAATTAACCACGTGAAAAATTACGACATTTGACATTTATGTAACTAATTACTAACTGTCATTTTGACAAGGGCCTCCATATCTGCTTGTCAAGGCCAACAATGTCACATGACTGCTCGCGCCCTATATTTATTTAACCAAAAACGGAAGTGGCGAGAGGTATTGTACTGGCCACAACAGATTTTTTAAAATGAAACCCATATTTGGTTTTTGCTTTAAAAAAATAATGACTTTTTTTCGATTGGTATAACGGTTATTCTATTTTAAATTTATCTTAACCTTCAAATATTAGATTTTTCGATATTTTTCATCAAATTTCTTATTTATTTGGAAGAATCTGTACATCTACAAAAGATTTTCCGATTTAGACAAATTCATTAATAATAAAGTCGAGTTTAACTGGGTCAGTCAGATTAACATATTTCTGTCTAAGCTGGGCTTTGAGGTAACAATGGAAAATCAATACGTCACCATCAATAAAATTGATAACATTATAGATATCTATAAAAACACTTTAAGACAACGGACCTCGATAGACTAGCAGTTTCTTCCTTTAATTCTAATTACAAATTAATCAAAAACAACTTCGATACTGAGGAATATTTGCTATTAAAACTGCCTGTTTTCAAGGATCAATTAATCTGCCAAATAAGACTATCCAGAAGTAAAAGTTTAAAACTTCTTTACAAATGTATTAAATATGAATTACAATTCTCTGAAATGTGTTCAATCTGTACCTGATATGCAAGAGCCAGAAGATTTATACCATTTTTATGTAAAATGTCTAATTTTCCAAAGCTTAAGACATTCATACTTACAAATATTTAACATGCAGAATATGACCCAACCCGACTTTTTGTACTTCTTTAAAGACTTTATGTATCGATAAAATTAATTGCATTTGTTATTTTACTATATCTGCCTTTAAATTACGTTGTTTGTGTATGAACGAGTAAACACATAGACTGATTGTACCATTTAAGTTCAAATTTTATACATAGTTCTTTCTGTTGTTGGTATTTCAACAGAGTTCTTTAACTATATATTTTCTTAAAAATAAATTTTGTAATTTTAAATTAAACGATTGTTGTTACTGGCTGCATTACTCATTTTTACCTGTCGTAACCTTTAGGTAAGGAAGGTATTGTATCTTTGGTCAAAAAATTCAATGATGAATTTTTAGTGAATAAGCACGGTTTAGGGTCCATATAATACGATTTTACCATGTTTACGATGATGTCTGTACGTATGTATATGTGTCTGTGTGTCTGTGTGTGTGTGACAAAAGTTACGGATCCCATAACTTCAATACCACGATTCCAAAAATTATATTTTTTTCGTATTCCTCAAGCTTACATCCAGAAGAAGAGGTGATTAGATTTTGGTTATAATTGGTCAACCGGAAGTACTCTCATTTGAAGGTTTTATCAGTTAAATATCATTTATTGACATTTAACGTTATTACAACTTAAAGAATTTATTATTCTCTATATGAATTGATTGCATTTTATAATTCATATTCAACAGATATAGAGTTAAAGAATTATAAAGATAGTAAATTTCATAAATCAGCCAGCTATGCTAACTATGGAAACTGCTAATATATTCAGATAATTCAAATTGACAGATGTCAGTATCAATGAAAAGTAAATGAATGTGGCAGAAATGAGGATGTTGAGAGGGAAGATACGGACAGATACGGTAAGGAATGAAATAATAAGGGAAATAACTCTAGTGTTAGAAGTTTGTAGAAAGATACAAAAGAGACAATTACATTGGTTTGAACATGTCATAAGGAGAGATGAAATATATATTGGAAGAAAAATGAATAGCTTAGTAATTGAAGGTTGAAGAAACAGAGACAGACCAAAGATAAGATGGAAGGACTGTATTGCGGAAGACTTGAGAGAAAAGGAACTGAATGAGAACGACACGCAAAAAAATGAGTGAAAGAAGAAAATAAAAAATAGCGACCCGTAACGAATGGGAAAGGCTAAAGAAGACGAGTCAAGTGCAATTTGCATTGTTTGTTTATGAAATAATTTTACTGGAAATTTAGAATCTTTTTCAAGAACTTTCATGTATGGGATTTATATATAATACATAGGATTGACGGAAAATATTGTGGTGGCCACATCAGATTTTTTAAAAATTATTTGATAATAATAAATAACAGGTGTAATAGTGAAATATCGGATTAAAATAAATGAAATATTTATTTAATTAATTTTATTTATATTTGGAGGGCATGATATTAAAACAATGTAATGCAAAGCCTACTGTATTAAATAAAAATGTAATATTTAAATGATTCGTCATTGTATATTTTAATAATATAACATAGGATTATTTTTATATTATTAGATATCAAATTTCATGTACTTTTCAAATTTGAATATATAGGGTAATTCATTTGAAAATATAAAGTTACATACCATTGCGGTTGAAGGTTTTAACAGTTAAATATCATTTATTGACATTTAACGTTAATATAACTTAAAGAATTTATTATTCTCTATACGATTTGATTGCATTGTATACTTCATATTCAATAGTTATAGAGTTAAAGAATTATAAAGATATTAAATTTCATAAATCAGTCAGCTATGCTAACAGTGGAAACTGTTAATATATTTAGGTAAATCAAATTGACAAATGTCAGTATCAATGAAACGAAAATGAATGTGGCAGAGGTGAGGATGTTGAGATAGATGTTGGGTAAGGCACGGAAAGATACGGTAAGGAATGAAATAATAAGGGAAATAACTCTAGTGTAAGAAGTTTCTAGAAAGATACAAGAGAGACGATTACATTGGTTTGAACATTTCAAGAGGAGAGATGAAGAATATATTGGAAGAAGAATGAATAGTTTAGTAATAGAAGGTTGACGAAACAGAGGAGGACCAAAGATAAGATGGAAGGACTGTAATGCGGAAGACTTGAGAGAAAAGGAACTGAATGAGAACGACACGCAAAACAGAAATGAATGGAAGAAGAAAATAAAAAATAGCGACCCCTAACGAACGGGAAAAACTAAAGAAGAAGAAGAAGAAGAAGATATCTGTGTCAAGTGTAATTTGCATAGTTTGTTTATGAAATAATTTTACTGAAAAATTTATAATCTTTTGCCAGAAAATTTATGTATGGAATTTATACATAATACGCAGGATTGACGGTAGGTATTGTGCTGGGCACAGGAGATTTTTTTTTTATTCTATTACTACTTTAATCTGTTTGGATGAGTAATGTCCGATCCGATTGTTGTACTTTAAATATTTATGTATTGTTAAACCAAATTTGGTATTTACTTTTTACTCTGCTACAAAATAATGATATAATAATTGTAAATAGAAATAATAACTATAAGTTCGAAAGATATGCGAAATTTATATCAAATGCATGTTTACATATATTTAAGAAAATATTAGGCATTTTTTTTTTGAGAACTGATAGTTCTAAATTATTACTTCAAGGGTAACGGCCTTATGACAAAGATTAAAGTGTATTGCTAAATTGTTTTTCCATTCCACAGGTAATTTTACTCCACTCTTTAGTTTTAATATTAAAATTTTGTAGAAATATGTATTTATTAGTTGTGTTGTAAGAAATGTTTGTTAGTGTTTTAAAGATGCCCAAAGAACATTTAGTAGTTCTGTAAAAGTATATTACATAACGAGCGTGGAAAGTAGTAAATAGCGTGCGAGTGTAGAGATTGAAGAACAAGGCGCGTAGCGCCGAGTGATTTAATACACGAGCATGCTAGACACTTTCGAACGAGTTATGTATACTATTTTTCAGATGACCTCAAAATATTTCTTAAAAAAGTATTTACACTAATACAGTTCTTACTGTTGTAAGCATTTTTTTTATTTTATTATTATTTACAAACGCAATGTTAATAGTGTTGTTACTACAATTATAAAAGTTAACCGGGCTGTTATCTTGGAATGTTTGTGTTGATAAATTTTCATTTAGCAAAACCGCTGCCGGCTGACGTTTGAGGTTAGGTTCAACTACAGGCGCTCGGCGCAACTCAACCCGTTAGTTGCGCGTAATCTAAAACGACATTATATAAATAATACTAAATGATACAAAAATATTAGCAAATATAATAAATATGAATGTTCAACTTGACGGTTATTGTAAATTATCATAAATTTTATTTAACTTTTTGCCGAAATGCCATATGATGTCGATTAATGGAACTAAAAACTCATAACAGCACTAGTGTGTTATATTCATAACATCACTAGTGTGTTATGTTGCACTTTCTGTTGTTATTTAGCGTGTTGTTATAGCTACTTTCGTAGGTGGTCGTCTGAAAAATATATTGCTTAGTTCATTAATGGAACCTTAAATTTTTATTTACCCCATAAATATTCAACAATGTTGTTTTTATGTTGACCTGGTTTTTGGTTTATAGTGCATATTTTACTATAGTTTTAATTTATATATTTTTAATACATATTTTTGAATTCAACAATTTTCCGAACTCTAGTAATAGCAGTATATTTCTGTTTAAGATATTGCATTGATTTGTAATATGATTTTTTAAAAATATTTACAAATTTAGTGAAAAAATAATTATACATTATTCTATACATATGAAATAAAAAATACAAATTTAAAATGTTATATTTTTATTCTCCAGAATATTGCAATAAAACGCAAAGTTGATAATAGATAAATACAGCGCACACAAAGAGAGAGAGAGAGATAGCAAAAACGTTGAAATAAATATTGGCATCAGAATATGCGATCCCCTGCGTTCGCCAGGCACCTACGGAATACAGGTGGCGCCTTCGGAGGGCATAGTGCGGATGTTACGAGTACTACCACTTTTATACATAACCTTAATAAAATAATAATACTTTCAACTTGAATTTTATTTCATACTTTCAGTTTTAAAATTATATTTTATAATGTACCTACGAATCATGCTGTACCTGACGATCAAATACGGGTGTAGTTCGGGAAAAACACCAGTAGATAGCCATTAAACTATGGTAACAAAAATAACACATATTGTCCGGCCTGTATATAGTTAATCCGTGCTATGTATGTCCCATTTAGAGCTGGCACCATTTGGTTCTCGAGAACTATAATAGATTTTTGTGCACCTATCTCAGATGTGCTTTTGTTTTATCAAAAATTCTCATAATGCACTAGATAATGATGAAAAATCGAATTTTGTTTACTTTTTCTTTTTCAAATAACTTCTTAACTATTAGTAATCCAGAAAAATGATCCAAATAAAGAAGTTAAATATTTTTATTGCCTAACTATTGACGTACAAAATAAATTTTTATATCCATAAATTTCCGAGATGTAACAGTTATATTTTATTAATTGGAACCCATATATGAATTTAGTCTCAATGATCTAAGCGTTATTGGGTTTCGTATTTGTTTAACCCCCAAAATTCAATTTTTCACGTTATTTTTGCCGAATTTTGTAATTATTTCACAAAAAACGTCATTATTTTTATAAATTATATTCTACTTGATGGGTATAATTAATTTAATGACTTTCTTGCTCAATATTTTTATTTTAAACTCACAACTTACAATTGACACTAACATGTCAAGATCGACCTGATAAAAATATTTTTTTGATTTGAATTTAATTCATTTTTGAGCAAAAAAATTTAACGAAATAAATTATTGAATACAAATCTTACCAATATTTCCAAAATAACACTAAACGTACTATAAAATATATAAATAAAATAAATATCATCACGGCATATTACCCAATAAGGAAAAAAATAGAATTTCGAAGACAAATAAATACAAAACATAATAACATTTACATTATTGAAAAGAGAAAGAAATATGTATTTTTTGAGACTAAAATCAGATATAGATCCAATTAAAAAAATTATAACTTTGTGTTGTATTTCGGAAATTTACAGTTAAAAATACCTTAATTCATTATTTGCAACATTTTTCTGGACTACTAATAATATATAAGTTATTTGAAAAAGAAAAAAATCTGATGTGGCCAGCACATAACCTCTCGTCGTATATTTTACCTGGCTGTATGCATAAAGCAAAGAATATTTTTAGAAATACAAATAATATATTCATATATTATACAACAAGACGATTGAAAATTCTCGATTATACGAAACGTGTTGCCTGGAAACATCACGAGACCAAAGGTCGAGTGGTATTTCCAATAGGCAACTCGTTGAGTATTTCGAGAATTTTCTATTGTCGAGTTGTATACAAGTAGACTATATCATGAATAAAAAATAAATTAAAAAGTAAATAGTAAATGTAACGTAGACCTGTGGTTTATTTTATTTTGACAGAAATGTCAAACTGTATGCTACATAACCTATCTTTTTGAATATAGTTGTAGTAGTATGTAATATTACATTGAATTGCTCGTATTTTAAAATAAATGCTTATATTTCAAATAAACTAGCAACAGTGCAGTTTCTAGATTTGTGATCCAAATAATTATTTGTTTACTTGTCTAATTTTTACTTCAATAATGCCTTGCTGTCAAATAATAGATGCGTTCAATTATTTGTTTCGGTGCACTTGGAGCTGTCAGTGTGATTTTAAATGTCTACTTAAAGCATACATCGCACGATTTTCCTCCTCAAAGTCTAACTACAGATTCATTTATACACTCGATACTGTGTTCGAAGGAAAAAGATCATGTCCGTAAATATAACTAAAAATGGCATTGCCAATTCTGAGTACATAGAACAAAATAATCAAACGCAGCTATAAGTGAATATACGAAGGTAGGTATATTCGAATATACGAAGGTTCGTATATTCGTTCACCATGGTTACTTAATAATAACCGCTGAAATACGTGGTAACTAAGGAAAATTACGCATTCTTATTGGTTTATAACTTAATGAATGATATAGTCATATAAATCTATGACGTATAAACTTCTTTATTATTCAATAAGAGCATGTCTCAACATAAAACAATTTTCACATATATTTACAAAACCTATAGGATATTTTACCATAAATTATGTGCAATAAATTACAAAGTAGAGTTTACCATATATAAATTTTAGGCTGGTAACAGGGATTTTCAATTCGAACAACGTTCTTGTTTACTTTCTCTTCATATTCTTGTAGTAAAAACATTAATTTTGGGAGTCTAAAATATATATATATATATATACAGGGTGTATCAAGATAATGGAACAGTGCCATTTATGAGAAGTTACACAAAAAAGTGATTAAGATATTTTGTAAAGCATAGAGGGGGACACATTTTGACATAACCAATATTATTGTAAAGCCAGTGGTACTTAACTTATGGATCAATGTTACATGTTTTTAAATGGCATTATATATTTTTTATTAACTAATTAAATAGATAATTTTCTTTTAAATTCAACGATATAATAATATCATACCCTTACATTGCGAAAAATTTAATAAAAATTAATTCAAAGTTAGTATCTCATTTCTATTTAAAAAAAAAATAAGTAGGTTGAGTAAACATTTAATCATTAAAACAAAAGAAAATTATCTATCATTTTCGTATTTCATTGTTATCCATTATTACAATTAAAGTAATTTTCGTTAGCTTTGTAATAATTATTATAATAATGGCAGCAGATTTAACAAAAAATGATTTTATTTATTGATGCAAGACCCAGCAAAATGCATTCCTAGTATGCAATTTATTTGCAAAAAATTATCCTAATTTCGTAAGACTAACTAGTCTTTACGCGAAATAAAAAAAAAGAATAACGAAATTTGGAACATTTCGAAAAAATAACATAATACGTAACAATGACATACAAAACTGACAGAAAATTTTCTTTTGTTTTAATAGTTAAATGTTTGCTTGGCCTACTTAAAAAAAAAAAATACTAACTTTGAATTAACTTTTATCAAATTTTTCGCAATGTAAGGGTATAATATAATTATATTGTTGAATTCAGAAGAAAATTCGCTATTTAATGATTTAATAAAAAATATATGTTACCATTTAAAAAAGTATAACATTGAACCATAAGTTGAGTACCACTGGCTCTAAAATAATAATAGTTATATCAAAATGTGTCCCCCTCTATGCTTTATAAAATATCTTAATCACTTTTTTGTGTAACTTTTCATATTCACGAATAAATGGCACTGTTCCATTATCTTGATATATATATATATATATATATATATATATATATATATATATATATATATATATATATATATATATATATATATATATATACAGGTGTCCCAGAAGTCGACGATCAAACTAAATGGGGTGATAGAGGAGATCATTTCCAATCAAAATAACTATATATATTGTAATGCAATTGTTGATGGTTCAAAAGTTATTGCAACTTTCTCCTAAAAACGGCAAGGCGTCCAATAGAATTATTATTATTTTTATTACGAGACGTTTGTTTCTCTTTTTCTTTTTTATTGTATGCACCTGAAGGGTTCTACTTTCTAATAAAATCATTTTCTTGAACATGAGTACCTTCTATTAATAATAAAAATATTGTTTTGTGAAAAATTTTTCTACCGAAAAAAGCTACTTGATTTTAAAGTGACGCTGACAGAAAAAAATGTCCTAAAAAAAAATTAACCAACTATCAGAAGAAGTTGTGTATTTAATGTAGATTTTAACGCGGTATAACACATGGGGATATTCAGAGCAGATTTTCTTAAATATTTTTTTTTTTCTACAAGAAAGTATTTCAGTTAAAAATACAATTGAAAAATTCGAGAATTATCTTAGATGTTGTGTCAAAAATAAAACAAAATAATAGTTGTAATAGTTTTTATACAACATTAAAACAAAATAGGGTTTATGAAGCTTTTCATGATGTTTTCAAATTTTACAAATAGTGTTCAAAATGTCTGCCATGTTTTCTAATGCACATTAAGCATCGCTGAATAAAATTTCTTTTTATTGTTCGGAACGCCCGTTGATTATTTTTAATAATGTTGGTAGCCTCTCTTATTTTTTGTTGCAACTCTTGTTCATTCTGACTTTCTGTCATGTAGACTATTTCTTTAAAATAACCCCATAGAAAAAAATCTAAGGGGTTAAGATCAGGGGATCGCGGTGGCCACATAATAAACCCTCCTCTACCAATCCACCGATTCCGAAATTCTGTGTCAAGGTGTCGTCTCACATCTACAGAATAGTGAGGAGGAGCTCCATCTTGTTGCAGCCACATATCTCGGCGTGTCTCCAATGTCACGTCTTCAAGTAGATAAGGTAACTCATTTTGCAAAAAATGCAGATAAATTTCGCTGTTAAGCCTTCCTGGGAGCTCAAATGGACCAATCAATTTTCCTTCAATTATTCCCGCCCATATGTTGACCCCAAACTTGTGTTGAAAGTTGTCATTTCTAACAACTCTAGGGTTCACATAGTCCCAAAAATGTAAATTGTGAATATTAAATATCCCGGTTCTACAAAAGTTTGATTCGTCGCTCCACAAAATCTTGTTAAAAAATTCGGAGTCTTCTCTATGACGACGTAGCATTTCCCGACAAAATTGCACTCTTTTGTCATAGTCCGCAGGTAAAAGTGCTTGCACGCGCTGTACATGGTATGGATACAACTGGCCCTTTTGCAAAACACGATGAACCCTAGATTTTGGAATTTCCAAATGTCTGGATATACGACGAACACTTGTTGACGGGTTCTCTGTCACCATTTCAATTATATCGTCGTCATTGCACTGAAGCGCAGGTCTTCCTTCTCTTCGCGGATTGCCAGGGATTTCGCCTTCTAAGTAAGACCGATGAACATTTTGAAATACCCTATAATCAGGATAGCGTTCTCGATTAGGGTATCGTATCCGATACTCTCTTGCAGCAGCTCGAGCGTTCCCGTCACAAAACCCGTACACGTAATGCATTTCTGCATATTCTCGAGGGGTATAAGACATATTTTTGAGACCAAGAAGAACAAAGTCCAAATGAAAGGAGTATCAAAAACCAAAAAATACGCAAAATCACAAGAATTAAAACAAAGTTTAAGAAACGAAGAACTGATAAATCAAAAACACACAAACAGTAAAGTTATTATCGATATGTCACTTCATATACCTTCTTTTGTTTTATTTTTGACACAGCATCGAAGATAATTCTCGAATTTTTCAATTGTATTTTTAACTGAAATACTTTCTTGTAGAAAAAAAAAATTATTTAAGAAAATCTGCTCTGAATATCCCCATGTGTTATACCGCGTTAAAATCTACATTAAATACACAACTTCTTCTGATAGTTGGTTAATTTTTTTTTAGGACATTTTTTTCTGTCAGCGTCACTTTAAAATCAAGTAGCTTTTTTTCGGTAGAAAAATTTTTCACAAAACAATATTTTTATTATTAATAGAAGGTACTCATGTTCAAGAAAATGATTTTATTAGAAAGTAGAACCCTTCAGGTGCATACAATAAAAAAGAAAAAGAGAAACAAACGTCTCGTAATAAAAATAATAATAATTCTATTGGACGCCTTGCCGTTTTTAGGAGAAAGTTGCAATAACTTTTGAACCATCAACAATTGCATTACAATATATATAGTTATTTTGATTGGAAATGATCTCCTCTATCACCCCATTTAGTTTGATCGTCGACTTCTGGGACACCGTGTATATATGTATATATATATATATATATATATATATATATATATATATATATATATATATATATATACAGGGTGAGTCACCGAAATCGCCGTCTTCGATATCTCCCTTGTCGTTAGAAATACAGCATAAGTTTATTAACAGAATTTATTCGACTACTCAAGGAGCATAACGTAAAATTATTTCCACATATACAGGGTGTTGCATTACGGCTCGGCGAGAATAGTTTCTTTTTTTTTAAATGGAACACCCTATATATTTTTATATATTTTGAATTGTATTTTATTCACCTATACGAACATATGAATTTTGTTTTAGTTTTCCGCGGCGTTGCCAAGTTATTCCGTTTTTTTCTCTAAAAAAGACCGAATACACGCATTGCTTTATAAAGGCTTACTGAAGTTATTTTAATAGTAAGAATTAAGAATTTTCTTTTCTGTATAACTGTAATTATACTCTATGTTCTGACATATTTTTTTTTAAATGTAATTATACAGGCTGCTCAATAAAGCGAATCAAATGTGCTCAATTTCAAATGACTATAACTCGTCATTTTCAAATGGAACAGCCTATATTTTATTATTCAGTTGTGTGTATTTTTGTATTATCTTCATATGTTATTAAGGATATCCCATGCCTAAAACCAATAATTTCGGAGATTTTCACCATTTTTCTCTAAATTTATATATTTAACTAAAAATTAAATCTAGTATACCATGGATACTGCTTTTTGAATAATAAACAATTGCAGTAATGATAGTATTTTCATTAGCCAGGTTATTATTAATAACAGAGGGATTAAGTAAATTAGTTTAGTAATATGAGTCTCTCGCAAGAAGAACTTACGAATATGATGTATGCTGGTCAGGCCAGGTGTCACCTCAAGGGCACTCAATGCTGGCGTGGAGAGTGGGCAAGAAGAACTTAGGAATATGGTGTACACACTTGAAGCAGCGGAAACAAACCCTCTTTTGGCATCAAGAATTTATGCACAACGGTTTCCGGGCAGACGACATCCAAATCCGCGTTCTTTTAAAAAACTAAGGGAAAGGTTTAACAGAACTGGTCATGTTCAGTACAAGAGAAGGTTTCTTTCCGCTTCTCTAAGTGCGTACACCATATTCGTAAGTTCTTCTTGTGAGAGACTCATATTAATAAATTAATTTACTTCATCCCTCTGTTATTAATAACAACCTGGCTAATGAAAATACTATCATTACTGCAATTGTTTATTATTCAAAAAGCAGTATCCATGGTATACTAGATTTAATTTTTAGTTAAATATATAAATTTAGAGAAAAATGGTGAAAATCTCCGAAATTATTGGTTTTAGGCATGGGATATCCTTAATAACATATGAAGATAATACAAAAATACACACAACTGAATAATAAAATATAGGCTGTTCCATTTGAAAATGACGAGTTATAGTCATTTGAAATTGAGCACATTTGATTCGCTTTATTGAGCAGCCTGTATAATTACATTTAAAAAAAAATATGTCAGAACATAGAGTATAATTACAGTTATACAGAAAAGAAAATTCTTAATTCTTACTATTAAAATAACTTCAGTAAGCCTTTATAAAGCAATGCGTGTATTCGGTCTTTTTTAGAGAAAAAACGGAATAACTTGGCAACGCCGCGGAAAACTAAAACAAAATTCATATGTTCGTATAGGTGAATAAAATACAATTCAAAATATATAAAAATATATAGAGTGTTCCATTTAAAAAAAGAGAAACTATTCTCGCCGAGCCGTAATGCAACACCCTGTATATGTGAAAATAATTTTACGTTATGCTCCTTGAGTAGTCGAATAAATTCTGTTAATAAACTTATGCTGTATTTCTAACGACAAGGGAGATATCGAAGACGGCGATTTCGGTGACTCACCCTGTATATATCTGGATTGTGCATCTATTCTTACATATCTTCTTTTACATTTTATTTTTTCATACATGTGTCTAAATAACACTAATTCCCTTTAATAAAGTGATGGATAGATTGCACTCCGATTATTCTTATATCGATGTGTAATTTTGTCAATATTTACAACTTAATTGAGAAGAATTTCATAGTTTTTTTCGCAGTTCAATGGCTACAGTGCTGGTGTACATTGTCCCATAATGTTTGAAACAAATTTAAGTCCTTCAACCTAGGCTTGTCACCTCCTAATAGTCACAGATCAAGAATTAAGAGATTCTCCAAGCCTATATCTATAGAATATATAATAAAATATTTAAATGTATCAAATAAAGAATTTAATTTTCTTTAATATTACCAAAAAAAAATTTTCAAAAAATAATATTTAGAAGATTTTTTCCCAAGAATATTCTACTTCCGGTTATCCAATTGTTACCAAAACCTTTTCAGATCTTCCCATGAATGTCCGATTGGGAAATACGTATAATAAACAAATACAGGGTGGGGCAGAAAAACCTATCCGATTTCAAAACGTTATAAAATTAAAACCACTCAACTTGTCAAAAAAAAATTTTATTAACATATCGCAAATTTTATGCCATTTTTAAATTTAAGTTTTGAAAAGCACATCACTCAAATGTCGTCCTTGGGAGCGGATACACTGATTTAGGCGCTCGCGGTAGCTTTCCATGACTTTCACCGTCATTTCCACAGGAATTTCTTCAATTGCCCGAGCAATTTCCCTTCGTAAAGCAAGAAGGGTCCTTGGTCGATGCTGGTAAACCTTCGATTTGAGGTAACCCCAAAGGAAGAAGTCACATGGAGTGAGATCCGGTGAGCGCGGCGGCCAGCCAAGATCACCTCTCAGGGAAATGAGGCGACCGGGAAACAGTTCCCTGAGAATGTCCATTGATCGTCGCGATGTGTGGGCGGTTGCCCCATCCTGTTGAAACCACACATTTTCCACGCCATTTTCTTCCATTTTGGGTCTAAGAAAATTTTCCAGCATGAAACAATAGCACTCGCTGTTGACCGTTACGGTTTGCCCATTGGCCACGTTTTCAGGTCCTGTTGCTGTCCTGGGACGTCCAGGCGACTTCTTTTTCAATGCTGAACTCGTCTGTCTAAAATTTGACACCCACACTTTAATCGTAGCGTGATGTGGAACAGGATCATGACGCCCGAGTCCGAAATGAATTCGAAAAGCACGTTGTGTAGCAATTATCGAACCGCCGCATTCGATAAACCGCTCAATAACAAAAGCACGATGTTCACCAGACCAAGGCATGTTGACTACTGACAAATGGCATAAAACCGGCTTTCTAACGGTTTTTACCCCACTACTCTACCTGCTCCCTCTTTTGAGAAAAAGGGATTTGAAATCGGATAGGTTTTTCTGCCCCACCCTGTATAAAGTCTTATAGTTTTTGAGTAATCGTCCTTCCAACATCCCACATACACACATACACACACATACATACATACATACATACATACATACATACATACATACATACATACATACATACATACATACATACATACATACATACACACATACACACACACACACACACACACACACACACACACACAGAGACATCATCGTAAAAATGTTAAAATCGGATTGTAGGGACCTTAAAACGTGCTTATTCAATAAAATCTGGATATGCGATTTTTAGCATGAATGCAATAACTCTCTTAGCGAGAGGTAAAAATCAACAAAATTCAGTTTTTCGTAGTGTTGTCGCAAGACCAAAACCAGTCTCTTAAAAAATTACCCTTTTTTAACATCTGGTAGACATATGTATGTATATTTTAATACACAGAAATACCTAATTGATCATTCATTTATTTTTATTTCCCTCCTGTCTACAGGTATAGAGATGTAGATCTTGTTGCTCTTTTCCAATATATCTACATGTTTTGAAAAAGTACAAAATGGATATTCTATACTTCATAGTTATTAAAATTTTGTTGATCCAATAATTTAAAATAATAAAATGTATTTTCTTAGATTTCCAAGCACTATTATGTACAATTATAAACAATTTATTGATTGACGCCGAGTCGAGAGTCTTGTCGAGATTCGAGGCACGACGAGACTGACTGCAAGTCTCGTCTCGACAAGACCAATGTAGTCCGACCTCAAGTCTCGTCTCGTCTCGTCTTGTGGCAACACTAGTTTTTCGTTATTATCTAGTGCCCTGTGAAATTTTTTGCAAAAACAAAAACACATTTCAGATGGCCTTCTATAGGTGCACAAAAAGTTCCATATAACCGATATTGTATCTCTTATAGTTCTCGAGATCCTAACGGTGGCAGCTCTACATAGAACACACTGTATATGTTCGTGTTATAAGTTAATTGGATATATAGAATCTTTTCCAGGGTTTTCAGTTATGGAATTTTTAGAAAATACTATATGTTCGTGTTATAATTTTATTGGATATATAGAATCTTTTTAAAGGAACTTTTGGTATGGGATTTGTACAAAATACATAGAATTGATAGAAGGTAATGTGCTGGCCACATCAGACTTTATTCTTTTGGGTTTAGGAAATTTCACTTACGTCAAAAAATCAAGTAAATAAATGTCAAATAACGAAATTAACTAACTTCGTACTTGTATATATTACAATAGGGCGCGAGCAGACACGTGATTCGAGCAACCTTGAAATGCTTGGAATCAACCGATTTGTGTGCGCTTGTCACTTTGACAAAAACAATATTTTGACATATTTTGATTTTGAACTGTTGAAAATTTATTATTTTTAATTTCATGTATTTTACTGCCTGAATATTGTAAAATAATAACTTTTTAGCAGTTCAAAATCAAAACATGTCAAAATGTTGTTCTTGTCAAAGTGATATTGTTGTTGTCAAAGTGATACGCGCACACAAATCAGCTGCTTTCAAGCACTTTAAGGTCGCTCAAGTCACGTGCACGAGAATACGAATTTCATACAATATCTTAAACTATATTGTTTTCAATATTGTATACGAAACAATATTGTTTTCAAAACAAGTGTCACGAGAATTAAGCCGTTTGTTATCCTCGACATCGACAGCTAGTAATTATGTACATACATGTCAAATGTCAGAAAAAGCATAAAAGTTAAAAGATCTTCGAAAAACGCAACAAGAGCACCTGACAAAGAACAAAATATAAATATGGAAGTTATACGCGATATAAAGAAATTGTTAATAGAAGCATTAAATGAGATAAAAGGAAACACGAAGGAATTAAAAGAACTTAAAGATGAACTGAAAAAGAAGGAAGAAAAGTGGGATAAAGAAAAAGAAATTCTAAATACACGAATAAAAGATCTGGAAAATAAAATGGAAAAACAGGAAAAGCAGAATAGAAAAATGAATATAATTATAGAAGGGGAAATAAATGAAAAGCAAGATAAGGGTAACTTCGCTCAAGAACTAATTAAAGAGAAATTTGGAATAGACGTAAATAAAGGAAAAATTTCAAAAATCAACGAAAAAGATAACTGGAGAACATATTTAGTAAAACTAGACTCCTGGGACCAAAAGATAAGCATCATGAAAAACAAATACAAACTGGAGAAACAAAAAATATACATAGAAAGCAATTATACGACAGAAGAAATGAAAATACAAAAAGAAATAATAAAAATTGGAAAAGAACAAAGACAAAATGGCAAAAAAGTAAAAATTGGTTACAGGAAAATAAAAATCGACAACGAGGACTATAAATGGAATGAAAATCAACAAGGAGTTGTGCCAATCTACCAAAAATCAAAAAACTAACAAAATCATTGCAACAAAATCAACGAAACCCGGTAACGAATAAAGATACGAAAAAGGAAACGAGAACAAAATTTACTATAGGTACATGCAATATTCGATCTATCAATGGAAAAGAGGAAGAATTAGTAGAAGAAATGATAAAAGCGAAGCTAGATATAACAGGCATAACAGAAACCAAAAAGAAAGGACGAGGTTTAATAAAGCTAACACACGGATACTGGATGTACTGGTCGGGAGTAGAAAGTACAAAACGAGCAGCGGAAGGAGTTGGCCTAATAGTGAATGAAAAATTATTAAACAAAATAAGCAACGAGAAATATATAAACGAAATAATACTCAAAGTTGATATAAAAATAGGAAAAACAGACAATTATACGCTGATTATAACATATGGACCAAATGAAAACGAAAACAAAGAGATAAAGGATATTTTTTTTGAAAAACTTCAAAATGAGATAAACGAAACCAATAAACCAGTTATCATAATGGGAGATCTTAACGGAAGAGTGGGAAACATAAATACAGGAATTGAAAAACACTTAAGAACACAAGGCGAGACCAAAAGAAACAACAATGGAGAAAGGATAATAGACCTGTGCATACTTAACGATTTGACAGTTACGAATACATTTTTCACACATAAGGATATCCATAAATATACCAGAGTAGAACCAACAAAAAACGAAAAATCAATTATAGACTACTTTTTAACAAACAGAGAAATAATGAAGAAAATTAGTGATGTAAGAGTCTATAGAGGTCCCGAAATAGGCAGTGACCACTTTTTGCTCCAAATGCATCTAAAAGAGAACACAGCAGAACACGAAGAGAAAAGAAATACAGTAAT
Organism: Harpalus rufipes; assembly: GCA_951394225.1. Classification (NCBI taxonomy): domain Eukaryota; kingdom Metazoa; phylum Arthropoda; class Insecta; order Coleoptera; family Carabidae; genus Harpalus; species Harpalus rufipes. The sequence goes on along the minus strand of OX596282.1, from coordinate 34,701,847 downwards.
AAATTACAAAATCAGGAGCTACAAACTAAAAGACGAGAAAATAAAAACAAGATACCAGGAACTAGTAGAAGAAAGATTTGAGAAAACCAATAACAAAAAAGGAATATTAGAAAACTGGAATGAATTTAAAAAGATTGTATTAGAAACAGCGGAAGAGGTATGTGGAAAAACAAAAATATGCAATAAGCAAACAAAGAAAACTCCTTGGTGGACAACTGAGATCAAAAATGCTGTGAAAAACAAGAAACAAAAATGGAAAAAATACCAATCAAGCAGATCCATAGAAGACTAGAACGATTACAAACAGGTAAGAAACGAGGTAAAAACCCGAATTAAAGAAGCAAAACAAAAAAGCTGGATCGAGTTTGAAGAAAAAATAAGAGAAAACTATGAAACAAACCAAAAACTATTCTACGGAATGCTAAGGAACATTAAGAATGCAAAAAAGACAACACTCTTAAGTATAAAAGACAAGGAAGGAAAAACTATAGAGAAAGAAAAAGATATCATGAACAGATGGAAAGTATATTTTGAGGAACTACTAGAAGGTAAAACCGAATTAACAAATAGAAACAGTCAGCGGCAGATACAAAATATGGAAGACGAAGATCAAGAAGATGAAATAACAGAAGAAGAATTAGCAAAAGTGTTAAACAAATTGAAAAATGGAAAATCCCCCGGACACGACAACATCACAGCGGAAATGATAAAGAATATAGAAGAAAAAGGAAAAGAAAGAATTTTGCAAATATTTAATATGGCAACAAAAGAAGAAAAAATCCCTCAAGACTGGCAAACGGGCATAATAACCCCTATATACAAAAAAGGAGATTCCAAAGAATGCTCGAATTATAGAGGAATAACCCTATTAAGTGTAGTTGGGAAAATGTACGCCAAAATCCTCGAAAACAAAATAAGATCAACTATAGAACTAAAACTGGAAGATTCACAAAGCGGTTTCAGACCAGGGAAAGGAACTCAAGACCACATATTAGCACTTAGACAACTATGCGAAAAAACCATAACAAGAAAGAAAGAATTGCATTGCTGTTTCGTTGACTTAGAAAAAGCATTCGACCGAGTGGAAAGAGAAGATGTTTGGCAGGCACTAAGTAGCAGGGGAATCACACCAAAAACAATAAGACAGATAAAAAGCCTGTATACCTCATGCAACAACTACGTAAGGGTAAGAAATGAAACTTCAGAACAATTTATAACAGAAACAGGACTTAGACAAGGTTGTGCACTTAGCCCAATACTATTCTCGGTGGTACTAGACGATATTTTGAAAAATGCGAAAAAAGATTTTAAGAAAGTCACAGTTGGACATTGGAGACTGAAGAAGATAAGAGATATCAGAACTTTGTTACGCAGACGACATGGCAGTATTGGGAACGACTGAGAAGGATATTCAGCACAACATGAACATACTAAATGAAGAACTAAAGAAGAGAAACATGAAAATAAATATAGCAAAAACTAAGATTTTAACAAGCAGTGAACAAGACAAGGAAGTAAACATATTCATAGAAGGAAAAAAACTAAAACAAGTACGATTTTTTAAATATCTCGGCGCAATCATAAACGAAAAAGGAAATATCGAAGAGGAAATAAGAGAAAGGACGCACAACAACAAGACTATATAACGCATTGAAAACCAAATTTTTTAGTAAAAAATCTGATGTGGCCAGCATAATACCTTCCGTCAATCCTGTGTATTATGAACAAATTCCATACATAAATTTTCTTGCAAAAGGTAAATTTCCAGTAATATTATTTCATGCAAATGGCACTTGACACTGACATCTTCTTCTTCGTTAGCTTTTCCCATTCGTTAGGGGTCGCTATTTTTTATTTTCTTCTTCCATTCATTTCTGTTTTGCGGGTCATCCTCACGTCAAAATTTTTCATTCAAAATTTCATTTTTTGGTATTTTATGATTCCTTTTCTCGGCAACTGAATTCCATAACCCTGATAATAAATAAACCACATGAAATAAGAAAACCATGAAATTTTGAATGAAAAATTATGACATTTGTCAGTTATGGACGTAATTATTAGCTGTCATTTTGACACGACTCCACATTCATATCTGCTTGCCAAAGTCAGTAAAGTCAAGTCACTGCACGCGCCCTACACATAAAAGATCCTATATTTCCAGTTAAATTATTTAATAAAACTATGCGAATTGCACTTGACACTAACATCTTCTTCTTCTTTAGTTTTTCCCATTTGTTAGGGGATCGCTATTTTTTATTTTCTTTTTCTACTAATTTTTGTTTTGCGTGTCGTCCTCATTCAGTTCCTTTTCTCTTCTTTCATCTTATATTTGGTCTTTCTATGTTTCTTCCACCTTCTGTTATAAGCTATTCATTCTTCCAATATACTCATCTCTCCTCACGACATGTTCAAACCAATGTAATCTTCTCTCTTATATCTTTCTAGAAACGTTCAACACTACAGTTATTTCCCTTACTCTTTCATACATTTACTATTTATTGATACTGACATCTGTCAATTTGAATTACCTGAATATATTAGCAGTTTCCATGGTTAAGTTAGCATAGCTGGTTGAATTATAAAATTTATTATCTTTATAATTCTTTAACTCTATATCTGTTGAATATGAAATATAAAATGCAATCAAATCGTATAGAGAATAATATATTCTTTAAGTTATAATAACATTTAACTGAGTTTTTCAAGAAAAACTGTTAAAATCTTCAAATGAGGGTACTTCCGGTTGACCAATTATAACCAAAATCTAATCAAGTCTGCATATGGTTGTAAGGAAGAGGAATACGCAAGAATTGTAATTTTTGGAATTCTAGTATTGGAGATATCGTGCACGAAACGGCGGTCCACACATACACACATACACACATACACACACACACACACGCACACACGAACACACAACACATACAGACATCATCGTAAAAATAGTAAAATCGTATTGTAAAGACCCTAAAACGTGTTTATTCAATGAAAACTCACCACCGAATTTTTTGACCAAAGACAATACCTTCCTTACCTATAGGTGACGGAAGGTAAAAAGAAGTACCACAAGAAACAAAGGTGCAAGTATTCAAAAAAGTAGTGACACCAATACTGACGTATGGTCGCGAATCGTGGACTATGACAGAAAAATGGAAAAGCAAAATTCAAAGTTCGGAAATGATAGTCTTGAGGAAGATAGACCGAAAAACGAGACTGGAGAAGATAATAAACACCACAATCAGGGAGAAACTCCAAACAAAACCAATAACCCACAAACAATACAAGAGGGGCAACTTAGATGGTACGGACATATACAGAGAATGGATGATAAAAGATTAACTAAACAAATATACGAGGCAAGAGAAACAGGAAGAAGAAAAAGAGGCAGACCTACGAGAACATGGAACCAGGATGTGATGCAAGCAGTAAAAGATAGAGGAGGAAGCTGGAAAGCAATAAAGAAACTCACAACAAACAGGACCATCTGGAAAGAATTTTGGAAAAGGACACCAAATGAAGACAACTCAACTCAACAAGCCTGACACCGAAAGGTATAAAGGCTAGGATTAAGTAAGTATGTCAAATTTCATATTTTTTCATTCAAAATTTCACAATTTTCCAATTCCATGTGGTTTATTTTCCTCGACAACTAAATTCCACACTCCGGCGACAAATAAACCACATGAAATCAGAAAATCTTGAAATTTCCTAACAAAAAATGGCAGGACTTCTCGCGTCCTGCGTTCTATAGAGCATATATTAAGGAAAATACATAGTAGAAGATTGGCTATCTCCATTATAAACCATGGTAACAAGGTTTAGTGCCGCCTATGAAAAGGTCAGAGAAAATTTGAATGCTGATTCGTAATATTTTAGACAGAGTAAAACAGTTTAAGGACCTTGGTGTTATTTTTGATGAGAAAATGTCTTTCAATGATCACATTATTTATATAGTTAAATCTTCCTATAAAAACTTAGGATTTATTATACGAAACAGTAGCTCTTTCAAAAATATATGTATGTACATTGAAAAGTCTATATTATGCATTTGTTAGGTCTAAACTGGAATACTGTATGCTGGTGTGGAATCCAATATATTCTAAATATATTTTTGATCTAGACTATATACAAAGAAAAAAATTAAAATACTGTTATTTCAGATCTTGCAGACAATATCCCAGTTACGACTATGACTATAATGACTTATTGTGCGAGATGAATATTCTGAGTTTAGTCTCGCGTCGAAAACTACAAAGTTGTCTGCACCTACATAAACTACTAAATGGTCTAATAGACGATCCTGTTCCTCTTGGTTTAATACCAATAAATGTTCCCCGCGTTACCAATAGGAAAAAACTACCTTTCAAATGTAATTATGCAAGGACCAATTCTGAACTGGTCTCCATTACGACAACTTTGTAGTATATTTAATTTCTTAATTCATGACAGTAACACGGATGTAGACATATTTAGTGATTCTTTCAGTAAATTTAAAAAATATATATCAATAATCTATTAATCTGAGATTTAGTTTAATTTTTTTATTGTTTGTTAAGTATGTTCATCATGTAATTTCTCTATTGTCCTCATTTGTCTATTTGTACCATTTTGTAAATGTATACATTTTGTATAATCGTCCTGTAATTGGGATCCTAGATCCTGTTGAATAGATTTAATAATAAATAAACAAATGTTCTTTGTTAAATCAAATAAAAATAAAAAGAACATGTATTATGTATTCAGACATGTTTCATAGAAGTTTTACAATGGGTTCTTCACACTTTTATTTTAAATGAAAGTTTGTTTAATTTTGAAGCAATTCGCAGTATTAAAAAGTCTTATTTTTTTAGTTTAACTTTATTTTATTTTTAATTTCTATATGACGTCACGGTGACACCCATTGGTATCTTTCTCTCGCACCACTCTTAAGTAGGCTGTAATAGTAAGATTGCAATAGTGTGATGTCATAGTGACTAACAACAAATTTCAATTATTAAAAAAAATGTTGTTTTTGTCTTACTCCTTATTTATTGAGTAATACTTTAAGTATAAGAGTACATTTTATTATTTTTTGTTATGGTGGACGTACATTGAATAGGTAAATAAAGCTCAGGAAAAATACCGGGTAAATATCAAAAATTTACTTACAGTAAAAAAATTTAAAGATGTCCGATCAAGGTTATCTGTATCATGAACGAATTAACAAATTGGCATACATTTATCTCTTTCCTTTGCAAAGGCTATAAGCGTGTGTGATAAGGATGGATATAACACGCTTGTCTTTCAAGAATTCATATTGCTTCGACTAACTTAAGACATTCCACTTTAAATTGTAACGTGAGTTTATTTATTAATTCAGATACATTACCTTGATTCATAGCCGTACGAATAATGCTATTTTCTGTCAGTCTACTGAGACTGACATTGTGTCGGTATCTTATTTTTCACATATTTGGTTTTACATTTGCTAATAAACTTACCAGTAGACTTATTTTTGAATTTTGAATGCTTTTATTGTAACATATAATTTTATAATAATAAAATAATAGTAGTATATTATGTACCCTCATGAAAACTTAGTAAACGACACTACTGAATTTGTCAGAATGGGCGGAGCAAAAATCTGAATTCATACAATTCGTAACCTTGATCGGACATCTTTCAAAAATTTTACTGTACCTTTCTTTTAGGTATTTACCCGACTCACTATATAGAACTCCCCTTAAAACTAACCAATTACGTCATAGTTCAAAATGTTGTAAAAAAGTAAAAATCAATATCTTCTCTGGAAAAAATGTTGATTGTTATTTGCATAGACGTACAATTTATATTCTATTTATTTGATATTCTTAAAATTCCAAGTATCTTCACCAATCTAAAGTATGCAGACACGCAACAGTGTTGATAATCATGTATTTTTACACTATGGTAGTCTAAAATGATTTAATATGTCAATTGTGACAGATGTGACATTTTTCCAGAGAACACATTGATTTTTACTTATTTACAAAATTTTGAACTTTGAAGTAATTAGTCAGTTTCAAAGGGCTCCAGTTAGAAAATATGTAAAACAAAAATTATTGCCAGATTTACAATCTATGGGGTTAGTAACCAGGCCACTATTGCTAACTATCTTATTTGAAAAGATAGAATAATGACGGTTAGTTAAATAGACAAAGTTGGGCAATATTATACGACTTGTTCAACAAAATAACATATATTTTTTAATGGAAGGCCTTATTGAAAGTGGTACCATTTAAAAGATTTTTATCTGAATATAAAAGCTCATTATCACTATGCCTCTAAAATTAAAAACAAAAATGTTATTTTGTTCAATATGTCGGGTATTTGATATTAAATTATTTTGCATTTTTCATCGTTAAATTTGTCGTATAATGGGGTATATTCTGTAAGAAAACTATTAATTTTAAACAGATTGTTAAAAATATACCTGCTGTTAAAATGCATTTTCTATTGTCACTACCAATACCAATTCTGTTAAAAATTTAACACAAGTGTTAAAATTAGGTGTTAAAACTATATATTTTAACGTCATTCAAATCACTGCCTTTAAAATTTTAACATCTGTTTATAAAAAATTGACAACAGCATTTGAATATGTTGCACTTGTAATTAATGAAAATTTAATAGAAAATGACCGTGAATGATGATTAAAATATCTACAGTAATATTTTTGAAAGATGTCCGATCAAGGTTATCTACGAATTGTATGAATTCAGATTTTTGCTCCGCCTATTCTGACAAGTTCAGTAGTGTCGTTTTCTTAGTTTTTGTGAGGGTACATAAGATACTACTGTTATTTTTTTATTATAAAATTATATGTTACAATAACAGCATTCAAAATTCAAAAATAAGTCAACTGATAAGTTTATTAACAAATTTAAAACCAAATATGTGAAAAATAATATACTGACACAATGTCAGTCTCAGTGACACTGACAGAAAATAGCATTATTCGTACGGCTATGAATCAAGGTAATGTATCTGAATTAATAAATAAACTTACGTTACAATGAAAGTATTACCAATAACGAGCATCGCTTTAAAGTGGAATGTCTTAAGTTAGTCGAAGCAATATGAATTCTTGAAAGACAAGCGTGTTATATCCATCCTTATCACACACGCTTATAGACTTTGCAAAGGAAAGAGATAAATGTATGCCAATTTGTTAATTCGTTCATGATTCAGATAACCTTGATCGGACATCTTTAAAAAAATTTACTGTAGATGATAGTACAATATACAACTGTTTTACGAAATATTTTATTTAATAACGGTTACCTCTCGGACCACCCGTTCCATCGTGTCTTTTTGTATCACAGCTTGATGCCAGGAGGAATATTTAATTAAAATATTTCCAGCAAGATCCACATCGAAACATTTATATGGTATTCCGAGAGTACGATTCAGATGTCTTGTAAAACATAGTTATTTATTAGAATGTATTAAATGCAGTTAAAATTGTTTATTCCTGTGTTGTTCGTCAAACCATTAACATTTTAGATCGCAAATACAGAGGTTCAAGAAGAAAAAAATCTGTTGTGGCCATCACAATACCTCTCGCGCTCTTTCCATTGTGTATATATAAGTATTGTATTTAACATTTCTTGTATACACAAAAATTCTAATTACACCTAATCTTTATATTTACGTATTTTCTATAAATTTAAATTCATTCTATAAGCAAGTTTTCTCCATTTCTTCTACGAGTAAATGTTTGAGGTTTTTCCAGTTTATTAACGGGATTTGCGTAATTTCAGAAGGGTTCATGTAATATACCTATAATTTTAAATATATAATTAATAATACAATAAGAAATATTAATTATCGTTCCCAGAAAAAGCCTTCAGTGCTATCTCTGAATTTTTGACACTAACATTAGTGACATTTATCTGTCAATTACAGACATTTTAATTTCTCAAGTAGTTACCATGGAGATGTTTGAGCTATGAGCAGGCTGTGAGAGTTACTACAACAGATTATTTTATAGATTATATATCTATATCTTTAAATCTATAGAAGGTATAATAAAAATTTTAAATGTGTCAAATAGAGAATTTTGTTTTTTAATATTTGTAATATATTCAAAAAATAATATTTAGATTTTTCTTAAAATCCTACTACTTCCTGTTGTCCAATTGTTACCAGAATCTATTCAACTCTTCCCATTACTGTTAGATTGAGGAATCCGTAGTTACAGGCCTTTAGTCTTGTAGAATTTGAGAAATCGTACCTCCAACAACCTCTCACACATACACACACACACATACACACACACACACACACACACACACACACACACACACACACACACATACAGACATCATCGTAAAAATGTTATTATCGGATTCTAGGGACCTTAAAACGTACTTATTCACTAAAATCTGGATATACGATTTTTAGCATGATTCCAATTACCTCTCTTAGCGAGAGGTAAAAAAATTACATACAGTAAAATTTTTGACAGATGTCCGATCAAGGCCATCTGTATCACGAATAAATTAACAAATAGGCATACATTTATCTCTTTCTTTTGCAAAGGCTATAAGAGCGTGCGATAAGGATGGATACAACACGCTTGTCTTTCAAAACTTCATATTGTTTCGACTAAGTTAGGACATTTCACTTTAAAACGATACTCGTTGTTGATAATACACTTATCAGTTCACTTATGTGTGTGGGATGTTGGAAGGACGATTTCTCAAAAACTATAAGACTTTATATTTGTTTAACTACGTATTTCCCAATCGGATATTCATGGGAAGATCTGAAAATGTTTTGGTAACAATTTGACAACCGGAAGTAGCAGATTCTTGAAAAAAAATCTTCTAAATATTATTTTTTGAAATTTTTTCTTGATAATATTAAAGAAAATTTAATTCTCTATCTGAGACATTTAAATATTTTTTTATAGTATATTCTATAGATTTAGAGATAAAAGAAATATAATATATTAAATAATCTGTTGTAATAAATTTTAGAGCCGAAAGAATGCCATGGAAAATAGTTAAAAATTTAAATTGTTTGTAACTGACAGATAAATGTCAGTGTCAGAAATCCGGAGACATTACTGAAGACTTTTTCTGGGAAGTACATACATTATATTATTTTTTAATGTATTAATAGTTAAATATTTAATATTTTAGGTATATTACACATACCCTTCAGAAATACTGTTACTCCCGACAATGAATTGGAAACATCTCAAAAAATTAGAAGAGTAGGACAAAATTTCTTGACAGAATGAATTTAAATTTAAAAAATCTAAATATAAGGAATAGATATAAGTAGAATTTTTGGTGTCGAGTGTTGGTATACAAGAAATGTTAAATACATTAGGGCGTGAGCAGTCATGTGACTTTGTTGACCTTGACAAGCAGATATTGGGGCCCATGTCAGAATGATAGCTAGTAATTATGTATATAGATGTCAAATATCATAATTTCTTATTCTAAATTTAGGGATTATTTAGGAAAAATTCTGACATTTGACATTATGTACATAATTACTAATTATCATTCTGAAACGGATCCCCACATCTGCTTGTCAAGGCCAACAATGTAACATGACTCTTCTCGCCCTATACTTATGTAACCAAAAAGGGAAGTGGCGAGAGGTATTGTGCTGGCCACACCAGATTTTTTTTTCGCAATGTAAGGGTATGATATTACAGTGTGTTAAAAAAAACCTAACTCGGAGCAGGCTATGAACAAAGAAACAGAAAGATGTCAATTTAAAAAATATTTAATTTAGGACCGGTATTTTCACTTGCGAATAAACCTTTGGATAAATTTAACCTTCGGATAAATATATTTGTTGTCTTTTCACTTGTAAATAAATTTATTCGAAAAAATAATTTCTGTTATTTGCAGAATAAATTATTCAGTAGATGGGTAGCGAATAAATGGTTTATTCGTATGTTCATTACATTTCTACAAAGTACAGATATATTAACAAAATGGATATATTAAATATTTTTAATGAGTATGATGATATTTTGATTTTGAATTATAAATTAATAAATAATGTGATAATTTTAAACACACTATCAGACAGCGACCGAACCACACACATCAAGGAATTTTTGACAGATGCCGATTATAGAACAAACAATTTTCAATTTATTATTACACATTGGGGTTTGTCTTTGATCTCATATAGTGAATAGGCAAATCATTATTAAGATCTTAACATTTCATGTTCGTAAAATACTTTTGGATTTTGGATAATTTTATTGAATACCATGACATTCATTTGCCTCGAACTGATAGGAATACACAAAGAATATAAGGACAATTTTACAATATACATATTTTGTTTACCGTTTTTGATTACTATAATAGATAGTACACTTTAAGTTACAATCTCCCAGAGCTAAAAATGCAGAAGAATATAGATGACATTAAGGATGTCAAACAAAATTTTGACAAGTACGGATTATAAAAATATTGACACATTTCATCCTTGTCTGCTTAACATGGCTACGCAAAACTCCATCCTTCTCTGCTGACATAAATTCACTCTGCAAGGTTACCAATTTACGAACTTTAAAATTATTCGACAGATAACTATTTGTTTTTGTCACAGAATTATTCGTTGAATAAATTTATTTAACGAATACTTACACGAAACTTTATTCGGAAGTGAAAATACCGGGCCTAAATGTCAATTTGACACGAGATATTGTCAAAAATGTTATCTATAGAAATCAAAGCTTTTCTTCTTGAACTTTATTTTCGAAATGCAAACAAATTAGAAAACGGCAAATGGCAATACACTGTAACCTTCTTTATTACCTTATCTTTGAAATTACATTTCAAGATCAATTTGACTACTTGACTTTTGAATTGAATAATGATCAGACATACGTTTCCCTGTTCATAGCCTACTCCAAGTTAGGTTTTTTATTGAACACACTGTATTATATTGTTGAATTTTGATAGAAAATTATATATTTAATGAGTTAATAAAAAATATATGCCATTTAAAAAATTATAACATTGATGCATAAGTTGAATACCGCTGGCTTTAAAATAATAGTTATGCCAAAATGTGTCCCCCTCTATGCCTTACAAAATATCTTAATCATTTTTTGTGAAATTTTTCATATACACGAATAAAAGGCACTGTTCCATTATCTTGATACACTCTTTATACAACAGAATGTTGCTACAAGCAAATTCAGAAGATTATTGTTATAAATATAATGCTATATATGATTTTATTTTCTACTTCTTATTTTTAAAAGACATACTGTTCTTTTTAGAAGTAATTCAATTCAGTTCAGTATGATGTAAGATCAGTTAATTTTCCCCCCAAAAAGAAAGCGCCTATACTTACATTTTAAACTAAACTCTGGCACACATTGTCACACAAAAACTATAGTGCATGCGCAATAATCATTTTCGTAATACGTATTATTACACTCTATAAATTCACTATTCATTATAATAAAAAATACAGGAATAATTCCATATTATAATTTAACAAATGTAGTATTTTAACCACGTAAATTGTATCATATCGTTTTTAATTTAATTCACTGAAAAAAAAATGTAGGTAGGTATTACTCACTCTAGGTGCCGGTGGCGTAGGTGGTTTTCGCGTGGGCGTTGATTGCTGTGGATTAACGTACTTCGCTCTCACCTGCGCATAACTTGAACCACTATTATCTGACAAATACGCATATTTATCGCTTCCACTATTAATCATTGCGTTTGTGTTAAGCCGAGTCATTGTAAAAAAAATATGACATGACAGAACATCAAACAAAATAATCACTGCTATGTAGATCAAAAAACACAAATAAATATTACTACAGTATTCAATACATGGTTTATATTTTCGACTTGGGTGCACTTCTACTCGCGCCACCATCTTTAATAAATGACGTGAATAATCATTTTTTTCCATAACGTATATGGTAGGTATATGACTTTTTCCAGATATACGGATATAGACCAAGAACTCTAAAAGAAAAATCACTGCCGATCGCAACTGGTCGCTTTCACCCGCAATAATTTTCAAAAAAGGTCCAAAATCGACTACCAAATGTCTCGAGGTTTCATAAACGCCAAAATGATCGAAGTGATGTACTTTATCTAAAATATATGCGTCTGCCGCTTCAAGCGGGTGCATTTTTTAATCAGGCATAGGGTGTGTAGGTGAATGTGTGTGTGTGTGTGTGTGTGTGTGTGTGTGTGTGTGTGTGTGTGTGTGTGTGTGGATGTTGAAAAGACGATTTATCAAAAACTATAAGGGTACATTTACAACCCAATTTTACCCCAGCACAATTTTAAGCTGACGTGAAATTGTAAGTTAGGTATACACCTGCCATCAGCGAACGCTATGCACCTCGGCACTGAAGTTCCTTTTCATCACTCATATAGTTTATTTTCCTCGGCCTTACGACCTCGGCAACTAAATTCCACATTCGTGATAAAAAAATAAAACTTCAGTGCCTTGATACATAAATAACTATTAGAAATAACTTTTTCTTCCTTCTAACGATTTTTTACAAAACTGATCGTTTTGTTTATTAAATGTCAATCCAATCAAAGCCGCCTTTCTATTTCAATAAATTAAACTATTTAAATACAATAAAAATTGTAATTCTATATTTTTTACGGTTGCACAAAAAAATAGTATATACACATTGTCCGCGAAATCCTTTAGCGCCATCAAGATTGTCCTGCCTCGACTGCAAGCGGCTTCGGCAACAATTTTTCTCTCGGAGCGCCAAAAAGTGATTTCGCGGCCTGATATACAAATAACTATTTCTGGTTATTTACTACATTTTGTAACTTTATGTGCTTATCAGTAAGTTCTTAACAAGTAGTGTAAACGTCGTCATCACGTTTATTTTCTTTGGTGAATTCTTCTGTATGAATATTCGTAGTTACAATGTTTGTTTCTAAAAAAATCGTTACAGTGTTCTTATATATTCGTATGCTGAAGTTTTGCATATACACCAAAACGGACAATTGCCAATTTTTTTAGCGCAGTTCCTCGTTTTCTCTCCTTTTTCAGCCTTACAATGAGATGAACAATAAAGGTCTGTAACTACATTTAAATTTATTACATTTAGAACACAAATTTATTTATTTTCAAATGAAATAAAATACTTACGCAATACGCTCGGTATCAGAAAAAGATAAATCAAAAAAATAAAATTCATTGTGATTAAACTTGAATATATTAACGTTCTTATTTCAATTTTGATCCTCCACAGAACTGCGTTAAAGAATTTGGAGCAATTAATTTAATCTACCTTCTCAACAATCGATTTTAATGTTTGTGTTTTTATTTGTTATGCTGTTACTATCGTTATGGTAGTTAACATTCTTAAACAATATTTTTTTTAATATAAATTATATTACATACTTTTATTATAGGTACTATAAACTGCAATCACAATGTACATAAACCGATGGAATGCGGTCCATAAGTATTGGAAAATAGATTTTCTGTCACATTGCTTCCCAAATTATTTTGAATAAAAATTATTCAAATAAAAGAGAACCTTACTTAAATTCTAGATCTAATGAACAAAATTAATTTTAAATAAATAAACATAAATATATCATCACGGCATATTACCTACTGCTAAGTGTGCCAATCTGCTTTCTACACAGATTTCGAAAATTATGACATATTCGTAGGGTGACCAGACGTCCTAGTTTACGAGGACATGTCCTCTTTTTTGAGGCATCCCCGGACGTCCTCGCGCGGTTTTACAAAGTGTTCTAGGTTTTTAAAGTAATCTTATAATTAAAGTTTTGAAAAACAATACTGCATTTTATCATATCTCAGATACATATTAACTTTTATTTATTGTAAACATGAATTTTATATTTCTGTTAAATTTAAAGAATTTGTTTTATTAAGCGTCAAGTTTTGAAGAGTTTATTTTTGTTACCCATATATTTTTATTAATAGAATACTTTATGAAAATGTTCTATTTTTGTCCTCTTTTTAAAAATTGTAAGTGTCCTAGTTTTTATCAATATGTTCTAGGCGGGTAAAAGATAATATGGTCACCCCACATATTCGTACCGTGTGGACGTTTACCAGGCGTCTCCTTACGGGCATACATTGCTGGCGTGGAAAGCGCGCCACAGTGATCACTTTTGAGCCATTTAAAATTCGAAATAATTTTGGCATCAGTCGCTATTGAACCCGGTTCCCCAGATTCGCGACCAGACACTCAGGCACATGGCCATAATTTATTAATTTTAAATGTTCTATAACTAATTATGTACAGAAATTAGGTATGCGAATTTATAAATTATTACAGAGTAAAATTACTATACTTGCCATCAAATAAGTATAAGTTATGAAGTAGCACATCTCCACTTACAAATCAAAATAAAATTAAAGTAGAATTATTGCAATATCTGCAAAATTCCACAACAGAATTGAAGATGTTAAATAATTATCCCATAATCAAAATAATTTTCATTAAATATAATACGTGCCTCCCATCTTCAGCTCCGGCAGAGCAATATTTTTATCTACAACGATGATAAATGCCCCATACGAATCGCACTCACATATTCCAATTTTAAAAAATTGGTTTTAGCGAAAGCTAACCACTGTTAAATGTTAATAGGAATTTCCAAATTTACAGCTTTTAAAAAAATACTTATTGGGTATTATGTATAAGTAGTAATATTAAGGTGAATATAATTGTTAATTTTCTTATTTTTGTTACCCAGATATCAAAATAAAACTTTAATACATTTAAATTGTGTACATAAAATTCAGTATCAGCTATGTTTGTGACGTGATGGGCACTGGCACTTGCAATTGGCTAATGGCTGCTCGAAAGCGCAAGCCACGCATCCACCATGTTCGCGCTGATTTTTACGTGACACGAAACGACGCACCCAGCACGTTTCGTTTGTCATATATCAGTTTCACTCAGCTCTAGAAACGTATGTATCGGTGTAGATTACGCCATTCGCGCCGCCGATTATCTATGTCCTCATTTATGGAAACTTTAATAATTTTTTTCTGACGTATTAGAAACTTTTCGGCGAAAATACAAAATATGAGTCTAATATTTTTATGTGCAGATTAAGATATTAAAAAATCTAATGTGGACAGCATATTACCTTCCGTTAATTCCGTGTATTATGTACAAATTCCATATATAAATTTACTTGCAAAAGATTATATATTTTCAGTAAAATTATTTCATAAACACACTATGTAAATTACACTTGACACTGACATCTTCTTCTTTAGCTTTTCCTCCTCGTCAGTGGTCGCTATTCTTGAATATCTTCATCCACTCATTTCCATTTTCCTTGTTGTCCTCATTTAGTTCTTTTTGTCGCAAGTTCTTCGTAATATAGCATTTCCATCTCATCTTTGGTCTTCCTCTGTTTATTCATTTTTCTACCTTCTACTAACCTGTTCATTCTTCTTCCAATATATTCTTCATCTCTCCTCATGACATGTTCAGATCAATATAATCATCTCTTTTGTATCTTTAGAAACTTCTATCACTCGAGCCATTTTCCTTATCCTCTCATTCCGTATCATATTTTTCCGTGTCTTCCCCAACATCCATCTCAACATTCTCATCTTTCTGACACATTCATATTCTTTTCATTGACACTGACATGTGTCGATTAGAATTTTCTTAATATAGTAGCTGTTTCCATGGTTACAGCATAGCTGGTTGATTTATGAAATTTAATTCCTTTAACTCTATATCCATTGAATATGAAGTATAAAATGCAATTAAATCGTGCATATAATAGTATATTCTTTAATATTTATAATAAAATTGTGTCAAAAAATGATATTTAACAGCGATTTTTAAGCCCGATAGAAATTCAAATTGTAAAAAGTAACAAAACAATAAATTTTAATCAAATTTTTTTATTTATTCGAAAGATCAATACATGGCATTAACATTTGAAAATGATTTTGGGCATATGGCCACCGCGGCTGTTCTTGACGAAGCGCATTCTGGACGTCCAATTTTAGGCCACTTTTTCGAGCACTGCTGGCCGTATGTCACGAATAACACGAACAATGTTGGCCTCTAAGGCGTCAATTGTTGCTGGTTTATCAGTATAAATCAGTGACTTCACGTAGCCCCACAGGAAATAATCGAGAGGTCTCAAATCGCACGACCTTGGGGGCCAATTGACAGGCCCATTTCTCGAAATCAACTTATCGCCAAATTTTTATTTCAATAAGTCGATGGTATGGCACGTAGCGCCATCCTGTTGAAACCACATCTCGTCCGGATCAATGTCGTCCACATTTTCAAACAAAAAATCATTGATCATGGTGCGGTAACGATCTCCATTGACCGTAACGCGAGCTCCGGCCTCATTTTTGAAGAAATAAGGTCCGATGATGCCATCAGCGTGTAAACCGCACCAAACGGTGAATATTTCTGGATGTAATGGAGTCTGTTATTGCATCATTTAGAGAGTATGTGGTATTAAATCTATCCACAGTTCGACGCATGGCTTGCTTAGATGGACGATTATATGCGCCATAAAAATCACGAAGTTGTCTATAAGTTCCGCGAATCGACGACTGAATTTCAAAGCAAATTTGGATAATTTGGTAGAGTTGTTCAAACGTGAGTCTATTCATGATGATTTGCCAGAGTATACTGATCATAAATGTCAAAAAGTGAGCGCAGTATGACAGCTCGTTTGACAGTTAACCCTTTCATAAGTTCTATCGTGGTTCTATCTAAGCAAAAAAATCTGATGTGGCCAGCACATAACCTCTCGCCGTATATTTCACTTGGCTGTATGCAGAAAGCAAAGAATATTTTGTGACGAAGTCACAATTTTTCGTCTCACTATGGGCCTCCACGTTTGCGGTTCATGTCTCATGGCAAGGTCGCCAGCCAGTTGTCATAGCCAAGCGGTCTGCAGGTCACGATGTTTTCGGCGATCCACGGCCTCATAGGCATTCTGAGAGGGGCCATGCACCAGGCATCACGAGGGTGTCTAAGAAACGGGGCGGAAAAATGTAATTTGTTCCGCCAACACATGTTTAGAACCTACCAGTCACACGTGGGGAGCATCGCCGTCTGCCGAGCGATGTTACCACAAGCCTTAGGCCGTATGCACCCCTCTGATGGACGCTGAGAACATCACCGCCACAAATCCACCTCCAGGGCTCAGAGAAATCCACCACAGGAAACCTTTTGACAACTACGAAGCCAGCTGATCACCACTAGCGCTACGTCGGTGAAAAAAGGAACTACGGAAAATAAAATGTATTTATTTTATTAATGTTATTATTTTGTATATTATACCTGATCCTGTTAAACGTAGAAAAGCTGGAAAATTACATTTTCGTAACATATTAAAGTCACAAAAAAATAGTTTTCAAACACTGGCCCTCAGCCAATCAGAATCGCCATGAGACCCCGCCTTTAGACCAATCAGAACACCGGCAAAGTTCCCACACCATAAACGCGCGCGTTCAAATCAAACCAAACTCAGCCCGAGCTGGGTATAAATACTACGCCACCGGGCTTAGAAGATCATTCTATGCAGCAGCCGTTCCCGGTGCAACATAGAAGTCTGAGAAGGAGTCCACAGTTCCCTGTCGACTCAGCTAAGTCTACAGTTCCCTGTAGACTTTACGTCCATAGACAACGGGTGGTGAGTTTGCGAGAAATTCGACAGAGTCGAAAGACGCGGAAGTAAATTCAGTTTTGCTTGGCAATAGAGTACATAGCGTTTCAGTCTGTACAGTAAACGTAAATTCAGTTTTATTCAGCTTAGAGTCTCAGTCAGTACAGTAAATGTAAATGCAGTTGTTTTGCTATCATAGCGTCTCAGTCAAGACAGTAAATGTAAATACAGTAAATATCGGTATACATAGTCAGGATAAATCATTCAGTAAATGCCTCAGGGCAGCTTTTTCCAGTCTTTCTATTTTTCTTTTCATTTTCACATTGTAAATAACACATCAATAAACCTAGTTATAAATAATATAGACATATCTCGTGATTGTGTTCCTTTCCCTGGACCTACGACTAGCTATCCGTACTTCCTATTCCCCCGCAGGTCAGTTTCAGAAAGGCGCCCGAGATCCAGACACCACAGAGGGGGAAAAGCGTCACAATTTTTAGAAATACAAATAATATATTCATTTAAGTCTATGATGTATAAAGTTCTTTATTATTCAATAAGAGCATGTCTCAACATAAAACAATTTTCACATATATTTACAAAATCTATAGGATATTTTACCATAAATTATATACAATAAATTACAAAGTAGAGTTTGCCATATATAAATTTTAGGCTGGTAACAGGGATTTTCAATTCGAACAACGTTCTTGTTTACTTTCTCTTCATATTCTTGACACTGACATCTGTCAATTAATATTTGAATATCTGTTTCCATGGTGCAGCTTTTATTAACATTAGGTTGCAAGCTCGATTGCAAGTTATTTCTTTATAATTCTTTATCTCTAAATTCATTGGATATGAAGAAAAATATATAATTAAATTGATTAGAAAATAACATGAAATACTGTTAAAATCATCAAATTAAGGGTACTTCCGGTTAACCAATCATAACCAAAATCTACAGGAATATGACAGAATTATAACTTTTGGAATTGTAGTATTGGAGTTTTATCGAAGGAGAAATTTTTGTCACACACACACGCATACACACATACATACATACATACATACATACATACTTACACACATGCGCGCACACACACATACACATACACACACACACACACACACACACACACACAGACACACACACACACACACACACACACACACACACACACACACACACACACACACACACACACACACACACACACATACAGACATCATCGTAAAAACAGTAAATTAGTATTGCAGGGACTGTAAAACGTGCTTATTCATCAAGAATTTACCATCGAATTTTTTGACCAAAGACAATACCTTCCTTACCCATAGGTGACGGAAGGTAAAAAGATCATTCAAAAATGTCATGTTCATGTACATATTTTCAGCGGTCTCTATAAGATTTTCAGCACAAATTTGATCTGTGAAAGAATTTCCTGTTATCAGAACAGGTGGTACTTCAACACAATCCCGAAAGTTTGTCAAGATCGTCTGAGGCCACATTCGATAGGACATTTGCTGGTCGGGATACATTCAAAATTTAGAAATACACATTTGATTTCACAATATACATATTTAATATACAAATATATTTATTGATGTGTGTATTGCCAAGGGAGTGTTTGAGTGTACAAATAATTTACAATTCTTCTATTGTCTTTCGGACTTAGAACAAGTTGTTTTGTTGTGTACACGAAACACTCATGGTGTTTTGAGCGTATACAAAATTGGTCTTTTGTAACTGTGCTATTGTTAAACAAACAGTATAATAATCTTCAAATGTGATTGTTTTTGTAGTAGCTTCTGTTATTCTTTTAATTTTTTTAATAACCGGTTTCCCCACAACTTTATATGAGTAAATTGATCTTTATCCAATAAATTCAGTCATAATTTTTCCACTGTTTTCATCTGTCATGAGACCAATAACCTTTTTGTTAACTAATGGAATATTGTAAATATTGTTTTTATCATAATTAGATGTATCAAATTTATGTGTATCACGTTTTGTAATTTCATATATATTTATATTTGAAAAATAAATTAAACTGTCTGTACCTGTGTAGAGTATAACTTCATCTTTTTTACCCAAATCTTGTTTCATATAATTGTAATGAAAATCGTATATGTAAGGTTTGGAAATATCTAATATTGAAAAACCTACATACATTGGTTTATTAAATTCATTTCAATAATTGTTATATTATGAAAATTTGATTGAGAAATATATAGGCGTTTTCTTTCAGTAAGCGATCCAATCCAATATAATTGAAAATCTGATCTCATGACGTCACTTAAAATCAATGCTTTTTATAATAAAGTGTGCAACATACTCGCTTAATTGGATTTTGGTAATTTAGATTACACCACTGATGGGCTGCACCAAATTTTCCCGCAGGTGACAGTGATCTCGTACCTTATGGTTCCAAAATTTTCGGGACTGGTGCTGCCATCTGGAAAGTAGTAGTTCATCTTTGCACCGCATATCTGATGATTCAGTGTGCGGAGTGGCATTCAGCTGGGAGGACGTGTTGCTTGTCCACAGTGATTTCCGTAATACTCTGTGTTTGGTGTGTGGCGATTTTACGATGGATCCGCGAACAGAACAGCGCGTGTGTATCAAATTCTGTGCGAATCTCGGGAAAAGTGCTACGGAGATCCTTTCAATGATTCAACAAGTGTTTGGGGGACAAAGCAACAATCGTCCCAGTGGAAGAGCCCGGGCTCTCGAAGACCCAAAAAAGCGAGACAGGTGAAGAGCAAAGTGAAGAGCATGATCATCGTTTTCTTTTATACCAAGGGAATTGTGCACAAAGAATTCGTCCCACCCAACCAAACAGTGAATTCCGCGTACTACTGTGACGTTTTGCGACGGCTCCGTGAAAACGTGCGACGGCTCCGTGAAAACGTGCGGCGACGACGGCCCGAACTTTGGCGTCAAGGGAACTGGCTGCTGCATCACGACAACGCGCCCTGTCACACGTCCTTGCTTACCAGGACCTTTTTGGCAAAAAACAACATGGCGGTTGTACCCCACCCACCGTACTCGCCAGATTTGGCACCTTGCGACATCACGCTATTCCCAAAACTGAAACTCAAGTTGAAAGGCCGTCGGTTCGACACTCTAGAGAGGATTCAAGAAGCATCGCTGGCGGTGATAAACACCCTCAAAGAACAGGACTTCCAGAAAACGTTTGACCAATGGCAGAAGCGCTGGGACCGGTGTGTACGTGCGGATGAGAACTACTTCGAGGGTGATGGTGACCATTAGTCCAAAGGTAAGGTTTTCAACAGATGGTAGCACCAGTCCCGAAAATTTTGGATAGCACCTCGTAATTTTTCGCAGATGTAGCAGTATGCAGCTGTTGATTTTTTCCTCCTCAGGGGTAAGCTGCATTTGTTTAATACTCTTTAGTATAGTATCCACCATGTGTCCAATATATTCTCTATTTGTTTTGAAAACCGTTACATACAGTTCACACCACGTTTTGAAGAGAAACATAATAACGTGTCATCAAAGCAGCATTTTAAATAATAGACGATGCTGCATGGTATATGCTTCGGTGTATACTCAGTGTTGCCCCTTTTTTACCATTCACCTTTTCTATGATACTCTCCAAATATGCATACACTACAAATGGGACTTTGTCTTGGTATTGATCGTATTTACATTTCACATATTTGTTGCTTTCTTTTGGAAGTTTTATGGAGCACTTTTTCTTCAATTTACAGCGCTCCTGATACTTCCCCAATAATTTTTCAGTTGTGAAATGGTTTTGACACCAGTCGCATAACCAATTTCTTCCATTATGATTAGATGGCTGTTTGCTTATCAAGCGAGCGAGATTTTTAATCCACATGTAGTGGTGGTTGACATTATTTCTTAAATCCATAGTGTATAGCATCCTAGTTGCTTATGATAGAATATAAATTTTAAAATATCAAGCAACTAGATTGCCAAGAGAATCATTTGTCAATGAATAATTTAACAACAACGAAAAAATAAACATTCAATTCGGTTTCAACCATAGACAATAAATACACTCTTTAGACCTGAAACTCAAATATACTTGAACTGAACACCTGATGATTGGAATAGAACTAAAATGTAAATTAGGCATCCGCTTTTAATTTTACTCAAAATATTTTAGTTTTGTTAGTTAATATAAATATATTTTGATATTAAAATGTATGTGCACAAATATAATGTTAAATTATATTTTTTTCAAGAATATGCATAATAAAATTTTAATTTCAAAATACAATCGACAACTTATTTCATTGAAATAATTATAACTGTGTTGAAAATATAACACAGATATCTTATATGAACACACAAGATTAAATAATATTTCATTAAAAACTCTCTCAGTAGAAACATGTAAGGTACAATTAATTATCAAAGCAAATTAAATATAATCAAAAACACAAATATTTGCAAATGTCAAATTCAACCCCTACAATGGACGACGAACAACTTATACCCGACGAACAGACGACAAGCAATGATTCTCCAGAGATAGCTGCTGCACACATAATGAAGCTTCCGGAATACTAGCCTGCAGATCCGGAATTATGGTTTGCACAGATAGAATCCATTTTAAATAGTCAACGAATTATAACTGAAATTAGTAAGTACTAAGTACAATGCATTAGTTGCAGCACCGCGATCAGGTCAACAAGCAGACGATAAACCGTATACGACCAACAAAACAGCATTGGTTGAACGAACTACTTTATCTGAAACCCAAAAATTATATTCATTACTATCAATTTCTGATTTAGAGAACAGCAAACCTTTACAACTACTACGCAGAATGAAACAGTTAGTAAGCTGTCAGAATTCGAAAAACGTCATATTAGAACAACTATTTCTTACCAAATTACCTACAAATATACAGATGATATTAGCTTCTACAAACAACTTATGAATACAAGAGAAAGCAACCATCGCAGACAAAATTATCAACATCTGCCAACCCACGGTAGCATCAACACACTCGTCACGTACTCGTGATATAGAAATGCTGTGGCAAGATTTGGTAAAATTATCAACACTTGTTCGTGCCCTCGCGGCAGACAAAACTACCGCCCACACCTACACAGACTCTATAGGAAATCAGCTCTGTTGGTACCACTTACACCTTCAAAAAAAAAGTGAAGAAATGTAAGCCTGCCTGTACATGGAAGAAGAATATGATAAGAAGACACATCTTCAAAATCAGTCAATATGCATACCATATTGAATAGATATTGTAACGTTTTTATTTATATGGGTGAAGTGTAAAACACGGACAAATATTATTAAGTAAAAGAATACGTTTATTAAACGATAAATAATTAAGGATTAAATATTAAAAGATAATGAAAACAACTAACACTATGATTAAATAATCATAAACACTAAGAATATTAACACTTAAACACTACAATTATTTATCTATACAATATTTATATCACTCCACTTATTTATATAACTACATTTATTTATGTTAACAACTGGTAAACTGTATATTTATATCACCAAGTTCATTCTCGTTGCTTGTATAGTACAGACTATCCCTCCGCCTTCCTTCGGCCGGCATTTATACAGCGCACACCTTTCTAGAAGCCTTCGAAGCGACAATGACCCGTATACAAAGGAATGAGGTCACGGCGCAATTAACCTGTCTCAGCGCGTCGGGGATTGCATTACGCTCTGGTACGTTCTTTCGAAGGGATTACGTCATTGTTCGCGAACATGCTATCAGTAGCGGCGCAAGCATACTTTTCTCTCAGGGACGCACGTCACAATATAATAATAATATTAATAATAATTTCCATTATTGTTGCAGTTGTCGTGTACCGCGGAATGGGTTCAACATGTTGGCGCGCAAATACAAAACACAATTTACTATTGATATATGAAATTGAAAAGTTTGAATTTGATTTTAAGGCTTCAGTGCCAGTGAAGCAATTTTGGATAATGGTAAGTTTCTGATGAAGGTAGTGAGGGGAAGAAAAATGCAGAGAAAACCGAGTGGAAACTGACTAAGGGGTGATGAGTCACAGTTTTGGGAATTTAGAAAGTGGGCTTAGGAACAGTAAAACTTGGGCCACTTACGTACAAAATTACTACACAATATGAAAATATTTACCTAAATATTTACTTGTTTTAACATGCAATAATTAAATACTTTATTAATTTAAATAATCATTCTTATAATAACATGGGTACATGACACATAGTATAGTTATCCACTGTATGTGCATTATTATGCTTGAGAGGTATATATTATATTGAAATTTCAGAAAATACTACTAAGTAATTAAGAAAAGGTAAATATAATTATTTTTCCTACACGTGTGCTTAATATATCAAGTTGTATGCAATTTTTAGCAACATTTTTCATGGATATTGACGAGAATAACCTACAATTAACTATAAGAGAAATGTGGAATATTTTAGATTCTACCCCGAATTCTAGGACATTTATAGAAGGAGAAAGATTAATAAACTCAGGAATGCTAATGTTATGCGTAAAGCTCGTATTATATGCAAAATGCATATTTTTGCATATTTCATTGTGATGTGCATTAAAATTCTAATAATAATTCTTGCATTTTTTTGTATATATCAATGCGATGTGCATATTTGTGCTTATTTTTAAAATATACGTTACTTTGTTAATTTCAATAAAATTCTCATATCTTTTGAAGAACATTGAAGTCACCGAACCAGTGATACGCCGCCAAAAATTACTCAGAATTTCATTTATGGCTGTAATTTCCTAATCCCTTACACCTTACAGAGAAAGTAACGGTCATTCTAGTTTTAAATATTTCTGTCGGTTTCATTATCTTAGAATACAGAGGGGGTGGAAAATGTACATCACTTTCAATTATATTTTGAAACCATTCATTCAGATTTTACCTACGGAACAGTAACGTTTTTAAAATAATGGCTTCAAAATTGTTTGCGTGGATTCGTCCCTACCCGGAACTGTCTGTAGACGGCGACAATATTTTCTGTAAACCTTGTGGCAAGTCGGTAAGTTATTGAACATACATTTGTTTTTAATAACAAATTTAATTGATTTTATTTGTTATTTAATAGATGTCCAGCTCAAGAAAGTACCTGATTGACCAGCAGTGCAGGACTCCTCTTCACAAAAGAAATTATGCAAAGAGAAATACATCGAATGTATCGCAGACATCCATACGGGAATCTTTGTTGGTTCATTCAAGAAAAACTGAAGAGGATACATTTAAGTTCGATTTATGTCACGCCATGCTTGCATCGAACATTCCATTACATAAGTTAAGTAACCCTAGTTGTAGGATCTTTCTTGAAAACTATTCTAAAAAGAGCATTCCGGATGAAAGTACGCTAAGGAAAAGAACTTTACATACATGTTACGCTGAAACTTTGTCCAAAATTAAGACACATATTTACTCGTAGAAAATAATTTCTATTATTGTTGATGAAACTACAGATGTATGCGGTCGATATATAGCAAATTTATTAATTGGCATTTTTATCTGAAAATTTTGTAGCAAAACCTTATTTAATTGCAGTTAAAGAATTAGAAAAAACGAATATCGTACTATCAGTAGATTTATTCAAGAAAATTTGACTAATATATTTTTTCCAAATGCTGTACCATTCGATAAAATCGTATTGTTGCTAACTGATGCTGCTACATACATGGTCAAGGCTGGAATAGTTTTAAAAGTATTTTATCCTAATTTAATACATTATACTTGCGTCGCTCACGGAATAAATAGAGTCGCCGAAGAAATACGAAATCAATTTCCGTTAGTAAACGATTTAATTAATAATATGAAAAAAGTTTTTATTAAAGCTCCTATAGAGTTCAAATATATAGAGAAATTCTAACAGATGTTCCACTTCCCCCTAAACCTGTAGTTACACGATGGGGCACATGGCCTGACGCGGCTTTGTTTTATTTCAAATATTTACAACAAATTAAAGAAATAATTGTCAAAATTTAATGATGATTCCTCTGCGGCAATAAAGGATGCAAAAAAAATATTAAATGATCCACAAATAGGCTAAAACTTGAGTTTTATTAATAACAATTATAAATTAATTATTGAGACAATGACAAAATTAGAAAGACAGGGAGTACCTTCTTTAAATGAATCAGTTAAATTAGTAGCACAATTAAAGTTATGTAACGGAGGGTGCGTAGGGTGTAGTGAAAAGCACCCTTGTTGACGTACTGAATTAAAGCTCAGACAGCCACAGTAAGAATATAAATAAAAGTTATACTTACCTGTGTCACTACACTGATCTGTGCTGACACTGGAAAGGAGTTGACAGGGTTGATGCACAATTAATTAAATAGTTTAAAAAGATATAAACAAATTTATAATTAAATTTATCAAAATATATACACAAAATTATACAAAAGAATTAAAGTAAAATTTAAACAAAGTTACGAATAAAAATGAAATTAATCTCCAAAACGAACTAATTGAACAAAACTACACGTCTGTTCGCCTCCACGATCGGGCTGAGAATCCCTCTCGATTCTGGATACGAACACTTCCTAGGCTAGTTCAATTGACAACGTTCACACTTTTGCTGGTAATATTCCACTTTTCTACAATATTCTGCAAAATACTGAGCGGAAGATCGCCAACCGCCGGTCAGCAATTTGCAACAGTCACGGCGTTCATTCAAAGGAAATACTGAATTACAAAAATTTAGAGTTCACGCACGTGGCTGTTACACTGCCTCCCCTTTAAACTCAACTATAATAAAATAATTATAGTTGAGTCTAGCGAAGTCAATTGAACTACCTTTTGGCTATAACTAAGCTAACTTACAACTACAAACATTCTTGGCTAGGCTACGTGCTGTCGCAGAACGTTAGTGTCGGCTGGTAGATCAGTGACGTACGGTGGTGGATGGGCCTGCTGCAAGCCGGGGTACAGCGACACCGATGAACCGATGTTTGGTAATGACGTGGCAAGGGACTCCGTGGCCGTAGGGTTCGTGGCCTCGGATTCCCGTTGATGTATCAGGTTCATCAGGTATCGGGTAGTCATGGCGTCCCACAGGCTGGCCAGGAAAAACCATCTGCGTTGAGGTTGGTTGTCAGCTGCTCTCTTCAAACTAAAAAAAATCAGAACAACGGATGCGGCGTACCTTAAAACATGGTAAAGCGTGTATAGGAGCATAAATACTGAGAATAAATTCCCGGTATAGGACAGGAATCCCCACACTTCAGCGGCGGCACTCCAAGCCATCTTGGCAAACTCATATTTGCTGCAGACATCTGGCAGATGGAAGTCCTGTCCGTCGGTCCCTGCTCCTATCACTCGTCGCGTCATGATGTTTGTCAAGGCACGTCGTTCGTTTGGAAAAAGCAGCGTTTGCTGGAATGCATCCATATCTTGCTGGGTGTATACACCATGGGCGCTGATGGGCGCGATCTTTGTCATGGGGACAGTTTCGCTGGGATCGTTGGCGTCGAGAACCATGGGGTCAGGTTGTTTGCGACGCAGGTCCTGGTCAACTTCAAACCATTTACCCTCCAGGTGGTACATGACGGCCAGTTGGTTCCCACAGTCGACCTGCTATGATCTCGAATTATGTGAGTAATGGGCGCCATGAACTTGCTCTCATTCTTATACGTAATAGGTAGCTCTTGGTAGCAAAATGATGTTTTTCTGAAATCCACAATTCGTGGGCTACACTTAATTACATATAATACCTCACCCATTACTCTCCCCATGTGTCCTGAGGCTTCCTTCACCAGGCCGCTCACGATGTCTGGATTTTCAAGGGCCAACATGATACGGTTTCTTAAGATGTTTTCCTTCAAATGACATCTTTTTAGTATGGCGTCATAAACGAGGTCCTTAGTATATTGTTTGAAGGCTATTTCCAAAAATAGCAGCTTACTAAGGACTTGAGCCATCAAGTCCGTGTTTTGGTTCACTCTTCGAGATTTCCTGAAGTAGAAACCAAGAGAGGATTCGGTGATGATCAGCAGGCGGTTTTGCTCAGTACGCCAAGCTGGTTAGTGGCAGAGCAACTCCTGCTGCACGAGTCGAAGTGCAAAAACCGTATCATGGGCCTCGACGACGACATACTTCGTCTCAGTCTGGTTCACCGTGAGGATGTTCGCGGCCCCTTCATACAAAACGTCGAGTCCCTCAGCAGAGCATCGGTCATTGACATCAGCATTCCACATCACCTCACCGCCCATGTCGTCAAAACAAGAAAGGTCCGTATACGTGCACACGGTCCCTGACCGTAGCTTGACTGTATTTTCTTCGACGTCGGCGATGGCGGTGTAATCTGACAATCTGATGGTGATGGCTGCACTGATGATCACATCTTCATACGTGATGCCCTGCTGAGTGTAGCTTACACCGGAACATTTACCACTTGGTTGCAGGTGGCCTGCGATGATTGTCGATAGCTCGGTCGTGCCGTTGAGGATTATGCCAGACACAATACCGGCCCCTAACCCTGTCAAGTCTAGGCGTTGAAAACGGTGGGCTTCTAGGCAGCGTTCTGCCTTTACGGGGTGAACGTACCGGGCTAGGCCACCTAAAACTGCGCTGGTATGCGAGTGCATACCACAGTGCTCAATTAATTGTTGTACTGTTACCAAGCAGTTGTACACGTGGACTTCGGTATATCGCCTTTCCTGAACTAACTGGATCTTGGTGGTTATCTCTGTTGAGTCCTTCTTTGGATCCCTGCATGGCTGTACGTTCAGCAACGAAATCTTGGAAATTTCTACATCTGGGTCCGCACAGTCGAAGGCAATCAATTCAGCACGTAGCCAAACATTCAAACTTAATACTAACAACATAAAACACTTAAAGTACATATTATAAATGTTTTTTTTTTCTTTTCAAATCCGGTTTGAACAAATCCACGGGTGGTCAGAGACGGCTCCGCGACTTCGGGTTGCGTACCGGGGTGGCGGCGAAGGCGTATCTTCCTCGACCG
This sequence comes from Harpalus rufipes, assembly GCA_951394225.1. Taxonomy (NCBI): domain Eukaryota; kingdom Metazoa; phylum Arthropoda; class Insecta; order Coleoptera; family Carabidae; genus Harpalus; species Harpalus rufipes. The sequence goes on along the minus strand of OX596282.1, from coordinate 34,673,221 downwards.
TCGAATATGTCTCCGTGCTTGTGGTGGAATCCAAGGTGGTGTTGGTGGGTGGTCGGGAGGTTCCAGTACCTAGGGTGGTATTTCGGGTGGAATTTCTCTCTGAAACTATAGCATGGTTAGTTTCCTCGTGCCTACTTAATTCCGGATCTGGTAACGTTTCTTTTTGTCTTTCTGCCCAAGGGATAATAGGCGTTATACCCTCTTGTCCGTCTAATTCAGTCGTCTTGGACGCGCCGTCGTGATCTACTAACGGAAGGGCGGTTAAGTCATCATTAGTCATGTAACAAGGTTTAAGTCTGTTAACGTGTACTGTCATCTGTCTACGGCCAAAAATTTCATTTTATAACCGCATTTACTTCCCGTATCTCAATTATGCGGTACGGTCCTGTCCACTTCTTTGCAAGCTTTGCACTAGTGCCGACCTTCACACTCAGTGTAAACAAATAAACACGGTCTCCTACTTTGAGAGTAACATCAGCACTTTTTTTATTGAAAGTGCGATGTACCCTATCGATATTTTTGTCTAATTGTTCTCGTGCCCTAGCGTGTGCAATTTTTAATCTTTGGATCAGTTCGCTCGCATAATTGGTGTCCACGTCATAACGGGTCTTTAAGGATCTAAATATTTCATCGAACGGTAACTCTATATCGCGGCCATACATTAGGAAGAATGGAGTTTCGCCTACCATCGAATGAAAATTACTACAAAATGCTGAAACTGCGAATGGTAGCCATTCATCCCAATCCGTGTGGTTTGCGTTGATATAATGTGACAATATATCTTTTAACGTACGATGACTACGTTCTAGACTCGCATTAGTCTGTGGTCTAAAAGCTGTCGTGTGCAATCGTGCAATGTTCAATATGTTACAAATTTCTTTCATCAACTTTGAAACGAAATTTGTACCAAGGTCAGTAAGTAACTGTCTGGGCGTACCGTATCGTAAAATTATGCCTTTTACAAATGTTTTGGCAACGGTAAGGGCTGTTTGGTCTCTTATAGGAAATGCTTCAAGGTAACGTGTGGCTGCATCTTGAACTGTCAAGATGTATTTATTTCCTGAGTCAGTAGTTACTAACGGACCAACTACGTCCATCGCAATGCGTTCAAATGGGCGACTGACAGGTTTAAATTTTTACAAAGGGGCGGGTTTTAAATGAGGAGAGGTTTTCCTTTGTGCGCACGATACACATTTCTTTACATAATTTTTTACATCGGAGCGGAGTTTTGGCCAAAAGAACCGCGAATTTACTTTTTCAAATGTTTTCTCCGTACCGCAATATCCTGAAAGGGGTGAATCGTGGCAAGCCTTTAAAATAAATTTTCTAAATTTTGTGGGCACTACGAGTCGGTCTTCATAACGCTCATCGTCCGATCTACGGTACACTAACCCATCATCGTCCAAATAGAAATCGCAGTTGGGTTCGTCATTAATCTTATCTATATACGTCATAGTCTGCGCGTCATTCCTCTGCTCAGATTTCATGACGTCACGATCCCATATCACCGGCTCGCATTGTTTGTGATGAAACATGAGACGTACCGGCTTGATACGAGAGAGAGCGTCTGCATTAGTATGTTTCTTACCGGGGCGATAATGAATTTCAAAATCATGCTCCGATAAAAGCAATAACCACCTAATTAATCTATTTGATGGTTCGGAAGTATTCATCAACCATCTAAGGGGTTGATGATCGGTATAAGCTAATGAACTTGCGACCATACAAATAACAGCGAAAATGTTTTATGCTCCATACTAGGGGAAGACACTCTCTTTCGGTCGTACTGTAATTACGTTCTGCAGCAGCGAGTTGGCGACTAGCGTACGCTACAGGCATCTCGTGACCATCATACTCTTGGCATAACACAGCACCTATTTCGTAGGCAGAAGCGTCGGGGCATAAAATAAACGGTTTTTGAAAATTTGGATATTTTAGAATAGGCGATTTTAATAATAAATCTCTCAAATTATTAAATGCTGTATCTGCTTCGATCGATCAGGAAAATTTATTATTTTTCTTTGTCAAATTTGTTAACGGTTGAGCTAATTTTGCAAAATTTGGAATAAAACGTCTATAAAATCCAATTAAGCCTAAAAATGAACGAATTTCTGTGACGTCACGCGGTACGGGGAATTGTTCTACTACATCTATTTTCTCTGGATCAGGTTTCACACCATCTTTACTCACAACATGCCCGAGATATTTAGTTTCACTCATCATAAATTTACATTTATCGGGATTTAAAGTGAAACAAATTATATCGTCGAGGTATACAAAACAGTGAGTAACTGTTAATCCAGACAAAACAGTGTACATTAATCGTTGCCAAGTGCTCGGGCTGTTGATTAGTCCAAAGGGCATTCGATTACATTCAAAATGGCCCCAAGGTACAGAAAATGCTGTCTTTTCTATATCTAGCGGGTCCATCTCTACTTGCCAGTAGCCTTTTGTTAAATCTAAAGTGGTAAAACGAACGGCATTTCCAAGTTGATCTAAAGTGTCTTGTAAATTTGGAATAGGAAAGTAATCTCTTTTAGTAATTTTGTTTAGTTCGCGATAATTTATACAAAATCTAAATGAACTTTCACCGTTACTTAATTTTTTTTCTACTAAGACTACTGGGGCGGAGTAAGGACTAATCGACGGTTGAATGATGTTATTCTAGAGCATTTCATCCACAAGTTCTTTCATAACTTGTCGGCGACTAAACAGTACGCGATAAGGAGCGCGCGCCACAGGGACATCAGTGCTTGTTTCACGAGCGGGATCTTACTTAGCGGTGTGTTCTTCGGTTTGAATACGTCAGCATATTTATTTAAAAATATTTGAAATTTGTCCCGTTCCAAATCAGATAAATGATCTAAATTGAATTTATGCTGACTAGTGGTATTCACCGTATTAATACTTTTAGTGTTTTATGCCTCGACTTCTAGTTGCTCTTCCGCTCCCACAGCTAAACCGATTGGTGTTCGATTTGCTAAAACTACATCTTCATTATTGACATTTAAAATGTTAATAAAGGCCTTATTCTTTTTAAATTTTCGAAAAATGCTTCGAGCAACTAGAATACCGGGTCTGTCGAGGTCACGTGGCTCTACTACATATGTCATATTTATTTATTTATTTATTTATTTATTTATTTATTTATTTATTTATTTATTTATTTATTTATTTATTTATTTATTTATTTATTTATTTATTTATTTATTTATGTATTTATTTATTTATTTATTTATTTATTTATTTATTTATTTATTTATTTATTTATTTATTTATTTATTTATTTATTTATTTATTTATTTATTTATTTATTTATTTATTTATTTATTTATTTATTTATTTATTTATTTATTTATTTATTTATTTATTTATTTATTTATTTATTTATTTATTTATTTATTTATTTATTTATTTATTTATTTATTTATTTATTTATTTATTTATTTATTTATTTATTTATTTATTTATTAATCATTCCAACCGGATATTATATCCCAATTACAGGACGATTATATACTATAAATCAGGGACTAAGAACGAAATGAGAACGAAAACGAAATAACGAAATAAACCGAAATTTTTATAAGAACGAAAACGGAAACGAAAACGCAATATATTTTTTTCGTTCATGATTGAAAACGAAATAATTAATATCGGTTACCGGTTTTAACCGTTATTTTATTTCATATTTTATTTTATTTACAGCAAATATTTTACAGGCAAATATTATTGAATTTTCAGATATTTGATTTGCAAAGAAGCAGATTTTCAAAGTAACTCTCCAGTAGCTAACCCTGTTACGTGTTAGGTTAAACGGTATACTCGTAGTTTCATCTATTGAACACTGAGTGCGATAATTTTCATTTGCACACACTGTCGGTATTCGTTTTATTAGTTATGTTAAGTACTTATATAAGAGAACTAACATAAAGGAAGATTTGTTTGAAAACATACTATTAGTTAGGTGAAATAAAATGTAATTCATGTTTTATTTTTTATCGTAAAAAATTCAGGCCATACCATAGCAATAGCATAAGCTTTTCTTCTTATTTTTATATATGTATTATCTTTCCTTTATATGTATGTTTTATTTTCATGTTTAATAAAAAAAAAACTTATTATATTTCTATATTTTCATCAATTGTTACTCATTAATAGTTATAACCGGTATTAACCGGTATTTAACTACTGTGAACGGAAACGAAAACGAAAATATTTAGGTGGGAACATTGAGAACGGAAACGAAATTTTTCGGTTTCGTTCGGATAAGAACTAAACGAAATATTTTTCGTTTTAAGTCCCTGCTATAAATATTAAATAGTCGTATGACTATAAGTAAACGTACATGTATAATGCCGGCAGTACATTCTCGCCGAGGCAAGGCGAGCGTAGACGAGCACGAGAGTGTACTAGCAGTACTCGGCTCGCCTCGTGGTGTCTCGCCTCGCCTTCGTGTCGGTTTTTCTAGCGCGAGTCAAAGGAACCGAGCGGCGTGCGTAAGAATACACAGTACACTCTCGTTTGTCGTGTTGATCAGCCTATTAGCGTGCAAGCTAAAATAATATTAAGAATTATTTTATTATGCAAAATGGGAGAATGGAGTAATGAATTCGTTTTAAATTTTTTGGAAGCTTATCAGAACGAGCATATTTTGTGGGACCCTGTGCATATATTTCATAAAGATAAAAAAATATTAATGATGCATGGATTCGTTTAAGTGAACTTCTAATATATATTAACATAATTATGCAATTGCACAATAAGCTGCAACAGCAGCAACTCAACCTCAACGTCGTTCATGACGGTTAATATTGATTATTGCGCATGCGTATTGTGTAATCCGAGACGAGGCAAATCGAGAGTGTACTGCACTCCACTCGTGCTTCCTCACCATAACAAAAGTCTCGCCGAGACATTCGGCGAGCGGCCTCGGCGAGAGTGTACTGCCAGCATAAGAAACACAAAAAAATAAAATATCAGGCATCCGCTTATCAAACGCAAGTTCAATGACAACGTTATGTCGCGCGGGAATTTTGACTGTGTCTTTAATACGTACAACAAAATTTTTAATGTTAAGAGTGTCAGTAGACGCCGAATTATCACTACTTATGGTATGCGTCTCTGCACTGCACTCTTCGATCGGTGCTGTCAAATTTAAATTTGGCGGTACAGGATCCGGACAGGGTTGATTACAATTTTGCTCATCGACAATATTGCAATCCGCGTTACTAACTGCTTGATCCTGGGTTCCAAATAAATTATTCGAGCCTACTATCTTTCTACTCTTATCTGCTGCTTTGTCAGCAGAGATAAAGTGTACGTTCTCGCTTGTATTATCACTGTTCCTTGAAAACTCTGACACAGATAAAATTTCGTTATTAATTTTGAATTGTTTTTTCCCAAAATCGATTACTACTTTATTCTGAACTAAAAAATCTACTCCGATCAGTCCGTCGGCCGGCAAATGCAGATCATCGGGACATACGATAAAACGATGTACTAAATTTCTGGAACTCGCTACTAATTCGACACTAGTAACTCCATTACTAGTCAATTGGTTCCCAGAAACGTCTACTAGTACATCATCTGAGGGTGAGATAGACAAATTTAGTTCCTCAGCTACACTACGTTTCAAAAGAGATACGGCAGCACCCGAATCTATGAGAAACGTACTGTCGATCTCGTTAATTTTGAACTAAAATTTTTTTGTTTTATCTGTATCAGGGTCAGCGACCCGCGGAACAACGAAGCGACGTTTACTTAAACTGCCTGACGTTGGGTCGCCGTCGAGACAGTTTTCGCGTTTAAAGAACACACGTTGTCATTTGCGCGATGACCTATCTTAACGCAATTATAACACAACACTTGCTTTGATTTCGAACAATTTTTTGATATGTGGTCTGTACTACCACAATTAAAGCAACGACCCCTCATATTGTGGTATCGTTGATCAGTGCGTAAAACTGCGTTTTTCGTTGGCGGTGATTTTTGAGAAGAACGCGGTGGTGTATGTGTTGGTTTCGTGTTATGTTGTGGGGCAGTGACCGCACGAACATGAGCCTTATGAACATCTGCTTTCGTTTCTTTATATAAACGAGCTAAGACCTCTTCGCAGTGCTCCGCGTAGGGTAACGCCTCCTCTACAGTTTTGAAATGTCTTATTCTACTAATTTCGTTTGCCAATTTAGTATCGAGTCCCTCAAAAAATTGTTTAATCGTCATGGTCTCACGTTTAATGCGGTTACGTAAACTCGTCATGTCGTTGTCATTTGACGCCGGAAAAAGTTTAACTGCCGCAATTTCTAATCGTAAAGCAAATTTTTGAATAGACTCATCCTTTTTACGAAAAATTTTGAAAAAATCTTTTTCAGCTACTGAAAAATCGTGCTTTTTTCCAAAAAGTTTTACCAGCCATGCGCGCATATCTGTCATAGTAGTCGGTCTTTTATCTGTCGGAAGTGAATAAAAACAATTTTGTGGTTCACCTTTCAATTTTAATTTTATCGCTGTAACTACTTGACTATCTGTCCATCCGTAATAGTCTGCCACGGTCGCAACGTTATCAAGGAAGGCTTCTAAGTCGGAACCACCGGAATAGGTATCAATGCTTTTAAGGGCGGACATGGATGCAGGGTCGGTAAAAGCTGGAATCGTTGATGGTGAACTAGTTTGGGCAGGTTGTTCATTAGAGGATGGTGGGATGTACTGCTTAGATGGCGATAAATTTGGAAGGTGGTATGAAAAAGGTGCAAAGTGAATGTCCAATGGAGGTACCCGTGATGGACCAGGCTGCGCGGTATAATAGTGTGGATAATAAGGCATGGCGATATTAGTAACTGGAGGAGCGGTCGGATTCCCAGCCGTTGCCGTTGTTGTAGTGGTTGTAACTACAACCGTCGTGGGTACAGGGGGGGTTTGTACAGTCGTTGTTTGTACAGTCGTCGTACTTGTTGTCGTGGGGGTAGCGTTTGAGTCAACCATTTTTAGTTTTAGTCTTAAATTAATTCAGTCGATCACGTTATATCTAGTAAGCCCTAATTAGCCCTTTACTAGATCCTACCCGACTGCGCCAATTGTAACGGAGGGTGCGTAGGGTGTAGTGAAAAGCACCCTTGTTGACGTACTGAATTAAAGCTCAGACAGCCACAGTAAGAATATAAATAAAAGTTATACTTACCTGTGTCACTACGCTGATCTGTGCTGACACTGGAAAGGAGTTGACAGGGTTGATGCACAATTAATTAAATAGTTTAAAAAGATATAAACTAATTTATAATTAAATTTATCAAAATATATACACAAAATTATACAAAAGAATTAAAGTAAAATTTAAACAAAGTTACGAATAAAAATGAAATTAATCTACAAAACGAACTAATTAAACAAAACTACACGACTGTTCGCCTCCGCGATCGGGCTGAGAATCCCTCTCGATTCTGGATACGAACACTTCCTAGGCTAGTTCAATTGACAACGTTCACACTTTTGCTGGTAATATTCCACTTTTCTACAATATTCTGCAAAATACTGAGCGGAAGATCGCCAACCGCCGGTCAGCAATTTGCAACAGTCACGGCGTTCATTCAAAGGAAATACTGAATTACAAAAATTTAGAGTTCACGCACGTGGCTGTTACAGTTGAAGCACAGGGGCTTACTGCTCAATCAGTATCAAAAAAATTAGAGGAAGTTCTCAAAAAAAACGAAGGTTTCACCACTTTAACTCTTGTATCAAAAGTTTTGGATGGGGAATTTTCAAACGAGCTAAGAATTGACCATCAAATATTGTCATCATTAAAATATGCCCCTATTACATCTGTCGACGTAGAACGCAGCTTTTCTATGTATAAACACATGCTAAGTGACAGAAGGCAATCATTTAAAATGGGTAACTTGGAAAAACATTTAATTATTAATGCAAATGAATTTATATTCCGTAGTTCGTAGTAATAGATTGTAAATTTCTGTAAATAATTAATATTAAGCATGTCAATATAACTGTATTTATAAGCAAATAAATTTGTTAAAAACATTATTTTGTTTATATTTTACATAATAAAAATAATTCTATACTGTATTTAAACTTTACGTAGATATTACAACTGATATGTAGATGGGTGAGTATTTTTTTGCTATATTTTTTGTATTCTTGTACTGTATATTTTGCATATGTTTTTGCATATATTGGACACCTAACTGCATATTTTGCAATACAAGCCTGCATATATATATGCGCATATTCTTCCTATTTTCCTTGCATATAAATCCGAGCTTTAGTTATGCGGTATTACAGAGTATAGTAAAGAAAAATTAAGCATTTTTGCTCTTTGTCTCCAGACTAGTGCTCTGCAATCTGCTCCTCATGAGATATTTGGGTCTATTTTGCAGTCCAACAATTATTTAAAAATAAATACATTTTCATGTACATATATAGCTGGTGCAGGTAGTAAATGTAAACATATTTCGGCGGTACAATAAAGACATTAATTCGCTGTGCTTTAATTTATTTTTGTGCAACCGGCCGCGAAATAGGCATTTCGCAGCCGCAATATAGGCCACGAAATTGAATTTCGCGGTTGTTGTTATGGCAACGGCCGCGAAATCCATTTCGCGGCCGCTGTCATGGTAGCGGCCGCGAAATTGAGTAAACAATCACTATGATTTTTTCAAAACTGTTTTATTTATCAAATGTCAATTCCATAGCTACCTTGAAAGCCAACTTTCAATTTACAGTGAAACTGTTTAAAATTAATAAAATTTGTAATTACATATTTTTTACGGTTGCACAAAAAATATTGTGTACACCTTGTCCGCGAAATCCTTTAGCGTCCTCGAGATTGTCTTGCCTCGGCCGCAAGCGGCCTCGGCGACAATTTTTCTCTCGATACGCTAAAGAGTGATTTCGCGGCCTTGATATACAAATAACTATTATCGACGACTGTCAAATAATATACCCATAATTGAACCGTTTTTTATCAATTAATGACCTTCGTTACTGTTGCTAATTGAATAATATTGACAGTTCGATGGAATAATATTATTCAATCGTTATGTCAAATTCAAATCTTACCTTACAAAAAGTACAAACAAATTACTTTTAATAAGTATTTTTTTCTTCAAACGTCACAAAAGTAGCATCTTTTGTGACTTGATTCACAATAAATAAAATAAATAAATATCCATAGAAACTATACAGAATCAACAAATAAGGAGTATCTTTAATAAAAGAAACCTGTAATATCGTCCTAAATGTCACTATAACACGCTAGGTAACCTAAGAATAAAGTTACTAAATACCACCAATAGCTGTCAAATTTAATTAAATAACCTATGAATTGAGATATAAACAGAGTTTACTTTTGAGGAAATAACATATTAAAGAATAGCAGGCTTACAGATTACAATTACAGGAACGGTAATGAACATAAGAATACTTAGAATTAAAGTGATATAAGAAAAGTTTATATTGTTTTGCAGTGATTCCTGGACATATCTTTCCGCCACACTGTTAGATTTCCATCCAATTGAACAACTTCAGCGGGCGTAAATTATAATACCGACATAATTGCACACAAGGAGGATATAAAATTGCACAGTTTTTATTTAAACGTCAAAACGTGAAAATTTTCACTTCAATGTTTATTACAAAAAGTGAACAAATAAGTATCCATAGCTACAGGGCAATTGAAATCGCAAACGTAATTTACGTAAAATGTAACGTCAGTAGTAGATATTTTTCTTTAAATATCTACGTTTGAAGAAAACATATAATGTGTCATTCAGAGTAAAAGTGTCTTTGTGTGGCGAGCGTGGAAGTTTAAACGACGAGCGAAGCGAGTCGGATAAATGCACGCACCTTTACTCCTAATAACACAATATACTATTTTTTCCACATAAAAAGCCAAAATTATACTAGTTTTCTCATTTTTTAAAGTTTTATTTTCTTCTTAAGCTTAAAATGTAGCTGAATAGTCGGTTTAAAATTTTCTGTTAAATGTCAAATTACTTCAGAATTTTTTTAAAACAAATACCCAGTAATCAACGCTAACTATGTTTATGTGCGTAAACAAACAATTGTCTAAAATTTGTTAGGTTATTTCCAGTGATTTTGTACTTATATATATACAGGGTGGAAACGAACTTAATGTCATAAATTTAAGGGTGAGTAGTATGACATGTGTAGATTACGAAACTGAAAGAATTTTTTTAAAATTCGAAAAACGAAAATTCGACTTTTCTTAAGGAAACTTTTTTTTACTGCTGTTTCAATTCATATTTCATTAAAAATATAGTTATCAAAAATACATTCAAAGTTAGTTGTATAAGATATTATTCTTAATAATTAAATTAAATAGCATTTTTAACGAAAATTATTGTGTAATAGATAAAATAATGCAAATGCGTTGCCAGTGGTCCAGTGGTAACAAAAATGTTAGTTTCATGAAAACTACCCTTAAAAATAATTTTTTTTTAAAAATTCTTTCTGTTTCGTAATCTACACATGTCATACTACTCACCCTTAAATTTATGACATTAAGTTCGTTTCCACCCTGTATATATATATATATATATATATATATATATATATATATATATATATATATATATATATATATAAAAGTACAAAATCACTGGTTATTTCTGATTTTATAATAGTACAGTATGTTATTATTTGACAGTTGTGGATAAAGTATAGTATTCTATTCGCATGTAATGGCTATTACATGCTCATTGAATAATATACTATTAAACAATATTTGATATTTAACTTTCGTTTAATAGTACTGGTCATTAAAGTATTATTTTACTTTAACAATTAAAATATAACCCTATTTCAAATATTCACAAACGTACCTGGTAATATGAAATCTTTTTTAAAATGTTTGGAACAAATAACCATCGTATTGGAAACCTTTTGCCCTGTTTTAATTGCTTTGATCCACGGCAATCTACGATCTATTGATTCGTGGACACCAAACTTATTTATTATAAATACTTTTCGTATTCCAGGATTTGGAAATCGATGGTAGGAAAAATTAGTTTCTCTAGAAGCCTTTGAATGACAACTGACAACCATATACGCAACAATTTGTATTACAAATTTTCTTGTTTGCCATTGCAATTAGACAAGCTTTTATACAAAAATTCAAAACAAGAGAACACGATAAATAACAACACGCCGCCCTGACACGCCGTATCTATACTTTATAGTAAGCTTTATAAAACTGCCACCAGATGGATACGATATCTTTATACTCGCGAATTCATCAGACCGGACAGTATGTGTTATTTTTTGTTACCATAGTTTAATGGCCATCTATTGGTGTTTCCCGAACTACACCCGTATTTGATTGACAAGTAGTCTGTAGGTGCACTCTAAAATATAAATTTAAATCTAAAAGTATGAATTAAAAATCAGAAGTTCATTTTTTTAACTGAAAATATGAAATAAAATTCAAAAATTTAATTATTATTTTTTTATTAATTCATTATATTTACAAAAATATTTACTGTTATAAAATTGTGTAGCTCTCTGTCTCATTTCTTTCAACACGAATTAAACGGCAAATATCTCCACTTGTCGTACAATTAAGGTAGAGGTAGTTCATTCTTTTAAAAACCATAATTTGGAAAGCTGTTTCATGTGGTCAACGACAGTGACATATATTTGTGTATCTAGAGTATATAAATAGTAATTAATTGGTAGTATTTATCTTATATACCAAAAATAAAGAATTTTTTGTACTTACAGTATTCTTTTTATTGTAGTATACTAAAATAATATAATAATAAAATACTTCATAATGACACTAGCCTTTTTGACAGACTACGAAATAATTATTTTCATACGTAATATAACAAGTGATATGATTATCATCGATGATATTCTCGAGTGAAACCGAGCTGCAGATTTCACGAGTCCGAAGGACGAGTTGAAATGTGTTGTTTCGGTTTCACGAGTAGTATCTTCGATTATTATTCATATCACGAGCTTATATTTAATGAGAGAATATAATGAATTTTTGTAATCTAACCTAACCTAACTTTTGATATACATATTCATATTGTATTAAAACATGGTACTTACGAGTTTTATTTAATATTTCGGAGTTTGAATTATTGTTATTATTTATTTTTATACTCAAAATTAACTGTCAATGTCATAAATAAAGAAAACAAATCCCTTAGTAACGACTATAAATACGGTGATAATTTCCTTGTTTTTTATCATCGTTGTGATAAACGCGTAGCTAGGGAGATTCTGAATGTTGATTGGCGGAAAACATGTCACGTGACTAAGGAATTATATTCTCAAAGAAATGAGAAACAATATCCCCATCGTCTACTATATGCGAAACTAACATGGGTTTCTCAAATTTAATCTAGCTGTCCGAGCCCTGATAAAATGTCAGACATTTCTTTATCCATTTGTTCAAATGTCATGTCTATTGCTATTATTAATACGAAATTGAATAAATTTAATAATTAATTTATGGTACTAAAATATTACATAATTTACATGTATTTGGTGTCATTTAATGCAGATTTTTTTTATCTTTCTACTAACACAACAACCACTGTTGTCAGTCAAAACTGGGGGCAACAGTACAAAAAAAAAACTTATTTCCCATGTTAATCTCCTGTATACATCTTGATAAAAAAAAAACACCCAGTATACTCAGGTACGTTTTTACTATTTATTACATCTAACATGACCATGCCATTATAAATGAACTCATACGTGATGGACAAATTCAAACAATGATGAGCATTGTTAACATTTGGAGGAGTTCTTGTGCCCATACTCATAGCTGTCGAAAATTAAAATATAAAATACAAACACCATGTAAGTATGTATTTTACAAAATTTATTATAAATATTCTCCACCAATTTCTAACAGTTTATTTATATCTACAATCTTTTCTCTCGGTTTTCCTATTTTCTTGCCTTGTTCTTGTTCGTATGAATCGATTTTTTGCCAGCCTTTCCAACTTACAAACTGTATATTGTTTTTCTTTATAATTTCCTTTACAAGGTCATAACCAGGTTTAGATGTTTTCAATATATCTTTTTCTAATAAATCCTTAATAACATTGTTTGCAATTTCGAAAGAATTGGACATTGTTGTTAATATTACTCCTGTAGGACCAGTTGCTAACCATCCAGCAGTATATAAACCATTTTCAACTCTACCAGCTTGGTGTACAACCACTCCTTTGCGGGCATCAAACGGAATAGTTCGATCAACATTAATAGATTTGTAACCAATAGACCTTATAGCAAGATCACAACCTATTTCTTCAGTTTTATCTGTTAAAACTGCCGATTTATTCATCAAATTATCACCTACTAAAGTATTTATCCCAAAAGTAATTGATTCTACTTTATTTATGCCAGAAAATTTTAGGGGTGACCTAAAGAATTTTGGTATAAAGTACTTGCTATTTCCAGATGAATTTTCTGTTTTGTTTATACTGTTCAACATCAATTCTGTGATTCTTTTTTTGGGGCGTGGTAAGTTGGGAACCAAATTCGGGATGTCCGCAAAATCTTCTTGTGACCACTTGGTGTGACAATTGGGAAGTTTGAGCATTTCACGTAGTTCTTTAATGGTAAATGCTGCCTGTAAAGGTCCTCGACGGCCAATAAGATAGATTTCCCGAAGATTGCTGGTCATGATAGTTTCTAAAGCGTATTGCGTGATATCCGTAGTCTGAAAGAAAATATTAAATAATATACATATATTGTAGAGTGGAATGTTTTTAATATTAGACACAATTGATGAATTTACATCATTTTCCATGAAGTGGATTTGAAATTTATCATGATGTGAGACTCAATGTTAATTTGCAATACACTGTAATATAGTGTGCAAAATAATACAACATTAATAACCGGTTGCACCAACTTAAATTTTAAGCATTTGTTAAAATCACAATACAATATGTATACACTTCTGTATTTGTAAAAATATCTAATCGAAAATTTATATGCATAAACTTAACATACGTAGCAGCATTTTTATATATAAATAATAAGCATATCACTTCCGGTTTAACAGGATATGGTATCAATTTTCTTACATTAAATGGTACACCTGTATATTTTCACATTTTTGAATTCCATATTAAATTCTGAATACAATAATGTGCCTCAAATCAAATTTTGCGGTATATCATTGTATTCAGAATTTAAGGTAGAATTAAAAAATACATACATACATAAAATCACGCGTGTCCCACTTAGTGGGTTCGCACAAACCCGATAACAATAAGAACAACATCAACATCATACAACAAATCCTTACTCTTAACATATTAAAAAATGTAAAAATATATAGGTGTTCCATTTAATATAAGAAAGTTTATATGTTTATCATTTATGCATAGAAATGATGCTACATATGTTAAATTTGCGCATATAAATTTTCAATTACATACCCTTATAAATAAAAAAGTTAATAGGTATGGCCCACTTTCTGTGGACACCCGATATAATAATGGGGTATTCTAATAAATTTTATTTATTTTCTGAAACTTTCACATATTTGTATTATAAAGCTAAAATTTTAGTTCTTTTTCATTCAATATGAGGGAAATATGAATTTTTAAATATTATTTTAAAACTTGAATTTCACCGGATGTGACGTAGGAGCTGATAATTTTTAAGAAATATATAGAATTCGAAAACTTATAAACACAAAATGTAATAAAAGAACGCGTACAAGACAGTTGACATCGCGTCGATGAAAGAAAAATTGCTTCCTGTTAACAGGGCCTCGATTTTGTAACTTTAAATTTTACTGGATTTTAAATGGGGTGTTCCAGTGTAGTAAAATTTAAAAGAAAAAATATTATAATGTTATTAACTAGGTTGAAAAACGACCGAATTCTGAAAAATAAACTCAAAATTGTTTTATTTAATATGATTTTCCATGTGTTTTATTTCCATTCGTTCTACGACATATGTAATGACGTTGACGTACTTGTCTGCTTGTGGAAACAGAAAAAGCAGTGCGTTTACCATTGATGCTTTCTCGTTTCTCAGCTGATCTTTGTTTGTGTTTCTTGCTAGTTTTGATATTTTGCTGTAAGAATGACAGCAACCAAATTCTTAACTAATAATACTTTAATATAGTTACAACTAAAATCCACGGATAACAAAAATAAAACAAATGAAAGTCATCCAAAACAAAATAGCATCTGACACTGTGAACAAACCAAATCTCATTCCCCTTACTCGCTCACGTATTATTAAGGTCGCCGTCGAATACAGTCCAATCTTAATTCAGTTTGTTTGATTGAAGGAATTCATTAAAACAAATGCAGTTTTGTTTATTGATTTTGAGAAATGTAAATCTAATGGTTGAACTTATATTCATTTTTTTATTAACAATAATAATATTGTTTATAACATTAAATCACGTAATAAAATAAAAAAAATGGGTCCAAAGTATGTTCGTCATATGCAGATATTTTTTTTATAATGAATAATGAAAAAAAAAAATTTAATGCAATAAGTAATTGTTATAAACCAATTGAATTACGATATTGCCCTATACTGTAATGTAAATTTAGTGCAGAGTTTTGTCGGAGCGCACTACTGGAGCTCTGCCGTCGCTCTCTCTACACCGCGCTCGCCACCACCCCTCCTCAGGTCATACCAACAAGCTAGAGAGAGGAGAGACAACGATTTCGCATGAAATCTTGTTGGCTCGGTCCGAATAGAGGCTAGCTGGCTAGCATCAGTTTTGAAATTTTATGCACCAAGTTTATATACTCTTATTATAAAATAGTTAAAACTAAAAATTCAAATCAAAACAGGCCTTCAAAATCAAAAAATCAAAGAAACGAACGGCTACTGCTTTAAGGAGGCGAAAAAATGCTCTTCTTCAACAAAAGAACTTGCAAACAAATATAAATTTGGCCAAAAAAGCAACTAGAAGAATTTTGTTGGATTCGTGTGACGTTCCCAATCAAATGCCATAAAATTCTGAAGTACTAATTAGTTTGGAAGATGGCACACATATTTCAGATGATTTAATTAATTTCGAAGATGTTTGGTGCCAAAAAAATGTATACGAAAGGTTTGTTAATACTCCTTTTGTAAATGTTTATGAATATAGTTTATATAGTGTAGGGTTGGCAGATATGTACCAATAAAATGTTCTAAATGTTGATCAATTATAACCAAAATCTAATCAGCTCTTCATATGGATATAAATAAAAGGTATACGAAATAATTATAATTTTTAGAATTGTAGTGTTCGTGTTATCGTCACACACACACACACGCACGCACGCACTCACATACACACACGCACACATCATCGTAAAAAAATGCTCAAATCGTACTGTACGGTCCGTAAACGTGACGGAAGGTGAAAACTACTCTGATATTTACGATTCTAATAAATAATTTATTTTTAATATAAAAAATTATAAATTATGTATTGCAAGTGATCCTAATCCTACGAGTGAATTTGCTTTTGAGAAAACCATAACAGGTAATAGAATTGTGCAATTAGGATATGTTCTAAAATGGGCCATGAAATTACAACTGGATCATTCTAAAATTTGCACTATGGGTCACTTATATCCGAAACCTGCAGAGGATTAGGTCTAATAAGCCTAACATGCTTCAAATGTTCAATGTATGATATTGAAATTTCTAAATACACCGAGGAATCAAATAAAGAAAAATCGGAAATAAATATTGGTTGCGTATGGGGCAATATAGCAACTGGTAGTACAAATTCGCACAAAGAAGAATTGCTTTCTATCATGAACATTAAATCTCTGAATAAGGATACATTTTACAAAATTGAACATGATCTTGAAAAGGTATATCCACCTCCTAATAAATTCACTAATAAATTTATTTAGCTGATTAATAAAAAATATCTCGGAAACATAAACTTCTGTCACATATATCAACATTGCTTTCATAAACGATATTTTATAAGCTGTGCCTAGCCTCCCAGCGTCAGTATTGGTATTAATCCCGGTTTGCTAATTATGTCTTAGCCAGATTGTAAAATTAGCCAAATTATAAAACACCTATGCATTTCACAATATGGATAGACGTTTTAATAAACGAAGAATAGCTTTCATACAAGCTAAGTGCACACGACTAGCCAGATTGTAAATCATTGTAGTCAACGAATATTTGACAATGTGGCGGTACTTTACAATCTCGCCACTTTTTATTTAGAATGCATGTTACCGGAAATCATGAACAGGAAAATTTCAAATGGGTTATTCTGCAAAAGAGATATAAGTCACTTGAGGGAATTAGATTTAGAATAAATTCAGAATAAAATTATCTATCGTTCTATGTAAAAGTATGTTTCCATTTTAAAAAAAATATACGTATTCCAACTTGAAAAACCATTTTCTTTTATAAGTAGCTGTCACTTTTGGCTCCTACAACTTTATTATTTACATATATGCTTTGCTCTTAAAATACCTTGCACAAAATACCATAGTAAATACAGCAAAAAAAAATTATGTTGCACAATTTTATAGTCAGTCATATGGCATAATTTTCTGGGGCTGATCTCCCAATGCCGTTCGCATTTTTATAATACAGAAACGAGCTACATATTAGAAATATTTATAACCTTAGTTAAAGAAGTACCTTTAAACATAGTTTTATAAAAGAAAAGTTTCTTACTCTGCCATGTTTGTATATTTTAAATGTCATTTTATTTATTAGAAAAAATAAAAATCTAATTTTAAAATATAAGAATTGTCATAGTTATAATACTAGAGATAAAGAGAATTTAGTGCTTCCAAAACAAGTGAAATTTAACTCTAAATAATCCTTTTGTAATAGGAATCAAATTATATAACCATTACCAAAACATATAAAGAACATTGATTCGTTTAATTTATTTAAAAGGAAACTAAAATATTTATTAATTGATAAATGTTACTACATTAATGAATATTATACGGATAATTTTAAGTAGGTACTTTGTTTA
This sequence comes from Harpalus rufipes, assembly GCA_951394225.1. Lineage (NCBI taxonomy): Eukaryota > Metazoa > Arthropoda > Insecta > Coleoptera > Carabidae > Harpalus > Harpalus rufipes. The sequence continues at coordinate 34,655,232 of OX596282.1, read as the reverse complement.
TTGAAATATCATGAACACTATATTTGTGACATGTATGTATTTTTGACATTCCATATACCGATGCAATTTTGGTCTTACTTGAAGAATAAATTGTTATTATTGTTATTACTATTAATATTATAGAATTATTTTTTAACTTGAATAATAGAAATTATAGGGAGCCGCGTTTTTTTTCTAGATATGTTCTTTATGTACTCGTAGTATAAATATAAACCCTAATTATATTTATAAAAATACAATTTTTCTTGAAACCAAAATTAAATACTTTTAGTTCTTGAAGTATGGAAGAATAAAAATACTGCAGTGTAAAGATATTTCCCGGCCAGTACGTACTTGACTAGCCTCCAAGCGAGGTATTATCGCTCGCGCTAGCCGTAATTTTTAAATCTTGCTCTTTGAGATTTTGGCGCCTCTCCTTGCGATTGTAGCGCTAGAGATCCGCAGCGGATTAGTTTGTCAAGCCCAATTCGACGGCGACCTTAAGGGTAAAATAATCTGTAAAACTATGTTCTTTGTAAATCTATATCTACTACGAAATTCCCTTCTCCATAAAATTCCAGTGGATTTTCCATATCACGAATATAGCGCTTTGGCCTTCTTTGTCGATCAACACCTTCCACAATGTCCATAAATTCGAAAAACTCTAAATTATCTTCCCTGTCAAGATCCATTATTTCTTTAAAAAATCAAACTGTCAAAATTTGACAGAAATAAATACTTGAGCACGTCTTAAGGTTGCTGTAATGCTGTCTCGAGTAAAGTCATTGTCAAGTCTGCGCAGTCTTACTTCATCACCGAGTAACGACTATAATAGCAGATTCAATACTTGAGCACTACACTCAAGTTTGAGATTGGGCAAAGTTTTGACACATAAATACGGGCATAACAGCTGTAGTCTTTCCATAGATCACCGCTAAGCACCGCTGATTTCATTTTCTACGTCATGAAGCGAATTGACGTCATACCATATAATTCAAATTTTTAAGCATAATTCAAAAATTCATATCTCGCGGAAATAAAAAAACTCAAATTTTCACATTTGTATTTCAAATTTATTGAAGTTTCAGAAAAAAAATATAAAAAGATTATTAGAATACCCCATTCTACAAGAATCACGAAAGGACAATTAATATAAATGAGTATAACCTTTGAATATATAATACAATACAAGAACGGCAACGTAATGTATTTAGATTAAATATTTCGAGAGAAGGTGCCATCTATTCCTCCGTATACGAATTATTTCTGAGTTAGTTCAAAAAATACATAATAGGTGGATGTTGCACAGTGTTGCCACGTAGCTAGAACAACAAGATAAGATTTTAAAAAGGTTTTTAAGTTTGCTACTGTAAAACAAGTATACATGTACATTGAAGATTCAAAATATATGTATTATATATTCAAAGGTAACTCAATTTTTCAGACTAGACGTAATAAATAAATGTCAAGCATAAACAATAGAAACGAATTCTACTGACTTGGATCAGTAAAATTTGAAATACTCTGAGAAAGAGTGAAAAAATCTCATCGAATTTGAATTCTAGTAGAATTTAAAGTTACAAATGTCATCAGTCCCTCGTACATCACAAACCAAGTAATACCGTTTTAGCGCCAAAATAAATTACAAAAAAAAACACGCTAGAAAAAATAAATTTTGATTTTTTTTTTACATTATTCAATTATTGTTTAGCACAATCCACAAAGTTTATAACATTTTTTACCTTAAATTTTATTACGTTAGAGTACCCCATTTAAATTTATATCATTTTGTTTAAACGTAGCTTAAAATTTAAATATTCAAATTATATAATTATTCTGATCAATTACTGTAAAAAAAACTGAATAACACATTATTTTTGTTGATTAGTATAAAATTATACATGAGAGTGGTAGCTTTCGTTGCAATTTTTTTCATTACTTACAGATCTGTAGTTTTGAAAAGAATACACACGACTATTAATATAATTGTTTAGATTGCAATATGTAACCTGTGTTGGAAAGGAGAGCAGCTACTAGCAGGGGACGAGGAAAACCAAGGACGACTTGGAAAAGTGCAGTGTTAAATTTGAAAAATGACATGAAATATTATCAAACAAGGCCTATAGTGCTAATTATTAGTATGTAACTTTCATTACATACGTGAATGTTTTTTAGGTAACATTTAGGCGTATATTATAATGAAATCCTAATCATTTTAAATATTATATTAGTATTGCAGCTAAAATATATAATATATTAATTTAAATTTACTATAAACATTATGACTGATAGTATTTACTCCTAATTTTAGTCCTCCTAATTAATTATCATTACTATAATTTAAATATACAGGTGTTTCCTTTAAAACAACCAGCGCTTTTTGGGCGAACTAATGACTTTACAGAAAAATGTTATATACAAAAAATTATCAAGAATAAGGTGCTAATTTATCAGTAATAACAAACCGAAAATTTGTCTAGTGGTTCTGAAACGGTAGAACAAAATTATATATTTTTTTAAATAGCACCCTATATAATTTTTTAACCCATTAGATAGAGATTTTTTCTGATTTTAACGATATAAATATTGTATAGGGTTGTATATCAATTATTTCAAGAAAAATGGTATTTAAAATTAGAAATAATGAAATGAAAAGGTCTTTACTACTAGTGTAACCTACGTAACAGACGTATTAATACATATGTATTGCATAGCCTATTGGAATATTGTAACATTATTTTTAATTTTTTATACCATTTTTCTGGAAATAATTGTTATACAACCCTATACAATATTTATATCGTTGAAATCAGAAAAAAAAACTAATAGACTACAAAATTATATAGGGTATAATTTAAAATATCATTTTATACTACCGTTTGGGAACCACTAGTTGAATTTTCGGTTTGTTATTACTGATAAATTAGTCCCTTATTCTTAATCATTTTTTGTAAATAACATTTTTCTCTAAAGTCATTAGTGTGCTCAAAAAAGCGCTGGTTGTTTCAAAGGAAACTGGTATGAATTGGTATGATTAAAAAAACATCTGTGTCGATTCTATTCAGTACTGTAGTCTTACAGATCTGTAAATCTGTAAAATAGTGGACATAAACACATCTATTCTTGTTGATTAATATAAAATTATACATACGAGTGGCAGCTTTTATTCATTTACAGATTTACATATCTGTAAGACTTACAGAAGTGAACAGAATCGACCCATAAATTTGTTATTTTATTCATTGCTTAATCACTCCTTATTTAGAGAAAATACTACCAGTCATTAATATCCACATAAATCCATTCAATGTCTTGTGTACAAAATTTGTTGATACATTAATTTTTGAAAAATAACTTATGTAACAGTTATTAATACCTTCAACATATCAATAGGTGTTAATAAAATCCTAGCTACATCTATAGCAACGTTTCCTTGTCCTATAATGATAGCAGTCTTCCCACTTAAATCTATTTTCAAATCTCTATTCCACGGTAAACCATTATACCATCCAACTATACTTCTAGCAGATATGATATTCTTTAAATTTTCTCCTGGAATGTTCAAATTTCTATCTTCGTCTGCTCCATATGTCTATAATGAACAGTTTTAGATAACATTGTTCTACGTATTAACTACAAATGCATACCAAAACAACTGCATGATATGCTTCTTTCAATTGTTCCACAGTTATACTTGATCCTAAATTAATGTTCCCTAGAAATCTGACTTTAGGGTTTTGAGCTGTTTTTGTGAAAGTATTAATAACGTTTTTTACTTCTGGATGGTCTGGAGCCACGCCATATCTAGAATATTTTAACAGTAAAGACAGAAAATGTTAATTAGATAAATATAGTTACCTTACTAAACCAAAAGGTACGGGTAATCTTTCCAAAATATCAACTTCGGCGTTTGCTACGTTTTTTATTAAATGTTGTGCAGCATAAAAACCTGCCGGACCTCCTCCTACGATGCATATTTTAGGTATTATTTGTTTCTGAACACTATAAAACCGCTTGCATAAAGTATTGTAACATATATTCATCGTACACAAAACTAAACTAGGTTAAATTTGTGAGGTTATACGAACACGAACTCATGAGCACTTTGCAACAAGAATAACTAAAAGAAAATATACTATATCAAAAATGTCCATTATTGTTTTTACATTTTCAAGTGCATAAATAATGTCTGTTATCTAGGTTAGTAGAGGGGGAAAACACGATTTGACTTTTTATAAAAATTTATTTACATAAAAATACAAAAATATTAAAAAGTGAAGTCATCTCGCTGAAAAAAAAGAAAACAAATAAATACAATTTTAATTACATATTTTGGTACACTTACGATATTGTTATATTCCATAACATGTTTTCGAATAGCAGAACTATCTACCCAGGTTACGAAATCTTCTAGTGTCCTAGAAACTAAAAAGGCAGGATCTTTCACAAGTTCTGGACCTACTCTTATATGTCCTTGTTCGATTAGTTTAGTTGCACCTTTAATTGACTCTGACATTTTATCTAAAAACTTTAATATTAGTCATAGTAAGCTTAGTAATAAAACAAAAGGCATACTTCTAACTAAAACAACTGCTAATCGCCGTCGACAAAAACAAGAAGCTGTAACACGATCTGCTAGACTTAGGTCCCATCTAGTAGCAATCAGACCTAGATGATACCTATAATAGATAATAATTATATTTAAAATGATATTTTTTATTTGATACGGTGTACATACAATTTTTCTAATAACTGTGCACTAGCTTCTGTCCTAAAAGGGTGTTTTGGGTCTATTTCTTTTATTTTCCTAGCTAATTCTCTAATATTTCTAGCTAATTTGTTATATCTAGAACAAGACATGTAAAAATTATATTCAAATTATAAAATAATACATTACTTACATTGTATAATCTTCTCTTTTCTGTATATAGTACTTTTTTAGTATTTTAACTTCATGTAAATTATTATCTGCTTCCCAAGATATAAAATCTACCTTTTTTAATAACTTTTGTTCGTGGTATTTGAGTTTTCGAACCATTTTCACGTGTTTGTCAAGCTTTTGAGGTTAGAAAAAGTTTTGTCTTGTCATTTCAAAATGTGAAGTTGGAAGCAAATACGATCTGTTCGTTTGTATTGTTCTAGAGCTGCACGGACTAGTAATTTTGTGAAAAATATATTCATTTGTGTGTTCTAAGTTGTCAGCAATGTGTTCGTTTGGGGTGCCTACTCAACGCCCGAATATTCAAAACCAGAATATTCATTCACAGAATCATTCAACACCCGAATATTCAAAACCCGAACATTCCAAAACCGAATGAAAAAGTTTAGGCTATCTGTCACTAGATATCACTACGAAAGCTAGTTCAACGCGTGTTCAATGGTGGTGCAACATATGCGTTGTCGATAATCTAGTGAACTTTAATTTGGTCAAAAGAAAGTAAGTGGACATATTACGTCTGTATTCAATCCATTCAACTGTCCACAGCAACTGTCAAAAGTGACAGCTACGCTAGTAAATAAGAGAATATATACTAAAAAACAAATTAATAAATATTATATTCCAAATTAATAACATATGTTTGGTGAACGTTTATTTTTTATCTACGACAGTGCGCTAATACGCAATTGGTACACTCAGGGGGGTGAAACTACATACAGAAACGTGATAACAAGTTTTCAATCTAGTAGCGTTTGGAAATACTTCCTGACCCTTTCATAGATGGCTTTAGTAGTACAGATTTTACAGGGATTCTCAAACTTTAATGTCAAAATACTATAAAAAGGTAACATACGTTTGAGAACTGCTGTAAATTTCCCACAATTCTCTATTGCATCGTTCGAAATTATTTGACATTTAAAACTGTTATTTGTGAATTTGTATCTTTATTGCAATATATTACTTTATTATTCAATATATTTTCGGTAAGTATATTAATTTTCATACTAGCATTATTATACGGGGGTGATATAAAATATAACAACAAATTAATAATATTTCAGAAAAAAATCACATGAAATATTTAACTCTGCAGGGTGCATACTCAACGCCCGAATATTCAAAACCAGAATATTCATGCACAGAATCATTCAAATCCCGAATATTCAAAACCAGAATATTCAAAATCCGAATGAAAAGTTTAGGCTACCTGTCACTAGATGTCACTACGAAAGCTAGTTCAACGCGTGTTCAATGGTGGTGCAACATATGCGTTGTCGATAATCTAGTGAACTTTAATTTGGTCAAAAGAAAGTAAATGGACATACGTCTGCTTTCAATCCATTCAACTGTCCACAGCAACTGTCAAAAGTGACAGCTACGCTAGTAAATAAGAGAACATATACTAAAAAAACAAATTAATAAATATTATATTCCAAATTAATAACATATGTTTGGTGAACGTTTATTTCTTTTAGAACGAGTTAGCCACTATTTGATAAGGTGATTACAACAGGTATCACAAAAATTTGTGTAAGAATACTGCCAAATGAATTTTTTAAACAATATTAGCTTACTTATAATTTATTAATTTTATTTATAAAATATCTTTTACAAATAGGAGATTTGTGTCATATTATATAGCAACTTTCTGTTAAATTGATATATGTATATCTTGAATAATTTCCACTTTTAATACTTTGATGATTTAATTGTGGAGCAAAGGAATGTCAGGAATGTAAATAAATAAATTTACTCATTTTTTTAAAGCAAACGAACACATTTTATTCAAATATATACGATCCCAGGTTCATAATAGTTAGCCAGCTTACATTTTCAAGAAATTTTCCACAAAATTCTTTCGTTTACTTCAAATATAGACTAAAAACTGTGGACCAGAAGACGTATGATAATAGCTCGACCGGCATTTAAAAGGTTTGGCTCAAGACATATGGGACAATAATCTAACAGAAGAATGTGCAGGGCTTGTGAATACAATGCCTAATAAAATTAAAGATATAGGTATTTATAAAGGCGATATAACCCCTTCCCGCATTATTAATTGATGGAGTACTTAAATAACATATACAGTTTTTGTAAGTTTAAAATCTATATTTTAAAGTAGAGGATAGAAATATCTCACCATTTTTGTAGGTTTTTATAATTTGTTTATAGGAAATGTAAACTGATTGAACTATTATGAGCCTCGGTTTGTATGAAGAGTATAAATGCCAAATTCACCCTACAAAATTGTATGCACCTCTTACAGAAAATACGTTTGTATTTGACATAAATAATTATTTCATAAAGTAACTAAAGTGAACAAAAAAAAAACGATGGGGTGCTGCTGATGAAGCAATTGAAGCTATGGAGATGATCCACCTAAAAAAATCTGTTGTAGCCAGCACAATATGGTCGTCTGTTTTCTGTAAATACCTATTTTGTATAAATTCCACATAGAATGTTTGTTGCAATAAATATATTTCCAGTAAAATTATTTCTCAAACATAATTTTCTGACATGTGCCCATCAATTATATTTACAGAACAGATTCTGTTTCCATAGTGGTGTATAGCAAGATTTATGAGACGTAATTTCTTTATAATAACCAAAATCTAATCAGCTTTTCATTTGGAAGCAAACTCAAGTATATACAAAAATTATAATTGTAGTATTGGAGTTATCGAACCTGAAAATATCAACACACACATACGCACACACACACACACACACACACACACACACACACACACACACACACACACACACACACACATACACATACATACATCAGATATAATTGTAAAAATGGTAAAATCGTATTGTGAGGACCCTAAAACGTGCTTATTCATAAGAATCTCTCCATCGATTTTTTTGACTAAAGACAAAGGTTTGTTCGTTCCGCTACCATGCATCTGCCGCAAACCGCGGAGGTGTAATTTGAATGTTAGAATTGAAATAAATAAATAAATGTCATTGTCATATAAAAATAAATATATCATCACGGCATATTACCCATTGCTGGGTGTCCCAATCTGCTTTGTACACAGATGTCGGTAATGATGAAATATTTGTACCATGCGGGTGCTTACCAGGCGTCACCTCACAGACACTCATTGCTAGCGTGGAAAGCACACCACAGAGTTCATTAATATTCGAAATAATTTTTGGCGTCGGTCGGGATCGAATCCGGGTCCTCAGATTCGCGACCAGGCACGCGGCCACGAAATTTATAATAAAGTAAATTTATTTGATAACAATAGTAAACAATTAATACTATATTTTATTGGAAATAGTCACTAAATTGTGCAAACATCGACATTAAAAATTCAGTAATTGGCACTAAAGTAATCCATTATAAGACGATTTCATACAAATGTAGTGTTGCCAACCTTATGATAATTATTATATATTATGTAAGATAATTTGAGCAAGTGTATGATGTACAATAGTAATTTTTTACGTAAAATGATAAAAAATATGTGCAAGACGAACGAACTAAATAATTCCGATGAACAAGTTTCAGATAAAACATATAATTTTGAGTGTTCTCTACAATAACTTCAGTGTCGGAGATTAGCAATATTGAATGTCAGACTGACATATATAACCTATAAAAATAAATATTCCTGTCGGTTCTACAATTTTTCGATTTCAAATAAAACTTAATATGCACCTCGGCACTGAAATTCCTTTTTATTACTCATATGCTTTATTTTCCTCGGCTATAAGAACCCCGGCAAATAAATTCCACATTCGTAATAAAAATAGAACTTCAGTGCCTTGATACATAAATAACTACTTACTGAGTATTCTTTATAAATATAATAGAACCTGAAGTATTTTCTAAAATAAATAATATGGCGGAAACGGATCGAACAGAAAAATAATTTTTAGTCATTTAAATTATTACCACGGCGATAGGCAGTAAATTGCAAAATACACCGTAGCGGAGCAAACAAACCTATTTTCCTTACCTAAAAGGTGGCGGAAGGTAATAAATGGAAGTAAAAATTCTTTTCAAAAAAATATTTGGGTGGCCCTGAAAGGGCCGATTTAAATATGTAAAAACACATTTTACATATGTATTGTGGCGGATGTGGCCAGTTTGTGGTTACTGTAAAAAAACAAAGATATATTTGTAAAAAATAATTTAAAATCAAATATACTATAATGGTAATTTTATAATACTAGCGACAGTTCGTGCTCTATGAATTTTTAGATTAACAATGTAAATGAAAAAGTTGTTTAGAATTAAAATCTACGTCGAATTTGTTTATTTTTATTGTTTTATCTTAATATGATATTCTATGTTTTTTCGCAGTACCAATAAAAAATACATTTTAAAAAAATCCTTTGAATTGAAATAATATCTGCCCTGCACAATAGGCAACGATCTCTATTCTGCGTCCTAATTACATTAGCACACTCTGCACACATACACAGGTGGCCGCATTGGAATCACAGTTGTTCAAATTTCAGGACTGGTGTTTTATAAAAAAATAATAATATGAATGAGAAGTTCAATACAATACATCAATATTTGCAAAATTTCTGATGCTTTTCATTAACTAAAAATTACTAGAGTTAGTTATAGTATCGTTTATCTGGAAAATGAAATAAAATGTGCTGTCAAAATAAATGCCTAAGGCCTGTCTTTAATAATAATAATGTTATCCCGCACTACGAGCACATTTTCATAACAAAAGCGCTTTTACGGAGCGCACGTTCATATTGTATTCTTATGAGGATTGTGCTCCGTAAAAGCGATTTTATTAGAAAAATGTGCTCGTATTACGAGCCACGCGCCACAGGTAGATGTTTAATTTTTTTTTGGAAGATATTGGCAAATACAAGTAAAAAAAATCTGATGTGGCCAGCACATTACCTTCCGTCAGTTCTATGTACAGAATGTCTGCCGTAAGCGGGCCACCATTCCTAACTTTCTTATTTGAATATATTGGGATATTTCATTAAGAACACGAACCAGGTGGAAAAATTGGAACTAAAAACAAGGGAGCAATTTTATTTCATTCGTATGTTTTTACATACGCACGTAGTTTATATAATGGAAAATAGATAATAGAACTAATATTTACAATTAATTAAACTACTATTATCCAATATGTGCTCTCCCTAAGAAAAAACAAATCTGTGATCATAACCTAACAACTACTAACTAAAGTATTTAAAATGAAAAATAATAATTAATCTTCCGCTACAATTAATAAAACAGGATACAAGCCAATATACTCTACCTAAAATAATAATAAACACTGAGAGAAAAGTCAAAATACAAGAAGAATCAAAGAAAAACTCTTAACAGCAATGATACGCTTATGGAAGTTACACAAATACGCTTATGGAAGTTACACAAATGTGCTCCCTTGTTGAAAGTTTAACGTTGGTGGTACACAACGCCATCTCTACATGATGAAATATTCCAATAGCAAAAATGTCATATTTGTATTTAAATAAGAAATATAATATTTAAATTTGAAATTGAAATAACTCTTTTGTTTTTAATTTTAAAGGCATAGTGATAATGAACTTTTATATTCAGATAAAAAAATCTTTTAAATGGTATCACTTTCAATTTAGCATTCAATTAAAAAAATGTTATTTTGTTGAATAAGTCGCGTATTTGATGTTCAATTGTTTTGCATTTTTCACCGTTAAATTTTTCATATAATATCGCCTAACTTTGTCCATTTAACCGTCTTTCTATATCTTCAAATAAGAAAGTTTGCAATGGTGGCTCGTTTATGGCAGACACCTGTACGTATTTTACACCAATTCCATACAGAAAGTTCCTTCTAAAAGATCCTATATTTCCAATACATTGCCTTCCGTCAGTTCTAGGTATTTTGTACAAATTCCATACAGAAAGTGAAAGTTTCTAACAAAAGTTTATATATTTCCAGTAAAATTATAATACAAACATACTATGTCAATTGCACTTGATACTGACATCTTTGAATCAGAATTTTCTTAATATAGTAGCTGTTTCCATGGTTATAGCATAGCTTGCTGCTTATGACATTTAATTTCTTTATAATATTAACTCTATATCCATTGAATTTGAATTATAAAATGCAATCAAATCGTATAGAAAATAAAATTTAACAGCGCTTTTTCAAGAAAAACTGCAAAATTCTTCAAATGAGGGGACTTTCGGTTGACGAATTATAACCAAAATCTAATCACGTCTGCACATGGATGTAAGGAAGAGAAATACGTAAAAATCGTTTTTTTTTTTGGAGTTATCGTAGCTGAAATTATCGTCACACACACATACAGACATCATAGTAAAATCGTATTCTAGGGACCCTGAAATGTGATTAATCATTAAAAACTCACCATCGAATTTTTTGAATAAAGACAATACCTTCTTTACCTAAAGGTGACGGAAGGTAAAAACAATGTAATATTATTAACACGCTTGCGAAATGAGAGCGCCGAAGGAAGCAATTTTTTTTATCGTTATTAACTTCCATGTATTATACAATTTTAAGTGGCTCCCATCAAACCCAAACCATAACAAATACAAGTTATCAGTGTCATGGTGGCCAGTGTTTTCAAATTTCACATGGTCAAAGTGCTTAAGTTACCGCTGCCATATATGATTAGCTTTACGTAGTCGTGCCATAAATACTGTCCCTAATACAAGGGAGGCTTATTCTACATAAAAAAGAAATCTGATAAAAAATGAATGTGATTTTATTGTTTCATAACTATTAATTAAAAAAAAAAATACTCAAAATGACCGGCTCGTTTTTTGACAAACCATAAGCGGTAGTCCAAAAGATTGAGGTCTGGACTTCCAGAGGGCCAATCTTCAACGACAATAAATTCCGGTAAATTCAGCTCTAACCAGCGTTGCGACGACTTCGCTTTGTGTGCGGGCGCTGAATCTTGCTGAAAAATCCAGTGCTTACCAGCGAACAAGGAATAATTCAATGGCTTTACAACTTGCTCTAATACTCTAATATGTCGCTCTGGTAATTTCCTGCTCGCGTTTTTACCCCTTGTTCGCAGAAATGCAACTTCATATCACCGTCATACGACACCCTCCACCAAACCATCACTGACGCTAGGTGGTGACCTCTTTCTACCTTCGGGATTTTCTCTGCAGCTTCCCGAGAGCTATGGGTATACATTCAATCATTTTGGCGGTTGAATTTTTCTTCTACAGTGAAAAATTTTTTATCCGTAAAAAGAATTTGCCGATGACTTCCGTTTGCGTGTCGCTGGAATAACATCTTAGCTCTCGTGGCTCTTATGTGACGTATGGTCGCTGTTAACCGCTGCCCTGTGCTTCTGCGATAAGTTCCAAGTTTAAGATCTTTCATGGTTCTAGCGGGGAATTTCATTTCCCTACACATGACTTTCTGATTCCGGAGTGGATTTCTCCAAATTCTCTCGCGAACAGATTTGACGGCTGCTGGATCCCTAGTTGTGCATGGTAAACAAACTTCTTCGTAATTTTCAGAAGTTTTAACAAATTGAAAATCTCTACTGGTGTTTTGTTGCACTTGTATCACTGCTACACGGTTCTTTTTAATACCCCACTCCATGTTTACTGCATGAACCAAGGAGGAACGCATTAACTATCGGTTTGAAATTAATGATTTACAATACGTTGACAGATAAAAAAACAAATGCTCAAGGCACCCTTAATTTTATTTTTATATATTTTTTTATCGTGTTTTATACTCAGGGACAGAATTTATGGCACGAATAAAGATGTGAGGTGCAACAAAAATAGAGCGACTGTATAAAAATATATTTATTTTTAAAAAATTAACCAGAATAACAACTTATGAAAGAAACTTAAATTAGACAGAAAATAAAGAAAGTTACATATTTAATACCTACTTTAATAATTATTTATAATAGATTGTATTCGTCATGTGCTTTATAGATCTCCATGCATCCGTTATAATTTTAAATAATTACTTGGAATTATTAATATTATACCTTGCAATATTTTTGTCAATGGTTTCCAACAGATTTTCAATTGTATTAAAGATCAGGTGACTATTTGCAAGTTATAGACACATATTCAAATCGGCTCATTACTCCTTTTTCTTTCACCACTCTCACACGGTTATAAACAGGACAACGCAGTTTCGAAATATGAGTTCAGCATGAAATTCTCTTTCTTATTATGTATTACACGATTTGAGTGAAAGAGTGGGTCACAAATAAAACACACTTCAATTCCAAAGAAATTTCTGTAATATTTTGAACAGATTCATATCGGCAAATTTCAAACCTACTAACCATTCCTCAGCAACAATCGTGCAAATTCATGAAAGGAAAAAAAATCATGTCGAATTCAAACCATGTTATAATGTCTTTAGCGGTGTCGGAGTAGTGGATGAAATATGAGAAATTTGCTGATTTGGCATTTTCTAACATTTAAGGAATTGTTACTACATCATGAAATAATATTAAAATAATTTTAGAAGATAGTGGGCTCGACATTTCTGAATATTTTTACATTATCAAAGTTGTTTGAATTTAATTCAAAGCACAAATTGTCTATAAAAAGAGCGAAAATAAGAGGTGTCAGAGCAGAGTTTTGTACGACGCCAAACCAAAATTAACAACGATTTTATGTGTATTATAGATTGTCATGTAGACATAGCCCATAATCATCGATGTTTGATAGAACTTTGCAGTATTCACGGCTCTCACGAAACGATTTTTTTACTATAATCTTTGTAATCAAACTATGAATCTGTAATGAGAAAAATAACATCTATTTCGTGTTATTATAATATACATACTTTATAATATTGGCACTTCGTGAAGAAAATGTAACTGTAATTGTTTATTTATTAAACAGTAAAACGGTTTATTATTCAAAAAATGTTTTAGTTCCACATATTTTCCGTAGACATGCCTGTACTGTACCTATTATCTAGAATTCAGTTATTCAATCACATCGTATATAATTATCGATGAAGCTGTCATTTTTGACATTTGAAAACGTATGTCTATTATTATTCTCATCTAAATAAATTAAAGTACACTACAATATCGACAATGCATACGTTTCGCAGTGACATCTAGTGACAGGTAGCCTAAACTTTTTCATTCGGTTTTTGAAAATTCGGGTGTTGAATGATTTGGTGCATGAACATTCTGGTTTTGAATATTCGGGATTTGAATGATTCTGTGCATGAATATTCTGGTTTTGAATATTCGGGATTTGAATGATTCTGTGCATGAATATTCTGGTTTTGAATATTCGGGTGTCGAAAACATTCCCTTGAAAATGTCTAAATAATGTATTATCAAAAATCATAACGTTACATATAAAATTAACATAAACATAACTGTCTGAATCGTTTCAATTTAAAATGACAAATGTCACAATTCGCGCGAACAAGTGAAAAAAAAATGACAAACTAACGATACTGGTGTCGCCATCTCGTGCATGGAAGCAAAACTAAAAAGGCTATCCTGGTATCTGCCATTTACGTTTCCCGGGCCTGACCAAGTAGGTATTATATTATCTGTGGGCCATAGATTAAGGAAAATATATAGTAGAAGATTGGGTATCTCCCTTATAAACCGTGATAACAAGTTTTGGTACCATCTATGAAAAGGTCAGAGAACTAAATTTGACAGCCGAGTAAGTGGCGGGAAATATGAATTCATTTTGAATTATTCGAAACTTTAGATTTTATTTCTTGAAAATGTAATTAATAAAAAATCTATTGAAAATAGATAATTTATTAAAGACATTGTCAAGAAATGTGAAATATATGTTGAACTATAATAAAATAATTACAGTACTTAATATGTTAATGTCTTTTTTTTTTAAATATATACATTTCATTCTTTAAATCAAATAATAAATAAATAACTAAAAATCTCAAACTGCACGGCGACAACTATTAAGATTTAAGCACATACTTCGCAAAGCACCAAAAATTTGAGATTATTATTACAAGAGGTAATTTTATTTCAAAAAAAAAAAATGTTACTTTAAATGTCTGCCAGAAATGCATAGCTTCATTGACCTCCTTATCGATGTTCGTCCACTTTTTAACAAATCTACCCTCTTCTATACTCCTTTTTTCTTAAAACTGACACCATATATTTCAACATTCTTTGATGAATCTTATGAAGCTTCACGCCCTTTCACCTAATGATGTAATATTTTGCTGCTCTTCTACGGTGTAAATATCTAAGAGCACCACCTTGATGTAAATTCTCCTGGTCCACTTACATAAACTATTTCTTCTATTGGGCACTGTCAACTTCTGCAAGAATGTATCTTTACTATGCAGGAGTTATCACTCCCGCATAACAATGCTAGTATGAAAACTAATATACTTACCGAAAATATATTGACTATATTGCAATAAAGATACAAATTCACAAATAACAGTTTGAAATGTCAAAGAATTTCAAACGATGCAATAGAGAATTATGGGAAATTTACAGCAGTTCTCAAACATATGTTACCTTTTATAGTATTTTAACATTAAAGTTTGAGAATCCCTGTAAAATCTGTACTACTAAAGCCATCTATGAAAGGGTCAGGAAGTATTTCCAAACGCTACTAGATTGAAAACTTGTTATCACGTTTCTAAATGCAGTTTCACCCCCCTGCTGTGGGCCTATTAACTGTCAAAAACCAAAACAAAACTGTGAATCTGTTGATCATGAATCCTTGATCCAGATATCAAGTTTGTGAATTAGAACATAGTTGATCTACAGATCAGCTTGATTCTTTAATCAGCTGATTATTAATCAACGGATTAATGGTGAATTCGGCCGTTAGTGTTTCACTTGATTATCGAAAAAGTAAGTGGATTCAAAGCAGGCAAAGATCGAGTAATATTGTTATTTTGCAGCAATGCATCAGGAAATCGAATGTTGAAACCCCTCCTAATAAACAAAGGGCTGGGTGACAACTGCTGTGTTTACTGCATAGATTAAGGAAAATATATAGTAGAAGATTGGGTATCTCCCTTATAAACCGTGATAACAAGTTTATTGTCATCTATGAAAAGGTCAGAGAACTAAATTTGACAGCCGAGAAAGTCGCGGGAAATATGAATTCATTTTGAATTATTCGAAACTTTAAATTTTATTTCTTGATAATGTAATTAATAAAAAATCTATCGAAAATAGATAATTTATTAAAGACATTATCAAGAAATGTGAAATATATGTTGAACTATAAAAAAATACAGTACTTAATATGTTAATGTCTTTATTTTAAAATATATACATTACATTATTTAAATCAAATAATAAATAAATAACTACAAATCTCAAACTACACGGTGACAACTATTGAAATATAAGAACAAACTACTCAAGGAATCAAAAATTTGAATTATTATTATTACAAGAGGTAATATTATTTCAAAAAAGGGATGTTACTTTAAATGTCTGCCAGAAATGCAATGCTTCATTGACCTCGTTACCGATGTTCGTCCACTTTTTAACAAATCTACCCTCCTCTATACTCATTTTTTCTCAAAACTGACCCATACTATTTCAACATTCTTTGATGAATCTTATGAAGCTTCACGTCCTTTCGCCTAATAATGTAATATTTTGCTGCTCTTCTACGGTGTAAATATCTAAGAGCACCACCATGATGTAAATTCTCCTGGTCCACTTACATAAACCATGTCTTCTATTGGGCACTGTAAGCCTGAAAGAATGTGTCTTCACTACGCAGGAGTTACAAATATTTCATGTTTTTTTTTCTGAAATATTATTAATTTGTTGTTATATTTTATATCACCCCCGTATAATAATGCTAGTATGAAAACTAATATACTTACCGAAAATATATTGAATGATAATAGTATATTATTAACCAAGGTAGGGAAGACTATCATTATTGACCTAGCGTCAAGATTGTATCCCGAGCTGAAAGCGAGGGATATAAGACGCTGGTCAATAATGGTCTTCGCTACCAAGGTAAATATACTATTTTATTCACTACTAGCACTTACATATTTTCTAGTTAATGATTTTTAAATTGATAATAAGGAAGCATATTGAAATGAACATTTGTTTTCAACTATTCAACATAACCCTATTATTTTACAATATCACCAACGTTACTTGATTCCAGTTTTGCCAACATACATCTATGTATTCCTATATCTCTATGTTTGACAATTTGATTTCTGAAAAATTCAGCCTTATCGTGAATTTATAGTATTATAGACCAAGTTTACTGTATAATAATATACACTTTTTTAATTTATTATATGGTTTTGGAAGTATAAAAGTTACTGTCAATATTGACATTTACCAGAGGTCGGTAATGATTACCGACCTTGGTAGGTAATTATCGGTAACCATGGTTACAATGTACAGGTAGGAAAAAACAATTTCGCTTGTCAAATAAAAGTAAATAATTGCGGTTGCTTAGGCTAGTAGTGAATAAAGTAATATATTGCAATAAAGATACAAATTCACAAATAACAGTTTTAAATGTCAAAGAATTTCGAACGATGCAATAGCGAATTGTGGGAAATTTACAGCAGTTCTCAAACATATGTTACCTTTTTATAGTATTTTGATATTAAAGTTTGAGAATCCCTGTAAAATCTGTACTACTAAAGCCATCTATGAAAGGGTCAGGAAGTATTTCCAAACGCTACTAGATTGAAAACTTGTTATCACGTTTCTGTATGCAGTTTCACACCCCTGGTTTACTGAATGGTTCCATAATTGATTTGTATCAGAAGTAGAAACATATTAAGCCGAAAGCTCTCGATTTTTAAGTTCTATTAATTGGTGACAATGCACAAGGCCATCTGCATTTAGAACATCCAAATGTACAGCTAGTGTTTTTCCACCCAATACAATAAGCATAATTCAGCCATTAGATTAAGGCATAATTGCTATTTTTTAAAATATTACGTTCAGAGTACTTATCAATTTATATTAGATAAGCTAGAAAATGAATCACTAACAGTAACTGACGCTTGGAAAAAAAATCTATTTTGGATGATTTAAATGATGTTGCATCTGCTATCGCTGATATAAGACCACAAACTTTAAATGCCTGCTGGAAAGCAACTTGGCCTAAATGTGTTGCAAACAATAAAACGAATCAAACATCGACTTTATCAACTGAAATCATTAACTTAGCACGTAAAATTGGTGGAGAAGTTTTGATACCTTTAGCAACAGTGATATCGACGAATTGCTTGAGGATCATACCTTAAGTGACAATGATATTATTGACATGACTTTCGATATTGCCGAAGAACCAGAACAGGATAGCGAACTGGAAGTAGAACCAGCCCCCCTCACTGTAAATATAATTCGAGAAGCTATTCAACTTTGTAATAAATTGGAAAATCATTTTCTTGTTAATGACACAAATTCTGAACGAGCCTTCAAATTCCAACGTGAGCTGAAAAATTATATGTCTGGATATCGCAAATTGTATAAAAAATTAGCACAATCGTCAACGCAAAGTTTAATCACTGATTACATTATCAGTGGACAAAAATCGATACAGAACGAGAGTGAAATTGACATTAATTCTATTCGTGAAGAACCATTATCGTTACCATGCAGATTTGATGCGCTGACTAAATTCTTCTAGTGATGAAAGTGATTTCGCACCAGTTCAAAAATACTGTCGAGTATTATTAGATAGCGATGATAACTGAT
Organism: Harpalus rufipes; assembly: GCA_951394225.1. NCBI lineage: Eukaryota > Metazoa > Arthropoda > Insecta > Coleoptera > Carabidae > Harpalus > Harpalus rufipes. The sequence continues at coordinate 34,636,640 of OX596282.1, read as the reverse complement.
ATATAAATGTAAAAATAATAACTTACAATAAAATTAAATTGGTACAAGTTTAAAACAAACCTATTTGAAGTTTTACATTAATTTCTTTCAGATTTTCGAACCAATTTTCCTCACTTTTTAGGCATTCTTATTATTTGAATTTTCATAAACTTATTTTAAGGCATTGCTTTAGTTTTATGCGGTTTTCGAAAAATATGGAACGTATCCCTAATTGGCGTAACTCTGTACCATTTTGGAAAATTATCTGTCACAAATAAATATTAATTTGAGTAATTAAATTTTGAACTATTGTATTTCCTTTTAAGGTAGTTATATCGTGAAACCATTTTACCCAGAATTAATTGAAATTTTAAGTAGGTACATCTCAACTGAAGTATAATCTACCTGCTCTCAAGTTTTAAAACAATTGACCACGCGGTACCTGAGATATTTGCAATTAAATTTGGCCTTTTTAACACGTGAAGAATAGGAAATGGCAAAATAAACACAACATACCGATATTTAATCGAAAAACTAGTATGTTATAGAAAATTAATTAACGGATTTTATGTAAAAATTTGAAAATTATTTACCATCCAGATTTAATTTTATTGCCGCTAGAAAATTATAATCTGAAGATACGATAAATACGTAGAATTATACTTGACAACAATGTATAAGCGTTCCAGATGGAGTATCAGTTAAGTTAACAACGCCCACTAGGTATTAGCGAATAAGAGGTGATCTTTGGTTAAAGGAATTTCAGACGTACATTCGAAGGAAACATATTTTAAATTGGTATTTTACGTGAAAAGCATTTACAGGTACCAAGGAGGACACCAACACTGACACTACCCTCCTAATTGAAATAAAAATAAGTAGATGTCACTTCTATCCGTCCGTATTTCCGTACCACATCTGTAAAAAACTCACAACAAAATTTTATATGGGAAAACAATGATTTGAAACGGCCATAATAAGACCCCCAAGACATCAAACTATTATTCAGAATTTTTTAAAACCATGTATTTCTACCCTACAGTGGCGTGCGGTCCATGAAAGCGGCACTTGCCTTAAAATTTTCTTGAAATTATATCTTCAAAATTTAAATTATTTGTAATGCAAATATTTAAAAATAATATAGATATAAAATAGATTCACAGTATACTCGTTTCTTTTAAATGGTACGTTTGGCATAATTCTAAATTTTCCATATTATTGCAATCAGCAAATCAATTATGTGTTATTACTTGCCTGAATAGATAAAGGCTCTGTTTGGAAATAGCTTTAAGTTGGCATATTCGCGAGTGAAGAAGAGGCGGAGCTAGGCGCGTGACATAACAATATGGCCAGCCTAAGGTAGTGCAAAATAATAATAATATAGTTAATATTAAATAAAAATATTGTTTCTTAGTATGAGTAATATTTTAAATTTTGCAAACTCCTCCGCTTCATCTAGAAATTATGTTTAGCATTCTCTCGAATTTTGATTTTACGTAATTCGAGCCTTTGTTTTCTTGAATCTATTAGTACTGGATTATTACAGTCTTTGAAAAATTAATGAATGGATAAGCTTTACGATTTGAGTATGTTCTTGATGCCTACAAGTTTAAATAGTATATAAAAAAATCTGGGTGTATTGCAAGATGAATTTTTGAAAGTCCGAAATTATTTGTAACGTCACAGGCTCAAGTTGTTTATCCTTCTAAGAGTTAATTCTAAGGGTATCTGCATTAGGCTATAGTTTTTTATTTAAATTCAAACAAAACAACGAATAGCATGTTTAGATCAACCGAATTGATTCGAAATTTTACAATAATAATAGATTCGGGCCAGTGACGTGTTTACATTAATTATTTTAATTACGAGTGCAACGAAGAAATTTTTCATAATATTCATTTTACATTCTTAGTTTAAAGTATGTTATAATTATTGAAGTTTATATGTCATTACAGTGGTTTAATACCCTATTATTATCATAGTTATACCTGGCAAAATATAATCTTGTTTCACAAAATGCAAGCATCACACACGCAGATTTTTGTTCGGTTCCGTTACAATTTTTAAAAGATGAGTCCATAACTTACGTCCATCAATTCAATTTGCCCTAATAATTTTTTTCGTAGAATTTTGGTTCCTGTTTTCTGGAAATTATGGAAACTAATTTCTGCGTGGTACAGACGTACCTACAGTAAAATTTTTGATAGATGTCCGATCAAGGTAATCTACGAATTGTATGAATTCAGATTTTTGCTCCGCCCATTCTGACAAAGTCAGTAGTGTCGTTTGCTTAGTTTTTATGAGGGTACATAAGATACTACTGTTATTTTATTGTTAGAAAAATATGTTACAATAAAAGCATTTAAAATTCAAAAATAAATCAACTGGTAAGTTTATTAGCAAATGTAAAACCAAATATGTGAAAAAAAAGATACTGAAAATAACGTTATTCGTACGGCTATGAATGAAGGTAATATATCTGAATTAATAAATAAACTTACGTTACAGAGAAAGTATTATCAACAACGAACATCGTTTTAAAGTGGAATGTCCTAACTTAGTCGAAACAATATGAATTTTTGAAAGACAAACGTGTGATATCCATCCTTATCGCACACGCTTATAGACTGCAAAGGAGAGAGATAAATATATGCCAATTTGTTAATTCGTTCATGATACAAATAACCTTGATCGGACATCTTTAAATAATTTTACTGTACATTCGTCAACGCAACAAAAACTTGTTGAAGTTTTAGATTTTGTTATTAGTACTTGAAATTTCACTCCACTCATGATTTATTTGTCATATAAGTAACAGAAATGTTGTATTCGCCGCTACCTTGGTTGGAACTTACTACCTCACACTAGTTCATATTTTTGTCGCCAGACGTCATATTGCTCTATTTCACTAACGAATAGGCGCATATGCTCTGAGCCCAATATTAGCTGGACGCATGCGTACTTCAATATCTAGCTTGGGTCTTTTACTAGCTAAACGGCTGTACAAATCTAACTTCCATTATTGTTAAAATTATTTATACAGTTTGGAAAGTGTCATAAAGTTCGTATAATGAAGTATATAATTTGAATAAATAATAAATTGAAAATATTTTTTAAATTAAACAATATATTCTTGTGAAAATATATAAATATGCATATAATAAATTATTTTGGTTTCCATGCATGTACTTTAACAGCTTTCCGTATGATAAAAGACACGGCACGCCAGTACTTCCCTATTCTATTATGGAAAGAAACCATTAGTTTTTGGTGTAAACCAGATAACCGGAAGTGGCACTTTACTTGAAGCTCAAATTAGTTTCTCCTAAAAAATAGCTTTAAATGTTTACGTTAGTACAAAAATTATTAAATTACTACAGGTATGCATTAATACTTTTCCTATATTTTTATAGATAAATTTATAAAAAAATATCCCTAAAAACAGTTCTCCACAGTATACAGTCATTAAGGAAGTAACAAGCTCGTGGTTATTACAAAGTGAATTCAAAAAAATGGACGCCTTATCGTAAGTATCAAAACTTTAAGTTTGCTAAAAATGAATGACTACAGACAAAACATAAGGGAAAGGAGAACAGGTTGACTGCAGTCCAAAAAACTATTTAAAGCGCTAAACAAAACCCCAGATATAATATCTTAATAAAAAAATATAAACCCATGCGCTTAAATAATTTACAACCCTGAAGGATAATTTTTCCCGTTATTATCGTAACAAATCAACAATAAAAACTATACCCAAAAATAGAATTTGCCAACACGAAGAAAAAAAAAGCGTAGAAAAAATTAAACCGGTTGTCAAATAGGAAACGTGTCCAAACCGTCAGGATAACACAAAAATGGCCGCCAATCTAACCATTCACACCACGTACAGACCAGAAGGATTAAGGATAGGAAGGTCAAGGGATAATTTGAAACAGAACTACGTAATAACTGGCAAACGTAACAAAAATTAAATGTGTTTTACTAACACAAGGGACCTAGAGCCGCCAAGGTTAATTACATCGGAAAATTTAAATAGAGTATTACTAAAATATGGTAAAATACAAAAATGAATGTGTTCGATGACACAGGGAATCTGGAGCCTTAAATGTCAACTAGGCTCGGGCGAAGTGAAACAGAAATTACTAAAAAAAAATCTACTATGAGTAGTGAAAAACTCAACAAGAATTTTGAGATAAAATAATAAAGTTAAAGTAAAGACAGGCCCAAAAGCTTTTAGCCAAATGTGACCATCAATAAAAAACTTTGCAACAACCATAAAATAGAATAAAATAAAAAAAAATCGAGTAACTCTACAAATAGCTGCTGCAGTTTGACACAGAGTTAAGAATATATACATTCTCCAGCTTCGACTCCCCTAAACCACAAGCGACAAACTTCTTATACCCGAAGCTAAACCCTCATAGTTAAAATATGTGTATTAATCATAAAAATCTATTACCAGTAACAATAAATTCAAAATAAAAATTAGAAGAAGATAAAGATAGTAATAGGAACTGAAACAATTTAAAATAGAACCGTAAAACATTTGAATTTAAATAATGAAAGTAATATTTCAAATAACATTTTCAAGGTGTCGTTGGCGCCGCAAAAATGAACAGGAAGCTTCAACTGCCTAAAACTATTATTTAACTTTTAGAAATTTAGGGAATACGAAAAAAATATAATTTTTGGAATCGTGGTATTGAAGTTATGCGATCTGAAACTTTCGTCACACATACACAGACACACATACATATATACAGACATCATCGTAAAAATGGTAAAATCGTATTATATGGACCCTAAAACGTGCTTATTCAGTAAAAACTCATCATTGAATTTTTTGACCAGACAATACTTTCCTTACCTAAAGGTGACGGAAGGTAAAAAATTTAAAAACGAGAGGTATTATGTTGGCCACATCAGATTTTTTTTATTCTTTTTCTTATTTATTTCACACTTCACCCAAATAAATAAACGTTACAATATCACACTTTCTCACTCTTTTATATCAGATCACTTTCAATTTGAGAATAGCTCCAAATGATAAAGTGAAAATTTTTCACTGCATATCACTTGATTGAGTATTGGCCCCATAATCTCTTATCCATTGGACCTTTTACATTTTTATTGCACCGTGACGTAATTTTTCAATACACCACGTAGTGAAATTTTTATGAACTAGAGATGAGTAGGCACCATGTTGTCAAGTAAAATGATTAAAAGGACAAGCATTTATTTTTGATAAAAAAATATTTAAACAAAACAAAAACTGAAATTATTTTGACTTTGTAAAGAAATTATTAATAAAAACAAAACAATTTATTTAAAAATAATAACAATAATTTTATTCTTGTTTGTAACTTTCTTAATAAAAAACTGGCAACTACGCAATTATCTGTCACTTTATGTGGTGTTTATTTCGCGTCTTTAGAACATATTACCACGTTTCTGATTCCCATTTACCCGTCCTCTCGTCTTGAAATATTTATCATCACAAACGCTTTGTGTGAATTTATTTAATATAGTTACATTCTTATTTCCGCCATTTCAAATTTTGCTTGAAATATATCTGGCCTCTTCTATGCGCAAACAAACTACTGCGCACTACATATATGTCATTTTTTCTCTATCTCTCTCTTTTCATGTAAAAGGTCCATAGGTGAGATATAAGATATTTTCCAAGAAAGTGAAAAACAAATTTGAGCCTGCAGGTCAAAAAAGGGCGTAGATGGTATCAAAAAATTGGAATATGCAAACGATTTGCCGTACCATTAATATTACACTTTTACACTACTAAAAAAAACTTCGTAAATTAAACATCCTTTAAATTAATAATCCAAATCCCCAATTTGTCTATACCTATCCTATAGGTATAGATACAAAAATTGAGAAAAACAAACAAAATGAATTAAACTTTAAAATAAAAAATATATCTAAGCTAAGCAGGGATGTAAAATCGTAAATCCCCAAATAATTTTTGTTTTTTGTAATTTGGTTTACCGTAAATTACCAATAATTTACCAAGAATTTGAGAAATACGCAATATTTACGTGCAGTTACTTATCCATGATTATGCGGCGCGGAACACATTGGAATGTAGAGCGAATATGGGATGATCTTTTCTTAATCAATGGTAACTAAATAGCCGTCAATGTCTCTACTGACAATACACGTTAGATTTCCACTATCCACCTACAACCTCTATGCTAATACTCAAAAGAAAAATGCAAAAAATACAAATATAAATCTAATATCAGTGAGAATGAGAACACTTCCGATTGATAAATTCACTTAAATCAGCTTTATTTTTTGCTATACAAATTTTAAAACATGGTGTATGCCATTTTTTTGAAGAATAATATTTTTATGTTAAATGTTTGACATAACATTTGCATACCATCATATCACCAAATGATACCATCCATATTTTAATACATATTTATTATGATTTTAATTTTGTAATTATATAAAGAGGATTTATTTGTAAATTTCTAGACACACAGTAATTTCTATTCAGTAATTTCCTAGTAATTTCTTGTTAATTTAAAATTATTACGGTAATATATAATTTTAAACTATCCGGTATTTTTAAATCGGTAAATTACCATGCTTATTTGCCAAAAAATAAATTACGGTAATTTTACATCCCTGCTGCTAGATCATATACGAAATACGAGTAAATCTAAATTGTCTTTAGACAGCAAACTACTAATATTTATAAGAGTATAAATTATATACTTATTGATGTAAGGCTACTTTTGCGGAAAATAACATGAATAACTAAAATTCTCGAAGTTTCTAAATTTTTATTGTGTTTTAAAGTATTCTATTACATCATAGTGTTAATATTATTATTTTGTCATGGTTTTTCTTATTATATATAGTCCACTAAAGTCTGACCAGATTTATTATCTCTTAAAATCGTAAAGATAATTTAAATTATGTACAAAACTTTCATGTATTATAGCTATATAAACATTTTGTTTTGGTAACAAATAAATATAAAAAATATAAAACTTAACGTTAGGTTAACAAAAGAATATAATTTTTAGTACGATTAGTTTTTTTATTTTTTCCTAAATACTGTTCATATCTATGACTCAATTTGATACAAAATTGTCGTAGTTATAAATAATAAGTACATTATTTACGTATAAAATGAGGAATAACCTGATCGATATAACCTTTTCGACGAATAAAGGCATCTTAAAATTCTAACTTTACTAAAACTTGAATTTAGTAAGTATTTGAATTTTTAAACGTTATATTTTGATTTCTATTAATTTGAGACTTTTAATTCGGCTTGTATCAAGTTTACTTCATTTGAATGGTGCATTTCTAAAACTATTCGTAGTCTTAACGCCCCCTATGTTCGTTTTTGTGGTACTTGACGTTGTTGGCTTCATAAACGTAGACCCTGAACCTGGTCGTGGTGGTTTTTGATTTGCTAGAGACCCAGAAGGTATTCTTCTCAAAGCTGATGTTGTTGTGTTTGTCTTTGGTTGTTGCAATACATTATTTACAGGGCGTTTAAGAGCCAGGGATTTAGTTACAGGTTTTTGGGAGACACCAGACTTTGAAGGCATTTTCTTGATGGTGGCAGTTGAGGTCGCACTGTTGAGGGATGAGCGAGAAGAGACGAGACTTTGGCGTGAATTTGAGCGGTTGATATTTGTACGATTGTTGCTAATTACGCTTGCCTAGGAAAAAAAAAATTAATTGGTAGAGAGTTCAAATGCCACTTTAAATGTGTACAAAGGTTTCTGAATTTCAAAGCTACCAATAGGATCTCGGTAAATATGAGATACAACTTCGGTTAAATAAGACATTTTATGTGCCATTGAGAGGCCATCTTAGATGTGCTTTTCTTCGCCAAAAATTCTTATAGCCTACTAAATAATGATGAAAAGAAAAACTGAATTTCAACAAAAAAATTATTTTTAAATAACTCTTCGATAATAATTTGTAATCTAGAATAAATGTTCGAAATAAATAAGTTAGATATTTTTCTTGTTTAGTGGCTAATGAAAATATTATTTCTCTAGGTCAATTTTGGAGGTATAAAAAGTGCTTATATTTTTAAATGAATTCAATTTGATTTTTACTTCAAAAATAAATCTTAGTTTTTGCTCTCTTTTAATAGGTATTAAAGGCTATTGTGTTTTAAATTTGTTTTATAATTAAAATCTTAGAGATTTAGCCTTTGAAATCCGCACAAGTTGTTATATTTTTATAAAATTTATATATTATTTTAGTATACTCTGTTCCGCTTCACCAACTCAGTAGATGGCGCTGACATCAGCGATAGTTTTAAACAGATGAAATTAAAAAATGGCTATTGCTATTTTTGACTTGAATTTCGACATTTTCATACCTAATTTCTGCCGTTACATGGCATACAAAATTAATTTTGCTTATTAATTCAGATGCAGAATTTCATGCTCTATAACTTTTATTAGAAGCCTTTTTACATATAATAATTAGGGAAGCAAGAAATTAGGAAAGTCTGATTTTACATGTTAAAGTCCTATGCTCGCCTGTGCCAGTCACCATCCTGTATATACATTGAATTTGAGTTTATTTACATTTGCTGTTATTTGTACAAATTATATTCACGTAATGATATTTTTGTTATAAGCTGTACCGAGGTTACTTGGGAACAGAAACAATATTTGGGTAGGCAACGTCCAGGGCTGCCGAGAGCCGGGTGCAGGGGGTGTAAATTACCCGGGACCCGGCCTCTACCAAGGGGCCCGGAGCAAAAAACATATATTATTTTTAATAATAAAATAAAATATTTTACTAATATTTTTAAAATAAATACTTTCTCCATTCTCCGTTTTATTAGATACTCTCATGGCAAATATTACAAGACGATTTACGGCAATAAAGAAAATAAATTCATTGTTTGATATTCTTTGGAAGTTTTCTACAGAAACAGAAAATTAAATTCAAGAGAAATGTAAAAATCTTCAAAGAAAGTATCAAATGTATTATTATTATATTAAGAATATTTTGTACAATTCCTGTAACAGTGGCACAAGCTGAGCGTTCTATCAGTTGTCTCTCGAGGATAAAAAATGTGTTACGTTCAACAATGTACCAAAATCGTTTATCAAATTTAGGACTTTTGTCAATTGAAGCTGAGTTGGCTAAAAAATGTGATTTTTCTGCAATTATTGATTTATTTGCTAATCATAAATCCCGGAAAGCACATATAATAAATTTAATTTCATTTCTTTTTATTGCATATATAATTAAATAAAATAAAAAAATTATATACCTTTAACAAATATTTTTTTTTTCTTAAATCATGTTTTTATTCCATTATTCGGGTAGGGGCCCGTAAAAGTCAGAATACCGGGGCCCGAAATTTCTCTCGGCGGCCCCAGGGCCGTAGACGTTGCCAGCAACGTCTACTTGATCCGCCACAAGAAATAAAAGGATTATCTGGCCTGTGCACCATATCAATGTTGAAGAAACTATTAGGTATGCAATTTTATTACACTTGTGCCAACACAGGACATAATTCAATATAAATGTAATATTGGATACTGTTATAGTCTTGATACAAATAAATGATATACTTATTTCTAAAATTTTCCTTTACCTGTGAGTCTGTTTTTTTCAGGCTAGCACTTCTTCTTGGTATGACACTTTTTTTCGTATCTTCCTTTGTTTTGTTGTTCTCTCTATTATTATCCCTGGTGTATTTCTGGACTAGTGATTGTACTTTTTCATTCTGGGGGGCTCTTACTGGTTTCTGGGGCTCCTTGATAATCAATGGAGGCTCGCTGCTTGCAGTGGAATCTACAGTACATTTGCTCTCCAAAGAAGAAGTTCGGACAGGGCGATGTTTGTAGTCTCCATCAATCAAATCTAGAATGATGAGAAATTTGCTATAATGAGGGAGTTTCCATGTTTTTTTTTTATTTTTCTAACAAATTAATAATAAGTACCAGAGAAAAAAATGAATAAAGTTATTGAAAATTGATTGTGACGTAATAGTCCGCGAGCCAGCAACAGATTTTCATGACCAAGTTTCTCTCGGGCGATAACTTGTAAAATGCTTCAGAGAGTTGTATCATGAAGCTCCGTGAACGTCAGCTGCGGTTCGGTGGGTGGGTTAAGCAGCGGTAGCCTCCCACGCACGTTGAACAAAAAATGAATTTTAATCATTTCCTCCCGATTGAAAATTTATCAAATTATAGCTAATCCAATATCTTAAAGAAAAAAAAAGTCAGCTGACTATAAAGTGGTGGATAATACGTCAGCTGGTCATACGAACATGATAAAAAAATATATATGTTCAGTCATTTCTTCTCAATTGAAAATTTGTCAGATGACAGTTTATATGATATTGTGAATAAATAAACATGTCAGCTGGCTATATCTCGGTGGGAAGATTGTCAGCTTATGCTCTGAAGGGTGTAACGCAGGAGCCAGACAGGAGCATCTATCGCCTATTTAAATGCACCAGCTGACGAGTTTTCCCTCGGCATATTGCTAGCTGATTTTTTTTTTATTACTTACAGGATCATATTAACTATCAGCTTACAAATTTTTATCCGGGAGGAAATGACGTATCGAAAGTTATTCGACATTATGCTTCATGCTCTAACTGAATGATATAATCTTTTTACCTCTCGCTAAGAGAGGTATTGCATTCATGCCAAAAATCGCATATCCAGATTTTATTGAATATGCACGTTTTAAGGTCCCTACAATCCGATTTTAACATTTTTACGATGATGTCTGTGTGTGTGTGTGTGTGTGTGTGTGTGTGTGTGTGTGGATGTGTGTGTGTGGATGTGTGTGTGTGGATGTGTGTGTGTGGATGTGTGTGTGTGGATGTGTGTGTGTGTGTGTGTGTGTGTGTGTGTGTGTGTGTGTGGGTGTGTGTGTGTGGATGTGTGTGTGTGGATGTGTGTGTGTGTGTGTGTGTGTGTGTATGTGTGTGTGTGTGTGTGTGTGTGTGTGTGTGTGCGTGTGTGTGTGTGTGTGGGATGTTGGAAGGACGGTTACTCAAAAACTATAAGACTTAAAATTTGTTTAACAACGTATTTCCCAATCGGACATTCATGGGAAGATCTGAAAAGGTTTTGGTAATAATTGGACAACCGGAAGTAGAAGATTCTTGAAAAAAAATCTTCTAAATATTATTTTTTGAAAATTTTTCGTGGTAATATTAAAGAAAATTAAATTCTCTATCTGATACATTTAAATATTTTATTATATATTCCATAGATTTAGAGATAAAAGAAGTATAATATATAAAATGATCTGTTGTAATAAATTTGACAGCCGAAAGAATGCCATGAAAAATAGTTGATAATTTAAATTATTTGTAACTGACAGATAAATGTCAGTGTCAGAAATAATTAGTAATGAAAGAAAAATGTACTTGGAGAATCCCTTAGTTCTTGATCTGTGACTATTATGGAGATGACAAGTCTAGGTTGAAGGACTTAAATTTGTTTCAAACATTATGGGACAATGTACACCAGTACTATAGACTAGAGTAACTTTGAATTGCGAAAAAGCTATCAAATTCTTCTCAAGTAAGTTGTAAATATTGACAAAATTACACATCGATATAAGAATAATCGGAGTGCAATCTATCCGTCACTTTATTAAAGGGAATTAGTGTTATTTAGATATAACATGTATGAAAAAATAAAATGTAAAAGAAGATATGTAAGAATAGATGCACAATCCATATATACATTTTAGACCGCCCAAAATTAATGTTTTTACTAGAAGAATATGAAGAGAAAGTAAACAACGTTGTTCGAATTGAAAATTGCAGTTACCAGCCTAATATTTATATATGGTAAACTCTACTTTGTAATTTATTGTAACATAATTTATGGTAAAATATCTTCATGTTGAGACATGCTATTATTGAATAATAAAGAAGTTTATACGTCATAGATTTATATGAATATATTATTTGTATTTATAAAAATATTCTTTGCTTTATGCATACAGCCAGGTAAAATATACGGCGAGAGGTTATGTGCTGGCCACATCAGATTTTTTTATATATTTTTTTATCATGTTCGTGTGACCAGCTTACGTATTATCCAACACTTTATAGTCAGTTGACTTTTTTTTTCTTTTAAGATATTGGATTAGCTATAATTTGATAAATTTTCAATCGGGAGGAAATGATTAAAATTCTTTTTTTTTTCAACGTGCGTGGGAGGCTACCGCTGCTTAACCCACCCACCGAACCCCAGCTGACGTTCACGGAGCTTCATGATACAACTCTCTGAAGCATTTTACAAGTTATCGCCCGAGAGAAACTTGGTCATGAAAATCTGTTGCTGGCTCGCGGACTATAACGGCCCTACGAGAGATACTACAGTCCGACCAGCAAGCTGTGGGCGATTAGTTTGAATGCTCAGTAGCCTGGCCTTAAAATTGTGATGGGGATTTTATTCGCTTGCTAGCAGCTGATTGTCTCTACGTTGTAATCTCTAAGACCGTCTCAGATGGCTAAAAAATCTACAAATCTTATTTATATATCAGCATTAATAATATTAATGAATATCAACATTTGTATGAATCAGAGTTTAATACGGAAACGTTTGTCACGTAGGTACTGTGTATATATTTTAGTTCACGAAAGATGACTATTCAAGGTCGTTTACAAGCCGTCTGATATTTTACTTGCAGCTAACTTAACAGCATTTGGTATGCATAGGTGTGCAATATGAAATATTTATGGATACATTTTAACTGAAAAAAAAGTGATCTACTTGAAAATTATGTTCCTTTTTAAATAATGCCTTTCTCAAAGATCTATGTTCTTTACCTACGTTTTTGAAAAATACAAAAACATAGACTTGACATAAACCATGGAATAATAATTTGATTTAAACGTCATCACTGAATAAATATTAGCTCAGAGGCCAGTGTAGTAGATAATTAGATATCTGTAACTCTACAACATAAGTCATTATTATTTGTAGTGTTAGAAAGTAATGTCATCGTCACTATTTACGTATATCTGTCACGTAATAAATTACATAGACATACGTCAAGAAATCACATGAAATGTTGCTAAACTACTGCTGTGCAGTGTATTATTTCTTCAAATAAGTGACCTTGAATAGCCATCTTCCGTGAATTCAACTATACTGTCGTAACTATCTTGTTTCCACTTCAATGTGAGTCAGAAGCAGAATGACAAAGAAAGGAGAGTGAATACAGCGTCAAGTAAAATCACGTAAACAGTGACATAATAATCAGGGATGATGTAGTGGACACGAGTCCACAAGCCAAGGTGGCCCATGGGATACAAGCATTTATTTTTTTAAGACGGAGGAACGAAAATATTTAATACTACTAAAAATTCTTGGGGCATGCACGCATGCTTTGTTGTTATGTTTGTTTGTACTTACCTTGTTTTATCTCTGTCAATCGTTTATAGATTATTTTAAAGAAGCATACTTCAAATAAAAGATGCGTGCAATTCATTTTTCTATAACTTTTAATTGAAATATTTTTCTTTAATACATAAACGATTGACAGAGATAAAACAATGCTAGTCAAATGCTCGCTAATTACTCTTAATCACTTGTTCATACTAGCGGCCAATGACTTTTTGTTTGTTTTTGGTTTGCAGGTTTGCACACGTGCACATTCACTCCTTGCTACGCCACTGCGTATAGACATAACAACAAAGCATGCGCGCCGGCAACAAGAGAAGAATTGGGGCCGTGACATCACGACAATATAGAATAATTTTTAACGTCAGTTTTTTAATAAAATACATTATAATTAACAGGCGAGAATAGCCTTCAACGCCCTTAGGAAAATATGGCATCATCCCAGTTCTCACGGAAGACGAAGACAAAATTATTTAAAACAAACGTTTTGAGTGTATTATTGTACGGGGCTGAAACCTGGATAGAGAGCAAACACTACATTACGAAACTCCAAACGTTTACAAATAAATGCCTCAGATACATCCTAGGCATATTCTGGCCGGAAAAAATATCCAACGAAGAGTTGTGGAAAAGATCCAACATAGACAAGTTAGAAAATATTGTAAAGAAACGTAAATGGCAGTGGATAGGGCATACTCTAAGGAAACCGCAGGAAGATTTAACTAAACAAAGCACTAAGCTATGACATCACGGGAAAACGGAATGTTGGAAAACCAAATGATACATGGAAGCGAAACCTAAATAGAGAACTAAAAATCAAGGGCATGTCATGGAATGAAATCAAAATCAAAGCTAAAGACAAAACAGCGTGGAAAAAACTAGTACATGACTTCACAATAGAAAACAAACCGGACTAAGAAAAAGAAATATACAACAGGATACAACCCCGATGCGTGTGGCTAGCAACGCACCGTCAAAACAGGGATTAAGCGAAGAAACGCCGTTAAGGCGCATCTTGCTCCACTCGGGAGCTACGAGCGAGAAGAAGAAAAACAGCAATACAATTTCAATACATACTATAAATAAATATATCATCACGGCATATTACCCATTGCTGGCTGTGCCAATCTGCACATACTATAATTTAATAATAATAAATTTTACTATATTTATTCGTTCGTCATTGTTCATACAAGTCAATAATGTCGTACCTGATGAAGCTCCTTGGCTAGGCGATTCGCTCATCAAACTCTGAGTCTCTTCGAAACCTTCATCGTTGTCGTGTTCTTTGGCTTTGGTTTTTGGAGTTTCTGTAGTTGTCGTTTCCTTGGCAAGTCGAAGTGCAGCACGCACTTCCTCCTGGTTGATACCCGTTTGATTCCTAGTTCGAGTTTTAGTGGGTGAATCAGAAGACTTTAGACGATCCTGCCAGTGCTTAAGTCGGGATTCCTTGTCTTTTTCTTTATCTTCGTGAACCGGGTATGAAGTAGAGACCTTGACAAGAGAATAATTTATTAGAATATAATTTAGTTCTAGTTGATCTAATTTCTTGCTTTGCATAAGTCCACATTGAATAATATGGGCATTTGTCAGAAAACTGAAAGATGATTAGGTAAGGGATGAAATGATTGGATATTGGTAACTTAGTCTACAGCTCGTCCATATTAGTACTACACTTGAGTTGCGCAAAAAATAACATGCGAGAATTGTAGGTAATTGATCATTATTTGTACATTTGTAGAAGTTTAATGAAGGGTGTAATCGTACACTTGAAATATGATAGAAACAGAAAAAAATATTATAAACTTAAGGTAGTTTGTTTATATAGTGATCTTATGGCCAATTGCACAGCTTATAGTTAAAGTCTTACCTATAGGTTAACAAAAACAGTGCGTGTCGAAATTTTAACAGTAATATTTAGCAACTCATTTGATATTTCGTTTCGATACGATTTTGTCAATTTAACCAATAGTTAAAATTCTACTTAAGTGGTGTAACTGACCATTAATATAACATAACAAATGAAGAGCTCTTGGCAAAAACAACCTTAGTTTTTATGAAATCGAGGTAATCAAAGAAAAAACTTTGAAGCTTCCTTGTTAAAGATTTCTGTAATATACCTAATTTAACTCAGGACTATTAGAAAATTATTTATTGAACGTTAAGACTCAGATAAATGTTAGCGGCATTTTGAGTTATGCAAGTATTATGTTTATTTACTTCTCTCTTTAATCTTTTAATTTCAGCTTTATATTGAATTACTTGATCGCATATATTAAATGCTTGTTTATTTAGGTATCGGTCAGTTGTGCTAGAGCTGCTGAAGCGACAATATCAGGGTATCGAGGTATCGAGGATGTATATATATTTATTTTTGAGTAACGGTGAGTGCTAGAGTTGTGTTGTTACTATATGTTGTTGCTCTCACGCTGCGGTGTTGAGAAAGAGCTGTTCTGCGGTTCAGCTATACCCTCGCTTGCGGGCTGAGGATGCCCTCCGCTGCGGTGTTGAGGAAGAGCTATTCTGCGGTTTAACTGTACCCTTGCCTGCGGGCTAAGGAAGAGTCTACACTGCGGCTGGGCCTGGTTGCTCTCACGCTGTGGTGTTGAGAAAGAGCTGTTCTGCGGTTCAGCTATACCCTCGCTTGCGGGCTGAGGATGCCCTCCGCTGCGGTGTTGAGGAAGAGCTATTCTGCGGTTTAGCTGTACTCTAATCCCAAAGCTAGGCCGAGACCTTGCGTATTTACGTGAACCTAAGCACTCACTGAGAAAGTATACTCATCTATTTTTTATCTGTTACAGGCTATTGGCGCTAGCAGGAGAGAGTCTGGACCATCCAGGGATTAGGGATTATTATGGAAGGAAGATCACCTTTCCAGTCAAGAAGTTTTGCAGCCAGGGATTATTATATTTGTTTGGATATTTTCCATCATGTGCTTTTGAGAGCTTTCATCAATTAGTTATAGTGGTTTTTAATATAAATAAACATTGATGAGCAAATACATAAAAGCCATTTTTATAAGACCTTTGTGTAGAAACGCGAAACGCTTATACTTTAATGTCAGATTTTTCATTAGTCGAGGATATTTCAGCCATGGAATTGAACAAAAAATAAATAAATGCTTGACGTTTTATCTGTTACAACGTATGTTCGGACAATTTGATTTTGTCTCTGGTTTTATTGTCTGAAATTATTAAAAAATGAATATTTATATTAAAAAAATCGCATTATTCTTATAAAATGCAGTCACCAAGAATTTTTCCCATACGATGAAGAAAGTATAAGAATTTTAAATAATGATAATTTTTTTTTATCATCCATTTGTTTCACGGACGAATGCATTTTCACTTTGAACAATGAAATAAATATCCAAAATACCCGTTGTTGGGCTATAGAAAATCCTAGGATTAGTATTTCAACAAGAACACAATATCCTCAAAAAGTTAATATTTGGGTTGGAATTTTAGGTCACCACATAATTGGTCCTATTGAAATACGTGGCAATCTAAATCCCGAAAATTATTTTGTAGCCCTCAAATGCGAAATGACAAGCAACATGGGGATGTTGCTTGTCATTTCGCATTTTTTATTATTTAATTTCTTATAAAAACCTCGATTTTAAATGTGGCGGCTGACAACAAAACACGTAATTGTTTGAAAATAATTAAACATAATGGCTGGTATATAGCACGCACGAACATGGTTCTAACACTGTTGTTAACTAGAACCATGTCAACGACTTGGCACACACTTCGGGGTTATCAATAAAACAGGGTTGCCAATATACTGATAAAGCCGAAAATGTGCATATTCAATCAATTTGGTTTCATTATTTTAAATTGTTTATCCTACAAACAAGTCAAGAAACAAATCATATTAAACTATTTCAAATAACGCTGCTAAATTTATTGAATATGGTTGTCAGCACATTTTCGGCTTAATCAGTATATTGACAACACTCTTTTGTTGATAACCTTCAAGTGTGTGCCAAGTCGTTGACATGGTTCTAGTTAACACCGGTGTTAGAACCACGCTCGTGCTACCAGCCAAATATGAACTTATATTTTATAGATTTAATTAGCAGTTTGAACGAATTTTCCCATTAGTCGGAATACACATTGCGAAATGTGACAACAAAATTCTTTTATCCAGTGTCGCACTCCCTGTCAACACCTTGATGTGTAACCTGTCACCTTTTCTGCGCATGAGTTAAGCTCGACCTCCAGATATGCAAGGAATGCAAGCGCGGCACTGCGAGCAGTTAGAATAAACCTCAAAATTTAACTCACTGTAATTTTGAAAATCCAGTGTCATACGCTTTCATACTACTGTATATGGTAAATATCATAAAACATATCCGCCTCTCGTCAAACGAAATGTTTATTTGAATTTTTTTTGTTTAAGTTTAGCTTAAAATTGGATCAAGCGGTGCAACTTGAGCTATGACAATGGACCTTTTCCATCGTGAGAGAAATAGGGAAAAATGACATATATATGTAGTGCGCAGTAGGTTGTTTGCGCATTGTGGAGGCCAGATACATTTTAAATAAAATTTCAAATAGTGGAAAGTAAAAACTCATTAAAAACTTAACAACGTTAAATAAATTCACAAAAAGCGTTTGTGATATTGTGACGATGTGAATCTGTCACAAGTTTTGCGGATTAAATAGTTCAAAGCCGTGTAACTCAGCCCTTATTAATCCGCGAACCGTGAAAACTTTTCTTCCCGACAATTGGGATAAGGCGCGTAATTTGACCGGGAAATAAACCACATAAAGGGTCGACAACATCGTGTTCCATTTTTATCCTATTTGCCCTGTTCTTTTATGCAGTTTTTGCTATTAGTAAACAAACTTAAGCTGGTTTAATTAGTAGGGCTGTATAAAAGCAGGGCCCGCGTTTGCAGAAGTCAGTTGTTGACTGCGAGTATTCCTCTCAACAACTAAAGCCGATTGCGAGTATTCCATCGACTCTTGATTGCGAGTATTCCGTCAAGACTTCGAAACCGATCTCCAGGTGAACAATAGCAAACGCATAGCTACACCTCGTCCGTCATTACTGCCGTTAACCGCCGAACCAACGCGACATCAGCGTCGCGACGCCTGGCGTCGATTACACCAAAACCATCCAAGTACATTTTTAGACAGATCCTTAAGATCACCGTACCTACCGTTTGTCCGCCACCGTCACACCGCCGTCACGACGCCTAGCGTCTATCACACCCCTGCATCTACCGTTCATACACCGACATCAGCGCCGTCGCGACGCCCGGCGTCGTTTTTCCGAAAACCAGTAAATCATCTAATTCGCACACCCAGCATCATATTGCCATCAGCGACCACCATACTCTTTTGTACAGCGAGTTATCATACAATAAAGTTGTCTTGTACCTTTTATTGTAATTGTGTTCTTCATATATCACCCTATCTCCAAACTTGATATCCGACCGTTGGCGCCCGAGCCAACTTTCTGACCGCTATTCCCAAAATAGCGTTACAATATGTATATTTTAAAACAAGAAGAAGAGGAAATAGGAATCATAAAAGTGGTTATTTGTTCTACAATATGCGAAACAAACACCACATAAAGTGACAGATAATTGCATAGTTGCCAGTTTAATATTAAGAAAGTAACAAACAAGATTAAAATTGTTGTTCTTTACACACACACACACACACATATATATATATATATATATATATATATATATATATATATATATATATATATATATATATATATATATATATATATATATATATATATATATATATATATATATGTATATATATATATATATATATATATGTTGAAGTTATGTGAAGATGGAAGGGTATGAAATACAATATAAAACAATAAATGCGAGTAGCAGCTAGTAGCCTTAACTTTATATAAAATATACGCTGGGAATCTTAAATTGTAGAAATATATAATAAATTTATTTAATTAATTTTTCAATATGACATAGTCAAAAATCTTAATTATAATGAATATCGTTGTTAGCAGCTGTAACAGCTCGTAACAGCTGCTCAACAATGACTGGGAGTAACGTGGCGGCAACTTGATATTTACAAAACAGCTGGCTTGATCCGCCACATATATATATATATATATATATATATATATATATATATATATATATATATATATATATATATAATTACAGTAGAGCGTCAATATTCCGGATTAATTGGGACCGGACCCCATCCGGATTTTTGACGTGTTCGGATTTTCGAAATGAACCAATAAAATACTTTTTGGGTGTCTTCAACGAAAAATATTAGCTGCAATCGGTCATAAATTACTGTGATGTTTAGAGAAGAGGAGCAGATAAATGAAACTATTCATTATTAATAAAATTTTACATGTTTTATTTAACGAAAAAATACTGCATTCTACAGTACATTGTACAAATGTAAAACAGTATGTAAAATATAAAATTAAAATTAATTTATAAAGTATTTGAAATTTTAAATAAATCTTTTATGGATTTCTGAACTATATTGGTTCGTTTTTCGGATCCGGATTATCGATCGTCCGGATTTTTGACGTCCGGATTATTGACGCTCTACTGTATTAATAATTTCTTATAATTAAAGACAAAATAATTTAAGTTTTTGTGTTGTTAAAATACTTTTTTATCCAAAATAAATGCTTGTCCTTCTAATCATTTTACTTGACATGGTAGCACCCATTTGTAGTTCAACGATTGTGGCACATTGAAAAATTGTCGTCACAGTGCAATAAAAATGTAAAAGGTCTATGTATATAATATATAAATTAGCTTTGAATTGAATTATGACAAAATATTGACTTTAGTTTAATACTTTCGCCTCGAGTCATACATGCCTGCGAATATTTTGAGGCACGCATGCAACAGAATTTTCGTTTCGTAGCGAAAACAAATGCCTCATTTCATAGAATTCTAAAGTGCTTACTGTCACTGCAGTAGAGGTGACTGTCGTTATTTGAATATCACTGTCATAACGGAAGATGGTCATCTTTAATCTTTTTACGTCGTGACACGAAACAACAAATCTCAAAAAATACTCATAATCTATAGTTTCAAGATGACAGAATTAACTGTTAGATGAACTATACCTTGTCCCACCTTACCAATTCAGTATTGCAGCAAATAGGACATAGTTTTGAACTCTGAAATTGGAGCGAAGTTTACGCATTGTAACTCCAGACTAGTGTCAGTGTACATGACATGTGATATCTCGTGTTATTTTTATGTGCGATGTCAATTATCATCTTTATCCAAATTGGAAAGCAGATAAATAATATTTTATATTTCACATTTACTGACTAGAATATACAAAGTTTCGATGACATTATGATACCTTATTAATATTACATCTTAATATAAGATGTCAGATGACAGCAGTTGAATTCCGTAATTTTTTAATTTCGTCTGTTTAAAACTGGCGCTGATGGAGCGCAATCTACTGAATTGATTAACAGAGTATAATAATAAATTATGATGTTCGTGAGAATATGTGTGTAATTTTGTCGCAAGTTTAGAGAAAAATGAGATTTTAATCATCGTTTCGTCTCTTTTCATCTCTTTAAATAAAAGTCTACGTACTTTTATAATATGGATCCATACAGATATCATATGTAGCTTAAGATAAATAATTGCTACGCCCATTTTCATTGAATCTAACAATAATTTAAAACTCTTACAACATTGTACAATGGTGTGTCGCCTAGATTGTAGAACAGGCTTTGGGAGAAAGGTAATCATAATTGAATTAATTAATTAATTAATACGTATTCTCTAAACTGACTTCATTATTAAATAAAATAACTCTCTGAACAAGTGAAGAAAATTAAATAAAATTGTTTGTTTCAGATTTCAGAGATATGTATAGACAACACACTCTTTAGACCTGAAACTCATGTGTACTTGAACTGTGGGCCCTGATTCTGTAACTTGCGTGAGCATTTACGACACCAATACTAACACAAATTAGTCACATGTATACAGTATGCCATCTATTAAAGATCTGTAGAACTACTAGTTATGACGTCATACATTGCGAGACACGCAAATATAGTTGCGTGACCTACAGAGGTCCTGTTTCTTAAAGCTGTATTACACTTCACAATAAATTGTACAATTTTGCGACCTTCAATTTATTGACAATTTATTGGCAAGTGTAATACAGCAAAATTGTACAATTTCTTTTGAAAATAAATTGTGAAAATTAGAACGTGTTCTATTTTTCCACAATACAATTTTGCGACCTTCAATTTATTGACAATTTATTGGCAAGTGTAATACAGCAAAATTGTACAATTTCTTTTGAAAATAAATTGCACAATAAATTGTGAAAATTAGAACGTGTTCTATTTTTCCACAATTTTTTGGTTACTTCACCAGTGCCAACTGAATAATATTTGACATATTGAACTATTTCTATTTGACTATTTCGATGTTTGACTACGCGTCACACAACGGGCGTAGAAGGAAAATCGAAAATTTAAAACAAGTAATATTTGCCTTGATGCAAACACGGAACAAAGCACGAACTGTAAACACATACAACAAAAGGTTAACCTCAAAACGAAGCGGTTGGTAGCCCTGCCCCCAACAACAATAAATTGGCAGAAACTTGTGATGTGTAAAATGCTCATATTTTCAAAATAAATTGTGCGATTTATTGTACAATAAATTGTGCAATTTATTGTTAAGTGTAATACGGGCATTACTTGCGTGACTACCTATCTCACTTTAATTCTGTAGTTGTCTCGTATTGCTGTCATTTTACGCGTTTTGTTGTTTTATTTTTATTGTTATATTACGTCTTTTGTTGTTTCTTGTTATTTTTAATTTGTTTTTATTTTTATCGTTTCTTTTTAGTGATTAAATAATTCACAAATGTAAGTGTATCATAATTTGAGGTTATCAATTTACCTTATTATTTGGTTTATATTGCTAAAATTGTTTCAGATTATACCTACTTCTCCTCATAATGGCTTTAGCTGGCATTTTTATAGCTTTAGCTGAGGAGGAGATATTAGAAGAAAGGTATGATACCCGAATAATACGTAGAAAGTTGAGGGATGGATAAAATCCTTTCGAAATGATGAATACAGATTTTTTTTTAGATTAAGCAAAGAAGCCTGTATGACATTGACGCTATGATGATTTCAAACCTAATACCAATATTAAACTTCGCGACATAAAAACCTAATGCATAAAATTCCCCATAAAAGTCACTAGGAACAAACAGTGACGTCATTTAATGTAGTCACGCAAATGCTCACGCAAGTTACAGAATAAGGGCCCTGAACATTACACCTGGTAATTGGAATAGAACTAAAATGTAAATTAGGCAATCCGCTTTTATTTTTTTAAAAATATTTTAATTTCGTTACTTAATATACATTTTTCTACTACCACTACTGTAAGAGGGTCATTACTGAACAGACTACTAACAATGTAAGTTCGTACTTATGAATAGTGTTACGTAATAAAATTTCATTACGTAACACTGTTACGTAATGAACAGCAAATTTAAGTTGGCAGGACTGATTGTCAAACTGTAAGAAATGATTAAAATTTGATAAATAAATTTAAGATTTAAATATAATACAATGAAATTTATCTGACATATACATATAAATACATTTTTTTTTTTGGTTATTATATTTATATTATGTCAACAATACATATTTCATTTCAATCAAATTTGCAGTAGGGAACTATTTTTCATCGTATATCCCTACGCTTAGCAGTAACCATGGTAACATCGTTGCGTAGTTTTATTTTTGTAAATAAAACTCACCAAACTTTTTGACGTTTCAAACTGCTGTTCTTTTGTGTGATTGATTACAAATACATATACTGAGGTAATAATTATTATTATAAACAAAATTGGTTGATAATATTATTTGTAATTTGTAAGTAATGCAATAAAAAAATAATTAATTTATAACTATGTATCTGAATTTTGCTTCAATTTAAAAATATTAATGAGTAGTCGTAGAAAAAGTATAGTACATAATTCGAGATGTAAAGCAATTACTCACTCGTAAAATTACAAACTCGACGCTACGCGTCTCGTGTGTCAATCATTTTACTCGTACGTAATCTGCTTCTTACATCTCTCATAACGTTAATATACTATTATATTTTGATATTAAAATGTATGTGCACAACTATGATGTAAATTATATTTTTTTAATACTATGCATAATATAATTTTAATTTCAAAATACATTCGACAACTTATTTCATTAAAATAATTATAATTGGGTTGAAAATAATACACGAATTAACGGATATCGTTTAAATGAACACATAAAATTAAACAATATTATATACATTAAGAACTGGCTCAGTAGAAATACAGAAGGTACATTAATAATCAAAACAAATTAAATAGAATCAAAAACACAAATATTTTCAAATGTCAAATTCACGTCAAATTCAAATGTTTCCCATGCATCCTTATTTTCCGCCTCAGAAAAATACGTAGACCAATAGTTGCGTCGATATTAAATATGTAGGTTCTTAACGCGACGTTAGCGACATATATTGACCGGAATTGTGTACTACTTGCCTGGCGCTCGCCATATAAGTTTCCAAAGGATGGGGATATGCTAAGAAGCTAACTACTACGTACACACTAACAACAAATATGTAATTAACCAGAGAGCATAGGGAAGTTTCAAAACTTCAGTGTTTGGCGGAAAGAAAAAATATAAAAGTAATAGATCACCCATCATATTCATCTGAATTGGTAATATGTGACTTTTGGCTATTTTTTGGACTTTTTTCGTCTGAAGATGAGATTAATGCTGCAATTCAAGACTATTTTGACAACATTCCAGATTAAGAATAATTGAGAGTTTTTAAGAAGTGGGAAGAAAGAATGACGCAGTGTATTATTGTAAGGAAACTACTTTGAACATACATATTTAAAATAAAATATGAACCATGCGTCTTATTCTTCTCATATTAGGTAAAAAAAATAATAGTCTGCTCTAAAAGTAGTGGAACGTAGAAGACACATAAGCAATGATTGACAGTCTTATTTCTACACGGCATGAGCAATAATAAATACAAATATACCTCGAATAGTCCGCGTAATTGGTTCCATCGATATCTCGGACTGTTTGAAACCGGACTAATCGAGGAACTAAATATGTACATACAAAAAATAATAATTCGTTTTAAAGTATTTTTTTCTCCCTATTTTTCATTAAATAATACGAGATTAATAATTTCAAAAGTCTTTATTAAAAATAATTAAATAAAAATTTGTTTTTCATAATTCATTTATGAATAAAAAATAATTTTATGTACTATTTTTTTCAAATTTAAAACCGGACTATAGTGAATCCGGTTTGATCGAAGTCATACTAAGCGAGGTATTGCTGTATGTAAAGGGTTTTCCAATAAGAGGTGTAATTTTGATATTCAAAGAAAAATGCCATTTTTTAATATAAATGATCGGATGTTTATTTCATTATAAAGAGGAAGGTATGCCGTTAATAGTGGAAAATAACATGAGGCAAATGACCACCACGACCACGCTGACAGGACAATATCCTTTTCATGAAATTTTACATATAACCAAATCGCAAAGTGGCTGTCCTATGTC
Organism: Harpalus rufipes; assembly: GCA_951394225.1. Taxonomy (NCBI): domain Eukaryota; kingdom Metazoa; phylum Arthropoda; class Insecta; order Coleoptera; family Carabidae; genus Harpalus; species Harpalus rufipes. Next base: position 34,611,643 of record OX596282.1, on the reverse strand, counting down.
CTCGATAGCCTCACGAATTCCATCTTTGAGGTCTTGAGTCGACGCTGGGCAGTTGGCGTAGACCTTCTCTTTCACGTGGCCCCAAAGAAAGAAGTCGCAAGGTGTTAAATCACAAGATCTCGGTGGCCAATTGTGATCACCTCTTCGAGAGATAACACGGTCCGGAAACTTTTCCCGTAAAAGATCAATGGTTTCGTTGCTTGTGTGGCACGTTGTTGAAAGTAAACGTTGTCCAGATCAATACCATCCAATTCCGGCCATAAAAAATCGTTAATCATCTCTCGATAGCGCAATCCATTCACCGTAACTGTTGCTCCAGCCTCATTTTCGAAAAAGTAAGGTCCAATGACTCCGCCGGACCATAAACCGCACCAAACAGTCACACGTTGAGGATAGAGAGGCTTTTCAACAATAACTCTTGGGTTTTCTGATCCCCATATGCGACAATTTTGTTTGTTGACGAAGCCACCGAGGTGGAAATGGGCCTCATCACTCAAGATGATTTTTCGATGGAATTCCGGATCATTTTCATGCATTTCAACGACCCAATCAGCAAAGACACGACGTTGTTGATGATCGGCCGGCTTGAGTTCTTGTGTTAACTGGACTTTATAAGCCTTAAGACCCAAATCTTTATGCAAAATACGGTGTAATGACGTTTGTGGAATGCCTAATTCCAAAGAACGACGAGGAATGGACAAACCTGGGTTTTCTTCAACACTTTCGGCTACAGCAGCAATATTCTCGGCTGTTCTTGAGCGACGTGCACGGGTTTTATTCTTCACATCACTAACTTGTCCCAACAGCTCGAATTTTTCCACCAATTTCTGTATTGCGGTCCGACAAGGTGCTTCACGACGACCCAAAAATTGTCGAGTTTTACGAACCGTCTCTGCCAAATTTTCACCACTTTTATAGTGAATTTTAATAATTTCAATGCGTTGTTGAAGCGTGTATCGTTCCATTTTTATTAATGGCGTAGTTTCTACTTGTCAAATGTCAAAAAATGACAGCTTCAAAAGCGACATCTACCGAAATAGCGGGCTATTCAAAATAACACCTCTTTTGGAAAACCCTTTATTATGTAAGTACATATGTTTTGAGGTAGAGAGTAGGCGTTTACGTCGAAGTCTAAAGCCGGCTTATAATGAAGTAACGTAAGAGGTAACGTGAATAGTATCGGTAACGTAAAAAGTTGAGCGTGTACTAGAGCTAGTAATGATTTATATTCAAGTAAAGTAAGAAGTAAGGTAAAATATGTAAAACAATAGTTGCCCAACATTCAACTTTCTACCTTTTATACCGCTGGCCAATCAGAAGGCAGCATTTTGAACGTTGCGCACGGTTGCGCAGAAATCTTTATTGTCGACCATTCTCCATCTGGCAGATTTCATTTTGTTTTGATTGTTTGTTGTTTGAGGTTGGTTTGAACTTACGTCGTGATTTTCTTTTTAAATCTAAATAAACACAAAACCTAACAAACATCAATTAACCTATCAAACGGTTTATGATTTGACAGAAGTACCGATATTCAAACATGATGCCGAAGTTAAACGAAAGATATCGAATTACAAGTGAAATTTTTATACTATTACCTGATTGACTAGTAGTAGTGGAACTACTTTTTAATATAAATCACCTAATTCGCTTACGTTACTTCGTACTTTACATAAACTACGTTGCGGTTTGCGTTGTTTCATTATAAATATGAATATGATTATAAATTTTGATGAACTCGGTAGAGATGTGTTTGGATAGGAGAGTGTGGAGGAAGATGACTGAATTACGGGTATGTGCCAAAACCAACGTAGATTGTAGGAAACGACGTAAAATTACATTTAGGTAATTTTTACAACGTTTTTCACATTGTTCTATTGCGTATATTTCCTATTGAAAACCATAATGATATTTCTATATTACAGTCAAATATAAATGAAGGCTAAATTCTAGAATAACGAGAATCACAAATTTTGCTTTGATGGTTATATATAGTTGCAAAACCGTTATAAACACTAAATTCCACAAAAATTAGGGCACGGAAAGCTATCCGTATAATAACAGGCATAATATTTATAGTAATTATGGTGATTTTGGCATTTTTTCTGAAAAAAGTAAGGTTACATGAAGCACATATTTCTATATTTAATTAGTTACTTACACTTAAATACGAATAATACTATTTCATATAATGTATATTTGCAAAAATATGTTTAATATCCTTTCTTCTTCTTGTTTTTATTACATTTTTAATTTATAATTTTACGTTCATGTGTCAAAATATTGTCAATAAACATGAATATAGTGGATATTGAAGTTACAAACAGTGGTACGAAAACTGTTATTTTTTTCGATTCAAAACCCTGTATTACCGACATTGTTACTTTTGCCGCACTCGGCTTTTGCCAAATTGAGTTCTTTGCGTTAGGTATCGTTATTGTCTATATTTTTTTATAAAATCATATAAAAATGAATAACGCAACCACTCGGCTTTTGCCAAATTGAGTTCTTTGCGTTAGGTATCGTTATTGTCTATATTTTTTATAAAATCACATAAAAGTGAATAACGCAACCACTCGGCTTTTGCCAAATTGAGTTCTTTGCGTTAGGTATCGTTATTGTCTATATTTTTTGATAAAATCACATAAAAGTGAATAACGCAACCACTCGGCTTTTGCCAAATTGAGTTCTTTGCGTTAGGTATCGTTATTGTCTATATTTTTTTATAAAATCACATAAAAGTGAATAACGCAACCACTCGGCTTTTGCCAAATTGAGTTCTTTGCGTTAGGTATCGTTATTGTCTATATTTTTTTATAAAATCACATAAAAGTGCATAACGCAACCACTCGGCTTTTTCCAAATTGAGTTCTGTGCGTTAGGTTACAGTGACATTAAAGTATTTTTTTTAATTTACAAGCGATAGTTTTTTTCAAATAGTTTTCACAAAAACATACAATTTTACAAATAAAGCCACTGTTTTAGTAACACTGGTTTACCCTATATTACCGACTTTCAATTTGAACTATGTTCGTGTTATTTGGTTTGGTAATAATTTTAGGTTAAGTTTTATTTTAGCTAAAATATATATAAATAACAACTGCTGTACCCCATATTTATGTTTTAATATGATATTTTATCGAAACGTATACTGTGTCTTAAAAACAAGCATTTCTAGTGTTCATTCAGTGAAAAAAACACAACTCTACAATAGGTAAAATCTGACTTTCTTTTTACAAAAAAGTATATAAATACCTCCTTCCGTCCACTCATTTTGTGCTTCCGTCCACTAATTTTGTGTTTCCTTGTTATTTTTTAGCTAAAACAACACATTGCTAAACAAAAATTGCAATTTTAAGATTCTCGTCTTTCTAGAATCCAGCCTAAATGAATATGAAACGTTATTTTCGTAATCAATACTTTTTCTGTCCATATCCGAAACATTTTCGTTTTTCACTCACCTGCAATTGCGTAGGCCTAACAACCTCCCTCTCTTCTTCTGCAGGCTCGACTCTCTTATATCTTCTAGTCCTTCTGGCTGAAGAGAATCTATCAAATTGTCCATCTCCCAGGGCCCCTTGTTCTGGAGGCTCGTCTGGTGAAGGTGGTGCATCCCGTACAGGTCTGGGGAGCAGACGAGTGCACTTTGGGGGTGGTACAGGTTCACGACGGTCTACAGAGGAGAAGACGCGACGAATTGCGGGGGGTGTTTCAATGTTGTCAGAGTCGATCTCAATTTTATTAGACGGACGATCAGAAGACGCTAAAAAGAGACGAAAATAGTTATTATTTAGGGCAAAACAGAACTACAACCTGAACTACAAGAATTACCGATCAGTTGACTAACACTGTTTTTTCTATGTAAATCATTTATGGATTATTTTAAAGAAAAATAAATGTCTATAACTGATATATGAAGTATTTTCCTCTAAAATAATTCATAAACGATTAACAGAGATAAGAGTGCTAACTACTCTTAATCCTTATTTGTTGTTCATGCTACTAGCCATTTTTTTTTTAATGAGAACCTATGCTGCAAATAGTCTTATCCTTTTTACTTATTTTATATACTTTTCACTCTCCACGCCAGCAATAAGTGCCCGTGAGATGACGCCTGTTAAACGCCCGCACGGTACAAATATCATCATCATTACCGAAATCTGTGTACAAAGCAGATTGATACTCCCAGCAATGGGTAATATGCCATGATATATTTATTTATTTATTCAATTATTTACAACATGTAATATGTCTACTTTCTTTGGTTTTAAACATGAATAAAACATGAATTTTTAATTTATTCGTGTGAAAAATTGAAAAATATTATGAATTAAATGATACCTACGCAAGGATTAGACATATAATAACAATTATTATAATAATTTTTTACCTCTTCGAAAAATATCTTTAAATGTTATTTTTTCGAGGTTTGTTATAAAAATTAAACTTTTTAAAATTTTCTACAGGTTTGCGTTAAAACATTTTGTATATATTTTATGGATAAATTTATAAAATTATCTATAATTTTAATCCCGGAGCCTACGCTTTAAACAAAACTCCATGGTTACACAGTTCAGATCTCAAATGTATGAACTGACAGATATATGTCACTGCCAACAAACTAATCATTTCAAATAATAATAATAGTAACGTTTTAGAAAGTAAATAGTAAATGAAACAATAATTATATGGAAAGGAACTTAATACAATTTCCAGCATAAGTAAATATGTAGGAATATAGGGAAGATAATAAAAATATATATCATCACGGCATTGCTGAGTGAGTCATTTTGCTTTGTACACAGATGCCGGTAATAATGATGACATATTTGTTCCGTGCGGGCGTTTACCAGGCGTCACTTCACGCGAATCTAAGGAACCGGGTTCGATCCAGACCGACGCCAAATATTTTAGTATTTTAAATGGCACAAAACTGACCCCTGTGGTGCACTCTCCACGCCAGGAATGAATATAGGTAAGTATATAAATAAATAAAATAAATATCATCACGGCATACTACCCATTGCTGGGTCTGCCAATCTGCTTTGTACCCAGATTTCGGTAACGATGATGACATACTTGTACCGTGCGGGCGTTTAACAGGTGTCACCTCACGAGCACTTATTGCTGGCGTGGAGAGTGCACCACAGGGGTCATTTCTGTGCCATTTAAAATTCGAAATATTTGGCGTCGGTCGGGATCGAACCCGGTATTTAAATTTAATTTAATTTTAAGTATTTACATGAATAAAAATTAAATTAAACGAGAGGTATTGTGTTGGCCACATCAGATTTTTTTTGTGTGAATAGTCATTTGCAATTTTGTAGATTGGTAAAAATGACTACTAACATTAAAATTAAGTGAAAATAAAAACTATATACATATGTATTACGAGAATAATGTTCTCATATTCAGTAGTAAATTTTATCCGACACCGTTAAGAGGGGAAAGATAAACTAGGATTACTCAATATGTCAACCATGCTAAAGGTCTTAACAGCTTCTTTCTTAGAGAATGGTTAAGATTACTTTACATGTAAACCATGCCAGAGGTCTTAACAATAATCATTTCCTGAACGAAAAATCATAAACTATATGTTTATTTATTCAGCCACCAGGTTGAATTTACGGAAATTCCAATATGGCAGTTTTCAAAATGTAATGATGTTCCCCACAAGAGATCTTTCGTGACTTTTTTCGTGATGATTTTTAGGGATCTTGAAAATATTTCCATAGGAATTAGCTTTCTAGTTTCATTTGCAGTCGAATTAACATAAATTGACATCTGCGTTGCAACTTGATTACAGTATTAAGAAATTAAATGAAACGAGACCAATTCCTTCCCTCACGCTAAGCGTTAAGGCAACTAATGCCGACATAGGCTCTTAAATAATTTAGTAGTAATTAATTTCTTACCTCGGAAAGAACTTCTAGTATCATTTGGCTTACGCATATATAATGTCAGTTTATCTGAAGCAGATTTTTCTCCTAAGGAAGCAATCAGACCTTTTCGTCCATTGTCTTCCGTAGGTGAATCGTCTAATATTCTCTCTTGTCTTACAAAGGAACTGTGCCTTCGTTCTGGAGATATCTCTTCAGAACTATTAGGTACATTTAGCGTGGACTTTCTCCAAGCTGATTTGTCTTTTACTTGAGGTTGAACATCTAAACAGAAAATGAAAAAAAAAATAAGAACGGAATTTTTCACCCTATCGAAACAATTAAAACTTCTTAAAAAAGTAATATATATAATTTATATTTTTGCTTATATTCAGAGAGCATAAACATATACATCACTAAAATGGCCTATAGATGTTGCACGTTTCATCATGTTTTTACCGAATAAGCTATTCCAGCTCATTCAAATTAAGTGAAATTTGTAATAAAACGTGAAAGCATATGCATAATAATGAATTTTATTAGATAAATAAAATGATATAACTAAAATACTTCAGAAATAACTGGGGTTTTTGTTATAGTGAAATGGCACGAATATGAATTATTCTGATTGGAGACTGAAGACTGCCTACCAGGTATATAACTAATGTATGTAAAGAGTTTCGAATAGGGGAAGAGCACGAAGTAAAATATAAAAGCTGAAGAAACTCGTACATCGTAATGTTGACCGAGGTAACACAATTTTACTCCTCGATAGCGGGGGAAAGTAGCCTTCATTCTTGTGTTTTAATAGCGATTACTTGGTCTCTGTCAATTGAAGTTAATTTTCGTGATCTTTTACCCTTATTTCATACAAAATGGTTAAAAAAAATCCTGCTAACTGTTCTTCGGGTTACAAAACTAATAAAGACAAAGTTGCTATGGGCTATGTTTAGTCACCCAAAAAATGTAGAAGTACTAAATGTTTGGATGAAAATTATTCACAGAAGTGACAGAGTATCAGACCCGGATACGGCCAGGGAAAATTCGAAATTGGGATTCATTTTGATTCGGGCCGGTCTGCCACTATTTGCCCGAGCCAGTGTTAGTTCTCGTATCCGGTCCTGCAGAATATTGGCAAAAAAAATCTTTTCAAACCTGATGACACTGTTAAAGACTGGTCAAGTGAATCTACAATAATAAGTAAATGTTATTAATAAATCTAATAAAGTACCTAATTAAAATGAAAATTCTTAGATATTATAAATATTTTTATTTGAAGAAAGATGTATCCCCATCCGTATTTCCAAACTGTCCCCTGTATGATATTTCTCAAAAAAAAAAAAAAAAAAAAAACGCCGTACATCTCAAAATACTAGTGGTAAATATTTTATAAAATTGTAAGTATTAAATTAAATTGCATAACAATAATTAATAATTACAGATCAGAATTCTAATCATTTGCAATATAAATAAAATGATCGAAGATACAGCAACAACATCATATTCATCTAAATCAATTTTTGAATTACTGCTATGTATTCCAAAGAGCCCATAAAATTACCAAATGATTCCTGGATAAAATTTAAGTTAGAAAAGGATAATAATATTCCATTTTTAGGAAACCAAATTCTTTTGGATGACAAAACAATTTTACAAATATTCGTTATTTATCAGAATTTTGAAAACAATTTTATTAAATACATTTATAAATTAGAAGAATTTCAGTAAAGTTTAAAATGAAGTAGTAGATAATTTAACAGCTTGCAAAGTATAAGCGATAATAATACATGAATATACAGAGTGTAACAGCTAAACGAGCTATCTCAGATAATTTCTATATAATTCAAGATACAATAAAATACTATAAGACTTACAGAACACCAAGGGGGACATCCGATTAGAGAAAAAAATATTTTTTTTTAAACCAGTGGTTCTCAAGTTACAATACAAAGTTATATCTTTTAAATAGGATAGTATATATTTTTAGCCACATTCGATAGAGTATTTTTTCTGAATTCTGGTTTAAAAAAAAATCATGCCTAATCGGATGTCCCCCTGGGTATTCTGTAAGATTGTCTTATAGTATTTTATTGTATATTTAATAATACAGAAATTATTTGAGGTAGCTCGTTTAGCTGTTACATCCTATATATCTATCCGAGTAAGGCTATATTTTCATCAAATCAAAATAAATAAAAAAAAATCGAAAACCGTGAAGAGACAACAAGGAAAACTGTATACAAATTATTTTTTTGTTGAAAATTTGTTGTAATTTGTTATAACAAATAAATTAAAAATATTTTGAATATACTAGTTTTATTTTAATATTTGTTGTAAAAAAAAATAAGAAAGAATGCTATTTTTTGTTCATAATGTAAATTGTAACGTAGGCCACTTTCCTGCTCCATTTCAATAGTTGTCGATGTACGCAAGTGTGACAGTCAGCGGTCGAGTTTTATCTCCTATATTTTACTTCGTGGGTACATCTACATACCTATCAAACTGTATACGCTGAACCCCTATCTCTCGTATAAGTGGAAAGTGTCCGCAACATTACTTTATTCAACTATGTCTAGCACTCGGACACGTGTTTACAAACGCAGGCGCGTACAGCCGGTGGGCGAATAACGAATCGAATGCAGTTGACGCATGCGCATAAGGCGCCGTGTTCACGTTTGAAGAGTAAGAGATGTTGCGGACATTTCCTGTGTGCGGTATATAGTTTAATAGGTATATTTTCGTGGGGAAGAGCTAGCATTAGTCGCACCGTCGCACCACTGCCGCTCTCAAACAGTTTTTATGTGATTATAAATTTGTTGTAATAAATTAATATTAGAAATTGTGTAATATTTTTTTTTTTATAAATATAATTTTGAAATATTTTTTTCAAGAACACAAGTTCACGAAGAAAACAGTTTTAGATGAAAACTTCTATTCGTGACGTCACATATATTCTTTTCAAATTTTGAGAGACCATAACTCGCTTATTAATAGAAATTTTTCACAACAATAGTCTTAGTTTTACTTATACTCTCAGATAAAATTATTATTATGTTGATTACGTTATCCTGTAAATACATATATACCTTCTATTGCTTCCAAAGCACCTACAACGTCAGTTTTATCGATAGTAGTAGATGGTTTCCAATCAGGATATACTCTTTTATAATTTCCTTGAGCGTTAGAACCACTATGAACCAATTTTCCTTCGTGTAGGGTGTCTAATGTTTGGCTTCGTTCGCTTTCTAGAAAGAGGAAATTAGAATATTTTAACAATGAGAAATATGAAAGTGTTTAAAATATCGGTTTGTTAGAAGAATAAAATAGGTATATCATTTATAAAAAAAATGTATCCAGGTGTCATAAAAAAGATGCCCGTGTTTCTGGGATTGATAATTTTCACAAAAATAAAAAGTTGACAATTGCTTGTGACGTCACTTGCCTAATAGAAAGACATCCTATTTGTCTGTTTTGAGACAGACATAGGAACTATAGTGAACACAGCGAAAAGTACAAGCGCTAAACAGTAGCGTCGCAATCGGAAGTGCGTTGTACACGATATAAGTATTATTTTTTTTAGACATAGGAACGAACATATTATTGGAGTCTATATGTTGTCGACTCGGTGACATTTTTGTTTTTGGTTTGTACACAGGCTCATTTGCTGTTGGCTACAATAATGCGCTTAGTCAAACATTTAAACATGCCCCAAAAACATGGAAGTGGAACTGGGGCAGAGGTCGTCACATAATTTTTAATTTCACTTTATTAATATAATACTTTATAATTAAACATTATCTTAGTTTATTTATAACATATTTAAAGGTGGCTTTAGACGATCAAATACGAACACAAACGTAAAATAGTTTGGCAGGTTTATATTTTGAACAAACAAAATAGTGAGAAAATTCTACAAATTCCTTCCGCCTAGTTAAAGTATAGATTTTAAACTTGCAATAATCTGAATATGTTATTCAAGTATTCCGCCATTTAATATTGGACTACATCGCCTTTATTAGTAATAACAGCTTAAATTCTATTAGGTATTGTCTCCCTAAGCCCTGCATATTTTTCTGTGAGTATTATCCTATATGTCTTGCAAGGTTGGGTTGCATTGAATTTTTGTGAAGTTGTTTGTCATTGTGCCAAAAGTAAAGGGTCTCAGTAGAAACTAAATCTGAACTAGAAGATAACCTTCAAAATGCCGGTTGAACTATATCACTAGTCATTTGACCCATAGTTTTTTGAAGTTTTAAGTCTATATTTAAAATAACCGAAAGAATTTTGTAGAAATATCTAACCATTTGTGTAGATGTTATAATTTGTTGAAAATGTAAACCGGTCGAATTATAATGAGTTTGGGCTTGTAAATTGAAATTTTATTGAACAAATATTTATAACATAATATTTGATCAAATGGTTACATACACCTAGTCGAAAAGAGAATAGTGAGCTATGACTATGGCTTGACATAAAGCAATTAACTAAAACAATTGTAACACGGTAAAAATATTATTTCGTTTAATAATAATAGTTACAATTGTTTTATTTCAAGCCACAGTCATGGCTCACTATTCTCTTTTCGACTAGGTGTATAAAAAAGTGCCCGCCATTTTACTTTTTAATAATGTAACATATGGATTATTTACATGATTGTAAAGCAAATTTGATGTACTTTTCAAATTTGTAAAAAAATATAGTTTGTTCCATTTGAAATTTCAAAGTTGATATTATTAATTACTAATAAACCGGACGTGGTATGACATCCGTCATCAAGTAGCTTACATATAATTATAAGAAATTATAAGAAAGTATATATATATAATATACCATTTTGTGTGAAAAGGCACTATTCTTTTATGGTCAGACTCACAACGATGACAATTTCAAAGCTAGCTCCGGATGGCTCGATAAGTTCATAAACAGATACGGAATTCGACAACTATCAATTACAGGAGAAAAATTATCAAGGGATGAGGCTGCTGTTGAGCCATTTAAAAACGCGCTTCGAAATAAAATAGCAGAAATGCATTTGTGTCCAGATCAAATTTACAATGTCGACAAAAGCGGATTTTTCTGGAAATTACTTCCTCAAAAAACACTTGCTCACTAAGCTGAAACATCAGCTCCAGGTAGAAAAATGAGCAAGGAACGAGTTACATTTATGCCCTGCTGTAATGCCTCCGGCACACATAAAATGAGATTGTTTGTAGTGGGCCAATCTCAAAAGCCACGAGCTTTTGAAAATGAACCGCTGCCGGTGAGCTACCAACGACAGAAAAGAGCCTGGGTTACCAGAGAAATTTCAAGGACTGGTTTTACACAGATTTTGTTCCAGCAGTGCGAAAAAAAAATGCAACAGCTGAATTTAGAAGCCAAGGCACTTTTGATTTTAGACACTGTCCCAGGACACCCTGAAGAAGATAAAAAAAAATATTGCAATGTTTTTGCCGCCAAATGTAACTCCCTTAGTGCAACCGATGGACCAAAATGTGATTCAAGCAATCAAGTTAAATTACCGCAAGAGGCTTTTAAAAAAAAAAGTTGCTTCCGAAGGTGCAGATATTTCTGCAGAACTGAAGAAAGTTAATTTAAAAGATGTTATTGGATTATCAAAAGGATGGGAAGATGTGAGGCCGGAACTTATCCAAAAATCCTGGACTAAACTTCTTACACCACTTCTTGATGATGGTTGGACTGAAAACGATAATCTTCCACTATTACAGTGGAGGGACAGAATGGAGTTGGAGGGTACAGAAAGACAAATAAACGAGGTTACTGCGCTAATAAACCAAATTTCTGAAGATGTCACACGGCAAGAAGCTCTTGAGTGGGCTATCGGACATGAAGAATAATGGGAATCCACAAATGATATGGATATTTTGAAACATATTCAGAATGAATCAAGCTCCGACAAAGAAGTAGAAGTGATATAAGTTTTGAAACGTGTTTGAAGTGGGCTGAAGAAAATGATGAATCGGAGCACCACATTCTAATGCTATCGGAAATGAAAAAAAAACGAGCCAAAAAGGCAGAAGAAGCGGACATTAAACAGAGCAAAATCACCGATTTTTTCACAGTTTCTTAGATTTACTATTGACTTTAGTATAGATTTATGTAATATGCCTATATGTACTTTATTTTGTTATTCATATGTAGTAAGTACAGTTGTTTTTAATTTTATATTTTAAAATAAAGCATTTATTATTGTGAGAATGTGGAAATTCTTAGAGAACTAAGAAAAAGGATATTTTCCGTCATTTGTTAGATAATCGGGATCAAGCTGTGCAATTACTAGGTCGGATTAAAGAGGTCCAACTGTATATATATATATATATATATATATATATATATATATATATATATATATATATATATATATATATATATATATATATAAAGTCCAGTTACAGGACAGGTACAAAATACAAAAACATGTACATACGTATAAATAAAAATATAGAAAATAAAGACATGAAGCGAAATTTTCATTATGCAATGATAAATATAACAGTATCTTTATTAAAACATAAATATAATAGATAATAATAGTACGTGCAATAGGTAGGTAAAAAAGTATCATTGCATCGAGTGTTTAATGATAGTATATGGACACATAATAGATTAAGGGTTTCAACGTCATCAATTTTGTTATTTACTAATTTTGATAAATTCAATGATAGAATTTCATTATGCTTACTTTCAAGTGTTTTAAATTTAAACTATTACACAACATATTATACGTAATATTTACATTAGGGAAAAGCCAAATGATTTGAAATAGAGATGTTTTAGAAATGTTTTTTATACATTTTCAATACTCTTTATGTAACTATCATGTATAGGGCTCCATATGATACAGCAATAATCCAGTTTAGATCTAATAAAAGCGAAATATATAGTAATTGTGGGCTCTATAGTGGAAAAATTACGACAATTCTTAATAATAAATCCTAGCATTTCGTTACTTGTACATAAATTTTTAATATCATTGATTTCCTAGAATATGCTACAATATTACATTTCTTAAAGTTCAAATGTAAATCATTTCTATTACACCAGGCAATCACAATCACAGAGATTAAGTCGGTTTGCAGAGATTGTCAGTCAGTAATGTCAGAAATAGTATTGAATATTTTTAAGTCATCTACGAATAATACACTTTTTTTGACGTTATATCATTTATAAAAATTAAGAATAATAGGGGGCCCAAGTTAGAACCTTGGGGGACCCCAGGTGTATCTTTATATATATATATATATATATATATATATATATATATCTATCTATATATATATATATATATATATATATATATATATATATATATATATATATATATATATATATATACATCTCTCTATCAATTTGACTTCCGTACATAGAAACATGCATTTGGCGTCTATGGGAAATACTGGTCCTAGGCGTCTACTTCTTCGAGTATATAGAATGTTTCACCCCACCTAATAATGTGAGCATAAGGATATTTCGAAAAATTCATATTTAAAGAAAACAATATACACGTATATTTGACTTCCGTACTTTATACGGGTTTTTGCCGTCCCGCGTATATTTTTGTACGTATTACTGACAATTTGGCGTCCAAAATTAATATACGTTTACAAAAAGCTATCAATCGGGCATCCTGCACTGTTGCCAAATTGTGTACTGTACACATCTCTACATAGTATAAAACTAGTGATATACCTTGGCTTCACCTAGGAGCAATATTGAATTTACCTCCAAAAGTTTTATTTAACCGAGATCTTATAACATTTTGTAGAGATAAGTCGGCCGGGGGGCCGCGATTCCAATAATATCCCCGAAACTATAAATACCGTATTTAAAATTTTATATTTAAGTAATTTTCAGTTTTTATCCGATAGTGTTCTAAAGTTGTTAACCATTGTTTTTTTCTTGTCTATTTTAAATTTATTTTTACCCAATTGTATGTCATTATTTATTTTATCTCATTTATTCTTCTATTCAATTCTGAGGAATGTTTTATCTATAATTTAATATATTGTGTTTTCTATGTAATGACATCCTAAAAAGAAATTGATTAATCTTGAAGATGGTTATTGTAATGACATAAACGTTGGTGTAATATCAATAAATTTTCTTCACTCAGGTTCATAATAATATATAAATATAATTTGGGCGAGATTTTTCTTTATCAGTAATAAATGCTTATGATTATGTTTTATAAATGTTTATCGGGATGTTTATAAAATCATTGTAGTAGCAGGTGTAGATGTATTTTAATATATAATTGTGTAATAAAAAATAATTTTAAATTTTACAAGTCACGCATTCACAAAATACTTATAACAGTATAATAACGTGCGAATCGGAATACACGAGCTATACGATATTACTTTCGAGCGAGATATTTTTTAGACGATTATAAAAATAAAGTATTTTCAAGAATTTTGTTTCAATTGACAATACTTACTATTTTCATTTTTTCAATTAATCTACCATAGCAACAAAGAAAGCAAAGCTGCCTGGCTATGTTGATTTGGTATTTAAAGTACCTACGTGACGAGCTTAAAAGCACGACACGAAGCGTAGTGTTTTTTTATTTATGCTTTGTAAGCACTTATGCCCATATATTATACGCTATTTTCTTATATCTGCATATTTATACCTGATTTGCGAATTCGGACAATAATTTAATCAGTCTAATAATAATTTTACATCTGTTAAACTGAAAAACTCGGAATTACTTTCCAGTATAATGAAAATTGATTAAAAATTGTTTACATTATTTAGTATTTTTTAAGATCCAAAAATAATTTCCTATTTCGCATTTACAAAGTTTCATATACTGAATGAAGAAAATCTAATGTGGTCAACACATTACCTGCCGTCAATTTTATATATTTTTAAATCCTTCTTGCAAAAGATTATATTTTTAGTAAAATTATTTCACGAACATATTTTGACCCTGACATCTTTCAATTAGTATAATTTGAATATCCAAATTGTTTCCATTGTGATGCTGCATAGACTGCAAGATTTATGAAACTTAATTTCTTTATAATTATTTTTCTCTTCCAACTATAGCAAATATAATGAAAAATTGTAACCATGTAATATAATATTCTTTAATGTTTATAATAAAAATTTGGGTACTTCCGGTCGGGTTGACCAATTATAACCAAAATCTAATCAGCTCTTCATAAGGGTATACAAATGAGAAGTACGTAAAAAATTGTAATTTTTGGAGTTTGCAGTTATCGAATAACGATTGTCACACACACATATATACAGACATCATCGTAAAAGTAGTAAAATTCTATTCTAGGGATCTAAAATGTGCTTATTCGTTAAAAACGGACTATAAATTTTTTGACCAAAGACAATATCTTTCTTATCTAAAGGCGACGGAACGTAGAAAAAATAATTCATTTAAAATTTGTCATTGACATAAAATATTTTTATCAAAGAAGTTATTGCATTCCTATATGACACAGTAACAAAATATCGGAACAATAAATAAATATAAAACTATTTTTCATGTTTTAATGAATAAACTTTCGTCGTTTATATGTGGAAAAGATTTTTTTAATTGAGAAAATACGTTCTTAACCTTCGAGTTCTCAAAAAATAATTATTTTATAAAAGACATTATTTCTGCAAATTATCTTTATAAAATAAACAAAATAATATGGAAAATAATAGACATTTTTATAATTTTACTCAGTGTTGACTAAATTCTTTAAAAATAATAATTTCTCAATATAATATTTGATTATGCTATCATAACCAATTCAGGTTCATATTCTGTAAACATTTAAAGTGAAGAAATACTGAAAACTAAACGCGCGAGTTATATATATATTCATCAGTCTAACAACCGCACGTCCGTACATTGCCAGATCCCCAACAATTTGACGTCCTTCGTAAAGTGACGTCCGAATATGGACGCCAAATTATAAATCAGTTTTTCTCACATTTTTAGCATCTACGTGATGTGGGGAGTCTACCTGCAAATTTTAATTTTGGACGCCAAATGACTGTTTTGTTGTTAACAGCCGTATATTTAGTTCATCGAAATTCCGTATGTGGCGCTTTCGTCGCATCATAATATACGCCGCCGTATATTGAAAACCGAAAATCACCGCCAATTTGACGTCCATACACTTGGCAACATGGCATGTGTAACTCGTGCGTTTAGTTTTCAGTATTTCTTCACTTTAAATGTTTAAAGAATATGAATCTGATTTGGTTATGATACCATAATCAAATATTATATTGAGAAATTATTATTTTTAAAGAATTTAGTAAACACTGAGTAAAATTATAAAGATGTCTATTATTTTCCATATTATTTTGTTTATTTTATAAAGATAATTTGCAGAAATAATGTATTTTTATAAAATAATTATTTTTTGAGAACTCGTATTTTCTCAATTAAAAAAAATCTTTTCCACATATAAACGACGAAAGTTTATTCATTAAAACATGAAAAATAGTTTCATATTTATTTATTGTTCCGGTATTTTGTTACTGTGTCATATAGGAATGCAATAACTTCTTTGATAATAACATTTTATGACAATGACAAATTTTAAATGAATTATTTTTTCTACGTTCCGTTAATAAGAAAGATAAGAAAGATATTGTTTTTGGTCAAAAAATTCATAGTCCGTTTTTAACGAATAAGCACATTTTAGAGTCCCTAGAATACAATTTTACTACTTTTACGATGATGTCTGTACATGTGTGTGTGTGACAATCGTTATTCGATAACTGCAAACTCCAAAAATTACAATTTTTTACGTACTTCTCATTTGTATACCCTTATGAAGAGCTGATTCGATTTTGGTTATAATTGGTCAACCCGACCGGAAGTACCCAAATTTTTATTATAAACATTAAAGAATATTATATTACATGATTACAATTTTTCATTATATTTGCTATAGTTGGAAGAGAAAAATAATTATAAAGAAATTAAGTTTCATAAATCTTGCAGTCTATGCAGCATCACAATGGAAACAATTTGGATATTCAAATTATACTAATTGACAGATGTCAGGGTCAAAATATGTTCGTGAAATAATTTTACTAAAAATATAATCTTTTGCAAGAAGGATTTAAAAATATATAAAATGGAAGGCAGGTAATGTGTTGACCACATTAGATTTTCTTCATTCAGTACATGAAACTTTGTAAACGCGAAATAGGAAATTAGTTTTGGATCTTAAAAAATACTAAATAATTTAAACAATTTTTAATTAATTTTCATTATGCTGGAAAGTAATTTTGAGTTTTTCAGTTTAACAGATGTAAAATAATTATTAGACTGATTAAATTATTGTCCGAATTCGCAAATCAGGTATAAATATGCAGGTATAAGAAAATAGCGTATAATATACGGGCATAAGTTCTTACAAAGCATAAATGACGTAAAAAAAACACTACGCTTCGTGTCGTGCTTTTAAGCTCGTCACACGTAGGTACTTTAAATACCAAATCATCATAGCCAGGTAGCTTTGCTTTCTTTGTTGCTATGGTAGATTAATTGAAAAAATGAAAATAGTAAGTATGGGGTCTCGTGGCCGTGTGCCTGAGTGTCTGGTCGCGAATCTGGGGACCTGGGTTCGATCCCGACCGACGCCAAAAATTACATCGAATTTTAATGGCACAAAATTGACCCCTGTGGTGCACTCTCCACGCCATCTATGAGAGCCCGTGAGGTGACGCCTGGTAAGCGCCCGCACGGTACAAATATTCCATCATTACCGATATCTGTATACAAAGCAGATTGGCACACCCAGCAATGGGTAATATGCCGTGATGAAATATTTATTTATTTATTTATGTAAGTATTGTCAATTGAAACAAAATTCTTGAAAATACTTTATTTTTATAATCGTCTAAAAAATATCTCGCTCGAAAGTAATATCGTATTGCTCGTGCATTCCCATTCGCACGTTATTATACTGTTATAAGTATTTTGTGAATGCGTGACTTGTAAAATTTAAAATTATTTTTTATTACATATTATGTATTAAAATACATCTATATCTGCTACTACAATGATTTTATAAATATCTCTATAAACATTTATAAAAAATAATCATAAGCATTTATTACTGATAAAGAAAAACCTCGCCCAAATTTTTTTATATATTATTATGAACCTGAGTGAAGAAAAATTATTGATATTACATCAACGTTTCTGTCATTACAATAACCATCTTCAAGATTAATCAATGTCTCTTTAGGATGTCATTACATAGAAAACACAATATATTAAATTATATATAAAACATCCCTCAGAATTGAATAGAAGAATAAATGAGATAAAATAAATAATGACATACAATTAGGTTAAAATAAATTTAAAATAGACAAGAATATAAAAAATGGTTAACAACTTTAGAACACTATCGGATAAAAACTGAAAATTACTTAAATATAAAATTTTAAAATACGGTATTTATAGTTTCGGGGATATTATTGGAAGCGCGGCCCCCCGGCCGACTTATCTCTGCAAAATGTTATAAGAACTCGGTTAAATAAAACTTTTGGAGGTAAAGTCAATATTGCTCCTAGGTGAAGCCAAGGTATATCACTAGTTTTATACTATGTAGAGATGTGCATAGCACTGCGCAACATTATTCCTGCTTAAATTTTATTGGTACAACGTGTATAATGAAATAAAAAGTTCAGTATTTTAAAAATTTAAAATCAGTATTGTAATTTGTATCAAAAATAAACTTGAAAATTTATTTCTGTCTTTTGAACTGCGATCATATGTGTAGCAAAAATAGCGTTAAATATTACATGTGATACACATATACATTTCATTAAAAAATACTGTTATTATAGGATAGATAAACTTAATTTGACAAAACAAATATTTAATATGATCAAAATGCTTGAAATATGGATGGTAGTTTTCTTACTTGCAAATGAAACATATATGTATCTATGTGAATAATGTTTTTGAGATATGGAACAAAAAAAATATTTCTTTTATATCTTATACGCTGAGGTACATATAAACAAGTTTATGAAAGATGTGAGAAAACTAGTAGGTAATTATTAAATAAAAATAATGATTGTTATTCCGATCATCCAATTTTACAAGCGATTACTTACGAAAATATGCTAATATAATGTATAGGTACTTCAGTCTTCTTAGTTGGGTGCTCAGAGAGCCAAACTATGCAAATTATACTTGACACAGAAATCTGTCAAATACTAAAATATACTGTTTCTATTTGATTTACATTGTGCTTACAGCAACGTAGGTTGCAAGATTTATGAATATTAATTTCTTTATAATTTTTCATCTCCAAATACTTTGAATATAAAGAAAAAAAATAATCAAATCGTACAGAGAATAACATATATTTGTGATAACAAAATGTCAAAAAGAGATATTTAACATAAAAAAAAACTGTTAAGAACTGCAAATAAGAGTACTTCCGGTGTACCAATTATAGCAAAAAAATTAATTAAGTCTTTATACGGACGTACAAAAGAATGAAAGAATTATAATTTTTGGAATTGTAGTTGTTGGAGTTATCGGAGAACTTTTTTCACACACACACACACACACACACACACACACACAATCAAACACACACACACACATAAACACACACACACAGAGTGAGAGATGCACACACATACATACGAGTATATACAGACATCATCGTAAAAATAGTAAAACGAAATTTTTGACCAAAGACAATACCTTCCTTACCTAAGGTAACGGAAGATAAAAAAACAAAATCACAGAGAGGAAGAACAAAATTATTTATTTTAATAAAATTACAAATTAATGTGACATTTACGTAGCAATGTTAAAATATTTTGCACATAAGGCGTATAAATATACATATCTGCAGACCCATTTTATTAAACATGCAGAACGAATTTTGTTTTATTTGATTTAATTGAAGAATTGCATGTAAATCAAATTTAAACAAATAGTTTTCAAAATATTAGTAAAAAATATAATTTAAAAAAAATCATGATCCCATGTTAGACGATTATGTTCGTATTCCATGTTAGTGCTACAGTACATAATATTTGGCAACAGTGCAGGATGCCCGATTGATAGCTTTTTGTAAACGTATATTAATTTTGGACGCCAAATTGTCAGTAATACGTACAAAAATATACGCGGGACGGCAAAAACCCGTATAAAGTACGGAAGTCAAATATACGTGTATATTGTTTTCTTTAAATACGAATTTTTCGAAATATCCTTATGCTCACATTATTAGGTCGGGTGAAACATTCTATATACTCGAAGAAGTAGACGCCTAGGACCAGTATTTCCCATAGACGCCAAATGCATGTTTCTATGTACGGAGGTCAAATTGATAGAGAGATGTATATATATATATATATATATATATATATATATATATATATATATATATATATATATATATATATACATCTCTCTATCAATTTGACTTCCGTACATAGAAACATGCATTTGGCGTCTATGGGAAATACTGGTCCTAGGCGTCTACTTCTTCGAGTATATAGAATGTTTCACCCCACCTAATAATGTGAGCATAAGGATATTTCGAAAAATTCGTATTTAAAGAAAACAATATACACGTATATTTAACTTCCGTACTTTATACGGGTTTTTGCCGTCCCGCGTATATTTTTGTACGTATTACTGACAATTTGGCGTCCAAAATTAATATACGTTTACAAAAAGCTATCAATCGGGCATCCTGCACTGTTGCCAAATATTATGTACTGTAGCACTAACATGGAATACGAACATAATCGTCTAACATGGTATCATGATTTTTTTTAAATTATATTTTTTACTAATATTTTGAAAACTATTTGTTTAAATTTGATTTACATGCAATTCTTCAATTGAATCAAATAAAACAAAATTAGTTCTGCATGTTTAATAAAATGGATCTGCAGATATGTATTTATACGCCTTTGTGCAAAATATTTTAACATTGCCTACGTAAATGTCACATTTATTTGTAATTTTATTAAAATAAATAATTTTGCTCCTCCTCTCTGTGGTTTTTTTTTTTTATCTTCCGTTACCCTAGGTAAGGAAGGTATTTTGTCTTTGGTCAAAAATTTCGTTTTACTATTTTTACGATGATATCTGTATATACTCGTATGTATGTGTATGTGTGTGTTTACGTGTGTGTGCATCTCTCTCTCTCTCTGTTTATGTGTGTTTGTGTTTAATTGTGTGTGTATGTGTCTGTGAGTATGTGTAATGTGTGAAAAAAGTTCTCTGATAACTCCAACAACTACAATTCCAAAAATTATAATTCTTTCATTCGTACGTCCGTATAAAGACTTGATTAAATTTTGGCTATAATTGATACACCGGAAGTACTCTTATTTGCAGTTCTTAAGTTTTTTTTAAAAAAAAAGCAGTTAAATATCTCTTTTTGACATTTTGTTTTCACAAATATTATAGATATGTTATTCTCTGTACGATTTGTTTTTTTTTTCTTTATATTCAATGTATTTGGAGATGAAAAATTATAAAGAAATTAATATTCATAAATCTTGCAACCTACGTTGCTGTAAGCACAATAGAAATCAAATAGAAACAGTATATTTTAGTAATTGACAGATGTCTGTGTCAAGTATAATTTGCATAGTTTGTGAAATAATTTTACTGGAAATATATAATCTTTTGCAGGACACTACCTTATCTGTGAGTAATTTATATAAAATACATAGAATAGACGGAAGGTCATGTGTTGGCCACATCATATTTATACAAATTTATGTCTGCTTCCGACATATTGAAAATTTGAATTAAAGTAACCAAATGCTTTTAGAATAAGTAAACATACTTGCACTGGGGTTTAGAAAATTTAGCATATTTTTTGATTGTTTTACAGCCACAAATTAAATATTTAGTTTAGGTGTTCCTAAATAGATACAAGTTACAAGGTTCATTTTGAAACAAAGTTTAACCGTAGGTACATGAATTATTAAATAAATATTATGATATAAGGACTATTTAATATATGTATTGCAACGTCTGACGCCTAGACGAAAAAAATATGAAATTGATTTTCTAATAAATTAAAAATATTGACTGGCACTCTGAGCACCCAACTAAGCAGACTGAAGTACTTATACATTATATTAGCATATTTGCGTAAGTAATCTCTTGTAAAATTGGATGATCGGAATAACAAGCATTATTTTTATTTAATAATTACCTACTAGTTTTCTCACATCTTTCATAAACTTGTTTATATGTACCTCAGCGTATAAGATATAAAAGAAATATTTTTTTTGTTCCATATCTCAAAAATATTATTCACATAGATACATATACATATGTGTCATTTGCAAGTAAGAAAACTACCATCCATATTTTGATCATATTAAATATTTGTTTTGTCAAATTAAGTTTGACTATCCTATAATAACAGTATTTTTTAATGAAATGTATATGTGTATCACATGTAATATTTAACGCTGTTTTTGCTACACCTTAACTTATATGATCGCAGTTCAAAAGACAGAAATAAATTTTCAAGTTTATTTTTGATACAAACTACAATACTGATTTTGAATTTTTAAAATACTGAACTTTTTATTTCATTATACACCAATAAAATTTAAGCAGGAGTAATGTTGCGAAGTGCTATGCACATCTCTACATAGTATAAAACTAGTGATATACCATGGCTTGACCTAGGAGCAATATTGAATTCACCTCTAAAAGTTTTATTTAACCGAGGTCTTTTAACATTTGGCAGAGATAAGTCGGCCTATAAATACTGTATTTTAAAATTTTATATTTAAGTAATTTTCAGTTTTTATCCGATAGAGTTCTAAAGTTGTTAACCATTTTTTATATTCTTGTCTATTTTAAATTTATTTTAACCTATTTGTATGGCATTATTTATTTTATCTCATTTATTCTTCTATTCAATTCTGAGGACTGTTTTATCTATAATTTAATATATTGTGTTTTCTATGTAATGGCATCCTAAAGAGACATTGATTAATCTTGAAGATGGTTATTGTAATGACAGAAACGTTGGTGTAATATCAATAAATTTTCTTCACTCAGGTTCATAATAATATATAAAAATAATTAGAGCGAGGTTTTCCTTTATCAGTAATAAATGCTTATGATTATTTTTTATAAATGTTTATTGAGATGTTTATAAAATCATTGTAGTAGCAGGTGTAGGTGTATTTTAATATATAATTGTGTAATAAAAAATAATTTTAAATTTTACAAGTCACGCATTCACAATACTTATAACAGTATAATAACGTGCGAATGGGAATGTACGAGCAATACGATATTACTTTCGAGCGAGATTTTTTTAGACGATTATAAAAATAAAGTATTTTCAAGAATTTTGTTTCAATTGACAATACTTACTATTTTCATTTTTTCAATTAATCTACTATAGCAACAAAGAAAGCAAAGCTATCTGGCTATGTTGATTTGGTATTTAAAGTACCTACTGCAAGATTTATGAAACTTAATTTCTTTATAATTATTTTTCTCTTCCAACTAGCAAATATAATGAAAAATTGTAACCATGTAATATAATATTCTTTAATGTTTATAGTAAAAATTTGGGTACTTCCGGTCGGGTTGACCAATTATAACCAAAATCTAATCTGCTCTTCATAAGGGTATATAAATGAGAAGTACGTAAAAAATTGTAATTTTTGGAGTTCGCAGTAATCGAATAACGATTGTCACACACACACATATACAGACATCATCGTAAAAGTAGTAAAATTGTATTCTAGGGACTCTAAAATGTGCTTATTCGTTAAAAACGGACTATGAATTTTTTGACCAAAGACAACATCTTTCTTAACTAAAGGCGACGGAACGTAGAAAAAATAATTCATTTAAAATTTGTCATTGTCATAAAATATTTTTATCAGAGAAGTTATTGCATTCCTATATGACACAGTAACAAAATATCGGAACAATAAATAAATATAAAACTATTTTTCATGTTTTAATGAATAAACTTTCGTCGTCTATATTTAAAAAAGATTTTTTTTTAATTGAGAAAATAAGTTCTTAACCTTCGAGTTCTCAAAAAATAATTATTTTATAAAAGTACATTATTTCTGCAAATTATCTTTATAAAATAAATAAAATAATATGGAAAATAATAATTTTCTTTATAATTTTACTCAGTGTTGACTAAATTCTTTAAAAATAATAATTTCTAATATAATATTTGATTATGCTTTCATAACCAATTCAGGTTCATATTCGTTAAACATTTAAAGTAAAGAAATACTGAAAACTTGACGCACGAGTTACACATGCCATGTTGCCAAGTGTATGGACGTCAAATTGGCGGTGATTTTCGATTATCAATATACGCCGGCGTATATTATGACGCGACGACAGC
The DNA here is from genome assembly GCA_951394225.1 of Harpalus rufipes. Lineage (NCBI taxonomy): Eukaryota > Metazoa > Arthropoda > Insecta > Coleoptera > Carabidae > Harpalus > Harpalus rufipes. Next base: position 34,587,372 of record OX596282.1, on the reverse strand, counting down.
GCCACACACGGAATTTCGATGAACTAAATATACGGCTGTTAACCACAAAACAGTCATTTGACGTCCAAAATGAAAATTTGCAGGTAGACCCCCTACATCACGTAGATGCTAAAAATGTGAGAAAAACTGATTTGTAATTTGGCGTCCATATTCGGACGTCACTTTACGAAGGACGTCAAATTGTTGGGGATCTGGCAATGTATGGACGTTCGGTTGTTAGACTGATGAATATATATATATATATATATATATATATATATATATATATATATATATATATATATATATATATATATATATAGCAAATATGACTCTAGCGTAGTTCGGAAAATTTCCCATGAACTACTATGTGCAAACATTATGTATACTTCTTTACCTGAATCCATTTCAAGGGATCTTCTATTCTTCCTCCCTTGTCTTTCCGCATCATCGCTATCCCTCAACCAACTCTCTATCTTCTGTCTCCACTCTCTGGGCCGGCTAGCTGGTGGTTCTGGACCAGATTGCGGTCCTGGCTGAGTCGAAGGCTCTTCTGAGACTATAGGCCGAGACTCTAATAAGGGACTAGGGGAATTCGGACGTTCTCTATCAGTAGAGAAATCAGCAGAAAGTAAGGCCGGTCGTTTTCGAGGTGCTGAGCCTCTGGCTCTTCTTGCCCATGAACGATCTGCAAGGAAAATATGATCGTGTTATTCTACAGCTATTATATTGATTTGCCTCAAACACTATAGACTAAAGGACTTGCTTCAAAATTGATTCATTTGTGCACTGATTCTCTTTGAATTCGTAGTAAGATAATATAATTCATTGCGTGATAATATAAATTTTTTGCTGGTAGGCAGATTTAAATAGACAAATACATTAATATACAATGTATTGTCATTTTTCACAGCGTACAATACTCTTCATTTTTACGTGCGTTTTAGAATAGAAATTTAATAATTATATAATTAAGCATATCCTTACCCAAACTGCCCCAACTTTTTCGTTCTCTGGATCCATCACATCCTCTAAGGAACTCCATTAACCCTTCATCTTCTTCCGAAAGAACTCTGCTTCTTCTGCGACGAAGACTTCCATTCGGAGTAATATCTGGTGACCGTTCTTCCTTTCCTGTAACCACGTCACTTCCTGCTGACACTCCTTGGCTAGAAGTGAAGGATCCCAGACGACGTCTAGACAAATAGGGTGAAGGGAGAGATGTTAAAGATGTTAGAGAATCATCTTCAGACGTTCCCTGAGCTGTAGAACCGTTCTGGGGTTTCTACAAAGATAGAGAAAGAGAAAAAGAAACTTATGATGTAAAATGAGAATTATGTACGAAAAGTAACTATATCAAACAATAAAAGTAGAAGAAGTGGTGAATTAAATATGTATATACCTTTTTCTTATCCAAAAATGTAATATCAGGAAATGACCCTTCAAAATCAGATACTGGAGTTCCGGCTAAACTGCTCACTATAGCAAAAAGAAAGTATTGATTACCTATTTTTTTAAATTACTCCATGAACCTAATAGCTATATACAGAAAGATGTATGAAATCATGATAAAAGCTGTGTTATATTGATTTTTTCTTTCTTACTTTGTCTTCTCTTAGCAGCTATTTCTTCTCTCTGTTTTCTTCTTGCATTAGCTTGTTCTTCCTGTATTCTTCTTCTGGCATTTTCAACGACAGATTGTCTGAATCTACTACAAAAAGTATGGAAAATCTTGAAGCATTCTTCAAGTTTAAAAGTTTTAGAATCTTCACAGAAGAAATCGGCGAGTCGTTTGCGTGCATCTTCAAGGTTCGACATGTCGCGTTGAAGACCAGCGACTTCTCTTTCGGCCATCTACAAAAAGAAAGAAAAAAGTTAAAGAAATTAGTTCAAAAAAGTATTATTTTTTTCCATTCATGGCATTCTCATTACAGTTATACAGGGTGTTCCACGACTCGACCGACAAACTTTTACCATATATTCCAGGGGTCATTATGATCAAAAAATGTTATATGATCTATAGTTGAATTCCTCTTTGTTTCGGAGATATCGAAGAAATTAAAAAAAAAAGATAATTGAGTTAGCCTTGACGGTGTTTCTTAATGAAAATTTTTCAGAAAGATGGATAGGACGAGGTGGTCCTGTACATTGGCCAGCTCGGTCACCTGACTTGTCGCCTTTAGATTTTTTTCTGTGGGGTTGCCTCAAATCTCGTGTGTATAATAATTGTAAACCAGATACACGCCAAGAGTTGACTGACCGTATAGTTGAAGCTACTAATTCTCTAAAGAATGAATTGGCAGTAATTAACTGGCAACATTCTATGACTCGAAGGATAGCTGTATGTTTAAAAAATGGCGGTTCTCATTTTGAACAGTTGTTGTAATTTTGTGTTAATTAGCTATCCATTGATGAATAATTTTTTTTTATCATTTTGTTTCTTAATTTCTTCGATATCTCCGAAACAAAGAGGAATTGAACTATAGGTCATATAACATTTTTTGATCGTAATGACCCCTGGAATATATGGTAAAAGTTTGTCGGTCGAGTCGTGGAACACCTTGTATTTAAATAAAATTAATACGAAACTTTATATGCATTTTTCTTAAAAAAATCGGAGGGAAGATATTTTATCATTAATTCAGAATTAAATTTTCTAGTAAATAAACAAATAAATATTATTTATTATATTAAATTTGTTTAACCAGTTACGAAAGTGCCGATTTACAGCAGACTGCCGTTTCATTGCCGAAGCAATGAATGCTGTCAAAGCTGTGTTTGATACGGCATCATACACAATATTTTAGAATTAATATTAATTTAGCGATTATTTTTTAATAAAAATTCTGAAAATTATCGCCATCAAATTATGTTGCTATGCGTTTGTTGAACGGTTGCTGTGCGTTTGTTGCGGAATTGCTATAGCCATAGCAATAGTAAAACAGTAAAATTGATATTTTACAGACTGTTAGCTGTCAAAAAAATAGCACTGTTAATGTCAATCGGCAAAAAATATGTTCCTATTTAAAAATAAAAAATAGTTGAGTATCGTACTTTGAGAATCAAAAAAACTTTATAAGTTTCATGTGTTGCTAAGATGATGACTAGTAAAATAAACAATTTTTAATAAGCTACGAATAGTAATTTAAATGAATAAATTTTGTTCGCTGTTACGTAGAAAAGTATTGCTGTAACAAAGTAGCACAGCACATTTTAATATTTTTTTATCGAGACATCATGTTCCTTTCTAAGTAAAACAAATATTTTATGTGTGTGGGATGAAAAAAAAAGACTGAAATAATTTGAAGTATAAGCAATAAAGAATATAGAATGGAAACCAAATTCTTACCATTAGGAAATCGGCCATTTGTGTCTTGATTTCATCTTCTGTGGTCGGTAAATCGATAATTTTTTTAATCTTTTTTATTCTTCCATCTAAAGTGTTTATTTCGTTTTGTAACTGTTCCGTAGTTGTTCTGAAATATTAAAAATAGTTAATATTAACTTCTCTATAAAGTTTTTGTACAGTATATACTTGGAAGCATCGTCTAGAACAGTTAGATTATCAGGAAAATTCAACAAATTCCTATTTCTTTTTTCTGCTTGTAAAGCTACATAATGAATAAGGTTCATATTTGGTTTGTTTGCTCTTATGTCTGTTATTTTTTGCAGCGATGCCAGTTTTACTCCTGCGGCATTTCCTGCATACCCACCCTAGAAAATAATAATTCAGAAGTAAATAAAATTCAGAACAATAAGTCATTTTATTGCTTACTGAATTTAGAAAATTTCCAGCTACTAGAACCATATACAAAACTTCCTGTAGTGCTTTATTCGTCATCAGCCCATCTATACCAACCATCATGGCTTGAATGCTAGGTTCTAAGTAACCCATATTCGAAGCAAATTCTTCTTTCAATAACATACTTTCTATTCGGAGCTTGTAACTATAAAAGAAGAAAAAAAATAAGTTTTTTTTAACATAAAATATAATTAAGTTACAAATTTAATTCCTACTTTGATAGAGCGGTCAATTGTAAGATGAATTTTTCTGCATTGCCCAATTTGTCGAAATCTCCATTATATGACTTTAACATATCTAGTTCATCTACTTCTGGTAAGATTTTTAACAATCCTCGAAGTTTTTCGGCACCTACTTCATCGTGTTCACCATCTTTTATTAACTGGATGATGTCTTCATTTGAACTGCAAGAAATTTAACATTTCCAAGAATTTGGCAATCAGTTTATGTTCTATGTATATGAATATGCTTGGCATTAAATGGGAGAGATAGTCTACTTACTGACACTGCGTTAGTATATTATGTAGGCGACGTAATAAATGAACAAAAACAGATTGTTAATAATTATTAATTATGAAACTTGGTAGTTTGCTAATTAAAAATATAAGAACATTATTTTGTAATTGTAATTACTTCGTACGCTTGTTAATTGGTTACTGAAGAATGGTGATAGACAATAGAAACTTTTTAAGGTTTAATATCTTTTTGAATCAATTGAAAAATTACTCAACATGTCAACCATACCAGAGGTCCAAACAACTCTGAAAAACAAGAAAGTGAGCTGTTAGGACCTCTGACATGGTTGACATGTTGAGTAAACTTAGCTACTCTGTTTAGCTTTTCCTAATTTTGTACTACTGATGATGAGAACTTAGTTCTCGAAAAAAGTTTTTATGCCGGTTTTACATTGGGCAACAGTTGCAACTGCAGTTTGCAATTGATAGCGGCAATATTGCATAGTGTAATATGAAAATTGCACGTGCAACACAAACCCGCAACCTATTGCACGAAAATAGCGCATGTTCTAATTCGTGCAACAATTGCACGCGCAAGTTGGTAATTTACGGTACTATCAACTTATTGTTCATCTGCCATTTATAGGTTATGTATTTATTTCGATCAGTGAGTCACATTTTGATGTCCATTTAAACCGTACTTAATTGTACATTTAATTATAGAGTATTTAATTATTTAAAATTACCTTACAACGCTGAAATTATTTCTTCTTTTATTCACCCGTAATGCCAAATAATAGTTATTAATAAGTAATGTTGGTAACACTGTTGGTGACACTTTAAAAATGTTTAAGTTGCATGTTGCTCAATGTAAAGCAAGAAAAATTGCATTTGCAACTTATTGCCGCTATCAATTAGAAATTGCAGTTGCACTCGCAACTGTTGCCCAATGTAAAACTGGCATTAGATTTAATTATAATTTTAAGGTTAAGGGGTAATTTGAATAGTTTTTGTTTCATGGTTAGCATAGCGCTATTCAATTGTAATTTTCGAAATTTTTATAACTAATTTTTGCAGTTACTAAACATAGAAATAAATTTTATTAACTGATTTATATGCAGGATTTTATACAAATTTTATTTGAAATATTTCTTTCTAAAATAGTTTGGAAGCAACGCGCAAGAGAAAACTATTTTCCGATAATAAATGCCTATGTAACAGATTTCGAGAACAAATATGCTACATTAAACATTAAAAATATATATATTCTTATTTTGGGTGTATTTATATTTTCTCCTCACCTTCGGAATTGTTTCAAGAAAATGTTTACATTCAAACTTCTCTTCCCATCTAGTAATGTCACCTAAAACATTATCAAATTAAATAAATTATATACAGTGTTAAAAAAAGATATTTTTTTAATGGCATATATACTGACCAAAATAAATAATTTTCTATAGTTTTCGAGATATAAGGCAGTGAAAAATGAGTTTTTACAGGGTTTACTTCTGCTATCTCGTAAACTATGAGTTACGACTTCGATTAAATGAGACTTTTTGTTTACCTTTCAGAAGCCATCATAAAAATAATTGTACTAAGTTAAAAGTTGTGGCGATCTAGGCATATATTTAATTTCAAATAACTTCGTAACTATTACAAATTGAAAAAAAATGTTTCATATAAAGTTTTTTTTTAATAGTCTATTTACAAACATAGATAAAATTTTGTTCGATCACTATCTATGTCAGTTTTTCTTCGATTTTGCGTTTTTCTCGGAAATAGCTGAAGATCAGACTATGTTAAATTAAGCTTTTTTTTACTCATTCTGGTCAGTAATATCAGTACCCTTAAATTTTTTAACGTTTTTTTAACACTCTGTAAGTATCTCTTTTTATTCCATCATACTTCTGAGTTATCTTTTCGGACCCTAATGCAATTATCTCTGCCCAATCTGGGGCTACTTTGCGCCGACGAAGTGGCTGGTATCTGTTGACAAAATAGGCCTTCCATTTCCGACCAATCCATGTCAGCCATGGGAGAATGTTGGTGGTTGTCTGCTAGCTGGGACCAAATATTGTTCTTCCCTACAACCTATCCAAATATTTGACACATGGAAATATCTTTGCTTACATTCGTCTTCTCTTACTTTATTACTAGGAATCTTGTTCCAATTAATAGTTTTCATTTTGATCTTCGGTATGGGAGTTTCTTGCTGTGGTAGCTTCTCAGGAGAGTCAACTTCAGCGCTGGTTGGCGATGTGGGTGCTGTGCGTGCTGCTACTGGTTTGGACATGGGCGGAGGTGATACGAACCCATTTGGGGGCGGTGGGGGTGGTGCAGGACCCACTCGACCACCTGGGGGTGGAGGAGGTGGCGGTGGAGGTGCTTGTGGACTTGAAAGAACCTACAAAAGAAATATAAATGAATATTTTTTACTCTTTAATTTAATAATATAATAGTTCCAATTCCAAGTGTTCCAACAAACGCGTTCAACATAGAGATCCTTAAAACTATGTATATGAGATACTTTATTGGTTAAATTAAACAAAATTGACTACATTAGCAGGCAATTTTAATGGTTGTATCGTTATTTGAAAAAAATATATAGATCAGTACATTAGGTGAAAATGTAAACGTTTTTTTTTTTAATTTTCAAGCACCTAAAATAAATAAATAAATGTATCATCACGGTCACGGCATATAATACATTGCTGGGTGTGCCAATCTGCTTTGTACATACATACAGGGTGACACTGAAAAATGGGCCACTCAAAATAACTTTTATATTTATAATTATTTTACATACTTGTAAACTATACTTAGGGGCTCACAAATCACGATATTTGTCATGATGGTAGCGCTTCGGGTTTAACTGAAGGTGACATTAACTGTCATATTTCAAATGGGACAACCTATATATTTGCATATATTTGGAATCTACGGAGAATAACGAATACAACGATATGCTTGAAGTGAAGTTTTATTGTAGAAATAGGTTGAAAAATATAAAAGCACACTGTGGTTTTTTTTTATTTATAACAAGCTTTCCGATGATCGATTTCGGCTATGGATGGCCATATTCGTATCGTGAGCGTCAGAAAATTTAAAAGATTGTTAACATTGTTGAAATTAGCGTCAAATCCCAACTCTTGATTCTTACACCTGTTCTTAAAAATATTTTCAAACTTCATTAATTTCCAAGTAATTTCAACAATGTTAACAATCTTTTAAATTTTCTGACGCTCTCGATCCAAAGATGGCCATCCATAGCCGAAATCGATTATCGGAAAGCTTGTTATAAAAAAAATAATTATAAACCAGTCATTTAATAAGTAATATTACTTATTAAATGCCACAGTGTGCTTTTTATATTTTTCAACCTATTAAACATACACACAGCCGTATTCATAGTAAAGGAGAAAAACTAGGTTTAAACCAGGTCTAGGTAGTCCTGGTTTAAACCAGGTCTAAAAATGGTTATTCATAGTCAAATTTAGACCTGGTTTAAACCTGGTCTAAGTAAATCGAACTTAAACCAGTCTATCTAGTCGGCCATGGCCTTCCAATGTACTGCTCATGCGTAGTGAATACAATTTTGAATTTTGTGATGACAGCTGATGTTCACTACGCTGATTTCTTACAACTAAAACTGCATTGAGATCTTTTTATTAGCTTTTAACTACGAAATTAATATTTGTATGTTGATTGAGGTAACACATATTCATGGTTTTAGTACATCAGGATTTGCAAGGAAAGGTGGATTTGTTGTAAATATAGACGAACATAATTTGCAGTTCCCCGAAATTAACAACAAATTAAATATGAAAGAGAATTGCATAATAAGAGATGTGAAGAATAAATATTTAAACTTATGTAAATGTGAAATGATGAAAATGAAAAATAAATTAAATTAAATAAAAAACTTAAATGTTATGATAAAAAATAACTAGATTGCAGTCAAAATTTATTTATTTATCTCAATCGACCGGTTTCGTACGCCACATGCGACTTCATCAAATGAGTTTTTAAAAATTGTTCAAAAATTGAATACATTCCATAATAATACCAAACAATAACAACATACATGAATTTCAACCAAATTATATTTGTTAATTAACTCTTTATAATTACAGTTTTATTTTACTAACCTATAATTTTTGTATTCGATATATTAATAAATATCTCAGATTGTTATGATTTAAATAAACCCGGTTCCTTTTTCCGATATTCCACTACGTTTTTAACGAGGTTTTTAATATCTTCTACATCATTACCATGATCAAAATTTCATTATCCATCATGAACTTCCTAAAAGGCAATAATATGAGCTACAAATTCATGGCATAGTAATATTGTAAACATTATTATGAAATTATTTATAACATACTACTTACCAAAAAATATATATTAAATAACAATAATTTACATTAAACAAAATTCTATTTTCATACTATTGTCAACTGACTTAATCCCACAATAAACTAGGGTGCGAGGAGGTCTAAATTTTAGTCTAGGTTTAAACTCGTACTAGCGCTAAACTGCCTCTATGAATAACTGTTTGTGCCGGTCTAAGTTAAACTTGAGATAGACCTGGTTTAAACTCGAACAGCGGCACTATGAATACGGCTGACAGTGTTATTTCGCGAATAAATAAAAATAAAACCGTAACACAGGTTAATTATTTATAATTTTCTCTTACATTTTTGTAGCTTATTTCTTTGATAAAAATTCACTTCAACCATATTGTTGAATTCGTAATTTTCGGTGGATTCCAAATATATAAAAATATATAGGTTGTCCCATTTGAAATACGAAAGTTAATGTCACTTCCGGTTAAACCGGAAGCACTACCATCATGACAAATACTATTATTTGTGAACCCTAAGTCTAGTTTACAAATATGTACAGAAAATTTAAAAATAATTATAAACAAAAAAGTTATTTGGAGTGGCCCGGTTTTCAGTGTCACCTATATAGAGTGTAACAGCTAAACGAGCTACCTCAAATACTTTCTATATAAAGCAGATTGGCAGTTGGCACACCCACTAATGGGCTATATACCGTGACATATTTATTTATTTTAGTTACTTGAAAAATTTAAAAAAAAACTGCAACATTTACATTTTCACCTAATGTAGTGTGTAACACGTGGATAACTTCAGGCTAAATGAAAATTATATTTATAAAAATGAATAGAATGATGTTATATTCATATATTATAGCATTTATTTCAAATATTTAGATATATAATTCTCAATTATAGTCCATAGATATTTTTTCTTTTACAAATTCTGTGTTCATATAATAAATCACTATGAAATTAGTCTTAACTTACAGTTTTGAACCGCTGACGTCACAATATGGCTGGTTTTTGCAACTTTTTAAAAATATCATACTTTAAAATAATTTTATACAACAACAAATGTAAATAAAAAATAATTTAATTATACATAACGATAAATTAGACTATGCTCGTTCGACTTAAACAAAAAACGAACAATATTTTTTTTGCATGACCTGATTTATGCTCATTGCAGTGACGATGAAATTTTTTTTTATCATTATTAGGGGTATATTCCAAAAATAACAAATTTTAAATATGGTTAACCGAAAGTGTTGCAAAAATATCAAAAGATTTAAATTGTGGATTAATGAAACATGGTAACGGTTAAAGTTGTTGCAACCAGCGTAACCATTCTTTTAGCTCAGTTACGTATATCTATCCTTTTCTAAAACATAAATAAATATTGGGTTATATTTACGTATTTACCCAAAACTTCTGTCACACGTGGTAGTCTTTTTTGTGTTTGTACAGATTAATGCAATTGTTTGTGATAACCTTTATATATCAATTATATTCTAAGTTTTATTTCATATTTACCATATCATACATTAATAATTTGCCTTTTTAACAAATGGCCGCCTCTTGACCTTGAGGCTTCACTTTTACGTGGTTTGAGACATACGAAGTTGGGTATCTAGGTTATACATAAACATCTCTGACAGAATGAAACCGAAGTGTTTCATTAAAAATAATCACGTGACTGCAAGCAGCCCGTTACCAGAACCGTGGTTTCGGTTTTTATATTTTATATTTGGAATATACCCTAGATTTCAAGTTTTGAGGCCAAAGTTTATAATTTTTATATGAACTACATATTTTTTTAGCTTTCTAACAATATGTGAGTTATCTATATGTTCATTTAACAGCTTAAATACAACAATCATTAAATTTATGATTAAAAGCAGTGGTTCTAACAAAGAAAATAAAAACTGAACAAATTAAAATTCAGTGTTATTTCAGACTTGAAAGTTATTTGAAAAATTAAATTGTAAAATTTATATTTTTGCCTAATCTAGTGTTCTCTGCACTTTTTTATTCTTCTTTCCATTTTTTTCTTATAATAATGCACACGGACTTTAGAAGGAGAAACAAGAGGGTCAGCTGCCCTAGACCACATTTTCAATCCAACATGAAATTTTATATTTTTTTCCCTATAGTTTTCAATTTTAAAGGCCTCTAAATTCTAAAATATCGGCTGTCCCGGGCTTCGCATTTTTTCTGTAAGGCTCTGATTCACCACTAAAATGGCCTCTTAATGGGACAACTTTTTTCTAATTTACCAACTACATATCTATTATAGTTTTCGAGATTCTCATGCAGGGCCAGTTAATTTGAGATATCTGTATTACTTTTATTTTATTAGAATATTTCAAATTTCCTTTTCTCAATTCTTACCATGTTAGCTGCTGTTAAGCTAGGCTTTCTATTTGGGCTGGTAACAGTTTGGTCTGAAATAGATCCCCTATGGCAATGTATACAAGAATGTGCTCCACCGAATTTTGTAGTGCTAGGGCTTCTTAGTAATCTGGCGGCATCTTCTCTGTCTTCCAGTAAGGTTGCTCTATGGACTAGGCGCTCCGCTGTATCCCAGACCATGTCGCTTATAGCCTCCTATAAAGAAAAAACATAAAAATTTACATTGTACATAAACTTCGCAATGGGGTATATGACTATAATGGAATTTCAATATATGGCTCAAAAAATATAAACATAGCTACTTATTCTAATAATAAAAATTAAACATCATATCGTAATAATATAAGTTGTAATTAAATGTTTTGGAGAAGGGATATGGAGACGTCAGCATGGCCTGATACCTGATATTATATATCTTGATTTCTGCCGCTATCAACAGATATGGCATATTGTCTGTCTTTGTTACCACGCTCGGGCCAAATTTTTAATAATGTAGAAATCTCCAGTGCATACTTATTTGACGGCAAGTATAGTAATCACTAGTCATATACAGGCTGTTAAATAAAAAGCGGGCCATAGGCGATTAACATGGGAAATTAGTTTTTCCTTGCGCAACAGTACCCAATTAATTTTAGATAAAAATGTTTCAAATAAAAGTTGTAGATAATTAAATTCTACGCCTAATGTACTTAACAGGATTTGCACGTTTGGTAACCTGTAAAATCGAATTAGAAATTGAACAAATATTGCTCATTTGTAGCAATAGCCATGAAATTTGAACAAAATTACAAAGAAATAAATATCGTTTGAACTGTCCGATATTTAATTTTATACGTTACAAATTGTGAAAAATCATAATAATAATAATAATAATAATAATAATAAAAATAGTTATTTAAGTGTTAGATTTAAAAAAAATAATATTTGTTCAGTGATTTAGGTGCAGAATTGAATTATCTGTAACTTTTATTTGAAAACCGAATATTTGACTATTCAAACGATACGCATTTCTTTGTAACTTTGGGTCTGTTCGTTTGTATGATTCTAGCTGCACGACCTTGTAATTTTTGTGAAAAAATATGGTCGTTTGTGTGTTCTAAGTGGTCAGCAATAGGTCTGTTTATTTGTCTTACACTAACTTGTACAGCATGTACTGCGAATTCACTTAATGCAGTTTAATACAAAATAATATACACTTGTTTTCTAAATACAAACAAACACAAATTAGAAAAATTGTACAGATTTAATAGATTAACTAGCAAAAAATCAACAAAAATAATAGCTTTCTTTAGAAAAGAATTTTTCGTGTTCATCTCTTACAAGAAAATATTTCTTTTGATTCAGATTTAGAATAGATTTCGATTTTTGAAACAAAAATATAATACCAGATACAAATATACAGCAGTGTTTGTCAAATTACTGCACTAAGTGTACTAGCTCGGGAGGTAGTAGTACAGTTCTGACAAGTTAGTGTAATATGCTCGATTACAAACTAACACAGTGCTGACAACTTAGAACACAAACGAACATATTTTTCACAAAAATTACAAGTTAGTGCAGCTAGAACCATACAAGCGAACAGACCTACTGTGTTCGTTTGTGCACAGGATCGGCTCAACAGGGGAAGCAAGGCTGTCGCGCTGTCGTCTACTACTAAACTAGTTAGAAATTTCCTGAAAAAATGCACGCAATTATTACACAAAAATCGTGTAATACATGATATGATAAAGAATTTCATGCTGATTTCAAATCATGTATTATATTTAACAGGATCAGAGTGGTGGATGAAAGAGTGAAAATTTCTAAATTTGCCAAAAAAATATTTAAAACTCATCGATAATTTTGTTCAATCGATGCCACGACGAATTTAAACTATTATAAACAATAAAACCTATTAGACTAATGCCCGGTTTCACCCACATCAAATAAATCTTCTAAATAGTTCATTCGTAGAATAAGTGAAAAATATCGTATCAAAATATGACAGCTCTAGAATAAATATAGTCGTACATATGTGTTATGTTTTGGATGCGATATTTTCTCTTATTCGACGAATAAGCTATTTAAGAGTATTAAATTATTAAAACGTAATATTGTTTATTATTTGTATTATTTAAATTTCTTTTATAAACTGTTATGAAAATATGGCCAAAAACCTAAATATGTCGCAATGTTTCCCAATTGGCAGGAGGTTCCCATGCTCTGATTTCTGGAAACTTTTGATTTATCTGGATAAGATTCCGTAAAAAAATGCTGTTCTTGCAATTTCTTTGAGGTAAAATCGTAAATTTCCTAAACTATTGGACGAATGCGTACTTGAAATCAAGAAAAGTACAATTTGGAATTCCAATATTTTCCTATGTATTTAGTTATATTTTTTATTTTTCTAATTATTTTTCTGTGATGTTTATTTTTTGTTACTCCTGGTAGTTGCGATTTTTACGTTATTTTCTTAATATTATATTCTATTAAAATTTATGCCAGTTTTTATTTTTTTGTAACCATAACTTCTATAGGGAGCTGAACAGAAAGTTACATCGGGGCGCTAGGTTCTTTAGAACCCGGCCCTGGTCGTGCATATTGAACTAACTTATTAGAACTACTACCTCCCTAGTTAGTACACTTCAAAAGAAATGTTTTCTTGTAAGAGATGAACATAACAAATTCCTTTCCAATAAAAACTATTATTACTTTTGTTAGTTAACTTATAATCAGCACTAACTTGTTTAGTTTGTGTTCGTTTATATTTATAAAATAAGGGTGTACTATTTTGTACTAAACTGCACTAATGACGAATTCTTAGTACATGTTGTACAAGTTACAAATCTACTCCATGACTATTGCTACAAATTAGTAATATTTATGCAATTTGAAATTCGAATTTACAAGTTATCAAACGCGCAAAATTTAGTGACTTTAATTATCTGCAACTTTTATTTGAAATATTTTTGTCTAAAATGAATTGGGAACTTTTGCGCAGGGAAAAACTGTTAAACGCCTATGGCCCGATTACATCCTGCAGGTAAAATAAAAAAATTCCCCATACGCCATTCCCACGTGGAACATGGCAACTTTTATAATCTCTTTATTACTTATACGAAGTTTGTTTTCTTACTTTTGGATCAATTCTGAGTAAATGTTGAAGAATACTCAAGAATGGGACTTCTTGTGGAGTGTCTGCAACTTGTCTAAGAATGGCATAGAAGACATCCAGAGGACTATTAAGATCCAGACCTCCTCCTGGTCCTTTAATAAGGCTTTGTTGATCATCTGACTCCTTCTGCTCGTCAAAAACGTCTAACTGGACAGCAAGATCTGGTTCACTCTCAGCTGTAGCTCTCAAGCGATTTAGAACTCCCAACAGTCCATTTCCTAGAAGGAAATATTAGAATGTTTTAATTTTCCCAACTGCAATCAGAGTCTCGTTCCATATGTTGTACTTTAATTAGTAATATAATCTTATTCGCATCGCAATTACAATGATCAAAAACGATATAACATTTTCAATTACTGTTCTATATATGCAAGTCTGTATCGTACGTATTAAGTATTGTCCTTCAAGGGAAATTCATCTTTTGTCATACATGTATTTGTTGGTTCCTTGTGTTTGTCATGTCTGTGTTTTTATACCGCCTAGTTTTTGGGAGTTGGAATACAATTAACTTACCTATAAACTCATTTCGAAGTCGTACTCTATCTTGTAGTCGTGAAGTAGAAATTATTAAACAGTTTACAAAAGCAGCTAAGGCTGTCCTGTAGTCTACAGCTGTTGCCTTATCCAGTTCAGTCACTATTAGTTGTAATCGATATCTACATCCCTTCAGTTTCTGAAAATGATTTTTATATTGTTAATGGTTAATTTTGTGTCAAAAAATTGTGCTTTTCTGTACTTGTATACAGGATGAACACTGAAAACCGTGACCGACGTTTAATATGGGGAAACAGTTTTTTTTTTCAAATATTATCCGTAAGGCTATTATGGAAGTTTTTGATATGGTTAGAAAGATTATTTAATTTGGCATCGCAGTCTCTAAATACTTCTTGAATATTTAGAAAAGTATAATGCTATTTGACAGTTACTATACTTCTAATTTATTAAAAACAGTAAACATGAAAACGCATTTAGTAGTAGAGTTGGTTAGATGTATGTTTTTATTATTTTTATTTTGTAAAATGTATTATTAAATAAATTACAAAATTAAATCATAAATTGTTTAGTAAATCAAGTGTTTTATTGAATTTATTATTTTTATATAAATTTTAGTTTTATTAGTTCCTTAGGTACTATAAATTATTTTCATATTTCACTTCCCGTACATTTAGTCAATAAAATACTTAATTTACGAAACAATTTATGTTTTAATTTTGTAATTTATTTATTTTAAAAATAAAAATCATAAAAATATAAGGCGGGCGGGATTTATACTCGTGAATAATTATTACGGTGTCTCAGTCTAACCAACTCAGCTACTGAATGTGTTGCCATTATTACTGTTTTTAATAAATTACATAAAGTAATAACTGTCAATAGCATTATACTTTTGCGAATATTTCAATAATAAGCCATTAAATTAGGAATATTTAGATATTTTTCGATGCCAAAATAAATAATCCTTCTAACCATATTAAAAACTTACACTACAGCCTTATGGGACAGATGATATTTGAAAAATAACTGTTTTCCCATGTTAAACGCCTATGTTACGGTTTTCATTGTCCACTCTGATGATTGTGAAATATGTACGTTATGTCGTTTTATGAAGAGCCTTGTGTTTATTTTATGCTCCACCAGTATACGGGTATTATGTAAAATCCTAACAACTCATATTCATATTACGACTACTATTTTAGGTTGTCGGCATAAGTGCTGTCTTGATTTGGTCGATTCTCGATTTATCGAGATTTTGACTATGGAAATTTTTTGGTGACACCGGTTCTGAAAGTTTGGTTTGAGTATTTTAGATTAATTTAAGTTAATTTAACAATAATAGAACGTGAAATTACATTTATAACAGTATTCTGCTTAAATGATAATTGCGTATCATCATGACTTCATGAGGAGTCTATTACCAACCTAGATGAGAATGAAACTGACAACATAGTTTAAGAAAATTTAAAAGAAAAGATAGGAGGGAGACATATTTATATGATAAAACATAAAATTACAATAACGATTAATAATTATTACATGTGTTAATTTCATGTAGATTGAAAGTTAGTACGTAGGCTGCAATGGAATATTTCATATAAATTAAATTTTACAGTTTTAGATATATTAATAAAAACTTACATGGCCTAATAAAAAAAATAATGACAATTCCACCCATAGTCTGGCATCCAATTAAATCATAGAAGTACAATTTTTTGGATCTTTCGCAGTATCTTTCATTGAATATTGAGGAGTGGTGGGAGTAAATACAATGATTTTTTTTTTATTCTTAGGATTTATTAAACTTTCTTTGACTTCATTTGAAAGTCCTTTCAGTTTTAAAGAAAAAAGGTATCGTTGTTATCAAAATGCACTGTTTCGAGATAATTTTTAAATAAAATCATTAAAATCAACAATAATTTCATTCTTTTGATAATAAATATTATTAATAATATAATAAACAACTCTATTTGTAAGAAAATTGTTGTTTTAGCAACTTTGCTAAAAAAATTAACCAATAGAAACAAATGTAAAGCCTGTCATTTTCATGTTTAATTCGGTGTTCGCAAGTAATATTGGTTATTTGCTAAGACATAACAACTTTCTTACAAAATAGGAGTAAACTATAATAGTTAAATAATATTTTGAATAAAAGTCAAAACCATGGCTCATGGCTATTTATAAATAGAGCTTTTCTCAATAAATTACGTTTCTATTGTTTGTTTAAATGTAGTTTGTGATTATTTAATGTGGTTTAATGATCAATAAAAACTTAATTATTACTGATTTCAATAAATGTATTAAAAAAATTCGGTAATGCCACCAAACGGTGAATTTTATGGAAAAATAAAACCTTTAAACTTTAAAAATACAAAAGTTTCCATTGTTTTTACATCACTCCTCAGTATCCAATCAAGAAGTGTTGAGAATCTTCTGAAAAAATTACTACGTATTTCTTAATCGGACATTACTGGGAAGAACTGAAAATGTTTTGGTAATAATTGGATAACAGGAAGTAGTAGATTCTTACAAAAAAAATTCTGCTAAATATTATTTTTTGAAAGTTTTTGTTCTTGCTTATATTAAAGAAGAGTAAATACTCTATCTGATACATATAAATATTTTATTATATCTTTTATAGATTTAGAGATAAAAAAATACAAGATATATAATAATTTGTTCCAATAAATCACAGCCCAAATAATGTCATGGATACCAATTGAAAAATGAAAACGTTTGTAACTGACAGATAAATGTCAGTGTCAAAAATGAGAGACTTTATTGAAGATTTCTTCTGGAACTACATAAATTATGTTATTTCTTATTGTATTAATAGTTAAATATTTAAAATTATAGGTATATCACATATACCCTTCAAAAATACTGCCTATCCCGGCAATGAATTGGAAACATTTCGAAAAATTAGAAGAGTAGAATAAAATTTCTTAATAGAACGAATTTAAAATTTAAAAAATCTAAATATAAAGAATAGATGTAAGTAGATTTTTTGGTGTAAAGTGTAGATATGCAAGAAATAGCTAGTAATTGTGTACATAGATGTCAAATATCATAATTTTTTTATTCTAAATTTACTGGCTTTCCAATTCCATGTTTTCCTCAACAAGTAAATTCCACACTCCTGGTGACAAATTAACTACGTGAATTTAGAAAATCTTGAATTTTTTAATGAAAAATTCTGATATTTGACATCAATGTATATAATTACTAATTGTCATTCTGATACGGTCCCCCATGTCTGCTTGTCAAGGCCAACAATGTCACATGACTGCTCGCACCCTATACTTATGTAACAAAAAACGGAAGTGGCGAGAAGTATTGTGCTGGCCACAACAGATTTTTTTCTGAAGGAAATACAGTGTTAAAATTTTCAATTAGCGGTATCTCTTTTCGAATTAATTTTAGATCAAATAGTGTAAGAACAAAAAATATTCAGAATTAAAAACTGGGTCTAGTTAGTTATTAAAATTATTAGTGAAATAGATATTTTTGTACATCATGTAGTAAAATTCTTTGATGGTCCCAAGAAAGACAGTTTGAGTATGAAACGTAAATATATGATCTAATTGCATATCTTTCCATAATTTTCGAATCCAGCAATGAATACTTTAATCTCTCTGACAATTATTGTACAACTGAAAAACTCGAAAATCGTAATTTGTTTACTTTCCATTGAATACTGAAAATTATTTAATTTATTTAAATTATTTAGCATTTTCACGAGATACAAATACATTTTACCAATAATTTTGAGCTTACTAAGCGCAGTTTTCAATTATGAACAAATTTTATAATTACACTCTGCTCTAGAGTTCATAAGCAAATGCATTATCTACATTCATAAACTAACTCGACACCCAGCCGGAATAATTTAGTAAACATACCATGTTTCATAATTCAACCTGTAACTGTTTTCTAATTAGAGATTATAATATAATATACACCTGTATAGGTTTATCTTCAAGTTCAAGAGATTGATCAACAACACAGTTCGACATCTTTTCATGTTTTTATTGCATGAAACATGTAAATTTCAAAGAAAAAAAGTTTGAAAAAGAAAATATTTTTTTCTTTATTTCCTCTACTTCCATTCATGCTATATTATTTATTTTAGTATTATTTTCCTCCTACCTTGTAGCACTCCAAGGTATCGACAGCTCGTTGGTACCCTCCCTCATTATAGACACATAAGGCGGACAGCAGCTCAAACACTTGCTTCTTCACTTGGACATTAGACGTGTCCAACGCAGCTGCGAGCTTGCCTATGTACTCCGGGTTGTCCACTATGAAGTCCAGCCCAACTCGGCTGTCCATGCCGCCTGTGTTGGTTGGGTGCGTCATCCTGAAAGCAGGAAGTGGATGGTTGAGTATTTATAACAAGAATAAGGTAAATTTTTGTCATTCCATTATGGAGTATTTTTTTGAATTTTGAATAAAGAAGTTTTAACAATTATTTAACCATTCTGAATAAAATTAACTTTACGCAATGGTCAAATATGTGCGTAATAATATAATACATTTTAACAATATGAATGATCAATCTGAAATTTTACGCAATTGTCAAATATGTACGTAATAATATAATACATTTTAACAATATGAATGATCAATCTGAAATTAATAGCAATGTAAAAATAAGGAATTAATATTCATCTAAGGAAAATACGAGTACATATTATACCTATTTTCTAAATTATGTAACATATTAGTTTAAAATATATTTAAAAGTAATATAAACAATATTATGTTAAATGTTTATAATTATGTCTTACAGTTGAGAAATTGAGAGGATTCCCACAAGAATCGAACAAGTTCATTCTGTTTCTGGTAAAACCAAAGAATTCATAAAGTTACAAAACTTTATTTTTTTATCATTTTTATAATTTTATTTCATCGGGTTAATGCAAAATTTCTACAGAAGTGAAACAAAACAAAATACGTACGAAGTAAAATTATCACAGTCATACTACGAACGGTTTTGAAATGAGATTTTCATTGTTTCCTGAAAATTTGAATTATTGGGCATGTTCTGTTTATGGAAAAAAATAGAAGCTCTAATGATGGTGGTCTTACTGCTTTTCCAACGATGACAACTTCTTCTAACTGGTGGGCGCTGGATGGTCGACCACCGCTTGATTATACAGGACGGAACACAGACACAATTGCACTTTACATTATGGACACAGACATTATTAGGATTTACTAACTTCTTTTATTTATTTACATGATTAATATTTACACTAAACTTATTATTGATTATACTAAACATATTATTACTGATTACACTAAACCTAATTAGACACATAAACTAAATAGTTACATTATACATAGTAACTCTGCGTAGCAGCGTCTACTACGCGCTCAAACTAAAACTCAAACTACATGTCTAGTCGACATGAGTATCTAAGACCGACTCATGTTTTACTTTCGTGACAGGCTTATCTCCGAGGGGTTGAAGGGGATATCATATGGCACCCATACCATAATATCAGCCCTGCACGTAGGCTTGCAATAGCTTCTAAACTTAATTGTCAACAAATAACTCTGACAGCTAGATTAAACAGTCAATTAATAAAATATGATAATTATTTCTAAACAGAATTTTGACTAACAAAGATAACAAGTTGAAATATTATTTCTGAAACTATAATTTAGAAAAGATTATAAAAAGTTACTTATTTGTTATTGCTCGCCTTGTTACACCTCCTAGTGCTTGTTTCAGTGGCCCAAACATGTAGTAATTACACGGGGATAGGTCAGGACAGTAGGGAGGGTGTTCTAGTGTTGTCCAATGAATTTCCTTTAATTTTTCGCGTGTCAAATTGGCTGTGTGGGGGCGGGAATTGTCGTGAAGCAGAATCACGTTTCTGATCGGAAATTATCTTCTTTTCCGCCGAGATGCCAGCGTTGTCTCATCCAATAGTTGGCAGTAGTAGGCAGTATTAACTATATGACGTTCATAGAGAAAGTCGCTGTGTAAAACTCCTTTGAAGTCCCAAAACACCGTCGCAAAAACTTTTCCAGCTGAGAGGCGAGTTTTTTTCCTTGACGGGTGCACCGTCCCCTTTCTTCCTCCATTCCATACTCGCTTGCTTCGATTCAGGGGTGTAATGGTGCACCCAGGTCTCATCACACGTAACGATGCGTTGCAAAAAATCATCATCTTCAACTTGAAAACGTTGAAAAAGGCCCTGACAAATCTCCAGGCGTTAATGTTTCTGTTCTTCAGTCAAAAGACGACACACCCACCTGACGGAAATTTTTCTAAACCCCAGATCATCTCTAATGATGCATTGAGCACTCCCAAAATTTATCCCAATCTGAACTGCAATTTCAGCAATCGTTAAACGGCGGTCATTCTCCAGAAGGCGCCGAACAGCGGCAATGTTTATTGGTTCGAGGACGACGGGCATGGGGTTCATTTTCAACTTGTGCTCGTCCTTCCAAAAAATTTTTATGCCATTCGTACACTTGGGATTTCTTCAAGCAAGTCTCCCCAAACTGTACTTCAAGCCTTCGAACGATTTCGGCTGGTTTGGCGCTTTCACGTGTGAGAAATTTTATAACAATGAGTTGCGCGACCTGAGGGTGAACCTCTTGCTCATACAGGATGACGCCAACTGAAGCGCAGCGAGGACAGAACTTACTGTAGTGCAGGTAATCATTTGACATCCCCGTTTACTCCGCCCAACAGTGCGAACCCCCTCCCGACTCCATAGCGGCCATACAAAAGAAATTCCGGTTCATATTTGATTCACCCTCGTATTTATGTAATTCTTTCTGGTCGTATAAAAAATAGTGTTCAGAATTCTCTTGGAAAGTAATATCGTATTGCTCGTGTGTTGTCTCAGTCGGTTGCACGTCGTTCGTCAAACTTCACTCGCACGATATTTCTCACTTTCGATACAGGTATTAAAAAAAAACCTAACTCGGAGTAGGCTATGAAACGTATGTCTGATCCAGGGGGAGAATCTGCATTTAGAAACGTGATAACAAGTTTTTAATCTAGTAGCGTTTTAAAATACTTCCCTACCTGCTCATAGATGTCGTTAGTAGACAGATTTTACAGTTAGGATTTTTTTAACACACTTTAAAAACAAAACTCTTTTCTTTCTTTTTAAACCATTCGGTCGCAACGGTATATTTTGTGAATAAAAGTTACACCACCCCGCACTATTCGGTGTCATAACGCCCCTGCGTATAAAGAATTTATTAGGCACGCATTTAGTTACAAATATTTCTTTAGTGTTATTTTTTAGTATTTATTCATCCTAGTTAAATTTAATACTTATATTAATATAAAATTAATCCGGTGTTGATAATTATTGGAACAAACTCCAATCACTAGTGAAGTGTAAGTGGTGAAGGCTCAGATCCAGTCATCTTGATCCGAGTCTGGCACGGGGTAAGTAAAATTATCCTTATTTAGCCCGCTGCCATTTCGGTCCAACTTGTACGCCACGCAATAGGTGGTCGTGGAACGCCCTTCTTTACCCATCGCTAACCACAGAAACAGAGGGACCTAATCCTTCCTTCGTTACATTGACCTAGTCGATAGATTTGTATGCTACATTAGGCAGCAAATGCAATTCGACCAAAAAACGAATCCTAGCGCTTTCTAGTTTATGCAACCTAAACCGTTATAAATATATGTATATCTAAACAATGTATGCAAGAATTATTGAGCATAAAAAAATCTACAAAAAAGACCCGATCATCATATACCTGTTTTTAAAAGAGAATCTACAATAAGCGTTTTATGTTAGTAGTAGTTGTAAAAAACAACGTTAAGCTTACGAACATTTTTTTTTAAGTAATCACTTAATCATTACGAAAATAAATTATTTATTCAAGTCAAGTATCTAATATAGATAAAGAAAAATGTCCTTTACAGTAGTATTTTGCATTTATAGTTTAGGAGATATCGTCGTTTTACTGGAAGCGCGGCCCACAGGCTGATCATTAACAAGGAGATCTTATAAGACAAGATCTCGGTGAAACAAAGACAAAACTTGTAGTGGTACATTCAAAATTCCTCCCGGACAATGCCAGGATGGATCGTTAGTAAAAAAATAAAAGTGCTAGCAAATAAAAGTCTTCAGCCGACTTTGTTTTGCTAGCACTACTTCTTTGTATAGGTACGACATTTTTAGTATAGACTTTTATCAAATTTTAAACAAATTCTTACTGATCTTCCCCTTTAATAATTTTTAACATTATTTGTCGAACCTTGTAACTTCAAATAGTACTGTATTTTGAATTCAATTAGAATTGAGTTTTTCCTCTCCATTTTTCTAGACGTCAGGTGCATAATTAAACAAATGACAGAAATTCATAAAAAAAGATTAATTCTACTTTTACTAGAATTAGTTACAGAATCGAGGCCCTGGGCAAGAAAATTTTGTCCGCGACCGCTCAAGATGAATGTCCGTTTAAAATAGATTAATTTAGCAAAAGTACAGGAATTGCGTTGGTTCCCACAAACATATTCCTCTGAGACCCTGAGAGAGATGTCTACTAACAGAGCTTTCATTATATATTTCAACCCATTCATTACTTTATCTTTGGTCAAAAAATTCGATAGTGAGTTCTTACTAAATAAGCACGATTTTACCATTTTTACGATGATGTGTGTGTCTGTGTAACAAAAATTTCTCCTGCGATAACTCCGATACTAATTCCAAAAATTATAATTCATATTCCCCTTTTGTATATCCATATGAAGAGGTGTTTAGATTATGGCTATAACTGATCAACCGAAAGTACCCTTATTTGAAGATTTGAACAGTTTTTCTTTTAAAAAACGCTGTTAAATATAATTTTTTCAAACATTATGCATTTATTTATAATTTTGAGTCAATTTCATAACTAACATTAGAAATGAACAATATTTATAATATTTCAAATTCGGTGTTACACGTTACAAAACGTGCAAAATAAAATCTGATTTGTGATTTAGGTGTGGAATTTTATTATTTACAACCTTTATTTTAAACATTTTTGTCTAAAATTAATAGGTTACTAACTACAGCAAAATAAAAAAATAACATTGTATTACCCATATGACGGATTTCCAGTAGGCACCCGGTATAAAAAACCGTTTGAGAATCGTAGTGCCCGAATGGTGGTCGTTGTTTAGCTATCTTAAACTCTACTTTCATTGGTAATACAAACCTCCTTCCAATACGCTATTCGTTATACACTTATACGCGGTCTTTCAGTCGCCAATCAAAATATGTGCATATTCATGACATGACATGACGCTATTAAAACACTCCCCTATCACACAGACATGCCAAATTTAAAACTAATCCATACTACATAGCCATTATTTTGTATAACAAGTTACCAGAAAATATAAAAAACGCAACAGATTTTAAATTGTTTAAAAAAAAATTAAAATTATTTTTAATGGTAAATATGTTTTACACTGTAAATGAATA
Source organism: Harpalus rufipes (assembly GCA_951394225.1). Taxonomy (NCBI): domain Eukaryota; kingdom Metazoa; phylum Arthropoda; class Insecta; order Coleoptera; family Carabidae; genus Harpalus; species Harpalus rufipes. Next base: position 34,563,266 of record OX596282.1, on the reverse strand, counting down.
TCTTAACATCTGATATTGCTTATCTTATTGTATCATTTCTTGTAATGACGTTTCCTATACTGTATAGTCCAGAGGAACAATAAAGTATTATTATTATTATTATTATTATTTCCGAAATATTTTAATTACATATATCATTTTATTTCTTTATTATTTATTCATTATTAAACATATACATACTGTACCGTTTATTTATTTGGGTGAAGTGTAAAAATCAGAGAAATATTATTAATTAAAATAAAAGTTTACTAAGCGATAAATAATTGAAATAAAGATAATAAAAGTAATTAACACTATGATTAAATAATTATAAACACTAATTTAAGACTAAGAATATTATTATACTTAAACACTAGGATTATTTATTTAATCAATATTTATTTCACCATATTTATTTATATAACTACATTTATTTATGTTCACAACTCGTAGACTGTTTATTTATATCACCAACTTGCTCCTATATAACAGAATGTGTCGGCTATCCTCCCTGTCGCTATTTATACTGTTCCGCGTCCCTCTAGAACATTCTACGCGATAATAACATCGTATACAAAGGAATAATGCCAGCAGAAGTAATTATACAGGTCTAGACGGGTTTGTTTGCCCCGCTGAGGATTACGTCATTGCTGAGAACATTCTACCAGTGGCACTGGTCGCATTCGGGCGCGCCAGGTAGACGCGCGCTACAGTACTTTTGCTCTTTTTACTAATTAGCCTATTACCGGTTAGATTTATATTTCAGTTAATGCTACATTTAAAGTGTATAAGGGGAGGAGCCAAGGTTATAGCATCCGAGTGTGATAAATACAAGTAACAAACTATTTATTTTTTAATGACAAATCACACCCCGTCGGTGTCGGTTGTATATAAATATAACAGAGCATAGAGCCATTCTATTTGTACTTATCAAGTATCAATAAGAAATCGGGTAAAATATAAATTCTCTGATGTAGATATTTCCTCAACCCAAATATTCTGTATTTGATTTAAACAAACGGGAAACTGGGGAAATGCGAAATTGTACCTATTCAATATTTATTTTTACTCTGTGATAAACACATTTAGGTTCTGTTGATTGTAACTATTACGAGCTACAACAAAATACAATATATGGGTTAAATATTCCGTACTTCAGCAAAAAAGATGAGGAAAGGCCCAAAATATACCCCTTTGGGAGTCACTACTATAAAATTATGGTCTTTATGAGATTATAGCTCTAGTCAGCATGATTGAAAATAGGGATAACTGGCAATTAATTATTAATTTTAAACCTATAATTTATATAACAAAGCAGAGGACGAACTGAAATGCCTCTTTTTGGTGTGAAATATCTACTCATGTTTTTTTCTAGAGACGCATCTTAGCGCATACTTTTTTTGTCATTCATAATAGAAAAAAAAATCTGATATTGACAGCAAAATACCTTCCGTGAATCCTGTGTATTATGTATAAATTTCATACATAAATATTCTTGCACTTGCAAAAGATTCTAAATTTCTAGTAAAATTATTTCATAAACAAACAATGCAAATTGCACTTGACACTTACATCTTCTTCTTCTTTAGCTTTTCCCATTCGTTAGGGGTCACAATTTTTTATTTTCTTCTTCTATTCATTTCTGTTTTGCGTGTCGTTCTCATTCAGTTCCTTTTGCTCTCAAATCTTCCGCAATACAGTCCTTCCATCTTATCTTTGGTCTGTCTCTATTTCTTCAACCTTCTATTGCTAAGCTATTCATTCTTCTCCCAACATATTCTTCATCTCTGGCTGATTTATGAAATTTAATATCTTTATAATTCTTTAGCTCTATATCTATTGAATATGAAGTATAAAATGCAATCAAATCGTATGGAGAATAATATATTCTTTAACACACACACACACACACACACACACACACTCACTCACACACACACACACACACACACACACGCACACACGCACACACGCACACACGCACACACGCACACACGCACACACGCACACACACACACACACACACACATAATATAAGTAACTAATTACAGGGAGGCTAGTCATTAAGTTAACTGCCCCTTACAGAAAGATTAATAATTTAAAATGAGGATCTTGAAAATTTCTGCACTTGGGTACATAACAATGGACTCAAAATTAACGCATCCAAATCGTCATTGCTTGTTTATGGATCAAGTGTTACACCTAACATAATATTAAATGGAACACCAATTCAAGTGATGTAGTTAAAAGTCTTGGTATGCTGATTGATGAAAAACTACTATTTCGACCACATTTACTTAATAAGTTAACAGCCGCTAAATTAAAGTTAAAACAACTTTATCAATTCAGAAATTTCTTATCGTCGGAGGTCAAATTGCGTCTTATAAAATCACTTATATTACCCTTGTTTGACTACCTTGCCTGTGTATATGTACCCAATTTGACTGAAGGCGATAAGCAAAAAATTAACCTTTTACAAAATAGTTGTTTGCGATTTGTATTTAATGTGAGAAAGTATGATCACATTTCACACTACCGTTCTGTTGCGAACATTGATTATATTAATGACCGTTTTAAAACACTACTTGTCTGTCTAATACACAAAATAAGAACTACGGGTTATCCACAATATTTAATTAATAAATTAAAATTTAAAAATAACTTATATACTCTAAGAGACAACGAGTTATACGCTGTGCCTTCTTTTAATAAGGTAAAATATAAAAACTCTTTTTCTTATTTGGCTCCTACACTTTATAATTCGTTACCATATAAGCTTAGAGAATGCTCTTATGACTCCTTTAAAAATAACGTGAAAGAGGTGCTCCGTACCTTAAAATAATTACTCTTATTTTTGCCCTAAATTTTTTTTTCTATTCAATATTTTTCTATTTTTAATTTTGCTTAACTTTATGGTTTGATCTTCTACAGCTTTTATAATTTATGTACATTTTTGCTTAAATTAATAATTTAGTATATATTGATTTAGTTTATTCTTTGTAATACTACATTACTAAAATTATTGTAAGAATTTTTGAACCTTTATTTTGTAATTGTTTTTGTAATATTTTTTTGTGTAATCTTTTGGTTAGGTGGTAGAATAGCCTTGGCTGAACCTCGCCTTTGACGTTTGTCAATAAAGTTATTTATTATTATTATTATTATTTAGAAAATGCACAAATAAAAATGTGTAAGTAATTGTAAAGAGCGCAATCATTTTAACATAGAGGGGCAACTTTATTTACACTTAAAGATATATGTATTTCAATATAAATTAATTTAATTTATATATTCCATTGAATTAATTTTTGATAAAATTCAATTAAATTTTAAACCGGTAGGGTTCCAACCTGGTTTAAAATTTTAGGGTGACCTGCCCATCGCCTTTTTCTCTCCTTCACATACTGTATGTAAAAAGACGACTGCTATAAAAATCATTTTAGTGGTAGATAAATAAAGAAATATTTGTCGGGAATTCATTCTAAAAATAGTTTTTGGTTTGCAATCACACCTTATGCTAATTATGACATTGGTGTCACCGTTTAATTACATTCCGTACTTCGCAATTCTGAATATTTGGCGTTGCTTTAGCTCTGCGGGCTTAAGGCGCTTACAGCGTGAAGATGTGATCTATATTGTGCAAGTCCATAGCTATTTACTCTCTACTAATGATCTATTTATCTATTTAATCGTCTTTGAGTTTTAGAAATTTAAAGAACCTTGACTTTAAATCGCTGAGCAGAGAGCCGGTTTTAGAAAGAATTTCGCAACAGAACAAAACTTTTTTCTTCGAAGAATTGTCTCCGAATATTTAAAGTCGTTGAAACTACTCGTGCATTTCTTGCTAAAGTAATTGATATTCATGTTGTAAATAAATGCCTACGATCCATCACATACTTTTGTTTTTCTTAAACGTAGCATCATTTGAATTTTGAATACATAATAAGTTGAATTCTTTGTCAATTAACCAATCAAAGTTTTACACCGTAAATGTATGTGGTCAAGTACCTCAAAGAACTTGAGCAGAAATTATAACAGGGGTTCGTATTATGAGCGAACTATTATAATAATAGCGCTATTATGAAGCTGACTTTTACATTATACTAGTATTCTTATAAACGTCACTATAAAAGTGAATTCGTAATACGGGCAAGTGTTCAGTTCGAAATCCATCATTATTTATTTTAAAAAAAACTTCGGAACTTCCTTGTTTTTTGTACGAATTTTGTACTTACCAGGTGAAAATTATAAAAATGTAGAAGAAAATAATGTTAAAATAATGTTAGGTAGGTATATATTTGAACATTTTATTATTTTGTTAAAAAAAATCCAAATCCCCTTGAAACAAATTTAGTTCCTGTGGAATTACTAATATACGGCCTTATATTTTTCGTGCTTTGTTTGTTTTTTGACAAAATCTTGTTGCTCACAGTATGACGTGGCCGGAATCGAATAAGACACCATAAACCGGAAACTTGAATGAATGGATTTGTTCGATTTTTAAAGGAAACCCGAAATCATAAGTTCAATCTCTTTTACGAAATGGAAAAAACTCGTGTAACTTTACTCCCGTAATATTTCCGTAAGCAGTGTTCAAGATAATATTCTTAAGACGATATATTAAACTCTGTTTATGAATATGCTAAACATAAATAAAAAACTTAATATATTTATTTAGTTAATACCATCTTATAATCTAACTAAAATATAGGCATCTACTTAGAAGTCTCTATAAAAAACGATAACATATTAATTTGTTTCTTATAAACAATTTCGTTCTTCATTGTCAATCTCTCATCGCGAACACGTGTCCTTGCCCCTCTTTCTCTTCTCTCCTTGTCTCTATACTTCACACTGTTTGCGTTTCCTGGTGCTTGGAACACTCTGTGATGGCGGCTTCCGAAACAGCGAGGTTAGTTAAGGTTGCAGATTCATTATAGTATAAGAATTAAGTCTATAAGACCTAGAGGACCTGTATAAGGAATGGAAGATGCGACAGGTGTTCTACAAGAGACGAGAGAAGGTGACCTTGAGGAACGACGGCGTGGTTTGAATATGTTGTTGACGACGGACGCATGGAGATTATTTATTTAAAAAATATTGCCAACTAATATACACGTATTATAAATATGACCCAGATAAGAGATAACTAATGCATACAATGAGAAACTAATAAGTAATAAGATATACAAAATCGGTAAAATTATACTCAAAATTTGTAGAAATTAAAAGGCATGTTTAGCGATATAATATTTCGGGAAAATATTCATGTACCAAAAAATATATATAAAAAAAATTGCAGGTTAATTTATTTACCTGCCTCTATCTTACCCTAGACAAGGGAGGTATAGGAAACATGATAAAAATCACATATCGAGATTTTAATAAATAAGCGTATTTTAAGAATCAGATTTTAACATTTTCGCGACATTCTATGAATGTATAGGTATGTGCGGATCATACACAGGTGTTCAATTTTAGTATGCCGCCATTGCTATCTCGAGAATTATAAGAGATACAAGGTTGATTAAATTAACAACCAAATACCATTTTGCAAGACTATTTCAAAACTATTAATAATTTTCTTTTTTTGGACTACTGGTTCCCAAAATATGCAATATAACTGTTTTATTTTAAATGAGAACATATTCTTAATTTTTATTATGTGGAAGGGAATTATATTCTGAATTCAATGATATAATATTTTTATATCGTCACATAACAGTTATTTCTATTTTGGTTCTTTAATATGTACTTTATGAAACCCATTTGGATGTCATAAAGTACTTCTTAAAAGAACTCAAACCTAATTTCTGTTAGGTTGGTACGTAGTACCTACATTTCTAGACATTTGTCATTTGAAAGTAAATATTATTTAAATTGTAAACAATAACAATGAAACGTCATAGTTACGAATATCAATCACTGTTACTGTTATCAACAATCAAATAAAAATTAAAATATTCCTAAAAATGAAATCACGTATATTTGTAAATATTTTTTTGACAAAAGGACCAAAATAGAAAAAATAGTATAAAATACACGTTTCATAAGACATTTCAGCGCACTTGTCCCGTTAGAAAACTCGCGGCAAGTCGCTCGTTTCTAACAAAGACGCGTGCGCTAAAATCATGTCTTATGAAACTTGTATCTTAATGTACTATTTTCGAAAAAAATGCATGTAAAGTTTTATATTAATTTGATTTTATATAATTCCATACATAATTTTTTTAGCAGAAGATGCTATATTTCCAGTAAAATTATAATACAAATACAAACATACTATGTCAATTGCACTTGACAATAACATGTTTCAATCAGAATTTTCTTAATATACTGTTTCCATGGTTAGCATAGCTGGTTGCTTTATGAAATTTAATTTCTTTATAATTTTTTAACTCTATATCCATTTAATATGAAGTATAAAATGCAATAAAATCATAGAGAAAATAAAATATTCTTTAATATTTATAATAACATTAAATGTGCAAAATAATATTCAAGAAAAACTGTTAAAATCGTCAAATAAGGGTACTTCCGGTTGATCAATTATAGCCAAAATCTAATCAACTCTTCATACGGACGTACAAAAAGGGAATATGAAAGAATTATAATTTTTGGAATTGTAGTATTGAAATTATCGTAGGAGAAATTTTTGTTTCACACACACACACACACACACACACACACACACACACACACACACAAACACAAAGACAGACACTCACACTCACACTCTCTCTCTCTCACACATACACACACACACACACACACACACACACATACATCGTAAAAATGCTTATTCATTAAAAACTCAGTCGATTTTTTTTGCCTAAATACAATACCTTCTTTACCTAAAGATGACGGAATGGTAAAAAAATGGGAATCTGAATTTAAACGTGGAAGGGAAAGAATAGGCTACTTGCATGCCTTTTTACCTCTCGCTACCCTTGGTAAGGGAGGTATAGGGACCGAGCTAAAAATCGCATGTCGAGGTTTTGGCAAATGACTACATTTTAAGGTCTCTAGAATCCAATTTTAACATAATAATGTGTATGTGTGTGTATGTCTGTGTATGTGTGTGTGTGTGTGTGTGTGTGTGCGTGTGCGTGTGTGTACACGCGCGTTTGTGTGTGTGTCTCCTCTTTACGCTCTAACTCAAATACCATCATTCAGAAAATTTTGAAACCTTGTATTTCTACCTTATTCTAACATGGAAAGAAGCCATGATTTTGGTGTAAATCAGATAACCGGAAATGACACTTTAATTGAAGCTCAAAATAGCTTTTCTTCGAAAAATACCTTTAAATGTTATTTTTTCGAGATTTATGTTATAAAAAATATTAAATTTTCTACAGGTTTGCATTAATACTATTTCTATATATTTTATGGATAAATTTATAAAATTATCTATAATTTAAATCCCGGAGCCTACGCTTTAAACACAACTCCATAGTTACACAGTTCAGATCTCAAATGATTCTCAAATGTAAGTTACTGACAGATAAATGTCACTATCAAAAAACTAATTTCAAATTATGTAATAATAGTAACTTAAAAAGTTATAGAAAAGTTGCCACAAAAGTTGTATGTATCTACTAGTCTAAAAACTGCTTTGCGAGTACTCGTATTTAAAGGCTAACATATGCTCACACTTGCAAAAGTGCAGTTTCTAGACTAGTGATAAATAGTAATAATTATTGTGTAGTTGTAGAGTTTCAGCAAAAAATAAATAAAAACATAAAAACGAGCTCTCGCATTGAGTAGCACATGAGACCAACTCTGGTGACGCCACTGATATACTCGTATTCTTCCTGAATTTTTGTATTGTCATTGTTGGCTTTGACATCTGACATAATACACCACTAAACAAGTCTCCTAACGAGACTTCTTTTATTTTATTTAATCGACTTCGTATCTCTTATAGTTTCCGAAATCCCATGTATATCGTATGTATAACCGGTCATCCCGACTTTAGAACAAATTAGTTCTGCCTAGGCCTAGCTTTTGTGCGTCTGATTAGTTTATGTTAAGGTATATTTAATTTAAAATAAAAGCAATTATGAGTTCGTTTGCTAAACAAATCTTCAACTAATGCACAAAAACACAGACATACACATACAGATGATCTATTTGACTAGTTTCCAAATATATAATTTTTCAATGCCCCCTCAGAAAATTCACTCTAATCTGCATAATCTCAAAAGATGGGCATACAACGATGACATGCACCAGTCCTAGTGTACTAAAACTACAAAGAAATTTCTTAGCACACTTAACAAATATGTTCGTAAGATTTGTACGAAATATAAGGTTTGAATATTTTCCCTCTATTTGTAGCTACACCATGTACCTAGACATTTCGTAAATCCCTTAGTCCCAATTTATAAATTTATCGACTTAAATAAAATGAGGCACTTAGATTCTAAACCGAACTAGTTTGTCCTAAAATCGGATTCAGTCTGTAACGTAATATTCACATTTATTATCTCTATACCTACTACCAACTATATGGCTGTGTTAGGAGCTACGGAAAAGACGTACAACACAACATGCATAGATAGACAACGAAATAAACGTTTAAGTAGCAGAAAAAAGATTTTAAAAAGTAAAATAATTCAAATATTTAAGAGTAATAATAAATGAAAAAGTAAACATACAAAGAAATAAAAGAAAAAACTAAGTACACGGTTAAATTATTTAATACAATAAAAAAAATCCTCAATAAAAAAGAAATACCAAAAGAAACATAGACTCCAATATTTAAAAAAGTTGCCACCCCAATTCTCACATTTAGCAGCGATTCCTGGAAAACAACAGAAATTGTGTATAGAGTGCCGAAATGTTATTTCTAAAAAAAAAATAGACAGAAAAATGAGACAAAACAAAATAAAAAATGTAAAAATCAGATAATCACTTAATATAAAGCATGTATCACATACAATCCATGAGGGACAAGTAAGATGGTTCAATATATAAAGAATGGGGGAACATAGAAAAACAAAAAAAAAAAAAACAAATATATGAAGCTAAACCAGTAGGCAAAAAGAAAAGAGGGAGGCCAATTTAAACTTGAGACTAAGAGATTAAACAAGTAGTAGAAAATAGGAAATGTGTCAAGAACTTATCAAATGACAGAAAAACCTGCAAGAATTTTGAAAGGAAAACACCAACAGCCGTATTCACAGTGCCGCTGTTCGAGTTTAAACCAGGTCTATCTCAAGTTTAACTTAGACCGGCACAAACAGTTATTCATAGAGGCTGTTTTGCGCTAGTACGGGTTTAAACCTAGACTAAAATTTAGACCTCCTCGCACCCTAGTTTATTGTGGGATTAAGTCAGTTGACATTAGTATGAAGAAAGAATTTTGTTTAATGTAAATTATTGTTATTTAATATAATTTTTTTTGATAAGTAGTATATTATAAATAATTTCATATTAATGTTTACCATATTACTATGCCATGAATTTGTAGCCCATATTATTGCCTTTTAGGAAGTTCATGATGGATAATGATCAAGAATTTTTTGATCATGGTGATGATGTAGATGATATTAAAAACTCGTTAAAAACGTAGTGGAATATCGGAAAAGGCACCGGGTTTATTTAAATCATAACAATCTGAGATATTTATTAATATTAATATCGAATAGAAAAATTATAGGTTAGTAAAATAAAACTGTAATATATAAAAAGAGTTAATTCACAAATATAATTTGGTTGAAATCCATGTATGTTGTTACTGTTAATTATTATTATGGAATGTATTCAATTTTTGAACAATTTTTAAAAACTCATTTGATGAAGTCGCATGTGGCGTACGAAACCGGTCGATTGAGATAAATAAATAAAATTTGACTGTAATCCAGTTATTTTTTTATCATAACATTTAAGATTTTTTATTTAATTTAATTTATTTTTCATTTTCATCATTTCACATTTACGTAAGTTTAAATATTTATTCTTCCCATCTCTTATTATGCAATTCTCTTTCATATTTAATTTATTGTTCTATTTCCTTCTCGTATAGCTCTAGACATTTCTCCACATACATTGCCATAGTTCGATTAGTAGTGATACTCTTTCTTTTAGATATTAATTTCAAATTATCTATTTTGGGGAAGGGATGTTTGCTTGGATATTGATGAATTATTAAATATTTAATTTGTATCTACTGGTTCTAATACTAATATTTTATTTTTGGAAGTAGTAGGGGCGTTAATTTCGGGGAACTGCAAATTATGTTCGTCTATATTTACAACAAATCCATCTTTCCTTGCAAATCCTGATGTACTAAAACCATGAATATATGTTACCTCAATCAACATACAAATATTAATTTCGTAGTTAAAAGCTAATAAAAAGATCTCAATGCAGTTTTAGTTGTAAAATATCAGCGCAGTGAACATCAGCTGTCATCACAAAATTCAAAATTGTATTCACTACGCATGAGCATTACATTGGAAGGCCATGGCCGACTAGATAGACTTGTTTAAGGTTTAAGTTCAATTTACTTAGACCAGGTTTAAACCAGGTCTAAATTTGACTATGAATAATCATTTTTAGACCTGGTTTAAACCAGGACTACGTAGACCTGGTTTAAACCTAGTTTTTCTCCTTTACTATGAATACGGCTGCAAAAGATCACTCAACTTAACACGCCTGACGGAAAGATATAAAGGCTTTGGTATCTTCAGTGGTTTAAATTTGTGCTCCTTACATTAACTTATTGTAACGTTTATTTCTTTGGGTAAAGTGTAAAAATCAGAGAAATATTAATAATTAAAATAAAAGTTTATTAAACGAGAAATAAGTGAGAAAAAAGATAATAAAAGTAACGAACACAATGAATAAACAAATATAAACACTAAGAATATTATTAAACACTAAGATTATTTATTTAAACGCAATTAACATAACTATTTATTTACATGATATTTATTTCACTACATTTTTTATATCACTACCTATTTATTTCACTGGACACGTTTTAGACTAACTTGTAGACTAGACTCATATTTATTTATATCACTATTTCTTTCATACCCAATACGGCTCTGCCAGGTTCACTAACGACAATAAGTTGTGAGTAGACTCACTCTGCGTAGAGCCGCTTCGCCTTTATATAGCTCTGCATTTATCTAGAAAACTTCGGAAACATTCGAATACAAGGTCACGTCACGCACACGTCGGCCGCAGGCGGACTTGACACTAACATCTTCTTAGCTTTTCCCATTCGTTAGAGGTCGCTATTTTTTATTTTCTTTTTCCACTCATTTTTGTTTTTCGTGTCGTCCTAATTCAGTTCCTTTTCTCTCAAGTCTTCCGCAATACAGTCCTTCCATTTTATCTTTGGTCTTCCTCTGTTTCTTGTACCTTCTACTACTAAGCTATTAATTCTTCTTCCAATATATTTTTCATCTCTCCACATGACATGTTAAAACCAATGTAATCGTCTCTCTTGTATCTATCTAGAAACTTCTATCACTCGAGCTATTTCCCTTATCCTCTAAATCCTTACCCTATTTTTCCGTGTCTTCCCCAACATCTATCTCAACGTTCTCATGTCTGCCACATTTTCTTTTCATTGATACTGACATATGCAAATTTGAATTATCTGAATATATTAGCAGTTTCCATTGTTAGCATAGCTGACTGATTTATGAAATTTAATATCTTTATAATTATTTAACTTTATATCTATTGAATATGAAGTATAAAATGCAATCCAATTGTATAGGGAATAATATATTCTCTAAGTTATAATATCATTAAATGTCAATAATGATATTTAACTGCTTATTTTCAAGAAAAACTATTAAAAGTTACAAATGAGGGTACTTCCGGTGAACCAATTATAACCAAAATCTAATCATGTCTGCATATGGATCTAAACTCGAGGAATACGAAAAAAATTATAATATTTGGAATCGTGATATTGGAGTTACGCGATCCGAAACGATCGTCACATACACACACACACACACACACACATACACTCACACACTCGCACATACACACACACACACACACACACACACACACAGACATCATCGTAAAAATAGTAAATTTATATTCTAGAGACCCCAAAACGTGGTTATCATTAGAAACTCACTATCGAAATTTTCGACGAAAGGTAAAAAATACGAATATATGTAAATATAAGAGCGAGTTTATACGATGACTCATATTTAACGTTTAGTGATTAAAGATTAAAAACAATATAATTTTATAAGCCTGTTCACATAAAAATCATAAGTTAGTTTTTAATATTTAAAAATTATTTTTTGGCATTAACAGTATGATATTATTAAGAGTTACTAGCAACAAAATTGAGAAGATGAATAAGAAAACGGCGATAGAAATAACATTTCAAGTTATAGAAAATAATTAAAAATGAATACTATTATAATTCTAAAAAACCGGTGATAAAATACATATTCGCTACCTAGACTGAATTCAAAGGCGGCTTCGACTCATATAAAATGCCGCTGCGGCAGAGAATCTACTGCTTTTCTTTTGGTCTTGTTAAGCAAATATATAACTACACCTTTTTTTATATAACTACATATTAATCTTAATTCTTAAGTAGCAATCATATAATATTTTTTTAAATTTTTATGCTGTAAAGGCAGTGTTTAATGAAAATTAAGACTCGTTAGGGTCTTTCTGCAACTTATACTTGACTAAATTGAATACATTATAAAGATAAACGGAGCTCATTCTTCTATAATAAAAAATATATTTATAATCATTTGTATATTTCATTTATTTATTAAAATAATTACAATATTACTAAAAAGTAAAAACCTCTTACATGTAACTTTATCTTTTGCAGCCATATTCAATTTATTGTCAAACTTTGAATCTTCGCTTCCATAACTGTCAAATTTTTATTTTTAATGTGCGTATACGAGTAAACATAATGCAATTTTTAATCATTGTAAAACTTGATTGAAACTATTCAATGAATTAAGATTGGAATGTTATTGGATAAAAGCTTCTTTTTCAAATGTTTTTTTTTTATTATTATTAAAAACAAAGTACTCAATATAATGGCGACGTTTCGAACGTGATTACATTCATTTTCAAGCAACTAATATTTCAGTAAAAGAAAAATGTTGCCCATATTAATTAAAACAATGTTTTTTTTGTATAAGTCCCATATTCAACTAATGTAGATGAAAATCAACTGAATATAATTACAATTACATTTAAAAAATAAATTTTTATCCAATAACATTCCAAACGTAATTTTTAATCATTCAACAGTAAACATTAAAAACTAAATACTATATATTCCTATATTTAAATCTAAATTCTTGCAAATAAAATTTTGTCATCCCAATATAAAAGATGGTCAATAAAATAGCTATGAAGACGAAAATAATAAAAATTATTATTTTATTGAAATATTTACTATTACGAGTAATTACTGTACTAGTTCTGATGATTCTGTTATAAAATATGGAAATACGAGTACCAAAAAAATTAATATTTTTCGAGAGTGAATCCTGAGGGCGTAGCCATGAGCGCCCGCAGGAAATTTTGTAAGATGGGGCTGAAAAATAATTTTCTGTCGGGAGGGGTGTTACTGACGCATTTCACTAGTGTACATAACAGAAACAAAAATTTCACCATCTCAGTTACTGATAAATTTTTAGAATCGCAAATGCGAGTTTGTTATGTTTTTGAAAATCAAGTATTATTATTATTATAAATGATATAAAATTATACAATATCCCCCGGCCTTTAACCAAAACCGATATATAAAAGTATCATATATTTTTTTATTAAATTTACTCGTTTTTTTATCTTCTTTAAAATCATAGATGGGGCTGCCCACCGCCCTTCTGTGGGCGGCCATGGGCGTAGCCCGAAGGATGCAATCACTTGAAGCAAATAATAACACTTTACTTCCGTGTTAATACAATATTTTATATACAAACGAAAATATTCATTGTTTAAGTAATAAAAGCGATTATTAACAGTATGTAAAACTAGTAAGAATGAAGCACATTCCTATAAACGAAAAATCTGAAGTGGCCAACACAATACCTCCCGTTTAATTTAATTTTTATTCATGTAAATACTTAAAATTAAATTAAATTTAAATACCGGGTTCGATTTTGACCGACGCCAAATATTTCGAATTTTAAATAGCACGATAATGACCCCTGTGGTGCACTCTCCACGCCAGCAATGAGTACTCGTGAGGTGACGCCTGGTAAACGCCCGCACGGTACAAATATGTCATCATCATTACCGAAATCTGTGTATAAAGCCGATTGGCACACTCAGAAATGGGTAATATGCCGTGATGATATATTTTATTTAATTATTTATATACATACCTATATTCATACATATTTACTTATGATGGAAACTGTATTAAGTTCCTTTCCATATAATTATTGTTTTATTTACTATTTTCTTTTTAAAATGTTACTATTATTATTTGAAATGATTAGTTTGTTGACAGTGACATATATTTGTCAGTTACATACATTTGATATCTGAACTGTATAGTCATGGAGTTGTGTTTAAAGCGTAGGCTCCGGGATTAAATTATAGCTAATTTTATAAATTTATCCGTAAAAAATATTTATACAAAAAGTTTAATGAAAACCTGTGGAAAATTTAATAATCTTCACTTTTTATAATAACATAAATTTCGAAAAAATAACATTTAAACGTATTTTTCGAAGAAAAATTATTTTGAGCTTCAAATAAAATACATTTCCGGTTATCTAATTTACGCTAAAATATATTGGCTTCTTTCCATATTAGAATAAGGTAGAAATACAAGGTTTTAAAATAATCACGCACGCACGCATGCAACTACGCACTCACGCGCGCACCTACGCACGCACGCACTCTCACACTCACACATCATCGTGAAAATGTTAAAATTGGTTTCTAGGGACCTTAAAACGTGGTCATTGACCAAAATCTCAATATGCGATTTTTAGCAATATAAAATTTAATATTAAGAGGTACATAGGGAAAAGTCTGCAGTTATAAAGAGTTTATATACACGCGTCCTGGTTTAAAGTGTCAACATGAACATGCGTTAGCGCTGTAGCTGCCGTAGCCGAGTGAGTCACTCGTTGATTCTACCCACGCGTTCCCGGGTTCCACTACAACCCGTGTGCAAATCGCACCAATAGCCAATCAATAGCTACCGACCAATATACGTAATAAAAAATAATAATATATGAATTAAGACATACATTTTAGTTTCAAAGAATTTTACAGGTGTTAAAAATATAAATATACAATTTAAATTGCACAATTATAAAAAAACCGTAACAGGTGTCAGGTGTAATTCTTATTACATACTTAGCAAAGAAATTAAGAGATATTAAAGACAAGTTCATTATAATTATTACTTATTAGTTGTTTACTGTTGGGAGTTCCATAGTCTATGCAACGCAGATATCGGTAATACTATTTTCATTTCAAAAGAATTTGTAGTTGTAATGGTGAGTGGTGCACATATTTTATAGGATTAGCTACAGAAAAATGCGGTGTATTTAAAAAGAATAATGTAAAATAATAAAACAAATACTTATTTAACCAAGCACAGTATTGAGTAATTGTTGCGTCAAATGAATATGAAGAAAGTTATAACTGAATATGCTTTGAATAATCCTCATAATCTTCACAGAATAAAAATAAAAAAAAATTGTGGTTTTAAATTTCATTACCATATTTGTATTAAGGAGATTTAAAAGCAACTCTCACGAGCAAATTAGAACTATTTTGTTATACATATTATTAATCTTTATATCAAAAATTATAAAAATAATTTTTCAAAAGAAAACTAGGCACGAATTCACAGACCACTATTTGTTGAATATTGGTTCAGGGAACCGCGAACCTATAGTAATTTATCTTCACCCCAAAATTTAGTTAAACGTTTTGTATACGCAATTAACTATAAGTTGAGACAAGCTACACATTCATCTTAGCCAGAGATGTTTACGTGTTGTATAAGCTAGATGCCTAACTCCGTGCGCAGAAGTGAAGCCAGCAATTTAGTGTGGCGGCCATTTGTTAAAAAGGCATGTAAGATGTAAGTATTTTACGTCTATTCAGATTTGTGGCAATTTAAAAGTATGTACTGTACTGTGATATATAACTAATGTTTTGAAAGACAATTTACGATTATAAAGTGATCTACTTACGGCATTTACTACACAATAGCCCGGGAACGAGAACGAGAACAGGAACGAAGATTTTATCAATACATTATTTGTATTGTAAAGAACTGTGTTTTTTTAGTTATTTACCGTCGAATAGATTTAAAACTGGGGGAAAGGTGCAATTTTTTGGGTTTTTCAATAAAACCATATAACAATTAAATGGAAAACAAAGTTAAAATATTTGTATGTAGAATGTGAGTAATATAATTTATGTAAATACATTATTTTATATCTTTTAGATTTCCTTTGAAAAATAAACATATACTAAAATCTTGGATTATAAATGTAAGGAGAAAAGCTTTTACCCCAACTAAAGCTAACAAACTTTGCAGCGATCATTTTAAAGATAATGATTATTTAGGACAGGAACTTACATTCGAAAATTGAAACCAGATGCAGTCCCTACGATATTTTCCGCTTTTCCTAGCTGTTTAAAACGAAAAGAAAATAGCAGAAGGGTTTTAAATATAAAATCATGTAATTATTGCGCTGAAAACTGTTTAACATTCGACCATAATTACGTTCACAAATATAAATTTTCAGTTTTAACTGATTTTAAAAATAATGGAGGATTAATTTCCCCATCAGAAAGCGTTTTTAAAATATTTAAAGCTACTGAAACAAATTAATATTTTCACTAATAATTTAAAAACCATTTTCAAATACAAATAATATTGAAAGAAAAATAATAAATTTTATAATTAATCTTTTTGCCAGTGAAAAAAATATTTTTTCTCATTTACATTGTGAAATTTCTTTGGATAATAATCACAAAATTGATCTAATTTGATATATTTGCAAGCAGTATATAAAAATTAGATTGCACAGTATTGCAAAGTGGTCCAATTAGAATCAAATTGTTAGCAAAAGACAAATGAAATAAACTAATATTATTTTCTAATCAATAAATAGTGTTTAAGAACAAGTATTGCGTTTTATTTCACCAATTTAATAACAATTTATTTGTGATAACCTTCATATATCAATTATATACTAAGTTTTATTTCATATTTACCATATCATACATTACTATTTTGCCTTTTTAACAAATGGCCGCCTCTTAACGTTGAGGCTTCACTTTTACGTAGTTTGAAACATACGAAGTTGGGTATCTAGGTTATTGACAACTGACAAGCTGCGACATGACATCTGGTGGGAAAAATACGTACTTTCCGATTTGGTACTATATTGTGACTGTATGCTTGAGTTACATGAGGTTTGATCATTTGATGTGAATAAAAATGGGATAAGTCGTACAAATTGTTATGTATTCTGATGTCACCCAAGATCTGGTCGAGACACAGGCATTGGGTTTTATAATTTTCCGAAACATGGCCAAAATTAAGTTAAAATTACGACAAGAGCAGGTGTTGAAATGGACATGGATCAACGAAAAGCATGGGAATATGCAATTCGTAGTGCATAACAAATAACAAAACATATGTAAGTTTGACGAGAAGTCATTTTTAATCGGATAATTACATATTTCATGGTCTTTGTCCAGCTTTACACGTGCATTCTTCACTAATAATTTTTAAATTTTCTCTGAATGTATTTTGATTTCATGTAGCTTTACAGAAATTGCACTGGTTTGCAGACAGAATGCAAATATTATCCTCATTATACCGTCATTTTTTAATAGTCCACGTGATATTATGTGGTTAGCGTTTATAATTCGATCACCTGCCATCATCAATTTCGATTGATTAAATATACATATATAGAATTATAAATACATTTTAACATATCTTCTATAATACATCTAGAAGTAGCTGTTGCTTCCAGAAATCTAAAATACCAAGCCCCATTTTAAGCGAAAAAATTGCTTTTGTTGTTTGTTTTCATATGTCACAACACTGCGAGTACCAATTCAGAAGCAGCTGATCGGTCCGATGGTGCTGCCGCCATCGGACATGTCAGTTCTCAATACATAAACATCTCTGATCTTAGCACAAGCTAACCTAACACACACAAAACCATGATACAATGAAGGTAGTAAATTGGACGAACATTTATGCGTACATAACAAAAGATCCCTACTGCGCGTAAGTACAAGAGCAATTATCTTCTTTAATTAAACATACATACGACCGAGAGCATTTCATTAAATTGTTATGAATATTAATTGTCAATAAAAACAAAATGTAGATAAGGATGTAGGTTATAGTATTCGACATTATTAAATTAATTTAAATTGTCAATATTTTTTTTTTCTGTAAGCAATTTATTTTTTCACTTATGAAGAATGGTACTAAATGACTGTGATAGAATTCGAATTCAAGTTATCAAAATCGCTAATAACAAATAAAATTGTGTAGCGGAATTCATACCAAAAGGATGAAAATATTTCTTATTAAAAATCACAGCATAGCGCACTCTTATGTCTGTTGATGTTAATTTATGGAAATGATGAGTGCAACACGGCTCGCATTTATTGGGAACATATCGTGATATGTTATCGTGACAAGACATCTCATTAAAATGTTAACGCCAAGCTCATAACTCATAATTACTGCAAGTGAGAAGAGAAACTGTTCGCAGCAATCCAGAATCCTATCAGATGCACAAATATAAATATCATCCACGATGACATCATTTTATGCAAGACAATCTTATTATTACATAGCGTATTATTATCTCAAATAAGAGAATGAGTTGTGTTTCTTAAATGAATTGTATGAGTATAATGTTCAGTAGTACAATTTACACTTTTATTTTGAGCTACCCTATAATAAAAAAAAATTAATAACCTTAATGATTTCTTTTAAAAATATTATGACAATTTAAGAACGAAAGAAAAATTAAGGCAACCGGGAATACATCGCAATACTTAAGTTTGTTTTCTTATAACTGCTCCCAAAATTTCTAGCTTGTGAAAAAATAATAAACAGGGTGAACGAAGTATTTTCCTCTGGTTGTATTGAGCCACCTGATTCCACGGTAAAAACAATCATACACTATGTCACGATTAACTGCTGAGTTGGATGGGAATGAAACCCTTTGGATTAGTACCGAAAAAGTCGGATTTTTGAAAAATGTAATAGTCATCATGTATCAAATAAGAAATTAAAGTTTTATTGAGAAAATTATAAATAAATAAATATATCATCACGGCATATTACCCATTGCTGAGGGATCATTTTTATGCCATTTAAAATTCGAAATATTTGGCGTCAATAGGGATCGAACCCGGTTCCCCAGATTCGTGACCAGACACAGGCACGCGGCCACCAGTCCCCGAGAATATAATAACAATACATACATACATACATAAAAGCACGCGTGTCCCACTTAGTGGGTTCGCACAAACCCGATAACAATAAAGTACATAGTTATTTATGATATAAATATTAAAAATGATATTTTATTTTGTGCATCGTGTTCCAAACTTCGAACAAAATAAAATCACTTTTAAAACATATATCATACACTATTTTTTCTACAAACACTACTTTTACCTCCCGCTACCCTTGGTAAAGGATGGTATAGGGAATCGTGCTAAAAATCGCATATCGAGATTTTAGTAAATGAGCACCTTTAAGGTCCCTAGAATCAGATTTTAATATTTTCACGATGATGTCTGTGAGTCTGTGGGTATGTGTGTATATGTGGATGTGTGTGTATGTGGATGTGTCTTTATGCTCTAACTCAAATACTCTCATTCTGTAAATTTTTAAACCGTGCATTCTTACTCTACTTTAATATGGGAAAAAGCCATTAGATTTTGGTGTAAATCAGATAACCGAAAATGGCATTTTACTTAGAGCTCAAAAAAGTTTTTCTTTAAATAATACATTTAATATTTTTTGCGATTTGTGTTTTTTATTTGAAACATTTATTTCTAAAATTAAAATAAAACCATTTTATTCAAGAAAAACTGTTAACAACTTCAGGTAATGTATTACTTTCGGTTAGCCTATTTCAACCAAAATCTATTACGTTATTCCCATTGACATAAAAGTTTTATATACCAAATTTGAAAAGTTTTGATTATATTTTAAAATAGTTTTTCATTAAAATTTATTATAGGCTTCAAGTAAAGTACCACTTCTGGAAGTTATATAATCACCAAAAAGGGGAGGGAACTAGATGTTATAGCAGTCCTAAATACAAAATTTCAACTTTCTACGGCTTAACGTTTTTGAGTTATGTATATGTTATACGATAAAAAAAATCTTACTGAACGATTAATAGCGTATTATTTCGCATTTAGTGCGCCATTTAATATGCACCCTTAATTTTAATTATTTCCGCAATGTAAAAATCTCTTTACCAGTATTATGTATAACGTACTCGTACACTTTACAGTACAGTCCTAAGTTTCAAGAGAGGTTTCGCTTCCATGTACATGAGCCGGCTTTACCATAAAACGGATCAAGCCCCCTAATTGTGGAGAGCCTATTGTGAAGAATTTCTTTTATTATTATTATTATTATTATTATTATTATTAATTTATGCATGTATTGAATTTATTATTATTATTATTATTATTATTATTATTATTATTATTATTATTATTATTATTATTATTATTATTATTCTTTATTTCACGGATACAGGTTATAGGTATATGTACAATATATGTATATATATACAAATGTAATCTAAGTAGTTAGTTTACTTCCTGCTCCGGGATTTACACTCCTTCCAGCTGCTTACCAAGCAGCTCAGGTAAGGGTGTTAAGTTATTGTTTTTCTTATGATATGTGCGGTACCGTATATTATTATTATTACTATTTCTTAGATACTCGTAAGTATATTACATTATTTAATTAAACAAAGAAGTTTAAAATTGAGAGCCACATTAAGTCCTTATAGTTTACATAATAGAAGCATATGCACTGGAATTTCTAAATGTCCATTGTAATAACAAAATGTTCTGTTTTTGGTCGAATTCATTGTAACAAGATAAACAGTTAATTCATAAATATGTATAGAAATAACATGAACAAATATTCTCACTTAAAGGTGAATAATCTACCTGTCTGATGTCTGATGTAAGATAATTACAAAGTGTTTGCAATTAAAAATTAGGGTGAGGGGCAATGCCCCTGCCCGTTGGTCGCCTACGCCACTGAAATTTTTCAATGTCTTGTGTCCAAATCTGACGTTGACGAGATGGCCGGTTAACCGGTTATGTATGTAATTGATTATTAATGTTAACAGACCTATAACGGACAACTCATATTTATTCGCCTAGTATAACATTTTTTATAAATTTAAAATTTGTAGTTGCGATACTGCTAATTTGACTAACTTTAAAAGGATGAAGATTACAGAGATGTGAAAGATATATACGGTCCCTTAAGTCCATCCTGGAGCATGAAGTAAAAAAATTACCTAGAGCTATTAAAAGGAAGTGAACAAGTTCGATTTTACATTTTGTGATTGTAATATAATGTGGGAATCTTAAAAATTAAGTGACACAAGTCAGCTGGCCGCTTTGTCCTTATAAGGAACTGGACTAACCGCATTTAAAATGCGCTTGATTATTCCATGTAACATTCA
Source organism: Harpalus rufipes (assembly GCA_951394225.1). Taxonomy (NCBI): domain Eukaryota; kingdom Metazoa; phylum Arthropoda; class Insecta; order Coleoptera; family Carabidae; genus Harpalus; species Harpalus rufipes. The sequence goes on along the minus strand of OX596282.1, from coordinate 34,541,571 downwards.
CTTTCTGTTACAAATTGAACTAGACCCAAAAATACGTATCATAATAAAACACTTCCAATTTCATTGAACATACAGATAAGTAATGCAGAATCGTATTATCTCGAATACAAAACACATTTATTTTTCTCTAAATAATTATAATTTATTAGCGAATTATAGACAATTACATAGTCATACAAAAAAATTACACATTATGGCCCGTATTACGAGCGCACTTTTCTAATAAAAACGCTTTTATGGAACACACTCTTCATAACAATATAATAATAATAATTATGTGCTATGAAGGCAAAGCTCTATACAAACAGGTTGACAAGCTGAAGTATAAAGATATAATTACAGACATAATTCAATAAATGATTTTGAAATAAGCAATAATAATGATAATTTAACAATTTTTATATACTTTATATATAATCAATAACCTATATACAAAAAAAATTGTTGTGGCCATCACAATACCTCCCGCGCCCTTTCCATTGTGGTATATATGTATAAGTATTGTATTTAACATTTCTTGTAGATACAAAAAAATCTAATTACACCTAATCTTTATATTTACGTATTTTCTATAATTTTAAATTCATTATATGAGCAAGTTTTTTTCCATTTCTTCTAAATGTTCGAGGTTTTTCCAATTCATTAACGGGATTGGCGTTATTTCTGAAGGGTTCATGTAATATACCTATAATTTTAAATATATAATTAATAATACAATAATAAATATTAAATATCGCTCCCAGAAAAAGCCTTTAATAATATCTCTGAATTTTTGACATTGACATTAGCGACATTTATCTGTCAATTACAGGCATTTTAATTTCTCAAGTAGTTACCATGGAGATGTTTGGGCTGTGAGCAGGCTGTGAGATTTACTACAACATATTATATTATAGAGAATATAATTCCTTAGTCACGTGACATGTTTTCCGCCAATCAACATTCAGAATCTCCCTAGCTACGCGTTTATCACAGCGATGATAAAAAACAAGGAAATTATCACCGTATTTATAGTCGTTACTAAGGGATTTGTTTTCTTTATTTATGACATTGACAGTTAATTTTGAGTATAAAAATAAATAATAACAATAATTCAAACTCCGAAATATTAAATAAAACTCGTAAGTACCATGTTTTAATACTATATGAATATGTATATCAAAAGTTAGGTTAGGTTAGATTGCAAAAAATCATTATATTCTCTCATTAAATATAAGCTCGTGATATGATTAATAATCGAAGATATTGCTCGTGAAACCGAAACAGCACATTTCAACTTGTCCTTCGGACTCGTGAAATCTGCAGTTCGGTTTCACTCGAGAATATCATCGATGATAATCATATCACTTGTTATATTACGTATGATTATATATCTATATCTTTAAATCTATGGAAAGTATAATATATTTTTAAATGTGTCGGATAGAGAATTTTGTTTTTTAATATTTGTAATAACATAAATATTCAAAAAATAATATTTATAATTTTTTTGTTAAAATACTACTACTTCCGGTTGTCTAATTGTTACCAGAATCTATTCAACACTTCCCATTACTGTTAGATTGAGGAAACGGTAGTTACACAAGTCTTTAATCTTATAAAATTTGAGAAATCGTATCTCCAACAACCTCACACACACACACATCCACACATACACACACACACACACACACACACACACACACACACACACACACACACACAGACATCATCGTAAAAATATTATTATTGGATTCTAGGGACCTTAAAACGTGCTTATTCAATAAAATCTGAATATGCGATTTTTAGCATGATTCCAATACCTCTATTAGCGAGAGGTAATATAAAAGTAATAATGATAGTTATCCATATGCAGACATGTTTAGATTTTGGTTATAATTGTTCGACCGAAAGTACCCTTATTTGCACCTTTTAACAGTTTTTCTTGAAAAAATGCAGTTAAATATCATTTATTGACATTTAATGTTATTATAACTTTTAAAGAATATATTATTCTCTATACGATTGGATTGCATTTTATACTTCATATTCAATAGATGTAGAATCAAAGTATTATAAAGATATTAAATTTCATTCATCACGCAGCTATGCTAACCACGGAAACTGCTAAAATATTCAGATAATTCAAATTGACAGATGTCAGTGTCAATGAAACGAACATGAATGTGGCGGAGATGAGGATATGTCAGTATCAATGAAAAGAAAATAAATGTGGCAGACATGAGAACGTTGAGATAGATGTTGGGGAAGACACGGAAAGATAGGTTAAGGAATTAAAGGATAAGGAAATGGCTCAAGTGATAGAAGTTTCTAGGAAAATACAGGAGAGACAATTAGTGTGGTCTTCAAATATTTACAAAATTAAGCCATCCCTGAACAACAATGTTTATAATATAGAAATTATCAAAAATGTGAAAGTTATAATAATTTACAGAATTCAACGAATGATTTTATAATAAAAGTAACATTTATAAATTAGATAATTTAAATACAAATATTTAAAAGTAAAGAATCACATGTTCAATAAAGCTTTACTAAATTATGTCATCCCTTGCTAAACAAAAGTACAAGAATATAATGTCAAAGCGCTCTCCATAAAAGCACTCTTATTGTAAAAGTGTACTCGTAACACGAGCTAATAATGTTCACTATTTTTTTAAGGATATGAATATTTGAGAGATATCACTGACAGTTAACGTTAGACCTACATTTTAAAACTGAAATATTAATTATAAAAAATCCTGGTAGTGCAGTGAGCAACGTAGCCAATTCACAACTCAACGGTCGTGGGTTCGAATCCCGAGTAAAGTCTGGATGTTTGTATAGTGTCCCTTCATCATTCAATACAACGTGAACGTAAGAAATGTTATAAAATACGAAGGAAGAAGTCAATTCACCCCCATTAATATGAAATTGTAGTCACTGTAAAGTTTAAATACAATAAAGAATTATTATAATTATTATTATTATTATTATAAAAAATTAAACTTATTAAATCATTTTTTGTACTTCTGTACATGAAGTAGTAGTTTCACAAAATGATCACAGTACGTGTAGTCTGAATTTTAATAACGATAAAAATGTAATGCATTTCTTTTGGAGTTTATTTTATGCACTACTTCCATTAGGCTCTTATAGTTTTTGTCACAGATAAAATTTTAATAAATTGCTGTAATTAGATTTTAATATTTGACAGTTTTATGACAGCGCAGGCGAAATAATTTCAATTTTGAAATACTTTTATTGAATCAATCAAAGAAAAAGTATAGTGTGCAATACATTCTACAAACACATTTTGTACACCGATGTAAAACCCCTATAATTATCAAACAGTATTTAATTGAAAAAAATAATATAATTATTTTTGTAACAAGTTCGGAAAATTAGTGATTCAGAAACGAATGCAAGTTAACGAACCGAAATGAGCTCAATGAGTTTTGGAATTTACATGAAGTTTCAGAATCATATTTTCTCTGCAATCGTCCAAAAAATGAGAAAAAGTACGAAATCTATTCTAAATTTTTGACATAATAACATTTAATACTTGGGCAGCATTTTGAGTGTGGAAACACTTATTTCCCGCATGGTTGTAGAAAACAGTTATTTTTGTAATGAGATCAAGAAATTAATTTAATGATTCTAAAACAAATGTAAATACTCTGATAGGAGCTTAGCGAATGTTGAAATTTGCATGAAGTTTCAGAATCACTTTTTCTGCATGTTGCAAACAAGATTTTTTCTACAATTGTCACAAAAATAAGAAAAATTATAAAATGTCACCTCACCTGGTAAGTGCTCTTAATGGTGGAGAACTATCGTCATTACGAATATAGAAATCTGCAAATAAGAAAAGGAGATTGGTAAACGCAATCTAATTTATATTTTTTTACTTAAAGATCTTTATTAATATGGTGAAAGTGATTAGGCAGAAGACTCACGTCATCAACCTGTAAAAAACCTTATAAAAAGAAATATAACTTGTAGTAATTATTAGTTATTTATTTTTAAAAAAAGAAGAACAAAAATACTAGTATTAAGGAAACGTATATATTAATTAATTTACAATTATTTCCAAGTCAATCCTTATTCATTTTACGGAATACAAAATTATTTGACACAACATGATCATTCTTAGTATAGTGCCAATAGTTGGTACGAAAATAAACTACAATTATTTCAAAAAAAAATATTTTCCGTAAAAGGAATAACGATTGACTTAGAAATAATTGTAAATATCATTAATATATACATTACTTAATACTAGTACTTTTTTTTCTTCTTTTAAAAATAAATAACACCCAATAATTTCTACAAGTTATATTTTATTTTAAAAGGTTGACGTGAGTCGTCTGCCTAATCATTTTCACTATATTAACCTTTGTAAAAAAATGTATATGTATTTATACGATAAGTTAAATTCAAAATAAACTTTATTATATATATATATATATATATATATATATATATATATATATATATATATATATATATATAATAAAGTTTATTTTGAATTTAACTTATCGTATAAATACATATACATTTTTTTATAAAGGTTAATATAGTGAAAATGATTAGGCAGACGACTCATCTCATTTTTTTAAAATATGAAGATATCTGTAGTATTTAAATTGAACTGATAAATAATGTACAAAATATTAAACACATTGGTTTGGTTGTAGTGTAGTTATTTATTTAAATGTTTTAATGTAATGTACAATTATGAGCCCCATCTAAGAAAATTGTGTATTACACAAAAAAAAATGCTGCAATTATATACACTTGTCAAGTTTATACATACATGTACCTATGTATGCTGTTGAAGCAGTAAAACAATCTTTCATGCATTTGAAGAATTCCTGCTAACAACTAGCTAGGTGTTGAGATGAACAATCGTCCCATCTCTACTCTAGTAGTTTAATGATTCCTGCTGCCTGCTTCTCTGCTATGACATTCCGCGCATGTTTCTTCTTAATTTAAGCTGAAGTCGCGTATAGATAGAACTCGGGAGCTCCCAACACTAATCACTTAAAAATAACGACGCTTTATCGCAAACGGACAACTATTTAGGAATTTCACAGATTCAAATAAAACAGAATATTAGAATTATTAATAAGAGGAAATTTTGTATAGTATAAATAAGATATGGAAAAAAATATCAGCATTTGTTTTCAAAATGCGCTGCTGAACAAATTTTATTATTTCATAGTAAGTATAAAAAAAAGATGCAACTGTGAAAATAATTTTTCCCTGAAACCATTAAGAAAATTGATTTTTTATGGCTATCTTGAATTTTAAAAGTTTATATTTACACGAGTATTTACAGTACTAGTCATGTAAAATTTTACCTGATTCTTTTGAGTAATATAATGGAAAATTTCACCATGGATACATAACCTGATGTTTTTGAGTATTTTTATTTTTTAATAGGTACAATTCTCAAAAATGGCATAAAATTGTGAATTTATAAATAAATTTTAAATTATTTAAACGATGTCGGGATTTTTTTATACATATTAAGTCAGGAAAGAGAAAAGTATCTTCAGAGGACTCGCAAGTTTCCAGTCCTCACCTACTTGCCCTGTAAAAGATCTCTTCCAGACTTATAATGTAAATTACTTACTATAAAACATAACATTTTTAACTATATAATTTTTAATAAATCTGCAAGAATGCTCTCGATTTTTTAATAACATGTTGAAAATATTAACTCAGAAGCATTTGTTTTTTAATGTCTCATACCATTTCATTCTTTATTATGTTTTTTACACCAATCGCACCATACTTTACTCGATATTTGGGTGTATTCGGTAACTCAGCCAGTAGGTAATTTTTAGTAAGTTATTACTTGACTACTCATGTATGTTTGTCATATAACAAAAAAAAAGGAATTTTCATTAAAAGATCTATTTCTATTGGACCATTGTCCGTTAACCAACTGCTAAAAATTAAACAATTTGTTACAATGTTACAGAATTTTAGAATTAGTGAAATAATTACAAAGCAGGTATTACATAAACTACTTCTTTTATGTTTCACTGTTTATTTTTGACTTTTAGTTTACTGCATTTTATATTATTTTTCTCGTCTAGTTAAACATATTTATTTTCATTGCTCTAAGAGTAAATACTGTATTCCACTTTTTAGTTAGGTGCTCAATTAAATAATCAGATTCAATTATACAGTCGTGTCTTTCATTTTGGTAAGTAAAGGTTTATTTAATCACTACTACAATAATTTAGATTAGTATAAAATAATATTAATTCTGTTGTCTTATTAGTATGAACTACTGATTAAATAAATAAATGAGAATATACATTAAAAAATAATCGATGTTAAATAATACTATTAAAAGTTTCCATGCATTTATCCAACATAAAAAAATCTGATGTGGCCAGCACATAACCTCTCGTCGTATATTGTACCTGGCTGTATGCATAAAGCAAAGAATATTTTTAGAAATACAAATAATATATTCATTTAAGTCTATGACGTATAAACTTCTTTATTATTCAATAAGAGCATGTCTCAACATAAAACAATTTTCACATATATTTACAAAATCTATAGGATATTTTACCATAAATTATGTACAATAAATTACAAAGTAGAGTTTACCATATATAAATTTTAGGCTGGTAACAGCAATTTTCAATTCGAACAACTTTGTTTACTTTCTCTTCATATTCTTCTAGTAAAAACATTAATGTTGGTCGGTCTAAAATGTATATATCTGGATTGTGCATCTATTCTTACATATCTTCTTTTACATTTTATTTTTTCATACATGTGGTATCTAAATAATACTTTAATTCCCTTTAATAAAGTGATGGATAGATTGCACTCCGATTATTCTTATAACGATGTGTAATTTTGTCAATATTTACAACTTACTTGAGAAGAATTTCATAGCTTTTTCGCAGTTCAATGTTACTCTAGTCTACAGTGCTGGTGTACATTGCCCCATAATGTTTGAAACAAATTTAAGTCCTTCAACCTAGACTTGTTACCTCCATAATAGTCACAGATCAAGAATTAAGAGATTTTTCTTTCATTACTCATTATTTCGATGAGATATAATTTTCTGTATTTTACGTTGCAGAGTGAAGACCATCTTCACTTTCATCTTGCGTTTATAACATATAATATCGTCTTCCTTCGAGCTGTATTCTCGCTTATATCTATTCTTTACATTTAGATTTTTTATATCTAAATTCATTCTATGAAGAAATTTTGTCCTACTCTTCTAATTTTTCGAGATGATTCCAATTCATTGTTGGCATTAACAGTATTTTTAAAGGGTATGTGCAATATACCTACAATTTTAAATATTGAACTATTAATGCAATAAGAAATAATATAATGTATGTAGTTCCCAGAAAAAGTCTTCAGTAATGTCTCCGGATTTCTGACACTGACATTTATCTGTCACTTACAAACATTTTAAATTTTCAACTATTTTCCATGGCATTCTTTCGGCTGTAAAATTTATTACAACAGATTATTTTATATATTATATTTCTTTTATCTGTAAATCTATAGAATATATAATAAAATATTTAAATGTATCAGATAGAGAATTTAATTTTCTTTAATATTAACAAGAACAAATTTCAAAAAATAATAATTAGAAGATTTTTTTTCAAGAATCTTCTACTTCCGGTTGTCCAATTGTTACCAAAACCTTGTCCGATCTTCCCATGAATGTGCGATTGAGAAATACGTAGTTAAACAAATATAAAGTCTTATAGTTTTTGAGTAACCGTCCTTCCAACATCCCACACACATACACACATACATACACGCACACATCCATACACACATCATCGTAAAAATGTTAAAATCGAATTGTAGGGACCTTAAAACGTGCTTATTCAATAAAATCTGGATATGCGATTTTTAGCATGAATGCAATACCTCTCTTAGCGAGAGGTAAAAAACAACTATAAAAAAATTATAAGCTTTATATGAAAACGTACCACTTTTTATACATTTATTATTTTATATACTGGCATTAAAATGAAAGATTCAAATTGGAGCTATGAGAACTTTCGTTGTGAAGTTTACGTCGCACATTGATCTCATTTCTTACTTTATACATTTACTATTCCTTCGACACATGTACTCTTATAGAATAATATACACAATGATTGAGGGACAAGTGGCTATTTTCTTTATTTATAATTTTAGATCTAGGTATAGTTTAAATTTTAAATTACATAGTTGGTTGGTGTTGAACTTAAATGTCATTTTTTGGCGCGAAAAAGTCCTGAATTCTACATTCGGTTTCACCAAACGCGGTACCATCGTTTGATTTTTACCTCCCACTACCCTTGGTAAGGGAGGTATAGGGATCGTGCTAAAAATCCCATATCGAGATTTTGGTAAATGACCACGTTTTAAGGTCCTTAGAATCCAATTTTAACATTTCCACGATGATGGGAAGAAGTCATTAGATTTTGATTTAAATTAGATAACCGGAAATAGCAGTTTACTGGAAGCTCAAAATAGTTTTTCTTCAAAAAATACCCTTAAATGTTTTTTTTCGACATTTATGTTATATAAAAATTAAAGATTGGCACACCCAGCAATGGGTAATATGCCGTGATGAAATATTTATTTATTTTATTTTATAAAGATTATTAAATTTTCTACAGGTTTGCATTTTCTATAAATTTTATGGATAAATTTATAAAACTATCTAGAATTATTGTAATCCCGGAGCCTACGTTTTAACCACAATTCCATTGTTACAGAGTTTAGATCTCAATTGCATGTTATTGGCAGATATATGTCACTGTCGACAAATTAAGCAATTCAAATAAGTATCGTTTTAAAAAGAAAATAGTAAATAGAACTATAATTGTATGGAAAGGACCTTAATACAGTTACCAGCATAAGTAAATATGTAGGAATATAGGTAAGTATATAAATAAATAAAATAAATATATCATGCGAGCGTTTACTAGGCGTGGAGAGTGCAACACAGGGGTCGTTTTTGTCCCATTTAAAATTCGAAACATTTAGCGTCAGTCGGGATCAAACCTGGTATTTAAATTTAATTTTAATTTACATGAATAAAAATTAAACGGGAGGTATTTTAATGGGATGATATAAATATTTTTATATTTTTTGCAAGTAATTTACAGTAATGCAACATTTTATTTATATGGGTGAAGTGTAAAACTCAGACAATTATTATTAACTAAAAGAATACGTTTATTAAACGATAAATAATGAGGATAAATATTAAAAGGTAATAAAAACAACTAACACTATGATTAAATAATTATAAACACTAATTTAAGACTACGAATATTATAAGACACTTAAACACTAAGATTATTTATTTAGACAATATTTATATCACTATATTTATTTATATATCTACATTTATTTCTGTTAATAACTCGTTAACTGTTTATTTATATCACCAAGTTCATTGCTCGTTGCTTGTATATATCAGACTATTCCTCCGCTGTCATTCAGACGGTATTTATACAGCCCAGTGACCTTCTAGAATTCTCCGGCGCCACAGCGATACCGAATGCAAAAGAATTAGGTCACGGCGTAATTAACATGTTTCAACGTGCATGTGTTATTCCGTCGTCGGGGATTACATCATCGCTCTGGTACATTCTTTCAGTGGCGGCGCACGTATAATCTTCTCTCAGGGGCGCACATCACAGTAATTATTAAAAAATCTTTTAGAACTCATAATTCAATTAAAATAATACAACCTTTTTAGTTTTAGTTCTGTTTATTGTCATAAAAAACATATGTTTTATTTATCACCATGGTTACCTGTTGCTAATGTTTTTGTTATTATTTATTTATATATTTGTTGTTTTGTTCCCTGAAGACGGCAGTAGTTCATACGGCCGAAACGTCGATTTTTTATGTCAATAAACAGAACTAAAACGGTTGTATCATTTTAGTTGAATTTATAGTAACTTTACACTGATGCCAAATATGTACTTGCATTTTCACCAAAATTACCATGACATTTGTACATTCTTTCTTTGAGGAAATATGTTGATGTTTACGTGAAGTGTGAAGTAGTTGCAGCATTTATTCCTGATTTTTTTGGAAAATTCAATCTAAAATTCAAAAAAGAGTAAAATTAAATTAAATTTGAATGCAAATATTTTTTTTCTTTTTTCTTTGGCAGTAACAAATTATGCATCGGGTAAATGTCAAAGTATGTATTTCTTCTAATAAAAATATAAAAGTTACAAATGTTATGACAAACTGATAATGCATTAAAGTTCATAATTTTGAAAAAATAATAACGATATCGCTTCCGGTAAAACCGGAAGTAGAATTAAAACCTCCTTCATAAAGTACCATTTCAGTTTGCCCCTAACTTTGTAATTTAAACATAGGATCTAAAATTAATAAAAAAAATAGTCATTTTCTGTTTCTTTGCAATCACCCTATATAACTATACATTCCATATTAATATTATAACAGTTTATTTTCCTGTATTTTTAAGAAGTGTTATTTATCTTGTTTAGTCTGTGGTTTAACCAATCTTTGCCTATAATAGATTGACCACAAGCAATCAACCATGTAAATAAATTAATAGATATCGAATAATTGATTGATCAATCCAATAATTGTTATTATAATAATAAACGTAATGCAACTCGTAAATCTTGAACTACAATAAAATTAGATTAGAGCAAGTTTGACATAATGGCAATTATTAATATTTATTGAACAAATTATATATCATTGACATATGCTGTCAGATTATTATTAATTTAGTGTAGACAAAATAATTAAAAAGATTTAATTAACTTTCTAAAATTTATATTAAGATTTTTTATGTACTATATCCTTTATTCATTATTTAATACATATTCTTCATAAAATATTATAAATTGATGTGAAAATGATATGGAAAGAATTCTTTAATATTACAAAGAATTCAACCACATGTATGTTTTTATATATGTATATATTTTTATTGACATTTCACAGAATTGATTTTCATTTTAAGAATTACGAATTCTTAGAAGATTTGTGACCTTCTTGTAGTTAAAAATTTAATAGTAAGTGTAGGAGTGTTGATTCAATATTATTCAAATTTTAATTTATAATTAGTATTCGTGGAATTTGAATAATATTTTATCAGTGATTTAAGATGTTTGTTATATTTAAAACCGCAAACTTCATACGAATTTATAAAAACTACAATCTCACAAAAATTGTATTTTATACACAATTTCTTATTTTTTATGTCTTTATTCTGGGTAAAGGAAGTCCATATTATGTATGCAAAATAGCGTTAGAAACAGATTTTAACATATTTTTCGATTATGAGAGTATGTCACTGTGTATATACGAGGTATGTTCAGAAAATAACCGAACATTTTGAATTACGCGCCAACAGAGATATTTAGTGATATGCGTTGCGCATAACCTCCTCTGTAACCACATGTTCTTGGATTGTTGATATCTCGTTTAGTTTTCGCGATATTGTTATTTGAGTGCAACGTATTTAAAAGTTAGCAGCGATTTTAGAAATGTGTAGTTTTCTGGAGCAACGACGCAACGTAAAATTTTTCGTGAAACTGGGAAAACTTTCATAGAAACGTTTCAAATTTTTGAAACAAGCTGACGGAGAAGATGCTCTAGGTCGTACGTAATATTTCAAATGGTTTTTACGATTTAAAAGTGGTCGTCAGTCAACCTTCAACTTCAACTGATGACTCCTACGTTCAGAAAATCAACGATCTGGTGGGGGTGCAAATCGCCGATTGACTGCCATTTCAAATGAAGCCATCCAGAACTGTTTCGCAAAATGGAAACACCGCTGGGAAAAGTGTGTGAATGGGGGAGGGGAGTACTTTGAAGGAAGTTCAGTTATTTTTCTGCTTCCCAGTAAATTTGGCAACATTACACAGTATGTCGTATGAATTTGATAATTGACCAAACCGTTTGGCAGTGGCTTTTGATTGAATTAGACCGCTTTTTTATACTTCGTCGGAATCATGTTAAAGCCAATAAAAAATTCTGTGTGAATCTTGAAAAATTCGATTTGTTGAAGAGACCGGAGATGATCAGCGCCTCGGTCGTGCACGTACATAGTTTTTTTTTTCAAAAATCGAGGGATTTTTCACGTGGAATGGGTGCCTGAGACGCAGACCGTTAAACAGGTTTATTACTAGAAGAAAAAAAATCTGATGTGGCCAACACATGATCTCTCGCCATTTCCATTTTATATTACATAAATAAATAAATAAATATATCATCACGGCATATTACCCATTGCTGTGTGCCAATCTGCTTTGAACGCAAATATCGGTAAATGATGAAATATTTGTATCGTCTGGGTGCTTACCAGGCGTCATTTCACGGGCACTCATTGCTGTCGTGGAAAGTGCAGCACAGGAGTCAATTTTGTACCATTAATATTCGAAGTATTTTTTAGCATCTGTCGGGATAGAACCCGGGTCATAATCAACAAATTTAACATTTCTTGTACCTACAAATAATTCGAATTGTATCTATTCTTTCATTCTATGAGGAATTTTATCCTACTCTTCTAATATATTCAAAATTCTTTATATTCACTGACGGTATTAGCGGTATTGCTTAAGTATATAGGTATGTAATATTAATATACCTATAATTTTAAATATTTAATTAATAACACAATAAGAAATTTTAAATGTACTTACTTCCCTGAAAAAGCTTTCTGTAATGTTATTAAAACTGTTGATTCTTGACACTGACATTTTGCGTTTATCTGTCAATTATAAACATTTAAATATCTCAATTAGTTTCCATGGAGTTGTTTGGGCAGCGAGATTTATTACAAGATATAATAAAAGAATTAAATGTATCAGATTGAGAATTTAAAGATCTTTATTATTTTAGAAACTACCACTTCCGATTGCTCAATTGTTACCAAGACCTATTCAACTCTTCCCATTAATGTTAGATTGAGGAATCCGTAGTTAAACAGGTCTTTAGTTGTATAGAATTTGAGAAATCGTATCTACAACATCCTAATACATACACACACAGCCACACACACACACACACACACACACACACACACACACACACATACACACACACACATACACACACACATACACACACACACATACACACACATACACACACACACACACACACACACACACACACACACAGAGACAGACCTCATCGTAAAAATGTTAAAATCCTATTCTAGGGACCTAATACGTGCTTATTCAATAAAATGCGGATATGCGACTTTTTGCATAAATCCAATACCTCTCTTAGCGAGAGGTTACTTAGAATATCGTGGTGTAATTAGATTTTCTCAAACCTTAGTAATTCTCGAAACATAATATTTTTTTAAAGGAAAAATAACCTTATCTTATAAGCTTTTCAACAATGTATAATAAATCTACATTCTTTTGTTACATGAATAAAAGATGAATTATTAATTTATTGGGACGAAAAAATTAAAAACTATTAAGAAACAAATGAACAAATCAGTTACAGATCATCAATTGTTTATTTGTAATCTTATTTTCTTTACTTAAACTCATTTTTTTAATTTATATACTTCAGAAATCATATTAAACCACATTTTTCGAATTGTGTCAAAACCAACTATAACGCCGATAAAAAATAAATTAACTAATCGGAAAATAACTGACTAAAATAATTTTAAGAACTTAATAGACATAGGTTTAAAATAAAAAATGATCTATAATTTATTTTTTCATTTGTTTCTTAATAATTTTTAATTTTTTCATCCCCAATAAATTAATAATTCGCCTTTTATTCTTGTTTAAAACAAAAGAATGTACACACTTGTTATACATCGTTGAAAAGGTTTATAAAATAAGGAAAGAGACTACACTATTTTCAATATTTGTTCCCATTTAAAAAATATTATGTTTGTGTTATATCTCGAGAATTATTAAGTTTTGAATATTTACAATCACACCCCAATATTTTACGGAAGATTTCAGATTTCAAATTTACGAGTATGTAACTGACAGATAAATGTCAGTGTCTATAAATTAAACATTTCAAATTAATAATGATAGTATTTTAAGAAGAAAATGTAATATGAATTTATAAAATATCTAATCAATAAATTAATTTTCATATGTTTGTAATTGTAAAGAAATTAACGTCACGTCACAAAATAAAATTATGGTAAGATTCTGGAGAAGAAAATACGGATAATACATATAATAAATTGGAACAATAGTTATAGTATATCATGCAAAAGGAACTTAATGCAGTTTCCAGCATTAGTAAATATGTAAGTATGTATTTAAGTTAACAAAAATTAAATGGCGAGAGGTGATGTGCTGGCCACGTCAGATTTTTATCTTATTGTGTCTATTCTTCAAAATATGTAATATTTTTTGTCTTTAAAATTAAAAGTACCTACTATACTTTCAAATAATAGTTATTTATGTATCCAGGTACTGAAGTTTACGTTTTATCACGAATATGGGCGTCTGTCAAATTTTTTGAGTAACAAGTATTTCAATAATCTCAAATATTATTTAATTTAAAAAAAATTGAATAACTATATATTTCGAGGAATTGTCATGCCGAATACCATTCGTGACTAGAATTTTACCTGGCTCACTCCTGCTTGTTGTAGAAAATTGTCACTCGTGCCATCGCACTCGTTTCGATTTTCGTCGCAACAAGCTGTCGTGAATGTAGTGATCATGACGGCAAGAAAAAATCTACTCACTAGTATTATATATGAAAACTTTTAATCGGTATAATACTAAACAAGTTGACCACTTGTTAAGAGTTTTATTTATTACTCACTTGTAAACTTCATTCATTGATACCGCCTACTACTTTTGAAAATTAATATTTACTAGTTACTAACTTTGTTGCTAACGTGTTAAAATTTTGCAAGTTGGTTACCATGTTAGTAACGTTGTTGACATGTGAAAATTGTGTTTTGTTACTGTCAAACCCGGAATTTCTGGAGTACCTCAGGGATCTCACCTTGGACCTCTCCTTTTTATATTATTTATTAATGATATTAATTCCTGTTTTCAAAATTCTAAATTCATAATGTATACTGATGATCTTAAGTTATATAAAAAAATTGTTTCTTTGACTGATTGTCTGAGTCTTCAAGAAGATATTTATCTTAAGCAGAATGACTTATGCATCAACTATCTCTTTTTCACTTAGTAGAAATGTATTTGAATTTAATTACAATATTGATGGAAATGGTACCAGTCGTGTATCTCAAGTCAAAGATCTTGGGATCATTTTGGATAAGAAATTAAGTTATGATGTACCTACATATTGACTTTAAAAAAGCATATAAAATGCTTGGATTTATATTGGGAGATGGATCAAATTTTAAAAATCCCATCACTTTTGTTCATTTATACTATGACGTGCGCCCGTGAGAGAAGAGTATACGAGCGCCGCTACTGAAAGAATGTACCAGAGCGATGAGTAATCCCTTCGCCGGAATTTCCCAGATGATGCAATCCCCTGCGACGCACCGTCTAGACGTTTAATTGCACCGTTGACCTAATTCTTTTGTACTCGGTATCACTGTGGCGCCGGAGAGTTCTAGAAGGACACTGGGCTGTATAAATACCGTCGGAATGGCAGCGGAGATATGGTCTGATATATACAAACAACGAGTAATGAACTTGGTGATATAAATAAACAGTCTACAAGTTGTTAACATAAATAAATGTAGTTATATAAATAAGTGTAGTGATATAAATATTGTTTAAATAAATAACCTTAGTGTTTAAGTATTCAATAATATTCTTAGTGTTTATAATTATTTAATCATAGTGCTAATCATTTTTATTATCTTTTAGTATTTATCCTCATTATTTATCGTTTAATAAACGTATTCTTTTAGTTAATAATATTTATCTTATTTTTACACTTCACCCATATAAATAAAACGTTACAATACTATACTTGTGTCAGATCTCAACTGAAACTTGCTGCTGTATGTTGGTCCCCACATTATCAAATATATGTGAATAGAGTTGAGGGTATTTAGCGTAAATTTATTTCTGCACTGAAGTCTAAATTTCCGAATAATCTAATTTATTTCACCCCCTTACAAAAACGTAGAGATGCTGGACCTGGACTTAATTTTTCTTTATAAAATTATAAATGGTCATATTCATAGTCCAACTCTCTTGAGTAAAATATCTTTACGTGTACCATCATATTCTACTCGTTCATCTGATATTTTTTCTGTAAAAATGTATAGAACTAATTTAGCAATGTTTTTCCCGTTAAATCGCCTATTGTGTTGTTATAATAATTTATTATGCTTCTCCGATATACCCGATATATATTTAGTTGCACCTTGTATTTATTTAAGTTTATAAAAAATAGCTTCACTCATTTATCTATCTCTTTTTCTTTTTCCATGTTAGCTAATTTTCATCATATTTGTTGTCCGTAACAAGATTTTTTTTTGTATTATTTATTATAACTGTGCTGTACTGTTATTTGGACCTGAGTAACAAATAAAATATTCTACAATACTTGCCAAGTAACTATTTTACTGCCGCAAGGAGGTGAAAGTCATTTTCTCCTTTCAGTAGTAGAAACTATCTTACCTGGCTTGTAATGTAAAATACTATTTCAGTACCTATAGAACTGAAATAAAAATAAATTAACAACATTTTTCCTATCATTTTTTTTTACCTTCCGTCACCTTTAGGTAAGGAAGGTATTGTCTTTGGTCAAAAAATTCAATGATGAGTTTTTACTGAATAAGCACGTTTTAGGGTCCATATAATACGATTTTACCATTTTTACGATGATGTCTGTATGTATGTGTGTCTGTGTGTGTGTAACAAAATTTCCGGATTGCATAACTTCAATACCACGATTCCAAAAATTATAATTTTTTCGTATTCCTCAAGTTTACATCCAGAAGAACAACTGATTAGATTTTGGTTATATTTGATCAACCGGAAGTAGTCTCATTTGAAGATTTAACAGTTAAATTTTATTTATTGACATTTAACGTTATTATAACTTAAAGAATATATTATTCTCTATACGATTTGATTACAATTTATACTTCATATTCAATAGATACAGAGTTAAAGAATTTTAAAAAAATTAAATTTTATAATTCAGCCAGCTATGCCAAACTTGGGAACTAGTAATATATTCATATAATTCAAATTGACAGATGTCAGTATCAATAAAAAGTAAATTAATGTGGCAGATATGAGGATGTTGAAGTAGATATTGGGGAATACACGGAAAGATACGGTAAGAAAATAACTCTAGTGTTACAAGTTTTTAGAAAGATACATGAAAGACGATTACATTGGTTTGAACATGTCATGAGGAGAAATGAAGAATTATATTGGAACAAGAATGCATAGTTTAGTAATAGGACGTTAAAGAAACAGAGGAAGACCAAAGATAAGATGGAAGGACTGTATTGCGGAAGATTTGAGAGAAAAGGAACTGAATGAGAACGTCATGCAAAAATAGCGACCCCTAACGAATGGAAAAAGCTAAAGAAGAAGAAGATGCCAGTGTCAAGTGCAATTTGAATAGTTTGTTTATGAAATAATTTTACTGGAAATTTAGAATCTTTTGTAAGAAAAATTATGTAATTTATACATTATACACGAGAATGACGGAAGGTATTGTGCTGGCCACAACAGATTTTTTTAATATATCACGGTTTATTATCTATTTTATTACCGAATCACAGCCGGTTACCGAACATATACAGTCATAATAGTCCCAATTATAAATAAAAAATTCTATCCACCTTTGAAAAATATTTCTCACCCGCTACTTATATTAAATTTCAAAATATTTCTAAGACAACCATCCCAATCCTATATAAATCATTTTTTTATGTGTAGTGATTTATGTATTAGCTTCTGTTTGTCGGATAATATTATGTATAGTAGTATAGTCCAAGTCACGTCTCTAATTTTTTATAAAAGATTAATCAAAAGATTTCTGGGGTAGTTTTTATAAAGATTAGGAACATAAAGTATGATTTATGACAAATTGGAGAATGTTTTTTTTTCTGTTTAATCCTGAGAAAATATTTCCCTTTCAATTTTTTATTGTATTTGTTGTTTCTTTTCATCTGGGAAATATCTCTGTTAATATGTCATAAACGAGGCAATTTGACACTGTTATGCTGATAAACTAACTGCTTTGTCACTTTATTTGTGTCATTAAGTGGCACAAAATTTTAAACGAACCAAATGCTGCTGGGATGATCTTGTTTCATTTTATTTCGTACGAAAATATCAAATTACATACTCTAACACTGCATGCTTTGTTTGGAAACAGGGCAGGAATTAATCAAAATTTATTATTGGTATAACTCGGATTTTAGTTTTCTTTTATGTAATGAATTTCATATTAACTTCTACACATATTTTTATGTGACGGATATCCTCTACTTTTATATATAAATACCATTGTGATGATCGCTGATATTGACTGATCCAAGATAAAATATACGTATAAATATAATTTACAGAGATCTGTCTATGAAAAGACCTACTACATTTAAAAATATGTTTAAGGTAAAAGATAAAAGGATACAGTTCCTGTCAGAAAATGTACTTTATTTCAGTGTGGTATTGCCAAATTTTTGCATTTTATAGAAAAAATTATTTTTACAAAAAAAATACATTACAAAAAAAAATATTTCTTCAATAAAGATATAATTTACATTAAAAATCTGATGTGACCAGCACATTATCTTCCGACAACCCTGTGTGTACAAATTCCATAAATATATTTTCTTGCAAAAGATCCTATATTTCCAGTAAAATTATTTCATAAACAAACTATGCAAATTGCACTTGACACTGACATCTTCTTCTTTAGCTTTTAGGGGTCGCTATTTTTTATTTTCTTCTTCCACTCATTTCTGTTTTACGTGTCGTCTTCATTCAGTTCCTTTTCTCTCAAGTCTTCCGCAATACAGTCGTTCCATCTTAACTTCGGTCTTCCTCTGTTTCTTTTACCTTCTATTACTAAGCTATTCATTCTTCTTGCAATATACTTTTCATCTCTCTTCATGACATGTTCAAACCAATGTAATCAATCATCTATCTTGTATCTATATAGAAACTTCTATCACTTGAGCCATTTCCATTATTGTTTCCTTCCTTATCGTATCTTTCCGTGTCTTCCCCAACATCTATCTCAACATCCTCATCTCTACCACATTCATTTTCTTTTCATAAATACTGACATCTGTCAATTTGAATTATTATCTGAATATATTAGCAGCTTCTATGGTTAGCATAGCTGGCTGATTTATGAAATTTAATATTTTTATAATTCTTTAACTCTATATATTGATTATAAAGTATAAAATGCAATCAAATCATATAGAGAATAATATATTCTTTAAAATTTATAATAATATTAAATGTTAATTAATAATATTAAACTGCGTTTTTTCAAAAAAAAAAAAAAAAACTTATAAGTTGCATATGAGGGTTGACCAAAATTTAATCAGGTCTGCATATAGATCTAAACTCGAGGAATATGAAAAAATAATAATTTTTGGAATCGTGGTATTGGAGCTATGCGATCCTTACACACATACAAACACACACACACATACATACAGACATCATCGTAAAAATAGTAAATTTGTAATCTAGGGACTCCAAAACGTTATTATTCATTAGAAACTCACTGTCGAATTATTTGACCAAAGACAATACCTTCCTTACCTAAAGATGACGGAAGGTGAAAATATATTATAAAACAAGGGAGAGAAATGCATGATTTTTCTAGAGGTGTAAACCGCAAAAATAGTTTTCCCTCTTGAGGTGTTTTATTTTTCCATGGCCAAGAAGTGGAAAACGTTATTTATACAAAAATGAAAATAGTCTTTATCTAATAAGTGACTAAAGTGCGACTTTTTTTATATAAGGCGAGTGCGTAATCCTTCGAATAAAAAAATATTTCTACACCAAAGGGAAATTATTTATTTTTATTTATATTTTATTAACAACCTACAGTAGAAGTGTCAGTAAAGGTTTTCACGTATTACTTGCTACAACTTTCGGGAAAGTATGTATTTCAGACTGATAAAATTAAACGGCAATTTAAGAGATTTTTTTATCTTCACGGCTACTTCTTGCAGCTGCTAAAATTTATGCAGATGTACTCTTAATCAGAATTTGAATAAAAATTATATTAGAAAATGAAGTTACAATAAATAAAGCCAAAGGAAGATGATGCCAAAGGCAAATTCAAAAACGTACTTCAAATTGTTAAATAAAGATATACTCGCAATAATAGTTATTTAAGTATTAAGGTCAGTAACTGCTTCCTACCGGTTGAGGACACCGGTAGAAGAGCACTTGCTGACCGCAATGCTTATTACGTTTTTTGCACGAGAGATTTGTAAATTATTTGACATAATAAAAAAAATTAGTTGTCATTTTCAAAGTAAGCTTTGATCGTTGTTTTTTTTTATTTAACCTTAAACCTTAAAAACCCTGTTCGTGCAAAAATGTTATGTAATATATTAAAAAAATTAAAAGTACTAACGAAACTTGGATCACCAATGTATATATTTCTTTCATACAATTGTACTGAGTTCGGCTCTGTAAATTCTGTATGAAAGTGCAAGTGGTGATTCGAACCCGTGTGTAGTAGTCATTTGCCGTTGCTTATCATTACATCCTGTAGTCTGAAGAACTTAAGTGGACATAAACATATGCATATGTGCATATGGTTCTCTAAACTAGAGAATGGACATCGTCGAATAAAAAGAATCTGACTTCCTGTCGAATAAAGTTTGTAAGAAATATAAGATTGTTTTCTGTGAAGATGTTTTGAGAGTATAAATTATTTAAAGGCTTGAAAAGTTATGAGGGATGACAAATACTACATTATTTATGAAAGTATAACTTTGAAAAATGTATATTATTCTTGGAATAGTTTTCAAAGTAACGGAGTTTATAAATAAATAAATAAATACATATATCATTAAACCGTCTGATCATGAACTGGGCCATTGAATGAGTTTTTTCTATCGTTATTTCGAATTTGATACATAAAAATAAATTTAAGATATAAAAAATATGTACCTAACATCTTAGTTCTCTATCAAAAATAAATTATTAGTTAAGACCACTCGCGTGGCTATATTGACTGTAAAATCAAAACTGTTCTTTAACAGACATTAAAAATAAGTCTATACATATAACAAAACACTAAATAAGGAATAATTAAAATACAAAATTCAGATAAAAATTAATGAAAGAAACATAAAACTTTTAATATATTGCTATGGTAAATTAAATAAAAACAAACCTTTTCTGAAATTCATGGAGTTAGTGACTTTTCGTACGTCTAAAAGGTAGGTCCAGACTGCTGCGCCAAACAGCGTGAAGCGTGAACGGTCACAACAATTTGCACGGATAACATCGGGTTGCCATGCGTCCGGGTTTTCTCGGACATGTACTCTTTTTTAAAGAATCTATGAGCGTCCGGTGGGAGTTTTAATAGTCAGACATTTGTTTGGTTTTAAATTATTGTGTAAATTTTGATGTTTCGCGTAATTTTAATCAAAATAAAAATATATAGAAATATTTTAATTATTTATTTAGATACCTATAAAAAAGAGTTGCTGTGGCGCGCAATATGCCGTGCTAACTATATAGTAGTTACATTTGCAACGTTCGCACACGTTTTGCGCGTTTTGACGCAGCGGTCTGTTGGACCGGCTTTAATACACGGCCACACTAAAAATGCGTATGTGATTTCGAACACATATTCGTATTGAGATAAAAAAGAAATTAAAACATAAGAAGTAAAATTTGGTTATTGGTTATGTGTTATGGTTATATACTTTACGCTTTTGTTTAATTCTAAAACTGCATAATCAGTTAGTATCTGTACATTTATATTTTGTTTTATTCCTTATGAAAAATTGCATGAACCTGCCTTTAACAGTAACAAAATGTTCCTGTTGTAAAATATGCTTTTGACAGTTTTATATTTATTTATTTATTAACAATCGGACACCGTAAACAGTGCCTAGCAAGCTGTACATGTCAATGAATTCTTTTTCAAAGATACACGCAATTATTATTTGTTCATTTTGTCCTTATATTTGTCTGTGAAGGAAATACAACAATGTGGACTAATTAAATTTTAACATACTATTATTTTAAATATGTAATAATTATCATCATTGCTGATTATGACAATCTGTTTTTATTCGCAGATTCCGGTAATAGCGAAATATTTGTAGCGTGCAGGGAGTAGGGTGCTTATCAAACGTTACTTTTGCACTGCGCAAATAATTTTGATTTCGTTCGGATTCAAACCTACATATATATCAAATCGACCAATTAGAAGATTACACAATTTTTACATTCCGTCACCTATAGTTAGTGAAGGTATTGTCTTTGGTCAAAAAAAATACTGGTGAGTTTTTAATGAATAAGCACATTTTAGGCTTGAGTTTGCTATTGTGAATTAGAGATTAAGAACTTAGAGTTTATATAGATTCAATTGATCGCGTTGTAGTTTTATTGGGTTATATAATTTTATTTGTTCGCGGAGAATTATTAAAGATTATATAATTTTGTTATTGTTGGAAATACGTGTTTGTTCTACCTCATACCCATTTCCAGCGTGTGTCTTAGTGACCCGTAGAATAACGCATGAGTATCAATTGAATTACTTAGTGACATTACCCAAATTTTGTTTGATTGTTTTGTTTAACCCGTTTTGCCCGTGTCCTTCTATCCGAGGACTTTTAAAATATGGATAGTGGTGGCAGCGATTCCGCTACCTTTGACCTTAATAGATTTTACATTAATAAAATTAGTGTTTTACTCTCGGGTCAAATAAATTTTCATATTGTGCAGGACTAAGCAGTGTTGGACGCTACCCATCTCGATCACATATTTTTGTTGTCACTACCGTACCTGGTACAACTTTTAGTAGTTACCGATGTGATGTATAAATACACTTTGTAATTGTGTTACAACTTTTGGTAGCTAGGGGGGTGATATAAAAATACAGCTAGTATTCCTGTTACAGCTCTATACGGTTTGACTGAATTTTTTCCTTCATTTTCAATACATATAAAGTTAGAAAATTATAAAGAAATTAAATTTCATAAAACAGCCAGCCATATGCTATAACCATGGAAACTACTAATATAATCAGATAATTCTAATTGACAGATGTCAGTGTCCAATGCAATTTACATAATTTGTTCCTGAAATAATTTTACTGAAAATTTAGAATCTTTTGCAAGAAAATTTAGGTATGCAATGTGTACAAAATACACAGAATTGACGGAAGATATTGTGCTGACCACGTCAGATCTTAAATTCAACTAATTTTCCAATCGTAATATTTGTTCTACAGTTTTAAAATCTTTTATGTCCTATTCTATAAAATGACTTTTGATGTTGGTCATTGCAAAACATCCTGCAGCATTGTCTTCATCCTGATATATTGAATCACTTAGCACGTGATGTATGCCGCACTAAAAAGGAAACCCTTGTGATTTAAACTGTTCTATCCGCGAACATGGAAATCGATTATCCAAAGTCATAGCATTCTTCTCAGAAAATCACGGCTTTACATATGTACCAGCACGCATACACTACACATTTCAATGAAATGTATCACATGATATGACATGACATACACAGTATGCAGCTGCAGTTTACATATATGTATATATACAGAAAGGATATAGAACAAATGAAATACTTCTGAAATATGTATCAGTAAATATATTAAAAAGTCTGTTTGTCTGTTATACATATATTTTGCAGTGTGACAGTTTGGTAGAAACATAAATCGAAATAGAACTTATTTAATTTAAACAGCCAGAGATAAAATTTAAATAAAGAAGTCCATGTAAACAAAATATCACAAATGTTTCATCGTTTTAGAAATATTGGCATGAGACGTTACTGGCGCAGTGCAAACAGTTTTAGTTGCTATAACAATTAAATATGAATCTTTTGTTTTTAAATTTTATTGTGCAATATCACAATATTTTCTTATAAAATTTGCTCAAAATTATGTCCATGAATCTGTAGACAAACATAGATACCGCTCCATCACAGATGCAGTTCCTGATGCACAAGCACAACACTGTCCACGCATTATTATACTTCGCAAGCCTGATGAATTATTTTTCTTCTGAATGTATACATGTATTATTAATTAATTCCCCGTAGACTGTATGCTTTGTTCCCCATACTAAAAATATTAAGAGATGTCAAATATGGAAAATGTGCTAAATATGATATTAGTCCTATTATGATTTTTAATTTTGCATAATAAAATTTTAAAACCAATTCACATTTCATTGTTGGCATGAACCTGTTGCACTTATTTTTAAATCTTTTAATTAACTTTTAAGTTTGGTTGTTTATTCTTAGAACATCATATACTGGACTGGTTCTCCAGGATAACTTGTCCGAGAGAGAGAGACCATTTTAATGTTTCGTTATTTGGAAAATAATACATATATCACTGTAGGCGAAAATGTAAATTTTGCATTTTTTTATTTTTGCGAATATCTTTCAAATGTCATATTTTTGTTGTATTACCTTTAGGGCACTTTTTATATTTTTACCTCCCGTTACCCTTGGTAAGGGAGGTATAGGGATCGTGCTAAAAATCGCATATGAAGATTTTGGGAAATGACCACGTTTTAAGGTGCCTATAATCCAATTTTAACATTTTCAAGATGATGTCTGTGGGTGTGTATGTGTGTGTGTATATGTGCGTAACTCAAATACTGCCATTTAGAAACTTTTGAAACCATGTATTTTTACTTTACTAATATGGGAAGAAGCTATTAGATTTTGGTATCAATCGGATAACCGGAAATGGCAGTTTACTTGAAGCTCAAAATAGTTTTTCTTCAAAAAATACCTTTAAATGTTAATTTTTCGAAATTTGTTATTATAAAAATTAAAGATTATTTCATTTTCTACAGATTTGCATTAATACTTTTTCTATATGTTTTATGGATAAATTTATAAAGTAAAACTCGGAACTTATGCTTAAACTTATGGTTACACAGTTCAGCTCAAATGTATGTAACTGACAGATAAATGTCACTATGTCACTGTCAAAAAAAATGATTTCAAATTAATAACACTAAAGTTTTAAAAAGAAAATTGTAAATAGAACAATAGTTATATGAAAAGGAACTTAATAAACATAATTTCAAATTAATAATAGTAACGTTTTAAAACGAAAATTGTAAAGAGAACAATAGTTTATATGAAAATGAACTTAATATACATAATTTCTAGCAAAAATAAATAAACTGCAACACAGGAGACAATTTTGTGCCATTTAAAATTCGAAATATTCAGCGTTGATCGGGATCAAATCGGGTTCCCCAGATTCGCAACCAGACATGAGGCACGCAGAAACGAGACCCCATAGATATGTATTTAAATTAATAAAAATTAAATGGCGGGAGGTATTGTGTTGGTCACATCAGTTTTTTTCGAATGGCGATGCCCAAATTTTTTTTATCACTATTGGATTTCGAGTTATTAAATTTACTAACGCCATTTTCAATGGTATACATTGAAAATGTATTTTTTAGCTTTTTTCCGATGTATAACTTATTTTTGTTCATTTGTTTCAAAAAGAAAAAATGCAATAATTATTAAATTTATATGTTATAGTCAATCGCAAATTTTTAACCATTGTAGGATTTGTCCCATGTGCTTAACACAAATTATATCATAGCTCTATGAAAAAACTATCCCGTAGATCACTGAAATACACGCACGATAGAAATACGTCATTATCATTAGCTATATCTGCGTGTAAAGTAGATTGGCACACCCATAGCAATGGGTAATATTAATATTTCTAGATGATATTTTTATTTATTTATTGCCCATTTCTATAGATGTGCCAATTTAATTTTTAATTCGCAGATTTCTATAATGACAATACATGAGATACAGTAAAAAATTTGAAAGATGTTCGATCAAGGTCGTCTACGAATTGTATGAATTCAGATTTTTGCTCCGCCCATCATGACAAATTCAGTAGTGTCGTTTGCTTAGTTTTTATGAGGGTACATAAAATACTACTATTATTTTATTATTATAAAAATATATATTACAGTAAAAGTATTCAAAATTGAAAAATAAGTCAACTGGTAAGTTTATAAGCAAATGTAAAACTAAATATGTTAAAAATAAGATAATGACACAATGGCAGTGTCAGTGACTAAAATAACGTTATTCGTACGGCTATGAATCAAGGTAATGTATCTGAATTAATATATAAACTTACGTTACAGAGAAAGTATTATCAACAACGAGCATCGTTTTAAAGTGGAATGTCCTAACTTAGTCGAAACAATATGAATTTTTGAAAGACAAGCGTGTTATATCCATCCTTATTGCGCAATCTTATAGACTTTACAAAAGAAAGAGATAAATGTATACCTATTTGTTAATTCGTTCGTGATACAGATGACCTTGATCGGACATCTTTCAAAAATTTTACTGTACATAAGAAACAAATTAACCGGACTACCAGACCATTATTTTTACTTTTTTTTGTTTCTTCATATCTATGTATTTATGGCATGGCGTTTCGGAGAACGGTCTTGGCATTAAAAATGACTAACGAAAATACATAAGAAGAGTTGTATGAGATGAACAAATAGGACTTCATTTTTTCATTTAATTGTATTCGCGGAAAAGGGGCACTCTCTGCTGTCCTGTGAGCAAAGTTCTCGTGGAAAGTGCATCACAAGAGTCATTTTTCTCCTATAAGAAAATTGGAAATAATTTTGAAGTTTAACTACAGTCGAATTTGAACCAGGAGTATAAGGATTTACAAAAGAATTTTTATAGCATGTAAGAAGATATTCAAATTTAAATCGAGATGTACCAAAATGTTTCATAATTTAAAATAGAAAATAAAACTTTGTCTATGACTAAAACTTTGGTCATTAACTATTGGTGGATTACAGATTAAGGAAAAAAATGGTAAATTGCGAAAGTCTAGTCCTGCTTTAAAGTAACGTTAAACACTTGCTGCTTGCATAAAGGATTTGATTAGAATATAATTATAAACTATAATGAGCTTGTCCTCTCCTCTCCTGTTGTCGGCTCCTGGTGGAATGTAGCTCACGACCGTGGTCTAGCTGCAGCCCCTGACATCACACGGCGAAGGCGGTCAAACCAGCACCAAATTAGGAGTAAATAGTCCAAGGAAACACAGCCATATGTTCACTCTATACGCGAACTGCGAGACCGTGGACATCGTGGCGCCAATGTACACACATCCACTACAGTTAATTCGGCAATAGCAATGCCAATTCCAATATGTTATCCTGCATGAAGGAACAGGTAGATATATTCACCTGTTTCTTAACAAACTACCTGTATATTTTCATTTTTACTTTAGGTTATTAAGTCTATGTAAGGGATATGTAGTTTAAAAACGAAAGCGGCTATTTGAGCATATACATTATGTACCAGTGGCGGCGTTACCGGACGATTTCAGAAGGCCTAACACTCACCACCCCACTCCCAAAAAAAATATGCTGTAACCAAATGAGTTTAAAATCTTGCAGTCTATGATTCTCTAAAATTTATATTTCAAATTTTTGTACTTTAAAATATAATAAATGTAAATACGTAATCGATATGTCTGCGTCAGTACCTACCCTCCCCCACCAAAATTTTTCCTCATCTTTATTACACTCCAAATTTCAGAATACCATACTAGTAGGCTATGTTAGATTAGTTAGATTTTTTAAATACTATAAATATATAATAGTAAAATGTTTTTAAAATCTTTTAATATTTATTTTACTTCTTAACATACAGAAAAAAATCTGTTGTGTACAGAACAATACCTCTCGCCACTTCCATTTTATGTTATATAAGTATTGTATTTAACATTTCTTGTACACAAATATTCTAATTTTTCATTCCAAATATCATCATTTTACAATTCCATGTGGTTTATTTTCCTCTATAAATAAATTCCACATTCCTAGTGACATATCTGCTTGTCAAGACCAACAAAGTTACATGATTGCTCGCGCCCTATTCTTTCATTCAATGATTTTCTAAATGTCGGAGATTCTTCCATTGATGAGTTTTTTATGGATATTTGTGTTTTACCTATAATTTTAAATATTTAGTAAATAAAACAATAAGAAATATTAAATGTACTTCCCAGAAAAAGCTTCCAGTAATGTCATTAAAACTGTTGATTTTTGACAATGACATTTATTCGTGAATTGTAAACATTTGAATTTGTCGACTGGTTTCCTTGGTGTACTGATCTGTGATTTGAACTGTGTGATTTATTACCTCAGATTATTCTAAATCTCTAAATCTATAAAAGATATAATAAAAAAATAAAATTTATCAGATTTAATGTCCTTTATTTTTTGTAATAACATAAATTTTCAAAAAATAATATGTAGAACACACACACACACACACACACACACACACACACACACACACACACACATACACACACATACACACACACACACATACACACACACACACACACACACACACACACAATCGGCTACTAGGGACCTTAAAACGTGCTAATTCACTAAAATCTCGATATGTTATTTTTAGCACGAATCCAATACCTGTCTTACCGAGAGGTAAAAAGAAGTGCTTTGGCTGCCCGCGCCGGTTGCCTTGAAAAGAGGAAATGGTAGCCGGTGCCGGTTGATTTAATATGAATGCATCGTGGCATGATTATCAGCGTTTTTTGCATTAAGTTACGTTTATTTGAGAAATAGCTAAGTTCAAACTAATCATTTTCAATTTATTGCAAATAAAAATAATCGTGGTGCTGTAAGTGCATAAAGAGTGCAATTATTGGCATTATTTCTTTTTAATTAGATGGCGCCAGCTGCGGTATGGGAACCGGCGCCGGCAGCCAAGACACTGCCTTTAAAATAAATAACGCGAAAAAGTGGAGATCTCCAGAATTTTAACACAAAGGAATCACTGCTTTCAACGAACTGAAATAAACATAAAGTTTTGCTATTTGATATTTTAAAAAAATATTTCAGATACACTTGTCAATGATGAAAATCAGAACGTGTTTTATATAAGACAACGAAATATTTATTTGAAAAATTATACCTACATTTGTATACTTCATTATTTACACATAATATTTAATTAATATGAATATCTTCATATACAGTGGCGGACAAATGTATGGAAACTTTGAAATATTTCATTTCATAAATATTTTCCAGACCACTTACGAGAAAAAATAGTACAGCTCTGTAAAGATGGTGTGAATCAGTGCAATTATTCAAAAACTTTAAAACTCAGTAAAAATGACGTATCAAAGATTTTGAAAAAATTCTCAATATGGAAGTGTTAAAACTAATTAAAAGTCGGTCTTCCTAGAAAAACCAGTGCTAAAATTGATAAAACCATTCGGCGTCTGTCAGTAAGTGATCCTACTTTATCATCAAGTGAACTTTGTTAAAAAATTCGGGAACAATTTGATGTAAATTTGAATAATCGCACTGTAAGACGACGGCTATGTGATGTAGGATTACTATGATTAGAGTAGCCGTGAAGATACCTCTATTATCAAAGGTAAACAGGAGGGCCCGAATTGAATTTGCTGGATCGATGAAAGCAAGCTTAAAAAAATTGATTCCGATGAGACAATAAGTTAGACGTCCAGTGGCAGTGGGTAAAGGGTATGTTTATAAATACCAAAAACCGACTGTTAAATATGAAGAAGGTAATGTCATGGTATGTGGGGGTATTTTTCTCGCTCTGGTGCGGGACTAATTGTAAGAGTAATACAGAAAATGGACCGTTTAGATATACAGGTGAAGGTAATGCTACCATTTGCCGAAGAAGAAATGCTTTTGCGTTGGCGTTTTCAGCAGAACAGAACAACGAATAGTTTTTTGAAAAAAAAAGTTTTAAAATGGCCTTCTCAATCTCCGAACTTAAATCCTATAGGTCACCTTTAGGATCATTTGGATTGAGAAATTCGAAAAAAAAAAATATGAAAAATGCCAATGTGTAAGTCACTAAAGGATGAATGGCAGAAGATTCCTGCAGACATATGCAGGAAATTTGTGAATCTGATGCCCCGAAGATGTCACGCTGTACAAATAGCAAACGGTTATGAACAAAACACTATATTTTTTTTATTTGTTTTATTTCTAAATAATGTATTTGTTTCTACACTTTTGTCCAAAGATTTTTCTGTAAATACTATTATTAAATATTTATTAAATATTAAATATATTTTTTATATAATTTTAGTATATACTATTATTTATTATTCACAGGAAATATTAACTAAAATTACGTTGTGGAAATAAAAAAAGTGTTTGCAACTGTACCTACTCGAACTAGCTCATCCAAATAACAAATTTTGTAAAGAATATAAAAAAGTAATATTATGCAGTGAGTAAGGTAATAAAGAGTATATATCTACATTTTCTCTCGAAGAAATATACATTATTTGTGCGAAAAATAAAAGATAAAGATATATTCAAACTAAATCATTAATAAAATATATGAATAGGATTTATCGAACAGCAAAAATTCGAATTTTTTTAACTGTTATTTATATACTGTGCTAAATGAAAGTATAAATAAAGTAATTTCCATATATAAAGACGATATAGAAGATATTCAGATTAAGCACACTAAAAATTTTGACATTACTTACCAATGAAGGGTCATTTTTTAGAAATTAGATTTCTGTGAAATGATTTCTCAGTACTAATATAAATTATTGTTAATTTCGGACTGCTCGTGTTTAAATTCGACCGATTATTATTGTTATTATTATTTTTAAGTTTCTATTAGCAAAATCTGTCCTCTATACTACACTTTACACGAGATTGGTAAAAGCCCTCGACGGTAAAGTTATAGATATATCGTTATTACCTAAATCTGCGAAACAAAGATTGGTACATCCAGCATCGACTATAAGCCATGATGATATACAATTTATTTATTAATAAAAATATATTTTTTAATTCGGCTGAAGAGACTGTACAACACATTAAAATCCGGCCCTGAATACATTGCCAATTAATCGTTTCTTTTGCTTATTGAATTGTAATGGATTATATTATATACAACCCTTGCTACATGCAATTATGTTTTTTTTTCAACAAATTTTACTTGATTCTTAATATATTTTATAAAGATTACGTACCCTGTTATATCTTTATCAAAAATTATCTATAATTAAATAAAATTATGCATAAATGACGTTCTGTACTCACATCAATTTGATTAGTATAATATTAACAATTGAATCGGTCATTTTAAAAAGGGGTATCTCCAATTTTTTCATGTAGTCTCATTCCTCGACCGTCAGTATACATATTCCTCATGACAACAGGCTAGATCTATTCTAATGCAATCAAGCACGGTTAAAAAACAAACAAATCTGCCTACCAAGGGAAAATTCATAAAACATTAAAAAAATCGAGAATAAGGAAACTATGTTAATACATTCCACCCTTCTACAAAGATTAAAGATTTTTACCAAGGAATGAACGAGTGGGCCACTAATTCATTTCTGTGGGCCACGATATTCGCCGACGAAACTACTGAATTATACTTTCCATCGCTCTTAGATACTCATAGTTCGTACATTTACTTGCATTTGGAATGTGTTTTAAGAACAATTACCAGTAAAAATTTAATTCTTTTTTCTTGTGTTTCTTAAAAATTCACTTTTTGTCATAAAAATGGACTTTATCTTTGAAAACGAACCTTCCCCGTACCAGAAAAATTTATACTGCAGGCAACCTGCCTATTAAAATAAAATTACTTAATGTATTTCTATCCAATTCTATTTGTTTTTGATTGACAAAAAATTAAAACCATTTCTTCAAACCAGAGCACTTAAATTGTTTTTTGCCTTTCTAGTAAAATTTTATAAAATAAAGTAAATCCCTTTTAAAAATGATCGATTCAATTATTACGTAACTTTTTACCTCCCACTACTCTTGATAAGGGAGGTATAGGGATCGTACTAAAAATCGCATATCGAGATTTTGGTAAATGACCACGTTTTAAGGTCCCTAAAATTTGTTTTTAACATTTTCACGATAATGTCTGTGGGTGTGTATGTGTGTGCGTGTGTGTGTGTGTGTGCGTGTGTGTGTGCGTATGTGTGTGTACGTATGTGTGTGTGCGTATGTGTGTGTGTGCGTATGTGTGTGTGTATGTGTGTGTGAGTTTGGACCCTCTGGGCGCTCTAACTCCATCATTTAAAAAAATTTGAAACTAAGTATTTCTACCTTATTATGGAAAGAAGCCATTAGATTTTGGTATAAATTGGGATAAACGGAAATTGCACTTCACTCGAAGTTTTTCTTCAAAAATACCTTAAATATTATTATCATATTTATATTATTATAAAAATTTAAAGATTATTAAATTTTCTACGGGTTTGCATTTATACTTTTTCTATATATTTTATGGATACATTTATAAAATAATCTCTAATTTAAATCCCGGAGTCTATGCTTTAAACACAACTCCTTGGTTACACAGTTCAGCTCAAATGTATGTAACTGAGAGATAAATGTCACTGACAAGAAAATAATCATTTCAAATTAATAATAGTAACATTTTAAAAAGAAAATTGTAATAACAATAGTTATGTGGAAAGGAACTTAATATAGTTTCCAACATTAATAAATATGTAGGTACGTAGTTAAACTAATAAAAATTAAATAGCGGGAGGTATTTATAGTTTCCAGCATTAGTAAATATGTAGGTACGTAGTTAAATTAATAAAAATTAAATGGCGAGATGTTTGGTGTTGGCCATGGAACGAGAGTTTGACTATTACAGTAAAAAAATACTACACTTTATAGAAAGTTCCAAGACGTGTATTTTTACACGTTTACCCATCTAAATAATTACTGTAAATACATTAACATGACTGCAGTAGGCATAATTACTTTATGTAAACAGAAGGAATTTTACCTGTCCCTATAATATTTTATAATTTATAAACGCAACTTCTTATGCATAGTAATATTATGTTATACTTGCTGTCAAATAAGTATGGACTGGAGATTTCTACACTGCTGCCAATTCATGGGCAATATTGAAAATGCTAAGTTGTGAAGATGCGGCAACACAGCAGGACAAAAGTTGAGCATCAGTCCATATTCTTTTGACGCGGCGACTATAGTTACAGTTGTTGCCTTTTTAATAATTAGGGCCTTTCCTAGCATTAGCAAATTATACGGCGTCTTTATAATTGAATTAATTAATCCAGGCATAAATAAGGTTAACTCCTTGCCCTTTTAACTACATCGGGAGACAGAAAAACATCAACATTCCTCCCAATCGCGTAGGCCATGACAATAATGTACACAGCACAACCGACTGTCACTTGTTAATTCGTTGTTTTATGACGTGTTGCACTGCACTGGCGCCATCTGCGATGCTGCAACGATGCTTCTCTTGTTTAGACAAACGTTACACTGAGTCATACGCATACGCATACAATTTTTACTGACTAATTTAGAATAAATTTACAATAAAACAAATGATAGTGGAAATAAATGACATGCTTTATTTAGAGAGACACTCATTTGTTACTAATTTAATTGAATCACAGACGTCATGAAGTTATTTGTTTGTTTACTCGGTTTAAAAAGGAAACATATTTTTCATTGGTAGTTCAATCAAAATATTTTGACATCTGATTAAGAACAGGTTCCAATGAAATATGCCCTTAATATATAATTATAATATTTATTTATTAAAATGAAAGAAAGCTGTAAAAAATTATGCACCATTTGCCTGAAGCAATGTCAAAATAATAAAAATATTTAGACGATAGCTATAATTAAAAATTGAATTTAAACGATTTTAATTACTTCCTCTATTTAATTAATAGGTAGTTTAGTCACTGTAAATGAAAAGCTACTGTTTATGACATATTGAAAAATTGTTATTATATGATAATTATCTCTATTAATTAAAAATTACATTCTATAACTGACATACAAATCAAAAGTTGATTTAGACTTTTTATTATTTATACATATAAATTTCGTTTCAAATGAAAACTTAAGTTATGTTAAATTTAACAAACCGAACATATTTTGTTAACTGCAGTGGAATTTTTAATCATAAATTTCACTTGCTTGTTGGAACATTGTACACATACTTTTAATCAGGATTCTTCTGTAATCCGAACGCTTGGTCTCCTCTTTCTATTTTCTTTTTATTTATGTTGGGTAAATTACTCAGTGAAACCTGAAGATGTTTAAAATCACTGTTGGCAACAATGTCAATAATTTTATTATGAACCAGTAAAACAACAAAAAATAATATTTCTTCTATTAATTTTCATCAAAAACATTTTAAGTAACTTTTGCATTGTCTAACGCACAAAACTCACGCCCACAAAACTAGGATTGTAACATTTGTCTTTTTGCAATTTTTCTATAGGTACATACCTGAACAAAACAGAAATAATACAAAACTCACGCTCACAAAACTAGGGCTGTTATCCTCATTTTTACCTTCCCTTGGTAAAAAGAGGTATGGGGATCGGGCTAAAAATCGCATATCGAGATTTTGGTAAAGAAGTGTGTATGTATAAAATTTTCCAATGATATGTTCCTCGTTTTCATAGGTTCATTGAGTTTAATATTTCCTACATTTTTATTTGCCTTGTTGAGAGTCCCTGGTATAAATTCACCTGCAAACATTATGAGCATCGCGAATCATTCAACGTTCTTCAGTTGTTTACTATGTGAACCACGTATGAGTGAGTAGTTATGACGTCACAAGTATACGTGAGTTGTGTACAGGTGTTTATAGCTAGTTCATACACAAATGTACTAATTAGCAGAAATGGAGGAAAACATACTAGACGCAATGAAAACAAAGATTGGTTGATGGTAAAGGACTGGATTATGCAATATATAGGCATATTAAGCAAGGGGCATAATGCCGAGGGCCAACGAAGATTGAGAGCCTACGAAATATTGTAATTTCTCTTTAAGACCAATAATATTTTCTATAATTGTTTTACGAACACACTAATACACAAAATTATAATAATGGGGTCTCGTGGCCATGTGCCTGAGTGACTGGTCGCGAATCTGGGGACTCGGGTTTGATCTCGATCGATGCCAAAATTATTTCAAATTTTAAATGAAACAAAAGTGATTAAATTACACGGCGCCCCTCGAAATATGTCAAATAACTTTTTTTAAATATAAAAACACGCTAGTAATAATTAATAATACCTACTCACTTTTAGTGATATGTATGTGAAATTCTACAAACCACAAAAGTAACTTATCAATTGTTAAACTATTGATTTGACAAGTAATTTACTTGAAGTAACCTTTAACATTATAAATTGGTGTCGACAATTAGCTAACTGACTGAAATATAAGCCCTATCTCGCGCATCAGCGCTCCATGGTACAACTAGGTATAATGGCCGGTTGCACCAATTTTGATTTTTCTTTAATTCTCAAATAAATATTGGTGCAACCGGCCATAAGCATGGTATAAGTATTCAATTATGATTCTGGCAACCCGAGTTAAACATTAAACAAATAAAAATGGGGTGCTCAAAAACTGGGCGATCGTCATTTGAGCGACATCAAAACTACACGCTTAGCAGGCATGCAATTATTATTTTTTGTAAATATTGATAAACTTAAGCTAACCGCTCGTAATATAACCTAACAACCTAATCTGAATTCCATTATGCTATCGCCCATTTTTTGTCTATCGCCTATACAGGGTGTTAAAAACTGGGTAAAAAAATTGAGGGTATATACATTTCGCTGTGCTGATTCTCAATCAAAAAAAAATATTTATTTTTCATATAACTTTTTTTAGTGCGCTACTGTTGACATGCAATTTTTATTAAAAATAACGAATTATCTTTTCACGTAACAGACAATGAATAGGAAATAAATTAATTCGTAATTATTTCCTATTCAAAGTCTGTTACATGATTAGATAATTTATTATTTTAAATAAAAATTTCATGTTGGCAGTGGCGTAGTAAAAAATAATTAAATGAAAAATAATAAATAATTTTCAGAATTTTAGAAAAATTCTACTTGATTGAGAACCAGCACATCGAAATGTATACATATATACTCAAAAAATTACCCTTTTTTTAACGCCCTGTATAGTGGAGTATGACCGATTCTCCAAAATATCATTAATTGACATCTCATAAATATACGTTGCAGTAAAAATATGTTGTCTTGTCATTATTAAAATGATTGACACACTTAACTGTGAAAACTATTATAATTTTTAAAAAAATACAACTTAGAATTTTTGTTAAATTGTTTTATTTGAATGAGTGTTTTACTACATATTGTTTAGTACGTGTTCCTTTTAAGCGATACATACTAATAAAGATAGCATTGTATTCTGGGTTTTTCTATATGTCATATCCGTTCTGAAATGTTTCAGAGAACTGAAACAAATGACTGTCTTAAAAGTAAAGTGAATATTACAATAATATATTAATAGTTATTTACGATACAGGTACGTAAAGCGGGTCAGAATTAAAACACGAGTGCAGATTTAGCGTGTTTAAAAATTTGAATCTCTCGTTATTCGGTAACCTGCGACTAATGAAACCTTATTACTAAACAACCGTTTTCAAATTTAAAACTAACAAATGAAGGCCAATTTTACGCACTATCATGGATGAATTAAATAAAGATATGTATGTTACCGACCAAACCATATTTTTGAACAACTAATTCTGCCTGGGCGTAAAACTCCTGTCTAATTTCGAAATTTGTTTAGTCTGCGTGATTTGTATTAACGTATGAGTATAGGCAATCAGCATCGATCAAACAAAAAATAAATTTTCACATACGATTGTCTATATTAATACACTAACCCCAATACAAGAAAATAACATTTACAGACATCTGATTATATTAGGCATTGTCCGCATGCGCGTATTTATTTTATGTAGAGTTGCATGAATGCTTCATTTAAAAAACATAAATTGATATTAAGATAAATTATAAATACAAAATTACTGCATGAATCCGGCATAACTTTTCTATATTTAGTCAATTTATGATTGAAGGTTCATAAACAATAAAAATAGTGTTGTCTTTTTATCCTACGATTTATTTTAAGAACTAACATTTCATATATGAATGAAATATCAAAACCTACATGAAATTTGAACTGCACACCTACGGAAATTGTTGCAATATTAGTAACGTACTTAGAAAATATTATACATTGAAAAATGGTACAAGAAATCATGAATATTGAAAAGAGCTATACAAAAAAGAGAAAATTATTTATACTGTGATTCATATGATACACCCACTAAATTTCATAAGATTAAGTAACGTAAGAACACAAGCAAATATGCAACAATAAATTAACAGACTTTTTACCCATATTGTTAAATGTTACAGCTCTATTCGCTAACAATTTTTAATAGGTGACATCGACGTTTCACTTTTTGGGGTAATACCAGCCGCAATTAATTATACTTACACACGTATGGGAGTAAATACATTTCCAAGAAATAATAAATAAATATATTTTTGTATCGGCACTTCTGTTCAAAGACTGATCTTTGTAGATAATAAGTTTGTTCGCTAATTTGTGTTTGTGTTTACGGTTTACCATCACATTGTACTTTAGTGTTCGTTTGATCTAGCAGTTATAGAAAAGTCACTGGCAACGATGCCGCGTTAAGTATTATGTAACTGCTCCATAACACATCTTCATGTCAGTACTATAGCGCGCAGTTTGAAGATGAAAATAATATATAGAAGAAAAAAATATCTGTCAGATTAACATTTAAAAAAAATATCCATGTGTTTCATCCAAAATCAACCACATTTCGTAGTGAGTACTTTTTAATAATAAAGATTCCTGGGGACTGATTCTAATTCATTTTAGAGACTTGTTGCAGTTAATGACGTTATAGTTTTACCATGTAGGAATCAAACAAAGATTTAAGTTTCTGGTATAAGGCGGAGTATGACAGGATTGTATCATGTTTGACATTTTGAAGATTTTATTTGCAATAAGTATTCTTTTATACAAATAGTAAAAAATACAATTATTCGAACTGTAAAATATTT
Source organism: Harpalus rufipes (assembly GCA_951394225.1). Lineage (NCBI taxonomy): Eukaryota > Metazoa > Arthropoda > Insecta > Coleoptera > Carabidae > Harpalus > Harpalus rufipes. The sequence goes on along the minus strand of OX596282.1, from coordinate 34,503,417 downwards.
TTTAGGAAATGGTTCTGTATCGTCATATCCGAATATTGATGGCTTCGGAGAATGAATTAAAATGAAAATTTTTGAACTATTATTCCTACTGCTATCAACAAAACAATTTATTATTCATAAACTGTTCCATTCACATTAGAAAAAATCCGATGTGGCCAGCACAATACCTTCCGTCAATCCTGTGTATTATGTATAAATTCCATATATAAATTTTCTTGCAAAAGATTCTAAATTTCCAGTAAAATTATTCCATAAACTATGCAAATTGTACTTGACAGACTTCTTCTCTAGCTTTTCCCGTTCGTTAGGGGTCGCTATTTTTTATTTTCTTCTTCCACTCATTTTTCTGTTTTGCGTGTCGTTCTCATTCAGTTCCTTTTCTCTCAAGTCTTCCGCAATCTTTGGTCTTCTTCTATTTCTTCAACCTTCTATTACTAAACTATTCATTCTTCCAATATATTCTTCATCTCTCCTCATGACATGTTCAAACCTATGTAATCGTCTCTCTTGTTTCTTTCTAGAAACTTGTAACACTAGAGTTATTTCCTTTATTCTTCATTCTTTACCGTATCTTTCCGTGTCTTCCCCAACATCTATATCAACATCATCATCTCTGCTACATTCATTTACTTTTCATTGATACTGACATCTGTCAATTTGAATTATCTGAATATATTAGCAGTTTCCATGGTTAGCATAGCATAGCTGGCTAATTTATGAAATTTAATATCTTGATAATTCTTTAACTCTATATCTATTGAATATGAAGTATAAAATGCAATCAAATCCTATAGAGAATAATATATTCTTTAAGTTATAATAAGGTTAAATGTCAATAAATCATATTTAACTATTAAAATCTTCAAATGAGGCTACTTCCGGTTGACCAATTACAACCATAACTTGTTCTTCTGGATGTAAACTTGAGGAATACGAAAAAAATATAATTTTTGGAATCGTGGTATTGAAGTTATGCGATCCGAAACTTTCGTCACACAGACACACGCACATACATACATACATACATACAGACATCATCGTAAAAATGGTAAAATCGTAGGGATCCTAAAACATGCTTATTCACTACAAACTCATCATATAATTTTCGACCATAGACAATACCTTCCTTACCTAAAGGTGACGGAAGGTAAAAAAAAATCTGTTGTGGCACAATACCTTCCGTCATTTCTATCTATTTTATATAAATTTAACACAGAAAGTTTCCTGTATTTTCACTAAAATTATTTCACATGCATATTGTGTAAATTATACTTGATACTGACATCTGTCAATTAGTAATATTGAATTATTGATATTCGTTTCCATGGTAATGCAGCAAAGATTACAAGATAAATGAAAATTATTTTTTTTTATAAATTTTTATCTCTATACGTAAATACATTGGCCGCTAGTATGAACAGTGATTAAGGGTGATTAGCGAGCATGTGATTAGCATTGTTTTATCTCTGTCAATCGTTTATAGATTATTTTAGAGAAAAATACTTCAAATAAGAGTTATAGAAAAATTAATTGTACGCATCTTTTATTTGAAGCATTTTTCTCTAAAACAATCCATAAACGATAGACAGAGATAAAACAATGCTAATCAAATGCTCGCTAATCACCCTTAATCAGTTGTTCATACTAGCGGTCATTGAATATAAAGAAAATAATGCAATCAAATCGAATATAGAATAAATTATTCTTTAATATTTATAAGAACATTAATGTAACAAGGCGAGCAATAACAAGTAAATAACTTTTTATAAACTTGTTATATTTGTTAGTCAAAATTCTGTTTAGAAATAGTTATCATCTTTTATTAACTGACTGTTTAGTCTAGCTGTCAAAGATATTAGACAGTTATTTTTTGACAATTAAGTTTAGAAGTTATTGCAAGCCTACGTGCAGGGCTGATATTTTGATATGGCTGCCATATGATACCCTCTTCAACCCCTCAGAGAGATAAGCCTCTCACGAAAGTAACGTTTTGTTTTAAAATAGTCGGTTTTAGATACTCATGTTGACAAGACATGGAGTCGGTCTTAGATACTCGTGTCGACGAGATGTAGTCTCGGGTTTTATGTTGAGCGCGTACTCGACGCTAGTACGCTAGTACGTGGGGTTACAACAATGAAACAGTTTAGTTTATGTTATTATGTGTTTAATTATGTTTAGTGTAATCAATAATAATAAGTTTAGTGTAAATATTAATCATGTAAATAAAGAAAGTAGTTTAAATCCTAATAATGTCTGTGTCCATAATATAAGTGTGTTCAAGTGTTCATCGGTCATCAAAGTTAATTGCAATTGTGTTTGTGTTCCGTCCTCCTTAAACAAGCGGTGGGCGAACATCCAGCGCCCAAGTAGTTTAAAAAAGTGTCATCGTTGGTAAAAGAAGAAGTACAAGTTCACCAATACCAGCATTAGCGCTTCTGTAACACACCCCTCGTGTTACATTAAATATCAAAAAAATATTTTTAACTGTGTTTTTTACTTCCTTGTACGTAAGTAAAGGAAGTATTGTAATCGCGAAAAAATTCGGTTTTCAGATTTCAGCGGAAATATCCATTTTGATCATCCCTGAATCCATTTTGACTAATTTCGTCGTGACGTCTGTACGTACGTCCGTACGTACGTACGTTCGTACGTTCGTATCTCGCATAACTCAAAAACGGTAAGCCGTAGAAAGTTGAAATTTTGTATTTAGGACTCCTATAACATCTAGTTGTGCACCTCCCTGTCTGTTTATTACACAATTTCCAGAAGTGGCACTTTACATGAAGCCTATAATAGAGTTTAATGAAAAACTGTTTTAAAATACAATCCAAAACTTTTCAAATTTGGTATACAAGACTTTTATGTCAATCGAAATAACATAATAGATTTTGGTTAAAATAGGCTAACCGGAAGTGGTACATTACTTGAAGTTGTTAACAGTTTTTCTTGAATAAAATGATTTTATTTTGATTTTAGAAATAAATACTTCAAATAAAAGTTTTAGAGAATTAATTTCTGCGTCTATCACATCAAGTATTATTAAATTAGCCCTTTGTATAAGCGAGATATGTAAATTTAAAAATTATATACTTTTTTGTTTTTGTAATAAAGCTTGCTATAGATTAGGACAAAAACATAAAAAAATGTTCATGTCAAATTACGTTAAATACGTGCAATTTTATGATTCGTACAATAACAAATATTATATTTTTATTGTGAAATTAGTCATATTTATTATTGTAATAAAATATTTCTTTGTTGTAATCAAAACTCTCTTTAAAAAGAACCGGGTTAGATTATGGTCGCTATATATCTTACTGTTTTGAAGTTAAAATTAATATTTTGTAATTTATTTATTAAAAAAATATGTATAGTTTAATAATCGTACAAGGAAGTCGTGTGGTGTCCACACCAAATTTTTTTTAAGAGAAACAGTTAAAAGCTTCAAATTAATATTGTTTAATTGCAACCAAAATCTAATCAAGTCTTCATTTAGATGTAAGAATGAGGAATACGAAAAAATTGTATATTTTTGGAATTGTAGTATTGAAGTTATCGCGGCCGAAAGGATCGACACACGCACACACACACACACGCGCACACACACACACACACACACACACACACACACACACACACATACAGTTAACATCGTAAAAATAGTAAATTCGTATTGTAGGGACCCCAAAATGTGCTTATTCATTAAAAACTCACCACCGAATTTGTTGACCAAAGACAATACCTTCCTTACCTAAAGGTGACGGAAAGTAAAAACGACGTAAAATTATAACCAACATAAAATCCTGTCATATTCCACTCTATACCAACCTACAAAATTAAATCCCTAAAATCTGACGGTAATAATAGACAGTCTGTAGTCTCCAAGTGAATTAGAATCGGCCTCCTTTTCCTATTCGTAACTGAAAATATGCGTAATCAATCTTCGCATAGTAAGCCAACAAATGGCGAGATGCATGATACGTGCTTTCTTGCTGAAATCCATGGCGTTTGTATTTTCCAAATTCAGACGTAAAATGTTAGAAAAGTCTTTAGTAACTTTAAAAAACTTCTCGAAAGAAGTTACAAACGCTTTTACTGAAGCTAAAATATCTAACGATGCAAATTATCACCGAGAATACAGGTATTTTAGTGACTGAAATATTTTGTCGTTTCGTTTGGCAGCCCAGATGGCAGTTGTTGGTGCCATTTTACTTACTATGTGCAAGCGATGGAAAGGGATAGCTATTAAATTGAGAAGATCTATTCAAATACATTTGTAACTGACAGATAATATTAGTGCAAAAAGATGGATTGTGTTCATCACAGATTATTAATAGAACTTATAGATGATATACCTACACCGGACGTTATTCCAAGGATATTCATATATGGAAATAAAGAATGTATGTACATTCTTACAAATTGATTGTTAAGACTTTTACAAATACTACAGCAATAAATGTCTTACATAGTACATATATCTTGATTCTTCATTGTTCTTACATGTATACCATTGCATATTGCATATCTTAGCAGCCAATAAAATCTAGCGTTACGTAACCAATTTACATAATAAACGAAAAAATACAGATGCATTTCCTTGTAGCTCGCAGCTAGAATTTAATTTTACTTTGCATTAACTTACCCTGGGGCAAGTTGTTTTAATACCACTGGTTGAAACAATGGTGAGAATGAGAAATGACAGCTGAAAGACGGATTTATAATAGAAAAATGATCAAGAAGGAAGGAGTGATTTCCGATTTGATTTTGCCACAACTTCCTGTATTAAATTGCGTTGTAAATATATAAGTAGTAGTGATGAGCCAGGTATAAATCAGAGATTCATGCATTTATCAATATATACATACTATAGAAATCCGCAGCGACAATTTAATATTCCGTGTTAAATTAGTTGGGTACATATTGTTTAGTAGGTACATGTATCTTTTAAGCGATATATTGAGTTTTTCTATACGTCATATCCGTTCTGAAATGTTTCAGAAAACTGAAACGATTACTTTGAAATTCAAATGAATATTAAAAGCAATATAATTCATAAGTGTCACCGATTTATACACTACCCGAATCGAATATTCTGAATACTTTACGCTTTTGCATTTATAGGTATATGAATTTATGTGCGGTACCTATATCGAATGCGTATTGGCAAAAACATTATCGGTTTAGAGAATGTGCACAGCACAGGCTTTTGAATTTGATCTTGAATTTGTGAAAAGTAATGTAAGCAATAATGCTTTTCTAGTATCCACGACATGCGAGCATGTACATACATGTTAGAAAAAAGATAAATATGCATTTCGCTATTAAGAAAAAATAAACAAATAGTAAAGGTAGTAATATTATGATATGTTTGTTTGGTTAGTTAAATATGGTTAGGGTTGATATGTGCACATATAACATATGTATATACCGGATGTCTACCCGAAATCATATACAATGTTAATCTTTTAATTTTACTGTAGTTCTTATCCATTAATTTTAGGGGAAGATTGAATACAAAAAACTTGTTCAGAATTAAAAACTGCGCAATATAACACCAATAATCACAATTTCTTTTAATTTTACGAAAAAACGCTCACAAATTACAGTTTATTTCAAAGTGCCATACCTGGACCAATCTACAGTAACAATTTTGAAAGATGTCCGATCAAGGTTATCTACGAATTGTATGAATTAAGATTTTTGTTTCGGCCATTCTGACAAATTCAGTACTGTCGTTTGCTTAGTTTTTATGAGGGTACAAGAGAAACTACTGTTATTTTACTATTATAAAACTATATGTTACAGTAAAAGCATTTAAAATTCAATAATAAGTTAACTGGTAAGTTTATTAGGAAATGTAAAACCAAATAGTGAAAAATAAGATACTGATTAGATTACTGGCAGTGTCAATGTCAGTGACATTGACAGAAAATAATGTTAATCGTACGGCTATGAATCAAGGTAATGTATCTGAATTAATAAACAAACTTACGTTACAGCGAAAGTATTATCAACAACGAGCATCGTTTAAAAATGGAATATCCTAACTTAGTCGAACCAATATGAATTTTTGAAAGAGGCGTGGTATATCCATCCTTATCGCACACGCTTATAGCCTTTGTAAAGAAAGGAGATAAATGTATGCCAATTTATTAATTAGTTCATGATACAGATAACCTTGATCGGACATCTATCAAAATTTTTACTGTAATTATTAAACTTATCAAACAAACAGTAGATAACATTCCTAGATCCATAGTACTTTGAAGTATGATACAAATTACAAATTTTATTTTGCTTTTTTTCGTAAAATAGAAAAACAATGTTTTATTTTAGTCATATATTATGTAGTTTCTAATTTTGAACAAGTTTTGTACTTATTAATAATATTAATTAGGTAAATAATTTCAGCAAAATAAAAACAATAACATTATATTCCCTATAGATATATTTCCCTTGATTATGAGGTCTTTTTTATATACACCGGCTAATATCCTAGCAAACCGATATTCAAAAACGCAAAATTTTTACGCCCGGTCAGTGGTAGATTTGTGCACAAACAGTGCAGGCGGTTTCTTCGGACACAGTAAGACTAGGAGACAAGCCCCTGTCTTACCGAACCCCCAACCGATTTTTATCAATTAATGATCTTCGTTACTGTTGCTAATTGAATAATATTGATAGTTCGATGGAATAATATTATTCAATCGTTATGTCAAATTCAAATCTTACCTTTCAAAGAGTACAAACAAATTACTTTTAATAAGTATTTTTTTTTTCCACATAAAAGCCAAAATTGCACTAGTTTTCTTATTTTTCATAGTTTTATTTTCTTCTTAAGCTTAAAATATAGCTGAATAATCAGTTTAATTTTTTTTGCTAATTGTCAAGTCACTTCATAATTTTGTTATAACAAATATCGAGCGCTCAACGCTATGTTTTTATTTGTAAACAAACAATTTTCTAAAATTTATTTGCTTATTTCTCATTTTATAATAGTACAGTATATTATTATTTGACAGTTGTGAATAAAGTATAATATTCTATTCGCATGTAATAGCTATTACTCACTCGAATAGTAATAGCATACATTACATGCTCATTGAATAATATAGTATTATTTCTACTTGTTTATCAAAACAACTATAATTTATTATTTCATTAGTTAAACAGAATTGATTGTATGTATTTAAATTTGCATAAAAATAAATATACTTATGTATATTTTGTATAATTGATTTATTTTATTAGGACTCCAAAAATATGTATGTTATTCCGCCACTAATACCGAGATCCTAAAACGTCGACATTCCAAAATCTCGACTACCCAAAACTTGATATCCCAAAATACCGACAAGATTAGATGCATTCTAAAAATATTTGTGAAAAAATATCCCAAACTCACAGACCTCGATCTGATATACTACGAATATTATTTGACGCAGGCTTATTTTTTTAAAGTATCATGACAACGCTGTCGGGGTTTGGTTTAACAAAATTTGGACTAGCAATATTTTCGGCTGTAGAGATTTTGGACTACGTATATAAATTTTGTAGTTTCGAGATTTGCTACGACAGGATCTGATCGTCAGAATTTTAGCGCTGAGATTTTGAATGTCGGAATTTTTAGCGGCACTAAATAGACATTTCCTTCTATGCTACTGTGGCGAGCACGCAACCGGCGCGCTGGGCGAGCAAGTCTAAACATGTTGGTAATTACCGCGCGCCAGCAGGCGGCTGTCATGTGTGTTGCATGTCCTTGCGCTCGAACGTTCCCGAACTGTTCTAGAATGAATAAAAACGGTATACCGGGTGTCTTAGGCCGGCCGACACATTTAGGAGATTAAGATGTGAAATCAGTTAATTGTGAAGTTGAAGTTTTGTATACCACTTACTTGAGGATATAGTAAAAAAATGAACAGGTAGAAGACGCACGTCATCAACCTGAAAAAACCTTATAAAATAAATATAACTTGTAGAAATCATTGGGTGTTTATTTAAAAAAAGAAAAAAATACTAGTATTAAGTAACGTATATATTAAAGATATTTATAATTATTTTTAAGTCAAACGTTATTCCTTTCACTTGAAACAATTGTTCTTGATTTTCGTACCACACTTTGGCACTACTGAGAATGACCATATGTTATTTCAAATAATTTTATATTTCGTAAAAGGAATAAGGATTCACTTACAAATAATTGTAAATTTCATTAATATACAGGATGTTCATTTTAAATGCGCCACCAGTGCTATAGAGCTACAAAAACGGTTAAATGGGCAAACAATTTCTATTTTACAAGATAAATTTAAAGAAAAGATTTTTTTTTATCGACTAGTGGTTCTCAAAATACGAAACCTAACTTTTTTATTTCAAATGAGAACATATTTTTTACTTAATTATTCGTTAGAGAATTTAATACTAACTTCCAGTGATATAATATTTTTATACCCGTATTATATGATTTTTTTGAGAAAAATGCATATAAAGTTTTATCTTAATTTGATTAAAATATGGCTATAATATGGGTGCCACGAATGGAAAAAATGAATATGTTAATTTTTACGATATTGTTTTTGGTCAAAAAATTCAATAATGAGTTTTTAGTGAATAAGCATGTTTTAGGGTCCCTCCTAAAACATGATTTTACCATTTTTACGATGATGTCTATATGTATGTATGTATGTATGTATGTATGTATGTATGTATGTATGTATGTATGTATGTGTGTGTGTGTGTGTCTGTGTGTGTGTGTCAGTGTGTGTGTGTGTGTGTCTGTGTGTGTGTGTCTGTGTGTGTGTGTGTGTGTGTGTCTGTGTGTGTGTGACGAAAGTTTCGGATCGCATAACTTCAATACCACGATTCCAAAAATTATATTTTTTTCGTATTCCTCAAGTTTACTTCTAGAAGAACAATTGATTAGATTTTGGTTATAATTGGTCAACCGGAAGTAGCTATGCTAACCATGGAAACTGCTAATATTTTCATATAATTCAAATTGACACGTCAGTATCAATAAAAAGTAAATGAATGTGGCAGAGATGAGGATGTTGAAATAGATGTTGGGGAAGACACGGAAAGATACGGTAAGGAAATAACTAAGTTTGTAGAAAGATACAAGAGAGACGATTACATGTCATGAGGAGAGATGAATAATATATTGGAAGAAGAATGAATAGCTTAGTAATAGAAAGTTGAAGAAACAGAGGAAGGCCAAAAATAAGATGGAAGGACTGTATTGCGGAAGACTTGAGAGAAAAGGAACTGAATGAGAACGACACGCAAAACAGAAATGAGTGGAAGAAGAAAATAAAAAATAGCGACCCCTAACGAATGGGAAAAGCTAAAGAAGAAGAAGAAGGTGTCAGTGTCAAGTGCAATTTGCATAGTTTGTTTATGAAATAATTTTACTGGAAATTTTGAATCTTTTACAAGAAAATTTATGTATGGAATTTATACATAATACACAGGATTGACGGTAGGTATTGTGCTGGCCACATCCGATTTTTTTACATAGAATTAGAATGCCATGAAAGAAATACGTGAATATTTTGTTTGCATTGACATCTATGATCTATTAAAAGAACAACACATTCCCTTCATTCTGTCAGGACACTTCTATGTAGAAAAAAATAACCTGTATTCATTTTTTTCATTCGTGGCACACCTATTATAGTCATATTTTAATCAAATTTTTATAGAACTTTACATGTAATGCATCTATCTCAAAAAAATTGTTACCTATATGAGGGCATAAAAAAATAATATCACTGAATTCATAATTAATTTTTCTAACGAATAAGCAAATAAAAATATATGTTCTCATTTAAAATAAAAAATTTAGGTCCCATATTTTAAGAACCAGTGGTCCAAAAAAATTTTTTTTCTTTTCTTTAAATTTGTCTAGTAAAATAGAAATTGTTTACCCATTTAACTGTCTTTGTAGCTCTTATTGTTCTCGAGATAGCAATGGTAGCCCATTTAAAATGAACACCCTATATACATTACTTAATACCAGTATTTCTTTTTTAAAAAAAAAAAAATAATAACACTCAATCATTTCTACATCTTACATTTAATTTATATAAGGTTTTTTCAGGTTGATGACGTGCGTCTTTTGTTAATTTTTGTAGTAGCCGGCACTAACAAAGCCCTTCACATGTCCTTTAGTCCCGTTACACACATATTTTGAAGAGCATTGTAGGAATAAATTTTATGCGACAATTATTTGAGATATAAATATATATATATATTATAATAATAACTACTAATGATTACAATTATAGTCAAAACATTTAATAATTATAAAAAGTCTCTCAATAGTAAACCCATTTAGTTGCCTTAAGAAACTGTTTCATTTTTCATCTAATAAAGAATGTAAGTCTCAATGATTTATAGTATCTACTAATAAAATAGTTTTTAATGTCAAAACATAAATTTGAAGCCAATTTCGGTAATATATTTCATCATTAAAAACTCTTAAATTATGTAACAAGCGTGAAATGTTTTAAATCGTTAATTAATTAAAATTCTCCAATTTCATGGTACTGGTCTCTTCAAATATTTCTACGTAATTTTTTTCCCATATCGAATTTATAATCCTGAAACAAGTTTAAATATGCGTACCCTGCTGCGTGCATATTAAATTAGTTGTTCCATTTGATAACAGAAAAGTGTTTCTTGATAATATGTAAATTAAATTGTTATTTTAACCGAAATATTACAATTTCGCTAATAATTTACATTCCACGAATATAAATTCATACCATTTTCTACAATACAAGTTGGCGTTAACCTTAAAATTATTCAAAGAATGGTCAAACAATCTTATCCGAGCATGCAAATTTCACCTTGTCTACACCCATACATATTTATCTAAAACAAACTGAAAATAGACATTTTCCAAACCATTTAAAAAAAATGTAACACTTTCATTTGTTGCTGGGTTAACAAGTCAATAAAATACAGATTTTTTGAGATTTTGTTTTCAATTCTTTACTACCGGGACAAAAGGTCATAAATAGATATATTCAATTATTGCACATGGATTCAATTTAGAGTTCCACCGTACATAATTTGGCCTGAGAACAATGAGGATATAAGTCTTGGAAGTGTTGGGTATGCGTAAATACAGTTGAAAGGGTCTGGTACGTTTTAGGTATCAGATTTAATCCAAACATAATAATTGACAAAACTGACTTATGACCTTTTGTTCCGACAGTGACGAATAGTAGTTTTGCCAGTTTCATTTCAGTAATGGGGTAATGGGGTATTCTACTATAATTGAATTCAAGACAAAGAACAAATTAATAGTATAGATAATGCGTAATAAAAAAATCTGATGTGGCCAGCACATAACCTCTCGCCGTATATTTTACCTGGCTGTATGCATAAAGCAAAGAATATTTTTATAAATACAAATAATATATTCATATAAATCTATGACGTATAAACTTCTTTATTATTCAATAATAGCATGTCTCAACATGAAGATATTTTACCATAAATTATGTTACAATAAATTACAAAGTAGAGTTTACCATATATAAATATTAGGCTGGTAACAGCAATTTTCAATTCGAACAACTTTGTTTACTTTCTCTTCATATTCTTCTAGTAAAAACATTAATTTTGGGCGGTCTAAAATGTATATATCTGGATTGTGCATCTATTCTTATATATCTTCTTTTACATTTTATTTTTTCATACTTGTTATATCTAAATAACCTTAATTCCCTTTAATAAAGTGACGGATAGATTGCACTCCGATTTTGTCAATATTTACAACTTACTTGAGAAGAATTTGATAGCTTTTTCGCAATTCAAAGTTACTCTAGTCTACAGTACTGGTGTACATTGTCCCATAATGTTTGAAACAAATTTAAGTCCTTCAACCTAGACTTGTCATCTCCATAATAGTCACAGATCAAGAACTAAGGGATTCTCCAAGTACATTTTTAATTCATTACTCATTATTTCTGACACTGACATTTATCTGTCAGCTACAAATAATTTAAATTATCAACTATTTTTCATGGCATTCTTTCGGCTGTCAAATTAATTACAACATTATTTTATATATTATATTCCTTTTATCTCTAAATCTATAAAATATGTATAAAAATATTTAAATGTATCAGAAAGAGAATTTATTTTTCTTTAATATTATCAAGAAAAATTTTCAAAAAATAATATTTAGAAGATTTTTTTTCAAGAATCTTCTACTTCCGGTTGTCCAATTGTTACCAAAACCTTTTCAGATCTTCCCATGAATGTCCGATTGGGAAATACGTTGTTAAACAAATTTTAAGTCTTATAGTTTTTGAGTAACCGTCCTTCCAACATCCCACACACACACATCCACACACACACACACACACACACACACACACACAGACATCATCGTAAAAATGTTAAAATCGGATTGTAGGGACCTTAAAACGTGCTTATTCAATAAAATCTGGATATGCGATTTTTAGCATGAATCCAATACCTCTCTTAGCGAGAGGTAAAAACAAAATTGAAAAATAATGTAAAAACACTCAAAAGTCAAAATTATTATATTTAAGATGTAATTTTGTCTAATCTAATTTAGCGCGTAAAACGTGTGGAGCAGATTGCCACCCGACATTTTTCATAAATTTTGTACATTATTATTATTTATTATTATAGTTTTTATTTTATTACATTTTTTCTGTATATTTATGTTGCTTAAATAATAAATAATTATGTACATGGTGTCTGCCATAAGCAGTTCACCATTAGTAGCTTTCTTATTTGAAGAAATAGAAAAAGTTAAGCAATATTATACGACAATTTAACGGTGAAAAATACAAAACAATTGAACATCATATAAGCGATTTATTAACCATAATAATATAAAAGTTTATTATCGCTATGCCTTTAAAATTAAAAACAAGAGTTATTTCAAATTGGAATTTAAATATTATATTTCTTATTGTAAAACATATATGGCATTGTTGCTATGGAAACAGCGAAAACAAATAACCGAAATTAATTATTAACTTACACTGACATGTTTTATTGGGTTTATGTCTACTAGGATATATTTCTAAATACTTTTGCGCCCTAGCTACATCATTAGTATATTTTTCCATTTTATTGACAGTATCGATCAATTATGTAAATAAAGAAACAAAATGTTAATTGTTCTTTATGTAATGTTAGTTTTTGTTGTTTTCATAGCAACAATGTCATATTTGTATTAAAATAAAAAATATAATATTTCAATTTCAACTTGAAATAACTCTTTTGTTTTTAATTTTAAAGGCATAGACAATAAACTTTTATATTCAGACAAATAAAACTTTTTCCGTCGAACGTTTATTAATAGGCTATCTTAATGTATAGAAAATCATTCATTAATGACCCCTATTAATGCATGCTTTTTATTAATAAACGATTTATTGGGTGCGTTCACCACATGGAACACAGCATGTATTGCTAACGCTAAGTTGTAGCAAAAAGGTAGACAGAATTAAAAGTCATGCTTTTGACACTTACTAGCTAGGTATATTCACGTAGCATACCTTTAAAATGAATTTGAAAGAATAAAATTCCTCAAATAATATAAAAAACCGCTTGTGTTGTCTAGCATTAAGTAAACTGAACGGTGCACTGAAACTGAAAACAATTGATGACAAAACTTATTGATTTTCTGACGTAAAATTAGACGTTCGGTCAACCATTACTAACCTAAAAAAAATTGTCATGGTTTAAAATTAGATTTTCCATTTACGTAAGATACGGTCAACGAAAAAATATTGTAACTAACACGTGTGTTAATTGGCGATTAATGATCTCAACAATTAACGCGTGAGCGTAGCGAACGCGTTAAAACGTCTCGATCATTAATCGCCCTCATTAACACACTTGATAGTTAAATAACTATTAAATGGTACCACTTTCATTACGGCACTCCATTTAAAAAAAAAACCTTATTTTGTTGACTAAGTCGCGTATTTCATGTTCAATTGTTTTGCATTTTTGTTCGTTAAATTTGTCGTATAATATCGTCCAATTTTTAGCAATGATGGCCCGCTTACGGCAGACACCCTGTACATTGGCAAAATATTTATTTGTAATATGTATACGAATATGTGAAAATTTTAATAAAAGGGTCCCCAGAAATTTATAGTTCCAGGCTCCCTTGATGCGTAGTTCCACTCCTCATACGTAGATACGCCAGAGATCTATACAGGGTGTAACAGAAATAAGTACATTAAATTTAACCAGTGATAGAACTCGTCGAATGCATAAATATTTCTTAATAACTTTTTCTTGTAAACCTTCTAAATATTGAGTTAAAATTCTTCAAAGTTTTGTTACATATTTCATTACCCGCCTATGGTTGAATTCAAAATGGACGCGTGCGCTTAATACTGCGCATGAGTCTACAAGCAATTATTGCCGTTGAGTGCGACAGAATACAATGAAAGATTGAATGAATTTGTAAACACAAAAGAAAGGTTAGAAACTGGTGAATAGATTGATCGATACACCAGATGGTGAAACTATACACAAATCTGGAAAGATAAGAGATATAATAGAATACCTCGATTAAGGTAACAAAAGAAAAATCATACGTCAAATTTTTGTTACAACAGGTTAGGCAATCCAAAAATGGTAGAACATTTATAGGATGCAGTCGACCAAGAACAACTAAGACTTACAATTGATGGAACAAGAAAACGCATAAAGATGATGAAAAGTGATGCAGACTTTAAATGAAATCACAATAAATGTTCAAAATGGCCACCGTCATTGTCAATATAATACTAAAGGCGTCGATGAAATGATGTAACTGTTGTTGTTTCAATATCCTTTAAATTGTCATATGTAACACTATGTGTTGTAGTGCTCTATTCGTCGAATACTAGACCTTGATTGAATCCAAAACATCCACTTCAATATTTTCTGTGATCAAGGCGAGTTCTACCACGTTCTTGAGCAGCAGGCTTAAAAGACTCATGATCTCGGAGATTTATTTATTTTATTTACATACTTGTACAAAAGTGCGAACGTTTAGAAGATGACGATTCGGAAAACGTTCCAAATAGATTTGCCGACCTTGGGCAGTATTTCCCTAAGCTTCACTATGGGCGAGCACAATGTCGGTATACTCGCTATCCGTAAAGGTAGACATTTTTACTGATTATAACTTTTATAATAATTATTAATCGATTAATTTGTCAAAATTTAGTTGAAATAATTGACAAATCACATTTATCAAAAACAATTGTTTCATTGTTATTGCTACTGGATCATATTATTATGAGAATATAATTCCTTAGTCACGTGACATGTTTTCCGCCAATCAACATTCAGAATCTCCCTAGCTACGCGTTTATCACAGCGATGATAAAAAACAAGGAAATAAACACCGTATTTATAGTCGTTACTAAGGGATTTGTTTTCTTTATTTATGACATTGAAAGTTAATTTTGAGTATAAAAATAAATAATAACAATAATTCAAACTCCGAAATATTAAATAAAACTCGTAAGTAGGTACCATGTTTTAATACAATATGAATATGTATATCAAAAGTTAGGTTAGGTTAGATTGCAAAAATTCATTATATTCTCTCATTAAATATAAGCTCGTGATATGATTAATAATCGAAGATATTGCTCGTGAAACCGAAACAGCACATTTCAACTCGTCCTTCGGACTCGTGAAATCTGCAGCTCGGTTTCACTCGAGAATATCATCGATGATAATCATATCACTTGTTATATTACGTATGAAAATACCTAAAGGACTCGTTAATTTATGGGGAGGGGGTAAAAATGCTAAAAATAATTGAGATTTCGAAAAAAAAGTTATTAAGAAATATTGTTGCTCTCGACTAGTTCTATCACTGGTTAAATTTAATGTACTTATTTCTGCTACATCCTGTATAAGGGATATTATACGTAACAATTCTTTGCTCTTCTATAGAAACTGTGCGATAATAAGCATTATGACAGAGTTTTTCATTCGTTACAAACGGTTATGTATACGACTATATTAGAGAAACCATTCAGGGTCGGACTGGCCATTGTGGAAACGAGGAACTTTTTCTCGAGGCCGAATTGAACATTCTTTAAAACGATAAATTTTGACGGACACGTTTAGAAAGGCCCAAAATTGTATTTTCCACTGAGGCCAAACCTGCATTTTCTACTGTGGCCAAATGTTCTTAGTCCTACTCTGGAAGCATTTAGGTTACCTACCTAATGATGAAAATCATATCGCGGGTGACCTGCCAATTTTAGCTAAAGTTCACAAGAGACTTTTAAACCACAATTTAAAGGCACGCAGTATCTAATAACTAATTTTCGTTAAAAATGGAAGATAGGAGATATTGCTAGTACAGGAAACTTACAACAATTATTTCTTATTTATTTATGGAGTGTTAATGCAACATTCATTTGGCTTGTTATTTCACTATAGATTGTCAATTATTGTATAACAGGAAAACAATTGCTCAAATTATCAAGAAAATCCTTAAGTAAGTTTGCATATCTATCAAAAGAAAGTGTATTACCTTGATATTTTCACTGACTTTAAATATAGAAAGATTATTTTAACACTTTACGGTACTTACTGTGTAATAAATAAACTTATGGTAATATAAAATTTATTGGCAATTTTATGAAGAAACTTTATTTACGATGATTGTTAATTTTCTCCACAACAGAAATGATGATATTGTAACGTTTATTTATTTGTGTGGTGTAAAAATCAGAGAAATATAATTAATTCAAATAAAAAAAATATTAAACGATAAATAAATAAAAAAGATAATAGAACACTATGAATAAACAAGAATATTATTAAACACTTAAGCACTACGATTATTTATTTATTATTATTATTATTATTTATCACTAACTACTTATTTCATTATATTTATGTATGTTCACTACTCGTCGACTAGACTACTACACTATTGAGAACTGACATTTCCGATGGCGGCAGCACCATCGGGCCGATCAGCTGCTTCTGAATTGGTACTCGCAGTGTTGTGACATATGAGAACAAGCAACAAAAGCAATTTTTTTCACTTAAAATGGGGTTTGATACCACAGAACATTTTAGATTTCTGGAAGCAACAGCTACTTCTAAATGTATTATAGAAAATATGTTAAAATGTATTTATAATTTTATATATATTTAATCAATCGAAATCGATGATCGCAGGTGAGCGAATTATAAACGCTAACCACATAATACTATGTGGAGTATTAAAAAATGACGGTATAATGTGGGTAATATTTGCACTTTGTCTGCGAACCAGTGCAATTTCTGCAAAACCACATGAAATCAAAATACATTTAGAGAAAATTTAAAAATTATTAGTGCGGAATGCACGTGTAAAGCTAGATAAAGACCACGAAATATGTAATTATCCGATTTAAAATGACGAGAACAAACTTTCATATGTTTTGTTATTTGTTTTGCACTACGAATTGCATATTCCCATGCTTTTCGTCGATCCATATTCATTTCAACACTTGCTCTTGTCGTAATTTTAACTTTATTTTGGCCATGTTTCGGAAAATTATAAAACCCAATGCCTGTGTCTCGACCAGATCTTGAGAGTGACGTCAGAATATACAACAATTTGTACGACTTTTTCCCATTTTTATTCACATCAAATGATCAAACCACATGTAACTCAAGCATACAGTCACAATATAGTACCAAACCGGAAAGTTCATATTTTTCCCACCAGATGTCATGTCGCAGCTTGTCAGTTGTCAATAGACTCATTATTTATTTCACACCACTCAACTATCTGACTTCAACTAACTCCCGCAGAGCTATTTTATACGGTTTTTCTCGAATTCTTTGAATATTGAACAAAAATTATAAAATACGGGTATTATTTTTAAATAGATTTAAAAAAAATTATCACATACCTTATTAATGAAAACCTGTAGAAAAAGTTTTCTGTAATAAAATAACTTACGAAAACACAAACACAATGCCACACGCACACATACGCATTCGTACAATTATGTAATAATATCGTCGTCATATGAAAATTGCGTAAGTCCGTTTTTTGTCAAAATTAAGATTTTAGTGCCATCTTGTTGAGAATTGTAGTATTTATCACTCTATAAAATACTTTGCAATAAAATATATAAAATAAATAAATATATCATCATGGCATACTCGTATTACCCACTGCTGGGTATGCCAGTCTGCTTTTTATACAGATTTCGGTAATGATGATGGCTTATTTGTGCCGTGCGGGCATTTACCAGGCGTCACTTCAAGGGCACTCATTGCTGGCTTGGAGAGTGCACTACAGGGGTCAATTTTATGCTATTTAAAATTCGAAATATTTGGCGTCGATCGGAATTATACCCGATTCTCCAGATTCGCGACCAAACACTCAGGCACGCGGCTACGACACCCCATAAAATATATAAAAAGTAAAAAATGCCCAATTTGATGATTTTAAATGTGATTTTGGCGTAAGTCCGTTTATTTTGGTGAAATAGAAAAAAATCCTTTTTTCTTACAAGTTTATTTGTTGTCTAAATCTAAGAATGAATAATAAAAAAAAATTGTTTTTATGTAGTTTTTTCGCCTCCTGTAAAATTTATGTTTTTGGAATTAGGCCATTTTCACGTGAGGTCGACGATATTTTTATTGCCACAGAACCCGCAGTAAATTCTTGCACATGATCCTGCTGTAAAATCTTGCACATAGCCCAGAAAAATATCAACCAGGCCCTATTAAACGTGTTTAATTACCAAAATCTCGATATACGATTTTTAGCACGTTCCTATATGTAATGTACGTACCTAACTTATCTAAAGTAGCGGCAAGATGATTTTTACTGCCCTTTATGTAACTATAAATAAATATTTTTTCATTGTTCTGCGCTATCGGTAGTAAAACAATTATTTTGTGGCAAGCGCATTTGATAATTAATTGCTTGTATATTCAAACATTATAAATAATTGCGGTAGAGTTCTGTGTTTCTTTTCGGAAATATCCTGCTGTATAAACATCTAATTTGAAATTCGCGCTAGCTATTACAGTTCTAAAGATAAAGGTAAGCAAAAAACTTTATATTGTTTCGGGTGCCGAATCAAAATTCCGGGATTTTGAACTTATTGACTGACTACATACTAGGCAGGCTATTATTTTTATCATTGACAATAGCAACTAGGAAATCTTCTTTATTTTACCTTATTACCTTTATTTATTCATTGTTAGGATTTAATAAATGAAACAAAATAAATATAAAAAAATCTGTTGTGGCCAGCACAATACCTTCCGTCAATCCTGTATATAATGTATAAATTCCATACATAATTTTTCTTTGGTCTTCCTCTGTTTCTTCAACCTCCTATTACTAAAATATTCATTCTTGTTCCAACATAATTCTTCATTTCTCCTCATTACATGTTCAAACCAATGTAATCGTCTTTCTTGTATCTTTCTAGAAACTTGTACCACTAGAGTTATTTTCCTACCGTATCTTTCCGTGTCTTCTCCAACATCTACTACAACATCCTCATCTCTGCCACATTAATTTACTTTTTATTGATACTGACATCTGTCAATTTGAATTATATGAATATATTAGTAGTTTCTATGTTTAGCATAGCTGGCTGAATTATAATTATAAATTTAATTTCTTTAAAATTCTTTAACTCTGTATCTATTGAATATGAAGTATAAAATGTAATCAAATCGTATAGAGAATAATATATTCTTTAAGTTATAATAACGTTAAATGTCAATAAATCAAATTTAACTGTTAAATCTTCAAATGAGGCTACTTCCGGTTCACCAATTATAACCAAAATCTAATCACTTGTTCTTCTGGATGTAAACTTGAGGAATACGAAAAAATTATAATTTTTGGAATCGTGGTATTGAAGTTATGTGATCCGGAACTTTTGTCACACACACACAGTCACACACACAGACACACACAACACACACACACACACACACACGCACACACACACACACACACACATACATACATA
Organism: Harpalus rufipes; assembly: GCA_951394225.1. Classification (NCBI taxonomy): domain Eukaryota; kingdom Metazoa; phylum Arthropoda; class Insecta; order Coleoptera; family Carabidae; genus Harpalus; species Harpalus rufipes. Next base: position 34,483,390 of record OX596282.1, on the reverse strand, counting down.
CATACAGACATCATCGTAAAAATGGTAAAATCGTATTATAGGGAGGTAAAACATGCTTATTTACTAAAAACTCATCATTGAATTTTTTGACCAAAGACAATACCTTCCTTACCTAAAGGTGACGGAAGGTAAAAAGAAAAAATCTAAGATCTTTAATACTCGTAATACACCCCTTTCCTTAGTATAATAGTATTTAAATATGTGATTTAAATAATTATTTTTTAACAAATGCGAGAAATTAGTGATTCTGAAACGAATATAAGTTTCCAAAACGGGTGTAGCGAGTTTTAGAATTTGTACGGAGTTTCAGGCTGTGTCCGATGTTGCACTTTTATCACACTAATATTTAAATCCTAAATTATTTATGATTTTCATTAGATTTTAGGGCCTTGAAGTTGACGCATACTAATTAAAAAAATCACGGTCGTTGGTATAATTTGTACAACATGTCAAATTTGTTCTGAAGTGTTACCATACAAATCAATGGATGTCATTAGTGTTTATGGGAAGTGTAGACCTAAATCCTAAATACTAAATGCCAAAATGCGAAATCAGACAAAGCCTCAGAATCACGTGTTCCGCATCTAGTGTCTGCAATCGATTGCTATTTACTATGAACGGCTATGCATGATAATTTGAAGCGGTCATAACAATTGCTTCTGTAGCGAACCGCCCTAGCTAGCACAACCACAACGCTCCTGACTGACGCTGGCGTGACGTCAGAAGGTCCGACAGTGAGCGACAGACCGGCCAATCAGGGGCCAGCTCGGCCGGCCAATAAGGGCGCGCTCACCCTTTCCTCGCGCCCTAGCGGGTGGCCCGCAGGTATAAAAGCCCCGCGTTACCGCCCAACAAGTCAGTGTGGTGTCGCACTAACTCGCTCAGACTCGGTTGTTAGCATTAGACGGACAACCAGTTCGGGGCCTGTGAAAGCACCTACTCCAGCGACGGTTAGTGAGAGTGGACGACCGTAAGGCCGTTAACTGCACGGACGACCGCTACCCGGACGCACGATCCAACGCCATTCGGTGATCCAGAAGGACGACAAGAGCTGCAACAGAGGACGGATGGAGAGAAGCGTCACTACGTTCCAACCACGACGGAGCAACACCAGACAGCGCGACCGAAGGCGGGCCCAACGCCAGGCGCTACGCTTCGCGGGACAGGAAAGCCAGCTCCCACGCGCCATCTCGCCGTTGCCGCCATCTCCACCGCGAGCGACTCGCGCCCATTCTGCACCACGGCGCAAGGACCACAAACGACGTCGATCCACGTCACCGCGGAAGCCGCTGCCGAAGAGGTTCCACCCGTCGACAGCACCGCCAGAGCGCCCCTACCAGGTGATACCGCTGTCCCCCGTCCCACGCCGTCTCTACACCGTGGACAGGAGCCGCATCCACCCTCGCGATCCGCGACTCGCGAGCATCCGCCAAGCCCACCAGGAACACGCCCGTTCCCTTGAGCTACGCCCGGACCAGAGTGTGTGCCTAGTGCAGTGAGGACCAAACTTTTGATACAAACACTACAACGTGCGCCCCATTAGACAATCATTCCATACTTATGTTCTGTGCTTTTTATGTTCTTTTCGTGTAAATAAATAGACTACATCACAACTGACGTTTTCTGTGTAAACCCCCTATCCTATCGATCAGTAAAGTAAAAATAGTTGACACACCAAGCACCGGTGTGCCGACAAAACTGGTGACCCCGACGTGATCGATAGGAATAGGCGGCTGCCGCGCCGTGTCAACCGCGTCGACATGGAACAAACAACAGCCGAAACACGCGTCGAGCGAGTGCAAATGAAGGTTCCGCCATTTTGGCCAAGCGACCCCGAAGCGTGGTTCCTGCAGTTGGAGCACGCCTTCAACATCAGCGGGATCAGCAGCGACGAAACGCGGTATAGTTACGTGATTGCGAATCTTGAGCCCAAAGTATTCGCCGCGGTAAGAGATACTATCGCGGATCCGCCAGTGACCGCCAAATACCAGAGCATAAAAAAGGCGATCATCTCTCGACTAGCGACCAGCACAGATCAAAAAATTCGGCAGCTACTGGAGCGGGAAGAACTGGGGGACCGACAGCCCTCTCAGTTCTTGCGAGACCTACGGGCTTTGGGAGGCGCCATCATGACCGAAGACTTGCTGAAACACATTTGGCTGCAGCGACTACCGGCAGCATCACAGGCCATACTCGCCACCCAGAAGCACGAGGGCCTCGATAAACTAGGCTTGATAGCCGACGCCGTCGTGAGCTCGCAGACACAGCAACAGGTCAGCGAGGCCAGGCTCACCCCAGCTCCGGATGCGTGGCAGGAAGCCATGCAGCAGCTAAAGAACGACTTCAGTGCATTAACCGCGGAGGTCCGCCGTCAATCTGCACAGGCGGGCAGGCCCAACAGTCGAGACTCCGAAAATTGGCGACAACCAAGGAACCCGGCGCAGGAGCCCGCAGCCGGGATCTGCTTCTACCACGCCACCTACGGGGCAGCGGCCCGACGATGCCAGCCGCCATGCGCTTACCCCCGGGCGGGAAACGCCACCGGGGGTCGCTAAACACCGCTAGCGACCCCAAGACTCCACCACGACGGTTGTTCGTCAAGGATCGCGGGACTAAACAGGAATACCTTATCGACACAGGAGCCGATTTCTGCATATTCCCAAGACGCCTCGTCCGGCGCACTTGCGAACCAACCACCTTGTGTCTATACGCGGCGAACAACACAAAAATACCTACATTCGGAACCATCGCCTTAACACTGGACCTCGGCCTCCCGAAACCACTTCCCTGGAAATTCATCATAGCCGACGTGGAGAAACCCATTATCGGGGCAGACTTCCTGTCCTTTTATGATCTCATGGTGGACGTACGACGCCGGTGTCTGACGGACGGAGAAACCAGGCGGAACAGCATAGGCCGACGGGTTACCGGAAGTACGCCAAACAAGATAACACTAATACAAGGCCACGGACGTTACCACCAAATTCTGCGGCAATTCCCGGGCCTAACCAACCCCGGTGGACTCTCCAAGGCACCACAGCATAACACACAGCACCACATCCATACAACTCCGGGCCCTCCGGTAGCCTACCGTCCCCGTCGGCTAGCACCGGACAAATACCTCATCGCCAGGAACGAGTTCCAAACGATGCTCCGACTCGGCGTCATAAGACCATCCAAAAGCGCATGGGCCGCGCCGCTACACCTCGTGGAGAAAAAAAATAACGAGTGGAGGCCGTGCGGCGACTATCGCGGACTCAACAGCCGAACAATACCCGACAGCTACCCAGTCCCGCATATACAAGACTTCACGCAACAACTACACCGCAAGACCGTCTTCTCCACCGTGGACTTGGTGAGGGCATACCATCAGATACCCGTCGCGCCAGAGGACGTACCAAAGACGGCCATCACCACGCCGTTCGGTCTTTTCGAGTTCACCGCGATGACTTTCGGCCTCAGAAACGCAGCACAAACATTTCAGAGGTTCATGGACGAAATCCTAAGGGACCTCCCATTTGTGTACGTATACATCGACGACCTCTTAGTGGCCTCCGAGAACGAGGAGCAGCATCAACGTCACTTACGCACGTTATTCCAGCGGTTGCAAGAACACGGGATCGTGGTCAATGCCTCGAAGTGCAGTTTTGGCAAAGCGGAAGTCAAGTTTTTGGGCTACATGGTGTCCGGTCAAGGGATCAAACCTCTGCCGGAAAAAGTGGATGTCATTCAAGGATTTCCTAGACCCGAGAACGCGAAACAGTTGCGGCGGTTCCTGGGAATGGTAAATTACTACAGGCAGTGTATACCGCAGTTGGCAACGACGCAAGCTCCCTTAAACGAGTTACTAAAGGGCAAAGGCGCTGGCAACAAGGCCATAACATGGACGGAAGGAGCCGACCAAGCCTTCAGGACGACCAAGGAGGCCCTTGCTACAGTCACGCGGCTGACACACCCTAACCCCGAGGCAGAGCTCTCGGTGGTAACCGACGCTTCAGACATAGCCCTGGGGGGAGTGCTACAACAACGAACTGCGGCCGGGCCGTGGCTGCCCGTAGCTTTCTTTTCCCGGAAGCTCAGCGACGTCGAGCGACGCTACGCGGCCTATGATCGGGAGTTGCTAGCGGTATATTCCACTATACGACACTTCAGGCACCACGTGGAAGGCAGGATGTTCACCATATACACCGACCACAAACCGCTAATCTACGCATTCAAGCAGAAGCCCGACAAGGCGACGCCACGGCAGATGCGTCACCTCAGCTACATTGGGGAGTTCACAACCGACCTGCAACACGTCGCGGGGCAGGATAACGCCGTGGCTGACGCCTTGTCACGAATTGAGGCAGTGACCCAGGCCGTAGATTACCGGCAGCTAGCGGCCGATCAAGCCAAGGACGAGGAGCTAGCTACGTACCTCACTAGGAACGATTCGGGCATTAGACTTGAGCGTGTAGAGATCCCAGGCTCCGGAGCAGCTGTGTATTGCGATACGTCTTCCCGAAGGGCCAGGCCGTTTTTGACGCTCGAACACCGTGAGGCAGCATTCAAACGTCTGCACGGACTCTCGCACCCCGGACCGAAAGCCACCACGAGCGGTTCGTGTGGCCTTCAATTAAAAAGGACTGTCGACGGTGGGCGCAGCAGTGTCTCCCGTGCCAGCGGAACAAGGTTACGCGCCACGTGTCCGCGCCCCGTGGAACCTTCACGCCTCCATCCGCCAGGTTTGAACATATCCACATCGACCTGGTCGGACCACTCCCGGTATCCGAAGGACAACGCTACATGCTCACGTGCGTCGACCGATTCACCAGGTGGCCGGAAGCTATCCCGCTGCCCAACATCGAAGCTGAGACGGTGGCCCGGGCGTTCTACGAGGGCTGGATCTCTCGTTTCGGAGTGCCGCTCCGCGTCACCACCGACCAGGGCCGGCAATTTGAATCCGCCCTTTTTAAGCAATTGGAGGGGTTGTTGGGGTTCAGCAGAATTCATACGGTGGCCTACAATCCCGCGGCCAACGGAATGGTGGAGCGACTGCATCGTCAGCTGAAAGTAGCCCTGAAATGCAGTGCCGAGGGGCAATGGACCAGAGCTCTACCAACCGTGTTGTTAGGCATCCGAAACGCCTGGAAGGAGGACCTGGGGGCCACAGCAGCGGAATTAACATACGGAGAGGCCCTGCGTTTACCAGGAGAGCTATTGGCGAGCGGCCCGCCACCGGCGACGGATCAAGGGGCCTTTTTGGAGCAGCTACGCAGGCACTTCCTGACAGTACGGCCCATTTCCAGTGCAGAACGCAGGCAAGAGAATGTTTTCGTCTTCAAGGATTTGGGGACCGTGGATCGCGTATTCGTCCGCCGAGAAGGGCCACGGAACCCGTTGCAAAGTCCATACGACGGGCCATTTCCAGTACTTCAAAGAGGAGAACATCACTTCACGATACTACGGTCCGAGCGGGAAGTGGTAGTGTCGATTAACCGCTTGAAACCGGCATACCAGGCTAACGACCCGGACGGCGCACCGGGACAACGAGCAGGAAAGGAAGAAGAGACACCGGGCGACCAGCAAACCACGTCACCGGCACTCGATCTACAGGATGACACCAGGGTCACTCGCAGTGGCCGGACGGTTCGCCAACCTGTACGTTTTGTGCCGTGATCTCCTAACGACATCACTAGGAGGGGGGTCCTGTAGCGAACCGCCCTAGCTAGCACAACCACAACGCTCCTGACTGACGCTGGCGTGACGTCAGAAGGTCCGACAGTGAGCGACAGACCGGCCAATCAGGGGCCAGCTCGGCCGGCCAATAAGGGCGCGCTCACCCTTTCCTCGCGCCCTAGCGGGTGGCCCGCAGGTATAAAAGCCCCGCGTTACCGCCCAACAAGTCAGTGTGGTGTCGCACTAACTCGCTCAGACTCGGTTGTTAGCATTAGACGGACAACCAGTTCGGGGCCTGTGAAAGCACCTACTCCAGCGACGGTTAGTGAGAGTGGACGACCGTAAGGCCGTTAACTGCACGGACGACCGCTACCCGGACGCACGATCCAACGCCATTCGGTGACCCAGAAGGACGACAAGAGCTGCAACAGAGGACGGATGGAGAGAAGCGTCACTACGTTCCAACCACGACGGAGCAACACCAGACAGCGCGACCGAAGGCGGGCCCAACGCCAGGCGCTACGCTTCGCGGGACAGGAAAGCCAGCTCCCACGCGCCATCTCGCCGTTGCCGCCATCTCCACCGCGAGCGACTCGCGCCCATTCTGCACCACGGCGCAAGGACCACAAACGACGTCGATCCACGTCACCGCGGAAGCCGCTGCCGAAGAGGTTCCACCCGTCGACAGCACCGCCAGAGCGCCCCTACCAGGTGATACCGCTGTCCCCCGTCCCACGCCGTCTCTACACCGTGGACAGGAGCCGCATCCACCCTCGCGATCCGCGACTCGCGAGCATCCGCCAAGCCCACCAGGAACACGCCCGTTCCCTTGAGCTACGCCCGGACCAGAGTGTGTGCCTAGTGCAGTGAGGACCAAACTTTTGATACAAACACTACAACGTGCGCCCCATTAGACAATCATTCCATACTTATGTTCTGTGCTTTTTATGTTCTTTTCGTGTAAATAAATAGACTACATCACAACTGACGTTTTCTGTGTAAACCCCCTATCCTATCGATCATTAAGTAAAAATAGTTGACACACCAAGCACCGGTGTGCCGACACTTCCATGGCAATACTTATTTCCCATACTAGTGCAGGAATTACTTATTTCTCGCATTTATTTTGGATTTGAAAACAAACTTCACGCGCGATTATAGAAAAAATAATTTATTTATAAGTGCGATACTAAATTCAAACATATACGTATTAGCTACTTTTTTTAATAAGTTTTATTTTTATATTGATTTTAATTTTTACTTTCTCCCAATTTTGCCGCCAGCTCTGGACAGTTGTCCTGCTTGTGCGCTCCTCGATCGGGCCCTGAGTAGCAGGATGTAAAAATATGAGTAAAAAATAAAAAGTATGAGTGACATATTTATTTATTTCTTTATTTCTGAGAAATAAACATTATTCATTTTTTTCATGTATGAATATGAATACCCGTGGTAGTTTGATCGTCTTTAAAATTAAAATATCTACTCTCAAAATCTATGTACCTAATCTACTAAAAAATATGAATAGCAATCGTAATGACATATTTAATCATTGCAATAAAAATTATTTTTAATTTTATACTTTAGTTAGTCATGTTATATCTCGTTCTTTTGATAAGTAAGAAAGCCTCAATTATTTCACTTGCGCTGAAGTTAATCCATTTAAACCAGGTCGAAAAATTTACAGCCATGGGCTATGAATATTTAAATTTGTTGGGTGCACAAAGTGCCTCGTAGGAGAAACCAACCGACTATAATCTTCTCACAAGGAAATGTATTACGTTGTAGTTTAAATGCATACTTGGTGAAAAACTAAACTACATACAGATAAAAACATAGAAAAGACGTATTAACAGTGGTAACAAAGGTCGAGAATTTAAATAATGTAGCCAATAACTAAAATATACTGCTGTGTGAGAGTGGTTCTATGAATCACACAACAAGCAATAAATTATGGTTAATTACCATGAAAACGAGGGACTAAATTTAAAAACAGAATCTAAATATAGGTATTATTATTAAAAAATCTGATGTGGCCAACACAATACCTCCCGTTTAATTTAATTTTTATTCATGTAAATACTTAAAATTAAATTAAATTTAAATACCGGGTTCGATCCCGACCGACGCCAAATATTTCGAATTTTAAATGGCACAAAAATGACCCCTGTGGTGCACTCTCCACGCCAGCAATAAGTGGTCGTGGGGACGTGAGGGGACACCTGGTAAACGCCCGCACGGTACAAATACGTCATCATCTTTACCGAAGAAATCTGTGTACAAAGCAGATTGGCAGACCCAGCAATGGGTAATATGCCGTGATGATATATTCATTGCTGGCGTGGAGAGTGCACCACAGGGGTCAGTTTTGTGCCATTTCAAATTCTAAAATATTTGGCGTCGGTCGGAATCGAACCCTTTTCCAAGATTCGTGTGAAGTGACGCCTGGTAAATGCCTGTACGAAACAAATATGTCATCATTATTACCGACATCTGCGTACAAAGCATATTGGCGCACCCATCAGTGGGTAATATGCCGTGGTGATATATGTTTTTATTATCTTACCCATATTTTTACATATTTACTTATGCTGGGAACTGTATTAAGTTTCTTTCCAAATAAATATTGTTCCATTTACTATTTTCTTTATAAAACGTTAGTATTATTATTTGAAATGATTAGTTCGCTGACAGTGACATATATCTGTCAGTTACAAACATTTGAGATCTGAATTGTGTAACCATGTGTATGAGTTGTATTTAAAACGTAGGCTGCGGGATTAAAATTATAGATAGTTTTATAAATTTATCCATAAAATATATAGAAAAAGTATTAATGCAAACCTGTAGAAAATTTAATAATCTTTAATTTTTATATAACATAAATCTCGAAAAATAACATTTAAAGATATTTTTCGAAGAAAAACTATTTTGAACTTCCAGTAAAGTGCCATTTTCGGTTATCTGATTTACTCCAAAATCTAATGGCATCTTTCCATATAAGAGTAAGGTAGAAATACAAGGTTTTAAGAGTTTCTGAACGATAGTATTTGAGTTAGAGCGTAAAGAGGATCCACACATACATACACACAGACATCATCGTGAAAATGTTAAAAATGGATTCTAAGGACCTTAAAACGTGGTCATTTACCAAAATCTCGATATGCGATTTTTAGCACGATCCCTATATCTCCCTTACCAAGGGCAGCGGGAGGTAAAAAATATATTAACACGTTCATACAGCATTTAAGGGTAATTTTGTATCTTTTTATGCATTCGCAATGTGCAGCAAAATTTAAATCCTTTGCGATTTTATGAAAACTGTAATTGCAGTAATTACAAGGAGTATTAATAGGAAGCTTTTTGAAGCTTATTAAAAGGAGAACACGTTTTAAAGTTCACTTTGTTTGAGATGTTTAGTCTCTCAAAATATAAAACATACCGTCCTATTCGATTAGAAATGATTAGTCCTTAGAACCAAATAAAGTCGTAACCTACCCTTATCATAACTAAACTGTTTTTAGCAGAAGAAGCGTTAAATAATAATAAGAGCATTATGTACAGCTATACTGTACTAAAATATAAAGCGAAAATTCCAATAAATTGATCCAGTACTAGAACTATTAAAATTTTTAAAAATTCAATACTAGAAAAAAATACTTCTGATATGAACCTGCATTAAAAAAAAAATGAAACTATTAGTATTTTACTTTGATTTTAATGGGAAAACGAGAAATGCTACTGAATTTTGGTTTTCATTTTAAAATCAAAGTCCAGTATTAATAGATTTCGATAATTATGTCTAGTTTATGCGATAGAAGGCCTAAAGTCTCTTAGCGATCTGCACATGTATAAGAATTCCCAACCTTCAAACCATTCCTCTAACGCTAACGAAACCATATACTTATGTACATACATACACAGTAAAAAAAATAATGTTTACTGTAAAAAATAACATTACAATTTTTTTAGCGTAGGTCAGACTTCCATACAGTGTCAAATACAAAAAAAGGAATACACAAGAAAAAATCGCAGAAGACATATAAAAATTGCAAAATAAATAAATTTAAAAAAAAATTACTGCATATTTGTAAAACAGGAATACACAAGAAAAAATATCGCAGAAGACATATAAAAAATTACCTATTTACTGCCGTTGATAAATTTAAAATGTCGTCTATGTGCTAATTTACTTTTAATCTACGATAAATAATCACCGTTTATTATCTTCATAGTTTCATTTATTAATCCTACATAATACGTTTGAAAAATGTAGACTGGTGTTTATAAGTCATAAAATGTAGATCACAAATTTTTAATCTCGTCTCTAGCGAATCTCCAGGTCACTATTGTTGTCTCGTGTCGATATTATGACACTAAAATTACAATATTCCCGTCAGAAAAATTCAAAAAATTTAAAATAAGAACTCCCAACTATTATTTAAACTACATTGGTGTGTGATTTATTCGAAAGGCGCTATAAACTATTCCTGCTGCACATAAAACTATCTGTATAACAGGTGCAATTTTATGTTTTTATTACACTCTCCTCAATCTAGTAACCAATGCATCCATGGCCTCTATAACCAACTGTTTTGCTGGTCTGATGTTCAACCTTTAACTATGTAGCTAGCAGATGTTTAGAACGAGGACAGATAATACCATAGCATAGCATAGCACACCAACTCACGGCTTCGGCTTCGACCAATGAAAGTGAAAATGTTAGGCACGATTGTCGTTTGTTATGCGTTAAGATGTTCAGTTGTCTTGGGTCACTGCCAACTAACATGCGAACTAAATTATTTCATTACTGACTAAATAGGAATTTTTATTATAAACTTCTTACTAATATCTTTTTAGTGGCAAATGACCTTAGTTGTCGGCCCGCCTTTATAAATATGTAAAAAAATATCTTTTTAACGTTTAAAATACGTATATCATCACCACCACCGTCTTAGTAACTTTAAATGTCCATGGGATTACATTCAAACGTCCCCAAAGTTACGAATTTTACATACGTACATATTTATCATTATTGAAATTATTATTATCACGAACCCGGATCCACATCAATTGGCCCACCCGCCTAAATTTTATTCATGGGTCGATTCTGTTCACATCTGTAAGTCTTACAGATCTGTAAATCTGTAAAAGAGTGACAAAAACACGTCTATTCTTGTCGATTACATAAAATTAAGAATAGCAGCTTTCGTTGCGATTTTTTTCATGAACTACAAATTTACAGATTTGTAAGATTTACAGATATGAATAGAATAAAACTCATTAGTTTAGATAAAAATAATAACTAAATCAAATTATCATCGACAATTTATGTAATATTATTAGATACGCTGTCTAATTTATAGTGCTACACAGCAATTTTCTAAAATATTTTATTTTTTTAATGTAAAACGAAATAATTAAATAATATGGCGGTGACTTGACAATAACTTCTTTCTGCATCTGCCATGTTCAGCGAAAATAAGTTATTAGTAGATTTAGATTTTGTGTCGCATGTAATTTAAAAATCTCCTGTATACAGAAGATACTAGCAGTATCTGGAACGACCATAGTAATATACTTGTAGGTATATGTAGGTACAGTAAAAATTTTGAAAGATGTCCGAACAAGGTTATCTACGAATTGTATGAATTAAGATTTTAGCTCTGCCCATTTTGCCAGATTCAGTAGTGTCGTTTATTTAGTTTTTATAAGGGTATATAAGATACTACTGTTATTTTATTATAAAAATGTAGGTTACAGTAAAAGATTCAAATTTCAAAACAATTGGTAAGTTTATTAACAAATGTAAAATCAAATATGTGAAAAATAAGATACTGGCACGATGTCAGTGTCAGGGACACTGACAGAAAATAACGTTATTCGTACGGCTATGAATCAAGGTAATATATCTGAATTAATAAATAAACTTACGTTCAGCGAAAGTATTGCCAACAACGACCATCGTTTTAAAGTGGAATGTCCTAACTTACTCAAAACAATATGATTTTTTTAAAGACAAGCGTGTTATATATCCATCCTCATTGCGCACGTTTGTTGTCTTTATAAATGAGAGATAAATGTATGCCTATTTGTTAATTCGGTCATGATACGGATGACATTGATCAAACATTTGTTTATCAGTAGATAATTAATAATATTAATCTATTTAGGCGATATTATTTTTCTAAGGTGTATTACTTTACTAATTATTTATAATTCATTTCACGTAAGAAAATAGCGTTGGTTTAGATAGGATACAAATTCTGCCCTTTGATTGCTCAGAATGCAAACCTAGTTCACAAAAACGAAAAAAATATCACCTGCCAGTTGTCAGTTAACAAATAAAATCTATGGAATTAAATGATGTTTAAACATTTTTCGTTGTAATTTTTAATATTCAGGATTTATACATTTTTACAGATAAAAATATTTATTATTGCCAAAAAAATGTTTTACGAATTTAAATTATTTATTTTATGCACGTAAAAACTGTCGGATCTCAAACGTCATCTGCTATTTTCTTACGTGAAATGAAATATAATTCTAATTGCAATAAGATTTTAAATATTTTTATAATTTAAAAAATGATACATCAAGAAAACGTCATCATATTTCCTCAAACAAAGATGGTACAAATGACATGGCAAAATGTCATAATTTTTAAAAATGAATAACTAGTTTTAAAAAAGTAGAATTCAAGACCTTGTCATATCAAAAATTGGCATTTAGGTTTGCCCCTAGCTTTATAAATTTAAACTACGAGTACAACATGTGTCATAAGTTTTCGGAAAAAAATTGAATTGACGATACTGTGATTTAAGGAAAGTATGTTGAATCTGCTTATTACTACAACAATTATCATAACATAAGCTTTAACATTCATATTTAATATAGAACTATTTTCTTCCATATATATGAAACTAAATTTGTAGATATCTAATATAAATTATACCGAATTGGCTCAAAAAACTCTAGATTGGCTATTCGAATGGAATAGCTCTTTCAAAGTTCTCACCTTTTTTGCTAATTCGAGTCCACTTGTTTTTTACCTCTCGCTAAGAGGGGTATTGGAATCATTTTAGTGAATAAGCACGTTTTAAGGTCCCTAGAATCCGATAATAACATTTTTACGACGTTGTCTGTGTGTATGTTTGTTTGTGTGTGTGTGTGTGTGTGTGTGTGTGTGTGTGGATGTGTGTGACGTACGATTTCTCAAATTCTATAAGATTAAAGACCTGTGTCACTACGGATTCCTCAATCTAATAGTAATGGGAAGAGTTGAATAGATTCTGGTAACAATTAGACAACCGGAAATAGTAGTATTTTAACAAAAATCTTCTAAATATTATTTTTTGAATATTTATGTTATTACAAATATTAAAAAAAAATTCTCTATTCGACACATTTAATTTTTTTATTATACCTTCTATAGATTTAAAGATATAGATATATTTATATGTTGTAGTAAATCTCAGAGCCTGCTCACAGCCCAAACATCTCCAAGGTAACTACTTGAGAAATTAAAATGTCTGTAATTGACAGATAAATGTCACTAATGTCAGTGTCAAAAATTCAGAGATAGTACTGAAGGCTTTTTCTGGGAACGATATTTAATATTTCATATTGTATTATTAATTATATATTTAAAATTATAGGTATATTACATGAACCCTTCAGAAATAACGCCAATCCCGTTAATGAATTGGAAAACCTCGAACATTTAGAAGAAATGGAGAAAACTTGCTCATAGAATGAATTTAAAATTTTAGAAAATACGTAAATATAAAGATTAGGTGTAATTAGATTTTTTTGTGTGTACAAGAAATGTTAAATACAATAGGGAAGAAAAAATAGTCGGAATGCAGTCTAAAGATGTTTAATTTTGATTTAAATGTTCATCTTCAGGGTTAAATCAAGTCAGAAATAAAAATGTTTTAGTAACAAAACGTTAACAAACATGGATGATTTTTTTTTAATGTGAAATACACAACGTTTAAACATAATAATTTTAACTGCACAAAAGTGAAATACAATATTATAAAACAATTTTATGAAACTCGTTACTCCAACGGTAAATACAATACTTATATATATACCACAATGGAAAGGGCGCGAGAGGTATTGTGATGGCCACAACAGATTTTTAAATTAGTGCTTCCAGGATCTTCTGATTCCTTCCAGTTAAAAATGTCGAATACATGCAGAATTACTATTGCAACGATAATAATAAACAATTCTTTTTGCAAATCATTCTTGTCTTTTCATTCTAATTAAAGCAAAAACACTAGCAAAAGTAGTTTCGGCTGACAAAAACGAACATTGTTGAATGTCAATGTAACGACTTTGCTTTACACAGTAATCTAAAATTTTCACGAAAAATCAAATTTATCTCTTTATTTCTGAAACAACCTCTTAGTTTACCTATTTTAGATAGTTTATTTACAATTCTAGTACCAGTTATAAATATTCTTTCTTATGTCATCTGGAAATAAAAATCTGCATTTAATAATAAACGGCAATTTCATGAGTCATAAAATTAATACGATGGCAGTTAAATAAGAAATTTTTCATGGTTTTACTTTATTTGTTTAGTTGCTAATATGAATAATATCTTTCTTCGAATCAGCTTCATATACATATCTTGTTATCCTTCAAATAAAAATAGTTCTTACAATTATTGTAAGAAATTAATCAAATACAGTAAGTCTCTATTCAGAAATACTACAAAGAACTACAAATGTGTTATCATGAGCTATTAACAAATGAATTATTTATAATAGGTTTTTTTGTTTGATGACAAATGATATATGAAATAAAAATCTGTACAGGTGCATATTTTAAATTTTATTTATGATCATATTTTTACTACAGTAATTTATTATATTTATACCTGTACATTTTTTATTCAATGAATTTCGGTCACCTATAATATGTACGCATAATATAAATTTATCTGTCAATATTTTAGATAAATTTATTTAAAATACGACGAAATATAGATATAATGTTCATATATTATAATGGTATGGAAATGCAATGTTCTTTGATACTATGAACGTATGAGAAAATAGAGAACAAATACGAGTATATTATCATAACTGAAATCTGAAAATAAAAACAATAAAGGGTAATAAATTGAGGTGATATATTTACTTATAAAAGTATAAAGAATATTGATTAAGTGATTGAAAAAAGTCTTAGCAAATACAAATAGCCTTTAACTTTTTTATTTTATTATTATTCCAATATTAATATGCGATCTAAAATAAAAAAATTGTATAAGCTTTACAGTTTTATAGGCAGATGTACTTATTGTTAACTTTTATTATTATTTTGACTAAAAAAAAAATCGTCACACATATTGTTTGGATATGTACTTCCAAACTCTAAAAAATAATACTCCCTCCGTCCAAAAATATGGCATACATTTTGATTTTTTTTTCTTCTCCGAAAATGTAATACATTTACAATTTTAATGAATTAGAGTTATTTTATTTATGAAATAGTTACACATATCTAGTTAAACAAAGAAAATAAATAAATAAATATTTCATCACGGCATATTACCCATTGCTGGATATGCCAATCTGCTTCGTACACAGATATCGGTAATGATGGAATATTTATACCGTGTGGGCGCTTACCAGGCGTCACCTTACGGGCACTCATTGCTGGCGTGGAGAGTGCCATTAAAATGCGATGTAATTTTTTGGCGTCGGTCGGGATCGAACCCGGGTCCCCAGATTCGCGACCAGACACTCAGGCACACGGCCACGAGACCCCATGTTAAACAAAGAATAATACAAAAAGTTTTAATTTAAGAAGGACATGGCTATGACTCCACAGCTTCTATGGAACATGATAATGTTGTTTGTAATCGTCCCTCACGACGAAGTTTTGGCTTTTTGCGGAATCTTATACTGCAACAATTTTTGGAGTAAACCATTGCGCTGGTTAAGAGTCAGTTGTCAGTTGTTTTGATTGGGAACTTCTTCCTCTTGCAATTCAACACAATTTTGATCAAAATTCGCTATTTTGTAAGAACAGCGGGTATCACTTTAATTTGTCTAAAATACGCCGTTTTTTTCTGTCCATTACTTTTGGCATATGCCAAAAACTATTTCCGCGCCGTTTGTTTATTAGTTACCTAGCAACCACTTATTTAGAAATAAAAACAAAAATTGGTCAAGATAATATGTGTTACTTTCGTTAATCTCACATTTTAATCTACCACTACCTTTGGTAAAAGGAGGTATAGGAATTGTGCTAAAAATCGCATATCGAGATATTGGTAAATGGGCACGTTTTAAAGCCCCTAGAATCAGATTTTAATATTTTCACGATGACATCTGCGGGTGTGTGTGTGTGTGGATCCTCTTTACGCTCCAACTCAAATACTATCATTCTAAAAAAATTGCAACCGTGTATTCCTGCTCTACATTAATATGGAAAGATCCCATTAGATTTTGGTGTTAATCAAATAACCGGAAATGGCATTTTACTTGATGCTCAAAACAGTTGTTCGAAAAATACATTTAAATTACATTATAAAAATTAAAGATTATTAAATTTTCTACATATTTTAATTAATATTTTTTCTTTATATTTTATAAATCCCGGAGTATGCTTTAAAGCTAAACATATCCCCTTGGTTAAACAGTTCAAATCTCAAATTAATGTAATTGACAGATAAATGTCACTGTCAATAAATTAATCATTTCAAATTAATAATGACAGTATTTTAAGAATAAAAAATTAAAAAATGAATTTATAAAATATTTAATCAATAAATTAATATTCATATGTTTGTAAGTGAAAAGAAATTAACGTCACTATCACAAAATAAAATAACGATAAGATTCTGGAGAAGAAAATATGAATAATACATTATAAATTAGAACAGTACATTATATTATGCAAAGGAATTTAATGCAGTTGCAAGCATTAGTATGTATTAAGGTAAGAAAAATGAAATGGCGGGAGGTATAGTGGTGAAACTCTATAAAATTTTGCTAAATATTTAGCTATGCTCCGTTCGCTGAAACGAGAGAATCTGGAAATAATTCTTGAAGAGAGACAAGTCATTCTATTGGTCAAAAAAGGATAATTTTTGATCCGAACCAGTAGAATGACTTGTTTCTGTTCAAGAATTAGTTCCACATTCTCTCGTTTCAGCAAAAGGAATGTAGCTAGTGATAGCAACTAGATTTATCAACAGTTGTACTATGTAACTCATTTGCTAAATAGCAACATCTCGTATTTTGTTGCATTGTTGCTATCTTAATTCACGTTCACGTTAGCAATCATTGGCAATGATTATCGATTGTACAGAGTACTATTTTTGACAGTTCTATCACTTCGCGACGATAGCAAGCGGTAGCTGTCGTACAGAGTCCCACCACAGTTGTACAAGAAATATGCACCATATTTTTAGACGGAGAGAGAGAGAGTATGATTTTCAATTTTGTATTTCATAGGTGACTAGAAATCGTAAAAATTTAAAACTTGTACTAGATGTACGGTGTGTTCAAAAGAAACCTAACTTGGAGTAGGTTATGATCAGAGAATGGTATGTGTTAATTTGTAAATTTTTAATTAAATGCCATTTTGATACGAGATATTGTCAAAAATGTAATCATAGAAATCAAAGCTTTACTTCTTGAATCTTATTTTAAAAATTGAAGTAAATTAGAAAACAGCGAATGCAATATTCTTTTGCTACCTGTTACAATGAATTACAGGAAAATTACATTTCATGAACAATTTTGATGACGACTTTTGATTTGAATAGTGATCAGATATACGTTTCTATATTCTATAGAAGAGATTTATTTTGAAAAATTATTTGATTCATACATGAAAAAATGAAAATGTATTATGACGATAGGCACTTTTTTATTCCTTTAGTTATTTATTGTATTTATTACATATTGACAACTAGTACACAATTTATAGAATTTATTAAAACATTATCCGCAAATTTAAAAAATAAATAGTGAAAATTGATACTTTTATTATTTTAATTCAGTAATTAACAATACAAAACAATAAACATGCAAATCATTCAGCTTACTACTCGTGTTCTAAATTTTCCGCTTGTTGATAAAAAATTGTCTTTATTCATTTGTACATACATAACTGTTATAATTAAGATAAAAAAAGTTTGTTAAATTTAATAGAACGAACAACTAGAATACAAATTGGATCAAACACAAATAAATCCTTATTTTCATCAATAAAATTTAATTTTGTTGACTAACAAATACCAAGGTCCACATAAATTGATGACCTATGATTTTTTTTTAATTGTTTATATGTAACACTCCTTGCAATATCTTGTCCTACCACTTGTGAGCTTAAGATTTCCAAAGGAATTGCGAGTATTACAAAACAAAAGGATGTGAGATTCAAGATTCAAGTTACTTTATATATTTAATATTTTTTGCATTTTTACTGGCTAAAACAAATAAAAATAAGTTGATAAATGTTCACTTTATGGGATGTGAAAATTATACGAACCCAATATATTCTGGATTCTACACGTCGACTTGAGTCGATTAGTACCTATTTTGAGGTACGGAGACGAAAAATAAAATGTTATCTGTATATAAAACGCAGAAATAAGGTTTTTTTCATTCAAACCTACCCTAATCTACTTGCCAACGTCGAAAAGCAATATTTATACATAACTGCAGCTGTTACACTGAAAGCCAATCACTCTGCTCGCTCCGACGCTTAATATAAAATATAACATCTCTAATTTTAAGGATTTAAGGAGATGGCAAGTATTCCGTGGTTTTAACTAGGATGAAAGACGGGCTGGAATTAAATGTTGGACAAAAACTAGTTTTATTGGAAACAAAACCGATTTTTTACATGTTTTTTATTTTGTATTACCTAACTCTGGTATAACAATACCAAACGACTCTACTCGAGTCCAAAAACATATTGGGTTCATATAATCTTCACATCCCATAAAGTAAAAGTAAATGTCAGTTGATACATCGTTGGAAATTAAAAAAAAAATGACATCTCAAAATCCAATAATAATAATAAAAATTCGAAACAACATGAAAAAGTGCTCCAAAGTAGTACAATCCAAAATTCAGTATTATGTCACACTTGGAATTTATTGTCAAAAGAAATAATCCTAAATTTATTTTCTCTGTTTTGCAATTAGAATGTCACATTCTAGCATGCATATTGATGTTAGATAAAGCTTCATTCTTAAACGATTTTTCGTGATAATTTGTTATTTAAGATTGATATTACTGCAATAAATACAATAAATATGTTGGCAACAGACAGAATAAAAAACACAAATCACTGTCACCAACCTAATAATTCTATCAAAAAATTCCCTTATTGGAAATTGTCAAACATATTTATAAAGAAATAATATAAAAATGCGTCAACAGAGAAAATAGTATAAAACACGGAAGGCAATTCAAGCACTCGTTCGTTCGCCCACTCGCCACTGCGCGCTTGTGAGCGAATTTATAACTTGTGCTAGAATACGTTGTCTTCTGTACCTTATGTTTTAATATACTATTCTTCTTCTATAATTGCCGTCAAATAAGTATACACTGAAGATTTCTACACTGTTGCCAATTCATGACTCATGAGCAATGTTGAAAATGCGAAGTTATAAAGAAGCAGCAACACCGCCGGCCAAGTGACAGGGTGCGGAGAAAGAAAACGTTGAGCATCAGTTCATATTTATTTGACGGCGACTATAATGATAAACGATATATCTGTAACACGAGGGGTGTGTTACAGAGGCTCTAATGGTGATGGTCTTACTGCTTTTCCAACGATGACCATGACTTTATCAACCGAAGGACGAACACACATACACACACACTTACACACTTAACTTTGATGGCCGATGACCACACTTATATTATGGACACAGCCATTGTTAGGATTTTAACTAATTTCTTTATTCCCATAATTTTATTTACACTTACACGAACTTAACTAAGCACATAAAACATAAACTAAACTGTTACATTGGTGTAACCCTGCGTACTAGCGTCTAGTATGAGCTCAACCTAAAACTCGAGACATGTCTTCCGCTTGAGTTTCTAAGACAGACTACCTCAAACAAAACTTTACTTTCGTGAGAAGCTTATCTCTGAGGGGTTGAAGAGGGTATCATATGGCATCCATATCAAAATATCAGCCCTACACGTAGGCTTGCAATAACTTCTAGACTTAATTGTCAACAAATAACTGTCCAATGTCTCTGACAGCTAGACTAAATAGTCAGTTAATAAAAGATGATAACTATTTCTAAACAGAATTTTGACTAACAAAGATAACAAACTTGAAATATTGATCCTGAAACTATAATTTAGAAGAGTGTATAAAAGTTATTTATTTGTTATTGCTCGCCTTGTCACATATCACTAAATTGGTCCTCTAATCGGCCAAAATATAAAAATGCTGGGCGCGTTAATAGGGACACTTATTTTTTAAAAATAATACCAGTGATTGCTAAAAATATACTTAAAATTAAACGGTAAAGTACAATAACATTTAATTTTTACATGATGGTGATGGACAAACTGTTTTCCTATTGGCTATGATGACGTGCTGTATGTACTCTGAGGTTACAGGAGTGGGAGGTTGTTTTTCATGACTATTTTTGGCGCCAATCGTTTTATTTAATTATTTATGAAAATAAAATAAGTTATTATTATTTTATTACTATGAAAAATATTGCATAAACGTTCATTTACAATATTTTTTAAAAAATGTGAAACCGATTAATTACTTGTTTACTGTATAGTAAAGCGATTCTTTTCTACGAATCAGTTTTTGTATGTTAAACATCGATTTTTTGTCTAAAGATACCGCAATACATCATGAGCATTTTCTAAAATTATTTTAATAAAAAACTATTTATATTTTTATTTATTTAAATGAACGAGTTCGTTATTTTTGCATCATTCTTTTCAATCACATACTCGTACCTACCTACTTTATAAAACGAGACCTTTTCTTGGTACATCGGCATACACTCCTTTCAAATAAAATAATTATTATAATTTCTCAGTCATGTAATTCATTTTACATATGAATGTTCTTTAAGATAATGTTTAACGTCTGGTATTACTTACAGGCTAAAATATATCTACAAATGTCTATGAACAGAGTTGAGTTACAAATTTGCGCAAAGTATATAAAAGGAAAAGCATTTTATGGTTTTTAACTGTGAATTTTTTCCATATTCTTTACCACACCTGAAATGACAATCTTATGATACTACATATATTTACTTTTATTGTAAATTCTTCGTGATGTCAGAGCAGGAATTCCAGGTACCAAACTGCTCCTCAAGTCTGAGATAATGTGAAAAGCAACTAACTAGACTGTAGGCGTACCGGTATTCACAAACAGCAAGCAAACAGCTGCTGTACCAACCTAGCATTATGCTAACTCTACAATGTCATATTCGGGAATGAATTGTTCAATTAGTAAGACAAATCACTCACAAAATAAGGAGAAGGATAATCACAGACAAAATTGTCGAATTGAACTCAATCTATCTTCCTAGATAAATATATAAATAAGTTTTTTCCATCTGAATAAATTTGTTACTAAATGATGTAAAAAATTATAGATTGGATACAGATTAAACACAAATATGTATAGAATGAATTTTAAATGTAAGAATTAATACCTTAATTAACCAAAAAAAATCTGATGTGGCCAGCACAATACCTTCCGTCAATCCTGTGTATTATGTACAAATTCCATACATAAATTTTCTTGCCAGAAGATTATAAATTTCCAGTAATATTATTTCATGCAAATGGCACTTGACACTGACATTTTCTTTTTCTTTAGCTTTTCCCATTCGTTAGGGGTCGCTATTTTTTATTTTTTTCTTCCATTCATTTCTATTTTGCGGGTTATCCTCACATAAAAATTTTTCATTCAAAATTTCTTTTTTTGGTATTTTATGATTCCTTTTCTCGGCAACTGAATTCCACATCCCTGATAATAAATAAACCACATGAAATAAGAAAATCATAAACTTTGAATGAAAAATTATGACATTTGTAAGTTATGGACGTAATTAATAGCTGTCATTTTGACACGGGTGCAAATATCTGCTTGCCAAAGTCAGCCCTACACATAATTTTTTTTTGCAAAAGATCCTATATTTCCAGTTAAATTATTTCATAAACAAACTATGCGAATTGCACTTGACACTAACATATTCTTCTTCTGTAGTTTTTCCCATTCGTTAGGGGGTCGCTATTTTTAATTTTTTTCTTCCACTAATTTTTGTTTTGTATGTCGTCCTCATTCAGTTCCTTTTCTCTCCTTTCATATTATATTTGGTCTTCCTATGTTTCTTCCACCTTCTGTTATAAGCTATTCATTCTTTCAATATACTCATCTCTCCTCATGACATGTTCAAACCAATGTAATCGTCTCTTTCTAGAAACGCCCAACACTAGAGTTATTTCCCTTATTCTTTCATCATTTACTTTTTATTGATATTGACATCTGTCAATTTAAATTACCTGAATATATTAGCAGTTTCCATGGTTAAGTTAGCACAGCTGGCTGATATATGAAATTTTATAATTATTACAATCTTTATAATTCTTTACCTCTATATCTGTTGAATATAAAATATAAAATGCAATCAAATCGTATAGAGAATAATATATTCTTTAAGCTATAATAAAATTTAACTGAGTTTTTCAAGAAAAAATGTTAAAATCTTCAAATGAGGATACTTCCGGTTGACCAATTATAACCAAAATCTAAACAAGTCTGCATATGGTTGTAAGGAAGAGGAATACGCAAGAATTGTAATTTTTGGAATTCTGGTATTGGAGATATCGTTGACGAAAAAGCGGTCACACACACACACATACACACACACACACACACACACACACACACACACACACACACACACACACACACACACACACATACAGACATCATCGTAAAAATAGTAAAATCGTATTGTAAAGACCCTAAAAGTGCTTTATTCAATGAAAACTCACCACCGAATTTTTTGACCAAAGACAATACCATTGTTGCGTGAATGATTCATAATTCAGGGTCGGTTAACTTAGCCCCCCGCTTATCAAAATTTCGGAACTTTGTATACTCTATTCAACTAAAATGCACCGTTAATTTAAAGTTTTGCACTCATATTGCAATTTTTTTGCATATGTCGTTGGGAAGGGGCTAACTTAACGTAAGATATATAATATTTTTATAGAAATGTTTAGACCATCCAAATGCACTCTTTTTACGCTATGCTATAATGCACCGTCAACTTATACTTTTGCACTATATATGTTGAAATTTTATAACAATATGCATTTGGGAGCGGCCTACTTAACGCAGCCCCTGCCTATCATTCTTTCATAAAAATTTGTGGACTATCCAAATGCACTCATTTTGCGCTATAATGCACCATTCATTTAAAGTTTTGCACTACTCCTGTTGCAATTATATAGCTCTGGGGTTTAATTACGCGCTAAATTGCATCATAAGTATATTTTTTACACTCCCCGTTTAAACATGTGCATGAAGGGAGGGGCGAATTTAAGAATTATTTTTAACACCTATGCTACTAACTTTTACTATAGGTATATGTTTTGCGCAGAAATTCACAAAAAAAAATTGTAATTGGAACTATATAAGTTACAACAAAATTTCATATCATTAATAATTACTACTATAGTACGGTACACGAAAGATGACTATTCAAGGTCATTTATTAACCGTGTGGTGTAATATTACTTGCAGATAACTGCACTGCATTTCGTATACATAGACGTGCAACATGAAATATTTATGGATACATTTTAACTGAATGAACAATTGTAATTTATTTGAAAATTATTTTTCTTTTTAAATAATGGCTTTCTCAAAGATTTATGCTCTTCACCTATGTTTTTGCAAATCACAAAAACATAGACACGACAACAACCATGGAATAATAATTTGATTAAAATATCAACGTCACTGGGTAAATATTAGCACAGAGGGCAGTGTAGTAGATAATTAGATATCTATAATTCTATGACATACGTCATTATTATTTGTAATGTGTTAGAAAGCAATGTCTTGCACAGACATTCACAAAAAAGTTGTAATTACTAATTGTAATAATTAATACTATTAATATTTTTTTCGGCGAATGGTTTTAAAAATATAGAACTTAATTTGATAGGGAATTTCATTCTGCATTCAATGATAAAATATTGTTTGTGCAACCGGCAATATATATATATATATATATATATATATATATATATATATATATATATATATATATATATATATATATATATATATATATATATATAGAACATATATTTTTTATTCACTCAATTGTTATAGAATTTAATTCTGAATTCAGTGATATAATATTTATATAACCTTACAGAACGATTTTTATGATAAAAATGCATGATTTTATATTAATTTGATTAAATTATGGCTAAGAGTGTCATAAATGGAAAAAATGGGGTACACAAAATATAACTAAATAAAATAAATAAATATATCATTACGGTATAATAGCAGTTAAATTAATATCAACAAAGTATACATTTTGTTTGGTATTTATTATTACTTACTTACCTTTTATTTACATATTTATTTATTTATTATTTATTTTCACATAGCCACCTAGAATATTTGAATAAAAATTATTTCTTTCATATCTCAATTATCTTATTTTTCTCAATTTTTTATATATTATATTATATATTAATAAAAACTAATACATCGTTGAAAAGAGAGAAAAAATGACAGTTTATATTTTAGTAAAATAATTATAGATATAAAAAATAAAAGTAGATAATTGTATCTTGTGAACCGGACTTCATAAAAAATATCTACATCTACAATCAAATAGTGTATTTAAAACAATAAAACTTTTAAATGAGCCATTTTTACCTCCCGCTACCCTTGGTAAGGGAGGTATAGGGATCATGCTAAAAAATCGCATATCGAGATTTTGATGAATGACTACGTTTCAAAGTCCATGAATCCGATTTTAACATTTTCACAATGATGTCTGTGGGTGTTTGTGTGTATGTGTGTGTGGATCTTCTGGTCACTCTAGCTCAAATACTATCAACCGCAGAACTTTGAAACTTTGTATTTAGAATTTAGACCTTACTCCAATATGGGAAGAAGTCATTAGATTTTGGTGTAAATCGGATAACTGGAAATCGCACTTTACTAGAAACTCAAAATAGTTTTTCTTCCAAAAATAGCTTTAAATGTCATTTTTCGCGATTAAGTTATTATTAAAAATAAAGATTATTGAATTTTCTACAGGCATACGTTAATAATTTTTCTATATATTTTATAGATAAATTAATAAAATAATCAATTTTATAAATACCGGAGTCTATGTTTTAAAGATGAACACAATTTCTTAGTTATGCAGTTCACATTTCAAAGGTATGTAACTGACAGATAAATGTCACTGCCAAAAGAATAATCATTTCAAATTAATAATAGTAACATTTTAAAACGAAAATTGTGAATAGAACAATAGTTATATGGAAACAAACTTAATATACATAGTTTCCAGCATTAGTAAATATAGGTATGTATTTCTACTTGCAAGATAACTAGTAAATAATAGTTATCGTTATATCGGCATTTAAAAAAGTGGTGCGTTAATTTTGTCCAGGAGTTATATATATATATATATATATCATCACGGCATATTACCCATTGCTGGGTGTGCTAATCTGCTTTGTACATAGATTTCGGTAATGATGTCATTTGGTGTTGATAGGGATTGAATCCGGTTCCCCAGATTCGCGACCAGACACTCATTCACGCGACCTCAAGACCCCATAGGTATATGTATTGTAACGTTTATTTATTTAGGTGAAGTGTAAAAATCAGAGAAATATTATTAATTAAAATAATACATTTATTAAACGATAAATAATTAGGATAAATTTTAAAAAGATAACAAAAATAACTAACACTATGATTAAATAATTATAAACACTAATTTAAGACTAAGAATATTATTAAATTATTAAACACTAAGATTATTTATTTAAACAATATTTAAATCACTATATTTATTTATATAACTACATTTATTTAAGTTCACAACCCTTCGACTATTTATTTATATCACCCACTGTTCATTGCTCGTTGCTTCCATATAACAGACTATATTTCGCTGGCTTTGGCGACGGGTTTATATAGTGCGATGTCCTCGAATTTTCCGACGCCTCATTTGACATCGAATACAAAAAATCACTCCACCCGACGCGTAAGGGTTTTTCCGCCGTCGGGGATTACGTTATCGCTCGGGAATATTCTACCAGTGGCGGCGCTCGTATACTCTTAAGTCAGGGGCGCACGTTACAGTATTTAAATTAATAAAAACTAAGTGGCGGGAGGTATTGTGTTGGTCACATTAGATTTTTTTTCTATTACTTATAATAAAAAAGTAAGGGGGGGGCGTCTTCCCAGCCTGTACATATATAAATGTAACAATAAATGTTATATTGCAGTTAACATTTAGTATAAAAACATAGAATAATGTGAAATTGAATTTTACATTTGCCTCATTGAAGAACATGAAAATATTACTAGTTTACAGATTTTGATTGCTGGAATACAAGTTTACAATAAATATGGAGTCATACATAATTATTAATCTAAGGTTACTTACAAAATTGACCGGTTTTATTGATTTTGATTTCATCGGCATTGATGTATATTTAGAGAAAATTGTTCAGGCTACATTACTTTTTTTATAAATTTAGACAAAATTTTGGTGCAGCGGGCCGAAAAGTTTTAAATTAAATCCTGATGCAATTAAACAATTAAGTTCTATATTTTTAAAACCATTCGCCGAAAAAAAAAATTATACCATGGTTCACGAAAGATGACTATTCAAGGTCACTTGCTCGAAGAAAGAATACACAGCACTTTATACATTAGTAGCTTAGCAACATTGCATGTTAGAAAATGAAAGATTATTTGACGTATGTCTATATAGTTTATGTTGTGTGACAGAACAGATATACGTAAATGGTGACATTACTTCTAACACATTAACAGAAGAAGTTTCATCGTTTTATGACGATTATTTGCGTTAAAAAATACACTACACGCATATACTTCAGTCGAATTTAAGCCCGGATTGTTGGAACTACACCCGCCGGTTATTTAACGCATTCAGATATGCTCTCGTATGCCCCTCCATCATAAATAGATATGTAAATACAGACGGAATTTACTTGAAACGAAAGTGAAATTTAAATAAATATATTATCACAACTTATTAGCATCTGCTGGTTGTGCCATTTTTTTATTAGCAATTTTCGGTAATGACGATATATTTGTATCGTAGAAGGCATCACCTCGTTTGTAGTACTCCAGGGTATTGTGACGAATGGCTCTTGTGATAATCGAAAATTATAAATGTATGAGGGTTTTGACTTCGGTCAATTTCGAACTTTGACTGTTAAATCCATAACACAAAAAAAAATCTAGAGAGTGTCCGAATTAGAGAGGCGGGAGTGCGGGTTCAAAAATTAGATTCACAAAAGTATAATAATTATATCCCCTACTAAAAAAATACAAAAAAGTAATGTTATAAACGAAAAATACAGCAAATACAATATATATTTATTCTTTATATCAATTAAATATTATTTTCTACGTGTTAGGAGGAATTAACTCTTAAAACCACCCCCTTGGGTGCGCCCTTGGTTAGAACTACACTCTGCCATTTAACTCACTAACCCCCGGTTTTATAAAGGACAGAATAAATTTACTTCCATAGTAAATTTATTTAAATTAATAAATTCGAATCATTTTAATTCATTTTCTGGCATGTATACTGTTAAAAATTCGACTGTCATTTGAAGGAAGTAAATTTATCTATCGTATATAAAAATTGCCATAAGCCACGAAAGTAAAATGTGTATGGCGTACTAATTTTACAAATATAATAGATGATTTTTTCATATTTTACATAGTAAAAACCACTGTTAACAAAAATATACAGTTGTGTTCGAGTAGTTCAGGAACAGGACACACAATGAGTTGCAGATCATAACAAAATTTTCACTGAAACATGCATAAATCTTGCCTTTTGGTTCACAAAATTATTATACTAACCAGTGGCGGAGTAGGTCTAAAAATATTGGTTGTCAAGAGACAAAACTACAAGGAATACTGTAATAAATATTGGAACTCCTATTATATTTTCGAGCTACTAAAAGTCATTATTATTTTTAACATATTCTCTAATGTGTAAGAGGGCCCACTTGCCATCGGGTAAATTGACAGCAAGGTCAGTCCACCACTGATCGTAATTCATATATATAATCATAAAATTAAGAATTTGTGATATATTTATTTAATAATTACTTACAAACTTACTAACTACTAGATTTAATACTACTAAAATATTAACGTACATACGTACGAGTATTTCCTCATACGTCCTAATGAATACACATATGTACTCGTATTGTAATATCTAACTAGGTATCTATAGTATCTACCTTCAATTCAAAATCGAAATCGCATATTCGTTCGGCCTTGTAAACACTCACACACACGTTGTGGAGCCACTAAATAAATTACAGTCATATGACACTTTTCTCTACATTATTACAACACATTTTTCTAAATTTCAATAAGTGTTAGACGCTATTTGCATCTTAAAATCATAAAATTTTCATATTTTTTACAGAGACATTAAAATGATTTACATATGTATAATTATATTATCGCGAGATAAATGATAATGTGTACTACGAAATTTATAGAATAATTAAATTTTTAGATGTTTGCTATAGTAGGTATGTTATAATAATTATATTTAATTTTTTGAAATAATTCAACAATTTAAATTTTCAGCAAAGAAAAAACATTGGCACATATTATGAACCCACTTTTATATAGTGATTTTGTTAAAAGTGACGCTGAACCTCAAGCATATAATGTAAAAGCACGCTTCATAATAGCGCGACTATTATAATAGTGCGTTCGTAATACGGGCCATTGTATTACTGTGGCAATTTTTTTGTACTTCTAATAAGAACAAAAAACAAGGTCCCGTATTATGATTATTATATAATGCACTATTATGAAGCGCGCTTTTTACATTACATTTTTATAAGGTTAAACGTGGCTTTTAACAAAAGCGCTCCATAAAAGAGGATTCGCAATATACGGGCCAAGGTGTTCAGTTTAAAAATCCATCATTTATTAAAAAATAATGGTTTTTGTAGAAATTTTACCGACAAAAATAATGAAAGAAAAGTTACCCCTGTACTAAAATATGAAGCAAAAATTCAAATAAATTGTTCCTGTGCAGGTGTCTCATTTTCGATGTTTTTTTTAAGTATCTTGGGTAATTAAAACCGTTTGCACATTTCAGAATCAACTTTTGGGGAAAAGTTGAATAGTCGCCATAGGAATTTTCGATCTTCTTTTGTTTTTGAGATACAGGCACAAACTCGTTTTTTGCTCATTTCGAAAATATATCATATCTTTTTTTATTATGATAGTGAGAGATAAAAATGTTCAGACAAATTTTATACCGTTTTTTTTTTTGTAGAATTAAATGGCGTAATTACATTTTTTGAAAACTTAATAATTCTTATAATATAACAAAAACTTATATTTTTTTAAATGGAACACTATGTTGAAAATAGTCCTATCTTTTTGCTTATTGTATGTGATTTTCAATGTAAATAACAAGCGTACATTGTTGTTTTAAACATGAATAAAACGTAAATTATTAATTTTTGGGGGAAAATAATTAAGAAACAAATAAAAAAGTCTATTACAGATCACCTTTTTTTTATTTCTAATATTATTTTCTTCATTTATTATCATTTCTTCAATTTAAATACCTTAGAAAGCATATTAAACTACATACTTTTTTCGATTTGTGCCAAAGCCAAACGTGGATAAATAGTATATTATGTTACTAGGAGTAGAAAGCCGTCTTTTTGTGTTGAACCCAGCTATTGCGGCCGAGGCGCTAGCCGAGGCCAGGCAAGCTGGGTAAAACACAAAAAGGGCGTTCTGCTCCGAATAACATATACTATTTTTTCTTCAAGTGTTTCAAAGAAAACTGGGGATTTTTTAAAATATTTTTCTAGAATTGTTTTAATTATAGCGTTTGCAATTTCAGCCATAGTTGGCTGTGTACACTATAAAACACAAACGATACAACTGTCAAATAACAATTTTTCAATATGGTCTGTGTTGCTGTGACGACTGCTGCCGCCAGCGGTGAACTAAGAAGCTAACATTTTTATACTAGTACAACAATGAACAACATTGTTGTACTAGTAATAAAATGAATATCTTCTATAGTGTGTGTATAGTAGCATAATATGAATATTATTGTACACTTGAAGGAAAAGATAATTTATCTAGGGTTTTATTTACGTCCGGCTTTTTCACGAAATAATGAAAAAAATATTTAAGATCAATTTCAAATTTTAAATATATATAGAATATATAGAAATAATTGTTGTTAAGTTCAAATAAATATTATTTTTTATTTCTTTTCAAGTGTTTAATAAAATATATGTTTGTTTTTTTGCTATTATTATTTTATCATCCTTTTTTACTAAAAATCATCCTTTTTTGTCTGCTGTGTCCTCCTTTCGTGATCTAAGATCTGGTCACCCTAATTTATCTAACCCGAAGAAAATTAATTAGGAACAATTTTAAGAACATGATTAATAAATATAGACTTGAAATAAATAAATGATAATCTGTAATAATTTTTTTATTTGTTTCTTAATAATTTTCAAGTTTTCACCCCAAAAATTTTTGTAATTTCTTTTATTCATGTTTAAAACAAAAGAATGTTGTATATCATTGCAAAACATAAAATAAGCAAAAATATGAGACTATTTTCAACATAGGTTCCCTTTAAAAAATATAAGTTTGTGTTACATCTCAAGAATTATTAAGTTTTCAGAAAATGTAATTATGCCATTTTATTCTACAAAAAACCAGTATAAAATTTGTCTAAACAAATTATCTCTCACGATAATAATAAAGAAAATATGAGATATTATCAAAATGAGTGAAAAACGTGTTTTTGCCTAATAATTATAATATTTGAATCAGTTTTTAATAGGTATAATTGTTTATTTAGAATAGGTATAATAAACCAAAATAAATTTCATTATAAACTTCCTTGTTTTTGATTGATTATTTACTGATATGTTTGTAGGCATTTATTTGTATTAATTAATATTGATTGCAAATATTATTTGTAAAACTACATTTTTTTATTAAGTAGAAACTATATCATCACGACTTATTTACCCATTTGTGAGTATGCCAATCTGTTAATAAGTAATCGCGTAAATGAATGCGTTAAATTTGATTGTAGTACGCGGGTCGCGTTCGAGTCGAACCAATATTAAATTATTTCCATTTTTCATTTATCACCAAAGTAACGACAAATTTAAATGCCTGCAGATATCACCTGGTAAGTGCCCTTAACAATACAGATATATTGCCATTATCTAAATTGTGAATAAAAGCAAATTGGTGCATAAAAATATTATATATTATACCTACAAGTAAGTATTGAACAACTACACATACTCTTACAAAAACGCATAATTGCATATAACTTAATATTTAAATTTTAATTACTGTTTATATATGTTATTCATAAATAAATACATGGATATGTATGTACAGTAATGTTTTTTAAAGAAGTTCGACCAAGGTCATCTGTATCATGAACGAATTAACAAATTGGCATACAGTGTCTATCTCATATGCAATGACTAGAAGCTTCTGCGATAAGGACGGATATAACACTTATCTTTAAAAAATTCATAATGTTTCGACTAAATTAAGACGTTAGGATAATCGATTATAACACGATGCTCGTTGTTCACAATACTTTCGCTGCAACGTAAGTTCATTTATTAATTCATATATATTACCTTGAGTCATAGACGAACGAATAACGTTATTTTCTGTCAGTGTCACACTGACAGTGCGACAGTATCTTCTTTTTCACATATTTGGTTTTACATTCGCTAATAAACTTACCAATTGATTTAGTTTTGAATTTTGAATGCTTTTACTGTGACATATATTTTTATAATAATAAAGTAACAGTAGTATCTTATGTACCCTCATAAAAACTAAATAAACGACAAAACGACTGTACTGAATTTGACAGAATAGGAATCTCAATTTATACAATTCGTAGATGACCTTGATCAGACTTCTTTAAAAAAATTACTATAGGTAGGTATGTATAAGAAAAACAAAATAAAAATAAAACAATATTTAAATTAGTATGTTTGCTTATTTATATTTTTTTCTTCTGATTATTTTTAATACATTTACTTTTTATTTATAAATTTTAATGCGAAATATATAAATTTATATTGTTGAGTATAGCTGAAATATATATGAAACAAATTTCAAATATATTACACTATGTTAAAGTTTTTGTCATTAATAAAATTTATTTTTAGTTTCATTATTTTTTGTAGCAAATTATGTACAAATTAATAAAATAAATAAATTGATATGTTGCTATTATTCTATTGGTACATTACTTACATTATTCCTCACTTGGTCATATTCACTTCACTGCACCACTCCACCGCACTCACTGTCACTTCACCCGCGCTCTACAACTCCTGCTATTCCTGCTACAACTCCAGACCGCTGCAGGAGACGAACTGACTGACTTAGCACTCTGCTGTTTGTGCTGTAAAGCTGCACCAATACTGTTCAAGTGTTCACTGTTCCAGCCAACTCTCTTGGTGCTGCACTCAACACTGACTGAACAGAGGGACTCAAGACTTTCACTCTCGAGGACGAGGATAAGGATAATGAATGATTGGGGAAGAATTATGATGAGAAATAAATGTACTATCTGGGCTTATTATCCATTTCTGGGTGTGCCAATCTGTGTCTATTTCGGTAATGACGATATATGTATCTGTACCGTGTTGTGTACAGGCGTCACCTCTCGCACTCTTATAGCTACCGTGGAGAGATCACCATAAGGATCAATTAAATATAATTTTCAAGTTTCAAATTTGACATCGATCAGAATCAAACCCGGCCCGGTCCAAATTACAATGAGGTATTGCAAAAAAAAAAATTAACAATTTTTTATTCTGAAATTCTAATTAGTTTCTTTTATAGTATAGTAAATATGATTTTCTGTTCAAATTTCTTTATATATTGAACACAGTAGCAATTTAAAAGTACAG
The DNA here is from genome assembly GCA_951394225.1 of Harpalus rufipes. Taxonomy (NCBI): domain Eukaryota; kingdom Metazoa; phylum Arthropoda; class Insecta; order Coleoptera; family Carabidae; genus Harpalus; species Harpalus rufipes. The sequence goes on along the minus strand of OX596282.1, from coordinate 34,450,457 downwards.
TATGTTTGAATTGGCGCCAAATTACACTGCTTGTGACGTCCATGACAGAACTGGAAAGATAAAAATTAAAAAATATGTAATATTTCTTATTTATTTATAAATATATTTATGCTTACAGCAAAATGATTTTCACAGAATGAAACTTTGATTTTGTAAATGGTTTTATGTTTACTTGAGATAACCATTCCATTTACAAATTATAAAAATCAGTAATATGGGTAGAACTAGTAGCTAGTATATAATTGACAGCTATCATTCGTTTAAAATCTGTCGTTGGCAAATGTAAGCCACTCCCTCATTGGTGAGTAGTTTTCTAATCTCATCAGGTGACAGAAAAGGCAGTAATTTAAATATTGTATTTTCAGAAACAATTTTCTCATGAATAAAGAGTAATATAAAAGAAAATAATAAATACGGGTACAATATTTTTTCTTGTTCTTTCGATTAAAGCAAAGAAAAAAAAACCGTGCAACACTTCATTGATCACCTAACACATATAAGCACGCGATCCCATAATAATAATGTTTACCAAACGCAATATCACGGATCACGGAGACTTATAGCTGTTCCCTAGAGAGCACCACATACCACATGTGATACTATTGTCTGACAAATAATTTATAGTTAATTACAACCAACCAAATTCAAATTTTGCTTTTCAAAACTTAAGAAATGGGGGCTCGTAGCCTCGTTCATGAGTGTCTGGTTACGAATCTGGGGAACTGGGTGCAATCCCGATTGACGCCAAAAAGAAATATTTCAAATTTAAAATGCCACAAAAGTAGTGTAGCGCACTCTCCAGGCCAGTAATGAGTGTCCATGACGTGAAGCCTGGCAAACATCCGCACGGTACGAATACGTCATAATCATTACCGAAATCTGTGTACAAAGCAGATTAGCATACCCAGAAATGGGTAATATGTCGTGATATATTTATTTTATTTATTTAAGTCAGTCATTTAGTGTATTTAGCTCCCGGCTTCACATTTTTTAGATGTAGATTGTAAGGCTTCATGTTACAGTAGTTAAAATTTAATAATTAATGATCGTGGAATTAAATATTAGAAGTATGTGTTAACTAAACAATAATTTCTTGTTTAAATGATTCAAAAAGCATTTACCTGAACAGTTTTTTCTGATATTGTTCAAAAAAACGTGTATTACAAATTTTCGAACCACAATTCGTACCATTTTTCATATCTGAGTTATTTATCTTCAAATTTGTCCATGCCCAATTCTCAATTGTACCAACAAACTTTTAAGTTACCCTTAAAAATACAAAACGAAATTTTGACAGCTATGCATTAGTTCATTTCATTTCGATGCAATATTGTCAATATAAAGAACTCTTAAAATTTAAATTACATTGGTTCAATCGAGCATTAAATCTTTTTTTTTAAATAACTACAATCTAAAATGGGTAAAAAATAAGCCTGATGATATCGCTCATTTGCTGCAACACTGACATAACTCAAAAATTTCCATTTTCGAGTTGGTCCTACAAAATTAAATGTTTCTGCTAGTACTTTTTACTTATAGAACGACATAACTGACTTACTAAAATTCACTAAGAGAAAGAGCAGTTGTGTCATTTAATGTCTTTTCATATTTAGCAGACTCCTTTTGTTTTAACACTGACTTATCTCAGTTTTAAGTTGAATAATGTTTTTCGCTTTATGAAGAGTGTCATTTGTAATTTTACTAAATTATACCAATATAAACATTTACCTATAATATAAATATAAACTTATACCTCAAAACTTTTAAATTAGTTTTTTAGAAAACAACAAATTTTGAGTTATGTCATTGTTGCAGCACATGAGCGAATCATGAAATAAAATTCTAAATATAGTTCTTGTTAAATATTTTTCATTCAGAATAGAATGAAATTTGAAAACAACTGTAAAACTAAATACATAGAAAACGAATAAAAGATTGCGCTTTTAAAAATTGAATTGCACGTGTTAAGCCAAATTTACATAAATAAAATCTCTTGTTCTTTCAACGAGAAATTCATTATGTGTACTTATTGCTATTTGAAAGAAAAACTATGGGGTCATGTTCGCACCTCTTGTAATAGCACTACCTACTCCGAAAAAAGAGTAATGTTAACAACGAAATAAAAATAAATTAAATTATAAATACCATTTATTTCAAGTATCATAAATTTTATTAAAAAAAAAATCTATTCTTGCCTATTCATAAAATAAAATTTAAAAACACGAAATGGTACTTCAAAAATGTGTGAATATGAACCCTTAATTTATATTATAATTTCAATAATATTATATGTATGTATAATTAATTAATTTCAGGGTGAAGATGTTTTTTTGAACAGATGAACTACAGAAAATATCCTTTATTTGTTCGTGGTAAAGAAGAATTTTACTCTGTTTGTCTTTATGTCATGTGCAGTTGTTTGATCAATTGCGATTTTATGATGAGTGAAAAATCGAATATTGCGTGCTCAACGAAAATTGTATTCTAGAAATTTTATTCATGATATAACTCATAGGATTTATTTTATTTTACAACAAAAAAACATGTAATTTATCTAAAATATAACATTTATTTAATTATCTTTTCTTTCAGAATAAAGAGGAACAAAAAAATACATTTTACTAACAATAATTTAATATTTATATAAATTTTAGTTAGACGTAAAATGTGTAAAGTACTTGTGCCTACCCGTATATAGGTGTTCATTACAAATTGGCCACCATTGCTATCTCGAAAACTATAAGAGACGGTTAAATGGGCAAACAATTTTTACTTCACAAGACAAATGTAAAGAAGAGAAAAATAAATTTTTTCGACCAGTGATTCTCAAAATACGGCTTAGCTTTTTTATTTTAAATCGGAACATATGAGTATATTTTGTATTTGCTCATTCGTTAGAGACTTTAATTCTGAATTCAGTCATATAATATTTATATACCTTTACATAACGATTTTAATGAAAAAAATACGTGTAAAGTTTTGTATTAATTTGAAAAAATTATGGCTATAGTAAGAGTGTCATGAACGGAAAAAAGGAATACATTACATTACATACAATTAGAATGAAAGAAATACATTAATATTTTGTGTGCTTTGACAGATGTGAGAACAAAATATTCATTTCTTTGTGTCAGGGCCCTCTAATTTTATGTAAAGAAAACTAACATGTATTCATTTTTTCTATTCGTGGCACTCTTATTATAGCCATATTTTAATCAAATGAGTATAAAAGTTTATATGCTTTTTTTTCAAAAAAATCGTTATATAAGGGTATAAAAATATTATATCACTGAATTCAGAATTAAATTCTTTATCGAATGAGTAAATACAAAATATATGTTCTTATTTAAAATAAAAAAGTTAGGCGCCGTATTTTGAGAAACACTAGTCAAAATAAATAAATTTTCTTTTCTTTAAATTTGTCTTATGATATAAAAATTGTTTGTCCATTTAACCTTCTTTGTAGCTCTTATAGTTCTCGAGATAGCAATGGTGGCCCATTTAAAATTAACACCATGTATACATACTGTTGTATAAGGTGTTGACGGCGACACCGAGGATTTTAAAATGTAAAATCATATTTTCGCAATTTCCTGCTTCCCTACTTATTTTGATAAAAATGCTTCAAATAAAAGTTGTAGAACTTAAAATTCTGCATCTGAATCAATAAGCATTTTTTTTTTTGCTTTGTAACGGCAAAAATTAAGTATAAAAATGTCGATAGCTATGAAATTGAAACAGTTTAAGTGAACAAATATCTATTAATAAAATAAATTATTTTTCAATTTAACAGAAATTACAAATAATAATAATAATAGATTAACCTAGCTTGGCAGATAAATCGCTAACGTTTGTTAATTTTTAGTTTAATTTCCATGGCTAGCGCTATTTTTGGAGTGATTTTCGACATTTTCATACCTAATTTCTGGCGTTATATTTATGCTCTACAACATTTATTTGAAGCTTTTTTACCTAAAATAATTAGGGAAGCAGGAAATTACGAAAGTATGATTTTACATGTTAAAGTCGTATGTTCCGGTGTCGAGGTTAGCACCCAGTATATGCTCGTATGTTAAGGAACATATAGGTCAGAAAACATTTCATGTTTCATGAGTAAAATATATTAATTATGTACCATGATATAAATCTTAAAGTATGCATAATTAATTTTACTTATAAAATATTGATGTACATAATTTAAATATAAATACTTTTAAAATATTTTGCTGTGCAATTCTATACACCTAACTCGGAGTAGGCTATGAACAAAGAAATATATGTCTTAATTTAAAAGTATTTAAATATCAATTTGACACGAGATATTGTCAAAAATGTTATCTAAATAAATCAAAGCTTTTCTTCTTGAATCTTATTTTAGCAATGGACATAAATTAGAAAACGGCGAATAGCAATATTCTTTTGCTGCCTATTACAATGAATTTCAGGAAAATTACATTTCAAGATCAATTTTGGAAACTTGACTTTTGAATTATAATGATCAGACATACGTTTCGCTATTCATAGCCTACTCTACTATCTGCATATAAAAGTATTACAACTTAATTTTAATACGAAGATTTCGCAAGAATTATTGAGAAAATGACACATGGTTCATATTTTTTAGAATTTTATTTTATACACTCACGATTCATCCTTTCCAGTTCTTATAAGCTCATAAGCAATCTTCTTTTGGAATACTTTCAAAATAATTATGATTGCAGCAGCAATGTCTTCCACTCCTTCAGACAAAAATATTCTACCCCTTAATTTTTTTAAGTCCAAAAAACAACCAAAAGTTGCACATTGCCAAATCAGGTGAATATAGCTGGTGTTTTATTACTTCTTTACCAAAAACTGAAGAAAATTCTCTCTGGTTAATCCCATATTTTCATACATACATTAAAAAAATGATGAACAAGTTTTAACTAATGACCCTTTTCTGAACAAAAAAGTACTCTACGTGTATAATTAATTTATTAAAATATAAACCGCCAATTTATTTCTCTTTTCAACGATACATTAGTTTTTATTAATGGATTTGTAAAACTTCGAGAAAAATAAAATAATTGAGGAATATGGGAAATATTTTTTATTCAAATATTAGAGGTGATTATGTGAAAATTAACAAAATGTAACATTGTTAAACAGTTAAATTAATATCAACAATGTATACATTTGCTTGTTACTTAATTATTATTATACTTATTATTTACTTTGCTATTTTTACCATCCGTCACCTTTAGGTAAGGAAGGTATTGTCTTTAGTCAAAAATTTCGATAGTGAGCTAGTAATGAATAAGCACGTTTTGGGGTCCCTAGAATACGAATTTACTATTTTTACAATGGTGTATGTATGTGTGTGTGCGTCTCTCTGTGTGTGTATGTGTATGTGTATGTATGTGTGTGTGTGTGTGTGTGCGTGTGTGTGTATATGTGTGGTGTGTGTGTGTGTGTGTGTGTGTGTGAGAGAGAGAGAGAGACCATCGTTTCGGATCGCATAACTCCATACTACGACTCCAAAAGTTATAATTTTTCCGTATTCCTCGAGTTTAGATCCATATGCAGACATGATTAGATTTTGGTTATAATTGGTCCACCGGAAGTACCCTCATTTGCAACTTTTAACAGTTTTTCTTGAAAAAAGCAGGTAATATGATTTATTGACATTTAATGTTATTATAACTTAAAGAATATATTATATACTATACAATTGGATTGCATATTCAATAGATATAGAGTTAAAGAATTATAAAGATATTAAATTTCATAAATCAGCCAGCTATGCTAACCATGGAAACTGCTAATATATTCAGATAATTCAAATTGATAGATGTCAGTATCAATGAAAATAAAATGAATGTGGCAGAGATGAGGATATTGAGATAGATGTTAGGGAACACACGGAAAAGTAGGGTAATGAATTAAAGGAAAAGGGAAATGGTTCGAGAAGTTTCTAGATAGATACAAGAGAGACGATTACATTGGTTAGAACATGTCATGAGGAGAAATGAAAAATTTATTGGAAGAAGAATGAATAGCCTAGTAGTAGAAGGTAGAAGAAACAGAGGAAGACCAAAGAAAAGATGGAAGGACTTGAGAGAAAAGGAACTGAATGAGGACGACACACAAAACAGAAATGGGTGGAAGAAAAACAAAAAATAGCGACCCCTAACGAATGGGAAAAGCTAAAGAAGAAGAAGAAGATGTCAGTGTCAAGTGCAAGTTGCATAGTTTGTTTATAAAATAATTTTACTGCATATATAGGATCTTTTGCAAGCAAATTTATGTATGGAATTTGTATATAATACACAGGATTGATAGAAGATAATGTGCTGGCCACATCAGATTTTTTTATTTGTTGTACACGAGATATTGTCAAAAATGTTATCTAAAGAAATCAAAGCTTTTCTTCTTGAATCTTATTTTAAAAATGGAAACAAATTAGAAAACGGCGAATGGCAATATACTGTATTCTTCTTTATTACCTTTTCTCCTTAAAATTACATTTCATATACGTTTCTCTGTTCATAACCTACTCCGAGTTAAGTTTTTTATTGAACATACTGTATAACTTATACCGTGTGAATATTATTATTCATCAAAATTCGAAGTAAGACATTTATTTCGCAATAATAAATCAATTGAATAATTATGAAGTAGGTAATGTCAAAACTGACAATCTTATAATATAATAAATATAACCTATATTGTGTCATTTTTGTTATTCATCAAAAAAGTATAAATAGTTTTTTAGCAATAACAAACGAATTGAATAAATACGATATAAGTATAATGAATGAAATACACCTCTTTTTATTGTCCAAAAGCAATATTTTGCAATAATTGTAGACAATGCTAGAAACACCGTCTTTGCAATAACAAAATGCGCAATATAATAATACCAAGAATTAACAAAAATGACATGAATATTCAAATAATTCAAATATTTGAAAATGATATTTGTTACCGCGGTTACAAAATTACAATACAGTTTCTTTTTCATTTTTTTGCCGTCGGTTCGACGGAGATAGCGTATACCCCTCTGCACACCGACGATAATGAGATAGCGAATAAAAGTCTCATATATGCCATGTGTATACGACAAAGATGCTAGATAAAAGTTTAGGAATTATTGCATCAGAAATTGATGACGTGGGGCTCAACTCGGAGATACAGATGTACATCGTTAAAAAAATGGCAGTTTATATGTTAGTAAAATAATTATAGGTTGCTATTTAAAAAATAAAAGTTGATAGTCGTATCTTGTAAACCTGACTTTATAAAAAATATCTACATCTGCCACCAAATAGTACATAGTATATTTAAAATAATAAAAAAAAATGCATTTTTTTCTATTACTTATAATAAAAAACTTAAAGAGGGGAGGGCGTCTTCCCAGACTCACCCTGTATTAATCAATAAAAATAGATGCATTTTTGTCAGTTTGTTACGGATCTGTAAGACTTATGGCCGGTTTCACCAACATCAAATAAATCTCTTCGCCGAATAAGAGAAAAATATCGCATCAAAACCATAATACAAATGACGGTATTTATTCTAGCTTGTATATTTGATGCGATATTTTTCACTTATTCGACAAATAAGCTATCCGAAGATTTATTTGATGTTGGTGAAACCGGGCATTACAGATTTGTTCAGGATTTGCCTATAACTTAACCTTCACAAATTAAATTCAAATAATAGATAAATAACTGTTTAAAATGACATTGCAAATTTTGTTTTCATCGACCTAGCTAATTTTCTTATTCTCAATAAGCCTAGCGTGACCCTTGTATATTTGATCATTATATAGAATTTTCATATTTAAAGCAGGGACTAAGAACGAAATGAGAACGAAAACGAAATAACGAAATAAACCGAAATTTTTATAAGAACGAAAACGGAAACGAAAACGCAATATATTTTTTTCGTTCATGATTGAAAACGAAATAATTTATATCGGTTACCGGTTTTAACCGTTATTTTATTTAATATTTTATTTTATTTACAGCAAATATTTTACAGGCAAATATTATTGAATTTTCAGATATTTGATTTGCAAACATGCAGATTTTCAAAGTAGCTCTCCCGTAGCTAACCCTGTTACGTGTTAGGTTAAACGGTAACAGTATACTCGTAGTTTCATCTATTGAACACTGACTGCGATAATTTTCATTTGCACATACTGTCGGTATTCGTTTTATTAGTTATGTTAAGTACTTATATAAGAGAACTAACATAAAGGAAGATTTGCTTGAAAACATACTATTAGTTAGGTGAAATAAAATGTAATTAATGTTTTATTCTTTACCGTAAAAAATTCAGGCCATAGCATAAGCTTTTCTTCTTATTTTTATATATGTATTATCTTTCCTTTATATGTATGTTTTATTTTCATGTTTAATAAAAAAAAAACTTATTATATTTCTATATTTTCATCAATTGTTACTCATTAATAGTTATAACCGGTATTTAATTACTGTGAACGAAAACGAAAATATTTAGGTGGGAACATTAAGAACGGAAACGAAATTTTTCGGTTTCGTTCGGATAAGAACTGAACGAAATATTTTTCGTTTTTAGTCCCTGATTTAAAGTATGTAATAAGAAATTATTTTATATATGAAATTATATTTTCCAAATACTCCGTATATTGAATATACAAGCCGCGCCTATTTTATGTAACCGGCAATACATTTAAGTCGTACAGTCAGCACACTTTGGTATGTACAGTTAATGCAAAAAATAAGGCAAGCCTTTGAATCTAGGGATTTTAGTGCAATACCTAAATCAATTTTTAATTTTATTTTGTAAATAATAACGCATTACGTTCCACATATCATCAACTCTGTGTACAAGATCATATTGAACAATTTTACTCATGGATATCGTTCTTTATTTGAAACAAATTGAATGAATCTTAATGGAAAATGTTTGGATTGTAACTGTAGCCTGTAGCTATATTTAGACATATCATGGTGACAGTTGTGCTGTGAAAACAATAAACAAACGATGTTAAAGTAAATTTTAACTTAAAATTAAATTAAAAATGCAACTATCCATCCTAAAAACGAGCCTAATAGATTTTAGTGTTATAGTGACTCTTAATAGATACCAGTTTTAACCTATATTACAGACTGTGGATATATCAGTATTTAATTATGCTGTATAATTATTTCAACAAAAAATTATGGCATTCGTGTATTTCGAATGCTGTTTGTGTTTGTTGTTTATAATACCGACAGTCTGCAGTGACGACTTTTGTCCTAAAAAGTGTATATGCGATGCGGTTGCATCAAAAGTTAAGCTAAAATGTGGTACGAAAGAAGATCCTATCCAGTTTTTAGATGAAATTAATTTTGGAAACATCGCTTCGAATATTGTTGAACTGTATGTATGAACAATTGATTGTTGTAGTTATTATAATATAATTTTGTTTCAGCAATTTACATGGAAATAATTTAACAAACATTACAAAGCTGGAAAAATTATCCAGTTTGAGAAAACTGTAAGTTTTATATACAACTATAATAATACATAGTTTATAACATGTAGTACATTTTTAGTAATCTCAGTAATAATTATATATCACATATAGAAGATGCAATATTTATAAAAACTCCTGACATTAAACAAATTGATTTATCTAATAATTTACTTCCTTCTTTACAACAAACTATATTTGAACCGTTAACATCTTTAAAACAAATGTAAGTACAGTAATCATGAGCTAAAATAAATTTGTTTTACGATAAAGGGTGAGTCTGGGAAGACGGTCCCTTCTCTTAACTTTTTTATTATAAGTAATAGAAAAAAATGGCTCATATAAAAGTTTTATTATTTTAAATATACTATTTTATGGCGGATATAGATATTTTTTATAAAGTCAGGTTTGCAAGATGCGACTGTCAACTTTTATTTTTTAAGTAGCAACCTATAATTATTCTACTAAAATATAAAACGCCAACGTTGTATTAGTTTTTATTAATATATTTGAAAAAATGGTGGCTATGTGAAAATAAACAAAATGTAACAATGCTAATATCAACAAAATATACATTTGTTTATTACTTATTTATTATTACTTATTATTTGTTTATTTATCTATTTGTTTATTATTTATTTTCCATAGCCACTAAAAATATTTGAATATTTTTTTTTTTTCACTACTAGCACGTAATTTTAATAATTATTTATGAAATTAATCCCACCATAACGTCATTTTACTTTTAAATGTGATGGCACAATTGATGCATAGTTGGCCTAGTAAAATTGTTTATTAAAATAAATACTGAAATTTTATCATTTCATTGTGACAGTTTTATAAAATTTCAATATTGAATTAAGCTGTTTAAACAACCATTTAAATGCATAAAATATTAATAAATAAAGTCTCTTGGTTATACTTAAACTTGCTATAAACATTTCCGATTTAAAACTGTCACAGAATTATCAAAAAATGTAAATTTATTCATTATTAACTTATTATCGGTTAATAATGAAAAATTATATACCGGTAACCATGGACGGGTTGAGAAATTCAATTTCACGGCACTTTATTCGGTCAATAAAGTACCTCTGTGTAGCTATATAGTAGTGAAAAAAATTATTTATCATGTATCTCAATTACTTTATTGTTCTCGATTTTTTTCAAATACATTAATAAAAACTAATACATCATTGAAAAGACAACAAATAGCGGTTTATATTTTAGTAAAATAATTATAGGTTGCTATTTAAAAACTAAAAGTTAATAGTTGTATCTTGTAAAACTGACTTTATAAAAAATATCTATATCAACCATCAAATAGTATATTTAAAATAATAAAACTTTTATATAAACCATTTTTTTTCTATTACTTATAATAAAAAAATTAAAGGAGGGGAGAGGCGTCTGTATAAGTAAAAGACGTAATATTATATTTATGCATTTATTTCAGAGATATTTCAAATAATCCCTTGGTCTGTGATTGCGACGTACTATGGACTTCCGAATACCTGAAAAACAAATCAGTCAAACTTTTATCCAAACCAAAATGCACATATCCCAAATCATCAAAAATTCAATTTTTGAAAAAGATGCAGCCTAGTTTTCACAACGAATGCAATCTGCCTACAAATAATGAAGAAACTACTGTTAAAATACACCCGGACGAAGATCAAATTGTCTTCGAAGGAGATTCTTTAAAGTTGAACTGTTTAGCTAGTGGAGTGTCATCCTCTATTATAGAATCTAAAGACAGTGAAGCTAATATCTCTTGGAGTTTAAACCAGAACTACAAATTCTCAGATGTGGGAATAGAAAATAATAATTATGGGGGAATTATTGATAGTTCTTTAAAAATATTAAAACTAAATAAAAATCATACTGGAAACTGGAAATGTTTATTTACATCTCATAATATGAATCAAACAAAAACAGTAACAGTGATTGTCATAACAAATGATACGAAGTATTGCCCAGTCACTGTAACAACAAACAATAAAGGCGTTTACTCATGGCCTAAAACAATCGCCGGTTACAGTGTTGATCTTCCTTGTCATGGCAACGCAGATTTACGGGCATTATACAAATGCACTAAGTTTGGAAACTGGAAGAATTTGAACACATCTTTGTGTCCATTCACATCAGAAACTACGAGAATATTAGAACAGTTTAGTAAAGTTAATTTAACTTTGACTAAAGTAAATGTATACGAAAGTGCTTTGCATTTAAAAAAGAATTACACATCTGATATTAAACTATTGAGAGATACAATGGACGTTGTTTTTATTTCACGTACAGTACAAAACTATTTAGAATTCATTTTAAAAGAAAAAGAATTGGGACGCGTTCTGATTGATATAATTAATAACATGATGTCCCTTCCGAAAATATTTTTGAAAGAGGCTGAACAAATTGATAAATCTTGCACGAAGTTTCTCAACTCTATTGAGTATCTCTCTGATTTTTTAAAAGTCATATCCCGTCCATATTTCGCCCTGCAAGAATTTCAGTTTAAAAGAGAAACATTACCAAGTTTAACATGTTCTTGGTATAGTGATGTCACAACCAGAGACAATCCTAAAATTCATTGTACAACTACGGAAGAATCCTGGCAGATAAATAATGGAGAAAAGACACTAGAAGCTCGGGTTCAAATACCTGATATAAGTTTTCATCAACAAAAGCAAGATAACTACGTACAGTCGAGGTTACTGATGGGACTTTTTACTAATAATAAATTTTTCCCATCACATTTTGGGAATGGAACAGACAGTTATACATCTGTTGTCGGTGCAAAATTAGGTAAGGAGATTATTATATATTATGAGCCCAAAATCATATTAGTTCGGCCGGCATCATATTTTGTCTTAATGACATTTCATATATTACCAAAAAAAAAACAATAAATATTTTGTTCCTACAAAAATTATATTATAAATACAATTTCAACTTAAATTAACAATAAAAAGAAAATAGTTTCGGTAACAATTAGATTTTAAATTAAATTACCTATAACACACGAATCAGAATAGTTCGGCCACTATTTTAATATTCTGTTGCGCCCTCTAATTGAGAATAACGGCTTTAATTCTGTTAGGCATTGTATCAATTAACTCTGCACACTCATCAGGTTCAATGTTATCCCATACTTGTTGCAATTTTACTTTTAATTCATTTACTGTGCGTGCCGGATTCTTACGCAGTTCCTTTTTCATTTTATCTTGAAACCTCCTTAAAGTAGGAATATTATGATTTCAAAGCCAGGTTTTAACAGTTTTTGCTTGCCGTATGACACGGGGCACCGTCCTTTTGACAAAACGTAGCTCCCTTCGACGGACTGGCATAATGGAATCGATGCTATAAAAACATTCTTAAGTATATTTTATATTTATCAGCATAAAGAGTGCTATTTAAAAAATGTAGCTTTCCCACCACCCTTCCAGTCATACAACCCCAAACTATAACGCTTGTAGGAAATTTCATTTTTTTAACCAAACAGTCTGGTATGTCTCGCAAAAAATACGCAACATGCGTTTTCTACAATCTTCCAGGCAAACTTCAAATTTGGCGTCATAACTCCAAATGACAGTATGTTCTTGAGTCCAATTTTTGTGATACCTAGCCCATTTCAACCTATTACGCTGTTGCAATTTTTAAGCAGACTTTTCTTTGGTCTAATGAAACATGCAAAATATTAATAATTCTTTTTTTAACTTTTCTTGTAGTGGTAGATATTGAAATGTTTTCCCGCCATTGTACGGTATTATCTCGAGCATTTGATCGGCGATTTTATTTCACAATTTTCTTTAACGCTTGATGATTATTATTTCCATTTTTTTTAAAACAAATTAATAATACCTTGTACCATCGATCGCAGGCCGACGTGGTGGTCTGGTGGCTATGCTGCTAGACCGGCATCACTAAGGTCGTCGGATCGATTCCCCGTCGTTCCAGACTTTATATGCTATGAATATCACTCGGTAGGAGGGTTTTTCTCTGGGCACTCCAGTTTCCCTCTGTCGTAGGTACACTATACTTCCAACACGGTTAGTTGCCGTAGAGCGCAACTTCACCACTCGGGCAGAGAGCCATATCTGTTCACTAAGTGAAAGCTCGAAGGCGAGAATACAAGACTCAGTCTAATTATCAACCATCATTGCACGGAATAAACAAGACACTGATATACACACATCACCCTGAAGAGGAGATTACTATCTCCTATACCGGGGCACTACACAACATTATTATTATTATCGATCGCGGAATCAAATGTGAAATCGAATTTTTTCGTGCCGAAATGCCGTTCATATGGGCATTAATTATGGATTTTTTTAAATCTTAACTATATGGTTTACCATGAGCCATTTTAGTGTAAAAACTTATCACTTACAATATATATCAAGTACTTTGTTGTATCCATTGTTTTGTCTATACTCGTATACCACCTACTTTTTGCAAAAAATTTAAGTGGCCGAACTATTCTGATTTGTGTGTTCAAGTTAATTTAATTTAGTTTAAAACCTAATTGTTATCGAAACTATTTTCTTTATATTGTTAATTTAAGCTGAAATTGTGTATTTTACGATAATACGAGGGCAATTTATAAAGAAATCTACCTAGCTATGAAAGAAGACACATTGAACTTGAACAATACTTTATTTTTCAACATAACTTCCTTCAACACTAACACACTTTTCCCAACGTTTCTTCAACTGTGCCATTCCGTAAAAAATAGTATATTATGTTATTAGGAGTAGAAAGCGGTCTTTTTGTGTTGAACCCAGCTATTGCACCCGAGGCGTTAGCCGAGGCCAGGCAAGCTGGGTAAAACACAAAAAGGGCGTTCTACTCCGAATGACATATACTATTTTTTCTTCAAGTGTTTCAAAAAAAACTGGAGATTTTTTAAATATTATTCTAGAATTGTTTTAATTATAGCGTTTGCAATTTCAGCCATAGTTGGCTGTGAACACTACAAACATAAACGATACAACTGTCAAGTAACAATTTTTCAATATGGTCTGTATTGCTGTGACGACTGCTGCCGCCAGCGGTGAACTAAAAAGCTAACATTTTTTTACTAGTACAAAAATGAACAACATTGTTGTACTAGTAATAAAATGAATATCTTCTATAGTGTGTGTATAGTAGCATAATATGAATATTATTGTACACTTGAAGAAAAAATATTTTTTTCTTCAAACGTCATAAAAGTAGCATCTTTTGTGACTTGATTCACAAGGTAGAAATAAAATAAATAAATATCCATAGAAACTATACAGAATCAACGAGTAAGAAGTTGTCTCAATAAAAGAAACCTGTAATATCGCCCTAAATGTCACTATAACACGCTTGGTAACCTAAGAATAAAGTTACTAAATACGATTCATAGCTGTCAAATTTAAATATATAACCTGTGAATTGAAATATAAACAGAGTTTACTTTTGAGGAAATAACATTATTAAAGAATAGCAGACTTACAGATTACAATTACAGGGACGGTAATCAGCATAAGAATACTTAGAATTAAAGTGATAAGAAAAGATTATATTGATTTGCAGTGATTCGTGGACATATCTTTCAGCCACACTATTAGATTTCCATCCAATTGAACTTCAGGCGACTTACATTACATTATAATCCTTCAAATTCCGACATAATTGCACACAAGGAGGATATAAAATTGCACAGATTTTATGTAAACGTCAAAACGTGAAAAAATTCATTTCAATGTTTATAACCAAAAGGGAACAAATAAGTATCCATAGCTACAGGGCAATTGAAATCGCAAACGTAATTTACGTAAAATGTAACGTCAGTAGTAGATATTTTTCTTTAAATATTTACGTTTGAAGAAAAAATATAATCTGTCATTCGGAGTAAAAGTGTCTTTGTGTGCCTCGCGTGCATTTATCCGACTCGCTTCGCTCGTCGTTTAAACTACCACGCTCGTCACAAAATCTCACTTCTACTCCTAATAACACAATATACTATTTTGCAAGATCTGCAAAATAACTGTCAACAGCATACATTAACTCCTCGTCTGACTCAAATATTCTTCCCCTAATTTTTTTTTATATTTTTAATTAAAAAGAAGTCACTAGGTGCTAAATCGAGGCTATAAGGTGGATGACATAGTTCTGTAAAACCGCAGTCCCTGATGTCTTCAACTTTACGCGCTTTGTGAACCTTGCAATTGTCATGCAACAATTTCTTTTGTTTGCATGAATTCGGACGCTTTTCTTCCAGAGCATTAATTGTAGACTCTTTTGGCATATACTCTATCAATAATACCTCTTCATTATCCCAAAAAATTGCTGCAATCAACTTTGTATTAAGATTGTGTATTGGCCTTTTTGGGCGGAGGGGAGCCCTTATGAACCCACTGCATGGATTCTTTTTTGATAGGCAGGTCCCAGTGATACACCCATGTTTCATTTGCCGCACAATCTTCGAGAAAAAGTCGCTGTCATCTTCCAAAGCAGGCAAATTTTCTTGCGAAATTTTTTCCTTGTCTGTTTCTGCTCCGGTGTAAGCAGTCTGGGTATCCACCTTGAAGACACCTTCCTCATGCTCAAATCATCATGCAAAATTTTCCAAACACTGGTTTCAGATAAAGACAGTTCCTTGGCAATAACAGAAACCTTCAACCGTCGATCTGTAAGCACCAATTTTTCAACTTTTTGAACATTTTCTGCAGTTCGTGTTTCAAGAGGTCGACCAGATTTTGGATTATCCTGTACCGAATCCCTTCCCCATCGAAATTGTTTACACCAAAATTTTACTTTAAAATAACTTAGTGCATCTTGCCCATATACGGCCACCATTCACTTATGAATAATTTTAGGACCATTGTCTTGTTTTGTTAAGCACTCCGATGCTCCAATTTAGTTTCACTCATTTTTTTAACCCAAAATTCTACGCCAAACTGTAATAAATAATACTACGATTTGAATGCAACTTACTATATGAACTTAAAAATGACGCACAAATCTGACAATAAAAAATTGTTATTGTTCGTCGTTTGTTTCTTAGCTGGGTAGATTTCTTTATAAACTGCCCTCGTATAATTTTTGTAAGAATAAAATATTTATTGAGTTTTTTGTAACAAAATGAAATGTCATTAAGGTGAAATATTGTGCCAGTCGAACTAATATGATTTTGGGCTCGTACAATAATCATGGAAGAGGTGTTCAACTAGACTCAGTTAAAAACTATAAATACCATTTACCTTTAAATCAGAAAGAGTTTGCTTTAGTTTTTAGTAGATTTTACGAGAGATTTTAATATCTATTCTGAGATTTATACGTAATATGAGTATTATTTTTTTAAAATATACTTATGCCTAGTTGTACCGCTAATCCTTAAATTTTAAGCCAGGTTTAAACAAAAAACTGCAAATCGAAATTTTGACGGCAACATTTAATTACTCATTTGACGTTTCGTTTCGATACGATATTGTCAGTTATTTAAGGAACACTTATTTATTAAGTGTTAGTTGTGCAACCAGGCATTAAAAATATTTATTTATATAATTATTCGGAATTTGACAACACTACCGAGAAACTATAAGAGATATGATTTCGGAAAGTAGAACAAATGCAATGCAATTTTTTGACAGCAATTAATTTAATGTCATAAGAACATAGAAACTGATTGGAATTTGTTCATTATATTTAAATTTATTGTAGAAATAAATTTAACTGGACGTTTATGAAACTTCCCCTGTCTTACAAATCTGTAATGAATAAAATCGCAACGAAAGCTGCTACTCTCATGTATAATTTCATATTAATCAACAAAAAATAGATGTGTTTTCATCAGTTTTTTTTTTTTCGCCCGTGAGCGTCAGTACTACTAACCAGTAATCAACCTGCGCTATAGTTCTGAATTTGTACGTGATTTTGTGTTACTAGAAAAGTTCATTTAGTATACGTCCATTCTGGAGCGGATTAATAACGCATACCGAAGTACCACTGTATTTGATAATTTACGTTTTTACGTCCCTGGTCATGATGAAATAATGTATTTAAATAATAGTATATTATGTTATTCGGAGTAGAAAACGGTCTTTTTGTGTTGAACCCAGCTATTGCGGCCGAGGCGTCAGCCGAGGCCAGGCAAGCTGGGTAAAACACAAAAAGGGCGTTTTACTACGAATGACATATACTATTTTTTCTTCAAGTGTTTCAAAGAAAATTTTGAGGATTTTTTCTATGTTTTGTTGGAATTGTTTTAGTTATAGAGTTCGCAATTTCTGCCACAGATGGCTATGTACATTACAAAACACAAACGATGCAACTTTCAAATAACAATTTTCAATATGGTCTGTGTTCCTGTGGCGACTGCTGCCGCCATCGGTGAACTAAGAAGCTTACATTTTTTTACTAGTACAATAATGAACAACATTTTTGTACGTAAAATAATGAATATCTTCTATAGTGTGTGTACAGTAGCATAATATTAATAAATATTATAATACGTTTGAAGAAAAAATAAATCGATTTATAAATATTACAAATACTGCCAAGAAATTTCTTGAAAAGTCCAATGTTAAAGATAAAACTAATTTAAAACACAATAATTTCTATAACAACCGAAAGAGGAAAAAAAGCTTTTTTAAGTAAAAATTAAATATATGTTCCAAAAAAAATAATAAGTTTGTGATTTACCGATAGAAATTTTTGTACGCCGCTAGATGAATAAAAATATATTTAACGTTTTTATTTGATTTTTTTTTTCTAGCTCACCAATAATTGATTCGGAGTTATATAAAATTAAAAATTTCGACAAAAATCAGTTTTTCGTTATTATCTAGTAAAGCTATAAGAATTTTTGGAAAAAGTATATTTAAGATGGCGTCTCAAAATCATATCTCTTATAAGTTCCGAGATCCCAGTAAAAATCCGGAAATCTTTCATTACTATAATCCGTTCGCTGAAACGAAAGAACCTGGAACTAATTCTGAAACAGAAACAAGTCATTGTACTGGTTCGGCTCCAAAATTATCCTCTTTTGACCAATAGAATGACTTGTTGTTGAAGAATTAGTTCCGAATTCTCTCGTTTCAGCGAACAGAATATAATACATATTAACATTACTAACTTGATTAAATTTTATTGAAACATTTTTAATACTCGTATAGCTAAAAGCTTATCAATATTTTTAGTAAATTCAATCATCGATCATCTTTCCAATCCAATAACAATAATTCTACGTCTAACTGATGGCCATGATGAAATCAATCCAATTCCAGTAAGATGGGAATCAAGTATAAATAAAGGACATGGAGGTTGGACAACCGCTGGATGTCAAGTAACTCATGTATTCCAAGATCTCTTGGTTTTTCAATGTGATCAACTTGGCTACTATACTATTCTTCAAAAAATATCCACTCCCGCTAACTTGATCTACTCCGGCGCAAAGTTTAGATTAGCGCATCCGGCAGTGTACATTGGCGGGTTTGTGCTGTTTACAAGTTTATTGACATGTACAGTGACTTATCTTTTGTGTTACTCAAGTATTCAAATGGCAAAGAAAGCTAAACATTCGCTTGTGAATACGTGGATTGCAGTCGCATTATTGTGCTTTATGTTCACGTTTGGAATCCATCAAACAGAAGACTTGAAGTTGTGTCAATCGGTAGGGATTATCATACATTATTTTACTCTTTCGTCGCTTCTTTGGATGTGTGTTACTGTTAGTAATATGTATAAACGCTTGAACAAAACTGAGACATCTGTTTTAACTGATGATGGGTTACAATTGGATCAGCCGATTCAAAAACCTATATTAGGGTTGTATTTAGTTGGATGGGGTGTAGCTTTAATAGTTTGTGGTATTTCTGGTGCGGTGAATATGAAAGACTATGCGTCACATTCTTTCTGTTTTTTGGAATCTGCTCCGACTTTAAGCGCAGTTTTTGTACCGGTTATTATTTTAATCGGTTTTATGATCGTGTTTTTTCTTTTAATACGATGTACTGTACGGACAACAGATGTAGTTACTCAGCTTTCTGAGGGAACACAAGGTACAGAAAACGTTGATTTAGATTTGTTAGAACCTCCTGTAAGTGGTACAGCTAGTGTTAAAAGCGCATCTACAAGATCTAGTATGATAGAAGATACGGAACACGGACCTTTGACACAACTAAAAGCGCATGTAATAACTTTGTTAATATTTATTTTAGCGTGTGTTTGTGCCACTATTTCGACGGGACAGCCTTTCCAAGAGTTCTTTTTATATGAGGAAGATCTCTTTGGTATTCTTTATGCGCTTTTGGCGTCTGCTTTTGGAATGTTTAACTTATTTTTTTATTGTGTTGCAAGACACGATGTACGTACTCAGTGGTCTTTAGCTAGAAAATGGTTTAAGCGTAAACAGTTCTGTTTTCGTACTAGAAGTATATCTGATACAAATCAACCCATACCTCCCTTAAGTACTGGCACTAACCAAATGTCTGTTGAAACTCAAATAACGTCTAGATCTTCTAGTAGAAGTTCTAGCCAACCTAAGTCGCTTTCAAGACATAGTAATAATTTGAAAGCTGCTGCTGATTTAAACACAAGTACGCCAGCAGAAGACGGAAAACAAAATGTAGATCTAGTTGTTTTACATAGACAGCAATATAGAACGAACAATACAATACCAGTTTACGAGTTATCCAGTATGAATTCAGCAGAAATGTTCTACAATCCACATCAAAGTGGTGTAGCGAGAAAATTCTTCAAAAAACAGCGCAAACATATGATGAAGCACAACAATCTTGGTACAAGACGAAGAGATGGTAGTGTAAATTCTGTAAAAACCAACAAATCTAATTCAGATGTTAGTAGTAATATCTTTGGAACAAGTTCTAAAGTGAATAATACAAACATTCATGTTGAACAAATTAAGGAATGTAAGCAAAAGAATCTTAATATACTGTCTGATAATTGTAGTGACAGTGAAATATCTAGACTTGACATCCCTGTCCATCAATTATTAAGTGCGAAGAAAGTCCGGCCTACGAGAAAGCCTAAAATAAACACTCAAATCCAGGAAGAGGAAGAGAAGGACATGCGTACAGTGTCTCAACAGTGCAGTCTAGAATACAGTTCTGAAACTTTATCCGAAAGAGTTTTAGATAAAGATCTAGATCTAGATGCATCTATAGCGTGTAGTGATTTTACAGATTTTAAACAAGAAAAAGAAGAAATAGGAAAAGTTTATGTGAACCCAATTGACGATTTATTATTTTGTGCAAGAAAAAGTCAAGTCTCTAGCCTAAAAAGTTCAGTTTCAACTTCGGATGTTGATGAACTATACGCCCAAATTAATCCAGAAGGAAATTCTTGCCCTAGATCGAGAACGTTAGCCACTTTGTGCGCAGATTTCCAAGATACTGATGTGTCTATTGAACCTGAATCTCTAGATAATATAGGAAATATTCCAGATACTTCTGAAACTGCAGTGTGAGTAGCTATATACCTTTCGGCCTTCGCTTAAGCGCTTTCGATGTATACAAGTTAGATTGTTGTATGATTCTAAACTTTTATCATGTTTTCGACTGTCCGGGAATATTTGAAAGAATGAACGAAATCCTTTTTAACTATAATATATATCTAAATTTTTAATCATATATTAAACAAAAATGCAAGTGACCAAAATTTTGGATACCTTGTGTATTATTTCAGTATTATCAAGCAATTTCTTTCGTTCTTCCAAATATACCGTAATACTCATAATTTAAGACTGTTAAGACCCCGCCATTTTAATGGTAGCTATAATATTTATTTATTACTATACGTATTGTACGATTATTTAATCTTTTTTATTGAGATGTGTAAATATTTATATATTAAGCAAACATAATTACAGCAAATAAATATATTGAACTTTTATCAGTATTTGTTTATCAGTTTTATATGAATCTTGCAAAATGGCAACTGAGATGCGAATAGACGGAGATGAAGTACTAATTAAATGTAAGTAAGTGATAACAATATTTAATATATTCTATAATCAAATTATTTTTTTAGATAACAAAAGACCTATCATACTTTTTTCTGCAGCTGTAATAACTTTGATAATCACTATAGTCAGCATTATTGTTTACTTTATGATAGATAAGAGCAATTCCAAGCTAGTATTATTTTTCTTATTAAGTTTAATCATTTTTATGGCATTGGGAATGATCATTTATACAATTATTTTACGAAAAAGAGCATCAGAAAATATAGAAAATGGTGCCGAAAGAAATTGGATAAGAAGTGATAGTACTTTTGAAACAAGATTAGATTTTCCGAAACCTTCTGCCCCTCCTATATCTTCAAGATCATCGTGGGCTTTACATCCCAGAAAATGGAGCGTTGCTACTGCTCTACCAGCTTACCACCCACCAAATCAATCACAAGTTGTTATTGTTGAATAATGTTTTTAAATAAACGCGGTTTTGAAAAAATGTATTTTTTAATACCTAATGGTTGGTAACATTGAAGTTTAAAACGTCAAAGAAACACGTGTTTGTGATAAATTTTAAAATTGTAACAATCAACATGGTAATTATTAATTTATTGTTGATGATGTAGAAAAATAATCAAATGTTTAATAGGATATGAATGAACTTTTAAAACGACCTGCAGAAGAATTTGGAAATGATGAATCTTTGGAAGAAATGTGGGCTGCTAGGGCCTTTGAACACGCCGAAATTTATTTTAATGTAAGTTATTAACATTTCCAAATCAACTAAATATATTTAACTACAAAAAAATGAATTATTGCGAAATAATAAGTTTTATAAATTGTTCAACATAACCTTTGTACATCAGAATTTAATCCTTTTTTAGCTTGTATGTTCAGTGGATCCGAAACTATTGCAATTAACACCAATAGATGAAACAATCTACACAATATTTAGAAACGAATTTCCAAAACTCGATGTTAAGAATATAAACGAAGAAGATATGAAAAGTTCTACAGGAAAACTTAAATGGCGATTATTTTGTGAACGCTTTAAGGATATTTTAGAAGATTACAACTTTGGGACATTATTAAGAACTGATTGTGAGGGAGAATATAATGAAAATAATTCCATGTTAGTTCCTAGAGTCCAGTTCTTAGCTATAGAACTTGCAAGAAATAAGGAAGGGTACAACGATAAATTAAGAATCAAGTATAAAGGATATAAGAAAGAAGAAAATGTTTAGTAAATTTTAACGTAGATTAAGTTGTATTAGTGGTGAATTGTGAATTTACCTTTTATTAATAATTGTTATAAAACAAATGTATAGTGGGATAATCTTTTAATATACATAATTACAAAACACTTTTTATTTTTTTTATTGTACTTATTAAATACAAAAACGTTACACATTTACGAGTCTGCAACTGCAGAGGTTGATTCGTCTGTGTATTTGCCCTTGTCTTTGCCCAAAGCGGCCAAACGTCCCTTTGCCCTACGATCAATGATCTTCTTTCTGTCCTTATCCATCTTCAATTTCACGATCACGCACTGAAACAACCAATATACAATGAAGCAAGTGCCAATCAGGTACAGTGAATAATGCTTTTCAATACAAAAGTCAGAGCCATACTTTATAACATTATTACAGTAGAAATAGAACACTATCACGAATTATTAAGAAAACCTTAACAACTGATCAAGTATCTACCCTAACTGATTTCTAAGAATGGTTTGTGTTCATCATAGAAAATTTAAAGAAACCAAATAATAAACAAAATTGATAATTTACCTTTGAGGGGTGGATTCCAACATAAACGCTAGCACCGTTAGCCTTTTCACGCTGAATTCTTTCAATGTATACGACGAATTTTTTTCTGTATACTTGAACAATTTTGCCAACTTGTTGTCCTTTGTAATGTCCACGTACAACCTTTAAAACCAATCAAAATTTAATAACCAAGTCTTTCATTTTAATAGTAATAATTTCTCTTACCTGTACTTCATCGTCTTTACGAATGGGCATAGTACGAACATTGTATTTCTGCCTTAATTCTTTGGATAAAGGAGCAGACATTAAACGTCTTCTAATGTGAGAAGGGGCAGTAAAATGCCTTTTCCTATTTTTGCTTCGTGACGCAGTGACTAACTTATTGAATTTCATCTTAACGCTGTTTACGCTCCTGTAAAATGTAACCAGTCAATGTGTTTGAAAGAACATAACCAAGGTGGAAACTAGTTTTCTAATTTTTTAAAAAATATCACTTAATGAGAAAAAAATATTAGTGAACAACTATTAACAATAAATATTTAAATAACTATAACACTACTACACACTTAAAAATTATACATTACAGAGGATGATTGCAAATTTTACAATAATGTTTTACGTACCGACAACAGCTAGCAAAACACTTTAACCGGAAGAGATGGAAAGTTTGTACGCTTGCGTAGATTTTACTGTTTGACACGACTTTGGTTACTAGTGACACCGTTAAAATTTGCGGGGAAATACCGAAACTATGACGGCCGCTGAATATAAACATAATTTTATTTAAAATAAAATTTTCTAGGTTTAAAATGACCTACATTTTTATTACTTTAAAATGTTTATTTTGACTTATCATTACAATTGCAATTAATATGTTTGCGTATTTATGTTACTTGACTGGAATTGTAAGTAAACAAAAGCATTAACTTAAGTAACGAGTAAATTAACTTCTCGTTTGTATGCATATGTTTTCTGAAATAATTTTAGCATTTTTTTGTCATATCCTTTTGGTCAAGGGTAATGCAATAAAACATTTAATTAACTACAAGTCAATCTTTTTATTATTTCCTCTGCAAGTTTTTATACTCTTCATAAATATTAACTTGTACATATTTTATTATACGTAGATATGTGAATACGTACATAATACGAAGAGAATATATAAAAATTTTGATTCATAATTAGGTATTGTTCGCACTGGAATTAATTAAATGTCACTTAAGCAGAGGAATTTGTTTATCACTCAAGTGCGAGTGTCATATTTCTTTTTTGAAAACTAGCTGCAATAAGCAAAGTTTTCAAGGCTTTACATCGTTAAAGTAGTACCTACTCGTAGTTAGTAGTTGCAAGTTTTAGAATTCTAGAAAGTTTATTTTCGTACTTTACTGTTTACAGGTAATATCATTGTTGTTTTACATATTAATAAGATATTTTTGGAAAAAGTTTTTTAAATAAATTAAATTAAACCTATGATTAAACTTAGTTGT
Source organism: Harpalus rufipes (assembly GCA_951394225.1). NCBI lineage: Eukaryota > Metazoa > Arthropoda > Insecta > Coleoptera > Carabidae > Harpalus > Harpalus rufipes. The sequence continues at coordinate 34,425,770 of OX596282.1, read as the reverse complement.
TTCTGAAATATTTTTTAATTACTTTTTTTTTTGTTATTTTGACATTGTTGTGGTTTTACATTCTTTACATAATGTATGTGTGAATTTTTAACAATTAATTTTTTTTTTTTCATTACAATGAATTATTAATGATTCTGCAATATTTATTTGATAAGTAAAAATATTTTGTTACATCCGTCAAAAATGCATTTTTATTCGTATAGTTCATAGTTTCGTAAAGAATGTATTTTTTTACACAATAAAATTGTGAAAAATTGCTCTGTTTTAACTCAAATGGGTGAAAAAGTGAAACGCTATGGCACTTTTCTTCATGTTTTTATTGTAGACGTAAAAAATTAAAATTTTCCTTTTCGTAAAAAAAGTTGTACTTTACTCACTTGTTACATAAGTATTATTGCATATTTTAAATTTATTATTTATTTTCCATTAAATACACGAAAAATATGTCTAATGAAAAAGTATGATGTCAAGCCCATATAAAAGTAATACTCTCGATCATTCGATAATCTCGTGCATTAAACACGTTTTTCTTTAGCTATATTTTCGTGTTCTTCGTGTGATAAAATAAAAAAGAAATTTAAAATGTACATTCTCTGTAAAATTGATGTATACATGGTACGAAAACATCTCAACAAGTAAATAAATTTTAATATTTGAATGAATAAAGTTTGGCCGTTTTTTAAAAACAAAAGACGTTCTTTTCCATATTCACGAAAAAATTAAATCACAAAAAACTATGTAATACGAATATAATTAACGAAGCGCTGGAATGTGTAATTTGCCATAAATCAAAACATTAACTTTATAAATTTAACATTTTTATTCATAAATAATCTACAATGCATAATTACACGTGATAATATGTATAGTTTTGTTCACTAAAGATGACTATTCAAGGTCATTTATTGACCGTATAATATAATATTACTTGCAGATAACTTCACTGCATTTTGTATACATAGACGTACAACATAAAATATTTATGGCTACGTTTGAACTGAAAAAATAAGTGTAATTTATTTCTTTTTAAATAATGCCTTTCTCAAAGATTTATGCTCTTCACCTATGTTTTTGCTAAAAGAAAAACGTGGACTTATGGAATAATAATTTGATTTAATTGTCAACGTCACTGGGTTTAGATATCTGTAACTCTATGACATACGTCATTATTATTTGTAATATGTTAGAAAGTAATGTCACTATTTACGTATATCTGTCAAACAACATAAACTACAAGACATACGTCAAATAATCTTTGTCTTTCTAATATGAAATGTTGCTAAGCTGCTACTGTATAAAGTGCTGTGTATTCTTTCCGCGAACAAGTGACCTTGAATAGTTATCTTTCGTGAACCAAAGTATATGCAGTTCTAGAGCAAGGCAGTACAGTTCCTCCACACGTGTTATACCGCTGTACGCTATCTACGCTGTGTAGAGTACATAGAGTCATCTCACGTGGTCATTCTACAACATTTGCTTATTGACAAGGCCATTATGTATATGTTTACATCATTATGACATTCTGGACTTTGAAATTACTTTGCAAAGGAAAAAACATTTCAAAGAGAATAAATATTGCACATATAGAAATCTTATTCTACTTGTTTATCGTAATGAATGTTTTTTTCTGCAATAAACGTGAGAATTGTTAACCTATAAGTTTGACAAGTGGTGTACCAGATGTCGTGTAAACGTTGTAAAAAGTCGGTTTGCAGTTTTTGATAAAGAATGCGTCACGCAAAATGGCAGTGGCAGTGGAGTTTAGTTTTAATCGGATGCTAGTGAAGTGTAGTTGCGTGTGAGTGCGTTTAGTGTGTCATAATGCTATCGCGTCAATGGCTCACCTATATTGCATGACCAGTGTATGACCCTATCTTTTTTACTGGTCAGATATGATTTACGAACATCGGATGATTTTCAAAGGTAGCACATTTTTTGCGAATATCGCATTAAGCTACTTATTCTGAACATTGAACGAAATAATAAAACATTATTACAACATTAAAATGTCTTTTGGTGAGTTTAAAAACTTACAATTTAGATTTATTGTTAACTCAATAATACTGTTAGGTTACACTGTTTATGTTTTTGACCTCAGGTTCAGGGGCAAAGGTAGATCCATGATTTGACCTAGTGTTTCACTCTAACAGATAAATATCTCCTGCTAACATAAGTGTTCCTTGCAGAAGCATCGTACTTTGCGAATTCTGCGCTGCAAAATGAGTCCGCACAGCTGTAAGCATTGTTTGCGAGGTCGAATGGCAGAAAATAAGAAATCCACAAAGCCCATAATGAATGGGGTGTTCCAAGTCCAAGATTCACAAAAGACCGGAATGATCGCCGATATACGTAAGTCATCATTTTTACTCACTTCTGTGGAAAGTTATTAAAAGCACATTTATTTACCAGCAACTTGATAAGATTAGAAATTTTACATGAATGACATTGTTTGTTTTTGCATTACAATGGAGATAAACATTCACTACAAAATTTTCAAAATGCTGATAATCTGCATTGATATAATAATAAAACAATAAATACAACAATGCATTAAATCACTCCATTTGCCGCTTCTTTTGTTACAAAAGTTACAAAATTGGCAAAAATAAAAACATTTTAATTGTATTATGCGTCATTTATTTTGAAATGATTTTGTTTGAATGTCAAACTCTTTCTTCAAGAACTTTGAATTTTTTTTAAGTTAATCGGGATAGCATTACATTGTTACGGTTAATTGTTATTCCTTCAATAATTAAATGTCACTACTACGTTTTTTTACAATTTTATCTGGACATATCAGAATGACTTATCGAAGACCAGGTATATTTCTGTTTCAATAATATTTACATAGATATAAAAGTCAGATTATAGATTAATAAATGTTATTTATATTAGAGATAAGTTTTATAACAATTATAATTATTATCAATGTAAGATACAAATTATAGTATAATATAAATATTTTAGCGATGCCGTGGTTCGGTATGGACATTGGAGGGACTTTAAGCAAACTAGTTTATTTTGAACCTAAAGATAGTTCAAAAGATGAACTAGAAGCAGAAGTGGAAGCCTTGAGAAATATCAGGAGATATCTTACTAGAAATGCTGCTTATGGAAAGACTGGACATCGAGATTTACATTTACAGGTGAGAATTATTAAATGCTAAAATTTTAGATATGTACATAATTAATTATATCATCTACCAATATGTATTTAAATATAAACTAGTACTAGTTATATTTATAAATACGGTAAGAAGGGTAAAGAAAAATTACTTAATTTTTTTTCATACTAAACGTAGTGAGATTACTATTAATTTACAGCAGACCGAAAAGCAATTAAATTGTGAATTTAAATGCATGAAATGTGGGTAAAATTATTATTGGCATTAAATTTTTGACTAGTACAGATATAACAATATTAGAAACTTAAAGGGTATAGGTAATTACGACGAAATAATATATTTGTTTCTCAAATAAAATACCTGAATATAAATAATTTTTCCGTTAACATAATATGTGAATATGTATAAGATATATAATTTTATACTACAAGACTGAATGCTATATATTTATATAAATATGAGTATAGTATTATAATGTATAATATATTTATTAATTTGATAATTCCTCGACTGCATAGGTGAATAAAATGGAAAATCGGAGAAAAAAACAGTCTTGAAAATTTTGTGATCTTTTTATTACAAAATCCGACGTTTCGGCAGCCAATCTGCCTTCCTTAGGGAAAATTTAATGTTATTGTGTTATTTCATTTTTCAACACAATAACATTACATTTTCCCTGAGAAAGGCAGATTGGTTGATGAAACGTCGGATTTTCTAATAAAAAAGTTCACAAAATTTTGAAGATTGTTTTTTTTTTCCTCCGATTTTCCATTTTACAATATATTTATATTCATTATATAAAATTCCCGGGTGAAATATTATTTAATTCTTTGTGTAAATACATTTGAGAAATTGCGTGATATTATTACAAAACTGACATAATCATCTACCCCTACCGAGATCTGTGTACAAATAATTCTCTTACATTTATAATTTGTTCATTTATATCTTTTCTAGATGGATAATGTTCTTATTCGAGGCCGAAGAGGAACCCTCCACTTTATTCGGTTCCCTACGAGTGAAATGGGGAACTTCTTAGCTCTGGCCAAATCGAAAGGCATGGCTACACTCGTCACCACGGTCTGTGCAACCGGAGGCGGTGCGTACAAATTCGAGGACAATTTCCGAACTGTAAGTATTACAGATAAATTTTATGATGTAATATTAAATAAGTTTATCATTTATTGCGTTTTTAAATTATTGTAGTAAGTTTAATAGCTATCATATTGATGATAAAGGGAATTTAGATTTATTTTAAAAACTTCTGATAGTAAAAATGGGTTAAATAATTACGCTATCTACTATTATTATGTCATTATAATACAATGCTACGAATTTTGAATAATATATCAGTAAATGTACATAGTGGGCAAATGTAGAAATTCGTTTAAAATTGTTTTCACTTAAAATTCAACTAAATATAACAACAATAACTTCACTTAACAGACAAATCTCACCCTAACATTTGTGGATTAGGTGAGGTTGTTGTTGTTGTGTTTGGTTGTATTGCAAGAAAAAATAAGTTTTGGGTAAGTTTTTACATTTACCGACTATGTGCACATTATTTCACTATCTACTTTTACTGTAATATTTATACATGTTTTCATCATTTTTTTGAAATACATATAATAAATAGACAATAACAAATTGTGGTTCTGGCGAGTCTAGTACGAATCCGAATGATTTTAAAATTTTATTCGGCACACTTTCTACACCAGCTTTTGCAGTCCGTAAAGTAACTTCTGGTGAATTCCTTTCGTGTTAATTTTTTTAGCGTCTTTTACTTCTTGACTGGAATGGTAACAATGTGTAAATTTGTTTTCTGGCTATCAGTCAATAAAGTTTATTTATTTTTCTGCCTTTTCCAGTTCCGTCTCCTCTTGTACCTTCTTCAGGAGGTGATTAAAAAACACCTTGTTGAATAATAAATGAATACATTAAAATGTCATTATATCGTCAGATAAAAAAGACAATATGATTCTTTTTATACCTTATAAAATTTTATCGTTATAATCAAAATTTGTGTAACGTATTATGACACACTCGACATTGATAATATTACTTTCACAATAATTATAATTGAGAATAAATAAAATGCTATCTTAAAAATATAAATGTTGTACGAGTATAGTCATGCTAGAACATCGATTTGCTATATACCGGGTGTCCACGGAAAGCGGGCCAACCCCTATTAACTTCGTTATTTATAAAGGTATTTAATTGATTATTTTTTGACATTTCTTTAATGAAATGTTTCTTTTTTTGTCACGTGTTTGTGTTTTAACCAATCCTGTCTTTATTATACTGAGAATAAAGCTCTAGAGATTATTCCCGGGAATAATCTCTGTAGCTTTTGTTTTTGTTGACAAATGTCATGTATTTAGTTTCTTCATAAATTTGTATAAATCAAATCCTGATTATTTATAATTATTTGGCATTTGGCCTTGTAAAAATAATTCTGTTCTAGTTGTCAAAACAGACTTACCAACTGTACTGTGTAAATCAATGAAGCTAATTAATAACGACAGTAGATGGCGTTACAATAACATGACAGTTGTGTCTTACCGTTTGCAACAAATTTGTAGATCAAAAAATATAATTAAATATAATTCGAGAGTTCGATAAATCAGAAAATAATTCTCCAGTTTCTTTCTCAAACTTGTTGCCATTTGGCAATAGTCACGAAATCCCGAAGTTTTCGAAAGATCTGTCAAATTATTTTCAATTTATTCTCACTCTCTTGTTATATTATTGCTGAAAATTTATATGTACCATTTAATAAGTAATATCAATAATGGCAACCTAATACTCAAAATCATTCGCGTTCATTTGAATAGTTACCATTCGTCTAGTGCTGCCTCTAGCATACAAGTAAAAAATAATATTCATATCTCACCGGAGAGAAATAAGTTTTGATAATTCTTGGTGGCGTTTCTTGTATTTCGTACTTAACCAAGGATCGAATGAATGCCACCCGGATACTCGGTACCTGACAAGTACAATTCAATTCTGTAAACATTAGCATCACCAAATATTTGTTGTATGACCTTTTCTTGTTTTCTTGTCTGAGTATCTCTGACCATAGTACAGAACAAATTCGAGTACTTTATATGAAAAACTTTCTTATTATTCACGATACAAAAAATTGATGTAGCCAACTTTTTGACACAAGTCATCAAGACATCACAGAAATTGTTGATTATTATACAATAATTTTACACTGTACAAATCAAAGATATGAATTTCTGTCACCAGATATTGTACTCACTTATTATCTATTTTAAATTTATTTAATAATAATAATACTGTATTGTTGCACAATTAAATTATTTACATTGAAAATTCGAATATTTGCTGACAAGATGTACACACTATTTTTTGTGCAACTGTAAAAAATATGTACAGTAGAACCCCGATTATCCGTGCGCGTTTAATACGGGCGGCGGATTTTCCGTGCGGCATTTTAAGATGCTGTAAATGTACTCATTGAATATTTTGAAGAACAACCTGAAACTGATAGCATTGATCTACAGTTACTTCAGCTTAGAAAAATGAAGGAATTTATAAGGAGTAAAATTTACAAAGCCCAAAAACAGAAAAAAACAATTGATTTTTTCAAATGATTTTATTCACATATGTACATACATAAACGTACATAATTATGTACATATTGCATATTGTACAAATGTAAATTCATACATATGTATAATATTAAAACTTCTTATTTTTTGTTCGTATCACATTTGTTTTGTTCCTCTGATATATGTATTTGTCCAAATAAATTATTTATAAAATGGAAAATGAGGTGTTTGGATTATCCGTGTTTTCAATTATCCGGCAAAGGCTTGGTCCTGGCTAGCCCGGATAATCGAGGTTCTACTGTAATTACAAATTTTGTTGTATTTAAATAGGTTAATTTTATGAAATAGAAAGGCGGCACAAATAAAGAAACTTATTGTTATCATTTTTAGAAACGACAGTCTCATTATCCATCATATCAATTCTCAAGTACCAAAGTAATTTTAATTTACATCCAATTTCACGGCCTGTATTGTGTCTGCGAAATGCTTAGTTCGTGTCCGGTTGCAAAAAAAATATTACGTTTGTTCTTTTTGTTATATTTCGAGAATTATTAAGTTTAAAATAATCTAATTAAACCACGTAATTCTATCATTACCGATATCTGTGTATGAAAGCAGATTGGCACACCCAGCAATGGGTAATATGCCGTGATGAAATATTTATTTATTTATTATTTTTATTTTAAATGCTAATTTGCTTAATTTATTTTTCAAAATTTAATGAATAAATGAATTTTATATGTTTGTATGCACGTCTAAAGTAAGCAATGAGATTCAAAACGAACTTTTAAAAAGAGTGTTGAGTAAATTAAAAATATTAATGAAAGGGAAGGAAATTAACTTACTATTACACGGAAAGCGGGCCAACCCCTATTAACTTCGTTATTTATAAAGGTATTTAATTGATTATTTTTTGACATTTCTTTAAACCAATGAAATGTTTCTTTTTTTGTCACATGTTTATGTTTTAACCAATCCTGTCATTATTTTACTGAGAATAAAGCTCTAGAGATTATTCCCGGGAATAATCTCTGTAGCTTTTGTTTTTGTTGACAAATGTCAGATATTTTTCAAAATAATTGTGTTCTAGTTGTCAAAACAGACTTACCAACTGTACTGTGTAAATGAATGAAGCTAATTAATAACGACAGTAGATGGTGTCACAATAACATGACAGTTGTGTCTTAATGTTTGAAACAAATTTATAGATCAAAAAATATTGGCCGCTAGTATGAACAAGTGATTAAGGGTGATTAGCGAGCATTTGATTAGCATTGTTTTATCTCTTTCAATCCGTTCTGGATTATTTTAGAGAAAAATACTTCAAATAAAAAATGCGTACAATTAATTTTTCTATAACTCTTATTTGAAGTATTTTTCTCTAAAATAATCTAGAAACGATTGACAGAGATAAAACAATGCTAGTCAAATGCTCGCTAATCACCCTTAATCACTGTTCATACTAGCGGCCAATCTAATTAAATATAATTCGAGAGTTCGATAAATTAGATAATAATTCTCCAGTTTCTTTCTCAAACTTGTTGCCATCTGTCAAATTATTTTCAATTTATTCTCACTCTCGTTATATTATTACTGATTATTTCATTTATCTTATTGTCACAACCATTGCGTTTATCGAATAAATTATTTAATAAAATGTAACATTGCAATTATTTTATTCCAATAAACTTTAGTGTAAGTATTAAATGAAATAATTAAATGTGATCCAAAGTAACATAACATTCAAAGAAAAAACATTAATAAAAATAGATTGCTACGATGTTAATGTATTTATGATATATATAGTGCGAAAGAGCGTAAAAGTATAATTTTTAGACGCGGGTCAACAAAATTTGATGTTAAAACTTGTACATTTATGAGTAAATATTAATTAACTTATGACCGACAGCAAATATTTCGAATTTTAAATATTTAACTCTTGTGGTGCACTCTCCACGCCAGCAATGAGTGCCCGTGTACCTGCATATTTACTTGCTGGAAACTGTAATAAGTTCCTTTCCATATAACTCTTGTTCTGTTTACAATTTTCTTTTTAAAACGTTGCTATTATTAATTTGAAATGACTATTTTTTTGATAGTGACATTTATCTGTCAGTTACATACATTTTAACCGAACTGTAACCATGGAGTTATGTTTAAAGCAAAGGCCCCGGAATATAATTTATTATTTTATAAATTTATCCATAAAATATATAGAAAAACTATTAACGCAAACCTATAGAAAATTCAATAATCTCCAATTTTTATAACATAAACGCGAAAAAATGACATTTAAAGGTATTTTTGGAAGAAAAACTATTTTGGGCTTTAAGTAAAGTGCGATTTCCTGTTATCCGATTTATACCAAAATCTAATAGCTTCTTCCATAGGTATTAGAATAAGGTTGAAATACAATATTTCAAAATTTTTCGAATGATAGTATTTGAGTTAGAGTGTTCAGAAGATCCACAATTACTCACACACACGCACACACACATCATTGTGAAAATGTTAAAAACGGGATCTATGGACTTTGAAACGTGGTCATTTATCAAAATCTCAATATGCGACTTTTAGCATGATCTTTATACCTCCCTTACCCCATGGGTAGCGGGGAGGTAAAAAATCAAATTAAAACATAACTTGGGTAAGGCTTTATTTAAAAACACTTGAATCGTATAACTTGGACACTGACAGCTTCTGTATTTGATGAAATTATTTATTTATGAAACAATTAAAATGTGAACTATAATTTCTCTTCTAGTCGATAGTATAAGCATCAACTCTTGATCTTAGTTTGCAGTAGTTGACTGACTGTTTTGAACTAGCTTTGAGTAGTATAAGCTTTATTTTTTACTTAACCGAAGTTTAACTGATGGTTAATTTTGAACGATCGATTTTGCTCGTTCAAAGTCAAGTTTATTTCTTAACTGACGTTTGCAAATGTCACGATTCAACTATTCCATTGATTATTAATATTTCATTTTGATAAAGCAGTGATAAATCCAATTTTTATTTCATTTATTTATTTAAAAGGTTACATTTTGATTCATTGTGCTCAGATAGTGATATGCATTTTAGACGTCCCCACCTATTTCGGGATAGAAACAATCTATTTGAAGTTTGTGATGACAGAATTTAAATTAAGATTTTGATTTAATAAGAATACAGTGCGTGCATTTGTAGACATATTAAATCCACAATTAGAACCAGTCACATTTTGAAATAAGTCTTATCAATTCAATGTTACAAAGTTTAATTACTCTAAGGTACCTAGCAACAAGAAGTAGCATATAGCATTGTTTCATCCCAATTACATTAAAAAGCCCCAGACAAATGGAAAAAAGTTAAATAATTGATTAGCAAATTCAATTTTTAATTGTGTTAGTATTTAAAATACTTACATTATTGTCAGCTATATTTTTTTGTCCTTTTCTTAATGTTTTCGTAGCACATTTTTATTTGTGGCATACGAGGGTAAGATGAAAAGTTCTCGGCCTGACCCAGAGATAGCGTTCCAATCAGCAAAAAATTATGTTTCCTGCCTGGGTGCACGTGTCATTAGTTCGTATGACAGATTTCACTTGTTCTCTCAAGTAGTTTGTTTACATGAATTTTTGCAGTGGACGTCTTGAGTGTTTTTCGTTAAAATGGATAAACTTGAATATCGTGCGGTCATAAAATTCTTCGTTTTGGATGGATTAACCCCTAAGGAAATTCATCCGAAGTTGACAAAATTTACGGGGACTCTGCTCCTTCCATGTCAACCGTTAAAAAGTGGGCAGCTGAATTTAAACGTGGTCGCACGTCCCTCGAAGATGACCCACGTGAAGGACGGCCAAAATCCGCCACCACATCGGAAACCATCGAAAAGGTGCATGATATCGTGTTGGACGATAGGCGAGTGAAGGTGAGTGAGATAGCTGAGACTGTGGGGATATCGGAAGAAAGGGTACGAAACATCTTGCACAAAGAATTGGGGATGCGAAAGCTCTGCGCAAGATGGGTGCCACATTTGCTGAATGCCGATCAAAAGCAAATGCGCAAACGACATTCGCAGCAATGTTTGGACCGATTGAAAGGGATCCTGCTATTTGATTACCTTAAAAAAGGCAGAACAATTACAGGCGAATATTACTCCAACCTTCTTAACCAGGTGGATGCCAAAATTCGCGAGAAGAGGCCTGGGTTAAAGAAGAAAAAAATAATCGTTCACCAGGACAACGCACTTGCACACAAGGGTGCGTTGGCGATGGGAAAACTGCGGGATTTGGGATACGATTTGCTCGGCCATCCCACCTATTCTCCTGATTTGGCACCCTCAGACTTCTATCTGTTCCCAAACTTGAAGAAATTTGTTTCTGGAAAGCGCTTCGCGTCCAATGCAGAAGTTGAGAGGGCCGTAAATGAATATTTTCACAGCCTTCCAGACTCTCACTTCCGAGAAGGAATACTGATGTTAGAAAAACGCTGGACCAAGTGTGTTGAAGTCATGGGAGATTATATAGAAAAATAAAATCATTTTTTAACTGCAAATCGCAGTCTTTCATTGTCAGGCCGAGAACTTTTCACCTTACCCTTGTAGTTCGGTAACAGTTATTTCTACAATTCACTTTTTTGTTATTTCGTCCCACGCAGTTAATTTTGTGGAGTTGTTAATTGCTTTGGTTTTTTTTCTATTACTTATTTTTAAATAAACCTCCATTATTTCTAACATTTCTTTTTCAACGTCACTAAAGTTTCTGGATCGTCTTTTATCAGTCATCATCACTCCTTGCATAATACTTTATTTGTGACATTTCATAAATATCTGTGAAGTTAGTTAAATAATAAACTTAATGTCCAACTAGTTTATTATTATGTTAATAATAACTCCGTTCCTATGGAAATTACATAACAAATAACGCCCTAGGGCATTATTTTTCAAAAATAACGCCCTAGGGCAATATAAATTTGATGTAATTAAAGTTCCTAGATTTTCAAATTTCGCGGTTTTTATTGGTGGACGTTCGCGCTATAGTAATCTAGGGACTTTAGATGTTATGAAAAAGACACAAAATAGTTCACTGTTTAAGAAGAATAATCTTTATTTTCAATATAATCATACAGAAAGAATACTTATTTAAAATGAAAAACACAATTGTCAAATTTACCCGACAACACAATGCCTTCGTGTTCTTTTGTACTCAAAGTTTCTGAGGTATTTATGTTAGACATAACCTGAATCGTAGATTCTTTTACTATTGTGTTAGTGGTACTTGCTTTTATTCCAGCTACTAAGCAAGAATTTGTCTGTTTGGAACATTCGCTATTATCTACGTAGCTTCGGGCTACCGATGTACTTTTCCATCCACCTAGTCTCATTAGGCTTTCTGTATTGCCACCAGCATCAGAATGAAGAGTTGCTGATGTGCGTCTCAGGCAGTGCCCTGTGTATAATTTTGCATCTGCCAAACCTAAATATGTTGCTATTGAACATGGGATGTTTCCAAAAGTATTTTTACCGACAGGTATTGTACTCACTTCGTTTTCTGTCATCCATTTTTCAAATCGGCTGTATTCCTTTTCATAAACTTCTCGAGTTTTTTGAGGAACAAGAGTTTCAATCGCTTTTGCAGCTTTCAACAATACCTTTTCGGGTAATTCTTCGGTCATTTTGACAAAGGTGTTATGCAGTGTAGCGTCGTTTTGATAAATAAACAAACTGTATTTATTGAGAAAAAGTACATCGCGTTACTTAGTTACAGTGTTCAAAACAATTATATTGTTGTCGAACAATCTGATAAGCAACAAAAAAATGCAAAATACATTAAAAAATTGTGAAAAAACAATAAATTAGTTGGACATTAAACGTTGAAGGCACCTCTGGAGTTAAAGGAACAATAACGCCCACGGTCGACGAACAACCCTCGGGCCAGAGGCCCTCGGGAAGTTCACTGTCGACCTTAAGCGTTATTGTTCTTATAACACCCTTGGTACCTTAATAACTATACTGACTGAGCCGGTTTAAACTTAGTTCAGTTGAACGAAATGTTTGAAAGTTTTATACTATGTATATCATTTTAACTTAAGTTCAAATAATGAACCTAGTTCTGTTGACTACAAGTCGGGGTAAGATTTGACTGCGCTTTATACTATCGGACATTCAAGTTATACGATTCAATTGTTTCAAATAAAGCTACAGCCAACTTTTGTTGTTTTAATTTGATTTTCTATGTTTTATTTTTATGCTGCGTAATTTCACTTATATATAGCAAATCATTGTATTCAGAATTTAACGTAGAATTCAAAATTGTAAAAATATACAGGCTGTTCTATTTAATATAAGAAAGTTGACGCCACTAAACCGGAAATGAAATGTTTATCATTTATACATAAAAATGATGGTATATATGTTGAGTTTACGCATATAAATTTTCAATTATATATCTTTATAAATAAAGAATCTAAGGTTAGTATCGTGCTACAACATGAACAAAAATTAAGTCTAGAGCAAATGCACTAAAGCCCGATTTTTCACCTCTGGATAAAATGCCAGTTAACTTAACTGTCAGATAAAATGAAAATATCGCATCAATATTACAGCGTAAATTGACAAAATTATACACATGTCAATTATATATGACGCGATATTTTTCTTTTATCTGACAGATAAATTAACTGGGACTTTATCAAGAGATGTAAAAACTGGGCCTAAAGTTTGCATAATTTGCGACAAATATGACAGAAAACATAGCTGTAGCATGTGATGAAAAAAATTTTTTTTTGGTGTAATGTTTATAAACGCATAAGTATTTTATTTCTTCAAATTTTTAGAAATCACTGTATGATATGGTATTGAGATATTTCAATAAGAATTCGAACCTGGTGGGGAAATTTGGAACTAAAACAAAGGAGCAATTTTATTTTATTCGTATACTTTTACATAGGCGCGTACAGTTAATAGTGGAAAATAGGTATGGGGACTTATGATTTTGACGTCATCGGCGGCAGATCGGCAGCGGACCTCCCTCCACGCAATTTAGAAAGGGACAAGAAATTTTTAGAAAGAGCGAGGTGATATACCATGGCCGTGTCGATCAAATGCTTTCCCTCTTCAGCACCTTCCCGTTGATCCCATAATTTGTTATTTAGTCAGCAAAGTTTGGTTAAGTTATTATGTGTAGTGATTGTTATTAATGAAACATTGAGGAATCGAATCTTTCTGATTCTCACGAAGGGAAAACAAATTCGATTTCATCGTTTTAATTTGAAAAAACATGAACTGAATCCATGTAAACACTACAAATTCCACTGTTGAGAGAGACGGAAAAAAATAATGAAATTTCTTTTAGTGTATATCCACGTCACATAATTTGTCTCTGGATGTTAAATTATTAAATTTAGTTTTCTTTGGCGTTTTTTGGAAATATCTGTATTTCAACTTTGGCATAACTGTGGGATTTAACAAATCATATAGAACATTAAAATGTTCTACTGATAAGCCGGTGAAATATATAAATTTTACAGCATCATTGCTTAATAAATTATAATTTAGTTTCCAATTATTGACAAATTTAGTTTCATTTCTCGATGTCTCTACAGCACCAAATAACTTTCTTACATAATAATTGTTAACTGTTTGGGTACTACTTTCCTTATTAATCTTTATTTCTGTTTGTGTGGAGTTGTTCTGCTTATTATAAATTTTTATATGTGTTTTTATTAATATAAACTTGTGTCTCTTTATTAGTAGTTGCTGTACTAGTTTTTCCAAAATAAGTTTGATTGGCTGGTACCACAAGCCTGGTTTTAACTAAAACGATGTTTTAAGAAATGTCAAATTCAAATTTTAATATTTAATTTCACTCTTACGTTTGAAGAGCGATTTTTTAAAAATATTTGTTTGATTATAAACTATATTCTGCTTTAAAATCATATTTTGATGCATTTAATATTATTTATTATTAATAAATAATGAAATTTGACATTTCTTAAAACATCGTTTTAGTTAAAACGAGGCTTGTGGTACCAGCCATTATGTTTGTCCACTTTACAAACATAGGTTTGCGTCATTTTATTGTTATTTTGTACATAAGTAGACTTCCTTTTTTATCGCAGGTTCCTGTAAATACATTACTAATTCATATTCAATTTATATTAATCATATTATTTCAACTTCCGTGTTCAGTCTCAGACATGTTCATGTTTCTTTACAAACAATGGTTGTTGTGATCACGTGGGACCAAATATGGACACGTGATAAACGTCAAACTTAGAGCTAAATCTTGCTCACTACATAACTAATTATTAAATACTTTTTTACACACTAGATGGCGACCAAAATATTTGAATTGTATAAGTCCCCATTAAACTACTACTATCGTATGTTTATTGTAAAACTGGCCCCTACGAGAAAATCTAAACTGTATACATAACCTAAAAACTACTAACTAAAATATTTAAAATGAAAAATAATAATTAATCTACTGCTACAATTAATAAAACAGGAAATAAGGGAATATACTCTACCTAAAATAATAATAAACACTCAGAGAAAAGTCGAAATACAAGAAGAATCAAAGAAAAACTACTGACAGCAATGATACGCGTAGGGAAGGTAAACAAATGTGCTCCATTATCCAAGGTTTGACGTTGATGCACAACGCCATCTCTACGTATTGATATATCCCAATACTCCGATTTTTCTCACGAGCTTCACGTCATTGATTTCTGATATTCATCTCTGCGTTATTTATGGTATCCTTAATTCTTCGATACGTATGTCTAATAGCTTCATCTTTCTCTTACTAACACATTTAGAAAAAGATAGTTAAATGAAATTCGAATTATGATATTGGCACAGTGGCACATAATATAAATGATTAGGCAGAAGACGCACATTATCAACAAAAAACTCTATAAAATGAAATATAACTTGTAGAAATTATTGGGTGTTATTTATTTAAAAGAGAAAGAAGAAAAAATGTACTAGTATTAAGAAACGTCTTTATTCCTTTTGGGGAATATAAAATTATTTGACATAACATGGTCACTTTCAGTAGTGCCAGCGTATGGTACGAAAATAAACTACAATTTTTTCAAATGTTTTTATATACCGTAAAAGGAATAACGATTGACTTAGAAATAATTATTAAAATTATATTGCATTTTATAAGGTTTTTTTTTTCAGGTTGACGTGCATGTTCTGCCTGTTCATTTTTACTAAACATCTTAAAAACATAGACCGCTAGTATGAACAAGTGATTAAGGGTGATTAGCGAGCATTTGACTAGCATTGTTTCCCTGTCAATCGTTTATTTATTATTTTAGAGAAAAATATTTCTAATAAAAGTTATATAAAAAATAATTGTACACATCTTTTATTTGAAGTATTTTTCTCTAAAATAATAAATAAACGATTGACAGGGATAAAACAATGCTAGTCAAATGCTCGCTAATCACCCTTAATCACTTGTTCATACTAGCGGCCATAGTTTTTCTAATTTTTGCTATGTAAATAATGTAAAAACTGACAATGTTGTTACTGTCATCATTATTTGATCTATTGTGGAGCAAGTTCTTCATTGTGTTTAATTCATCTACTATTAAATTACAAATGTATTCCAGAAAAATTAAGGAACAACCAAATACAATTTGAATTTCTTTTGATTTTGACATCTTCATTGACACTAGTGACATTGACAATAAAAAATAAGATCAGCTCAATACAGCAAAAAATAGGTGTACG
Source organism: Harpalus rufipes (assembly GCA_951394225.1). Lineage (NCBI taxonomy): Eukaryota > Metazoa > Arthropoda > Insecta > Coleoptera > Carabidae > Harpalus > Harpalus rufipes. The sequence continues at coordinate 34,409,334 of OX596282.1, read as the reverse complement.
CGATTTTTTTGCAAACCAGTGTACTGTACGTTCTGTAATACAGTCACGTGCATAATAACCGGCAAATCGGCGTGACAGCATCGCAACTGTATTTTAAAATGAATTTTATATTCCTGCTGTTATATTTGTGAGACGATAGGTATACGTAGATAGGAGATTAGCTATTTAAAAGTGCAAATTCTAATAATTGTTCCAGAAAAAGCACATTGATGATAAAATTTTGTAGGATAGAGGCCAAGTAAATGACATTTAAACAAGCCTACGTTGCCAGATCATAGCCCCTCGACCCCTCCCGCTCCGTATTAGTTATAAAATTCTCACTTGCTTAAGGTACAGTGGCGGACAAAAGTATGGAAACTTTTAAATGTTTCTTTTTTTTAAATATATTTATGTTGAATTTGAATCTTATTTTCTAAAGTCAGTATGCTGTAGAATAAATTCACAAGAAATCTTTTGATATTGCTGTACGATTTAATTGAAATAGCATATACTTGTTATTTTTTTTGTGATTTGAAATTAAGATGGGTAAAAATAAATATTTTTTGGACGTCTTATGAGAAAAAGTACTACAGCTTCATAAATATGGTGTGAAAGCAGTGTAATATTTCAAAAACTTTAAGAATCAATAAAAGTGACGTATCAAAGATTTTGATTTTTTTTCTTAATATGGGAGTGTTAAAACTAATATAAAATTCGCTCGTCCAAGAAAAACCAGTACTAGAATTGACAAAACCATTCGACGTCTGTCAGTAAGTGATCCTACTTGTGAACTTTGTTCAAAAATTGGGGAATAATTTGATGTCGATATGAGCGATTGCACTGTGAAACGGCTTTATGATGTAGTATTACTACATAGAGTAGCCGTGAAGAAACCCCTACTATCAAACAAAAACAGGAGGGCCCGAATTACATTTGCTGAGGAACACTCATCGTGGACGAGTGAAAAATGTAATAGTGTCCTTTGGAGCGATGAAAGCAAATTTAAAATATTTGGTTCTGACGAGAGACAATATGTTAGACGTCCAGTGGGTAAGAGGTATGATTATAAATACCAAAAACCGACTGTTAAACATGGAGGAAGTAATGTCATGGTGTTGGGATGTTTTTCTCGCTCTGATACAGGACCAGTTGTAAAATTAATAAAGAAAATGGACCGTTTTTTATATAGGGATGTACTGGAAAAGATTGTTACCACTTTCTGAAGATGAAATGCCTTTGCGTTTTGTTAAAAATGGTTTTTAGAAAAGAAAAATGTTTTAAAATGGCCTTCTCCGGACTTAAATCCTATAAAGCATATTTGGGATCATTTAGATCGAAAAAAGTGAAAAATACCAATGAATTGTAAGTCACTAAAGGATGAATGGCAGAAGATTCCTACAGACATATGCAGGAAATTAGTGGCTTCGATTCCCCAAAGATTGCAAGCTGTGCAGACTGTAAACGATTATGCAACAAAATCCTAATCATTTTTGTTTCTATACTTTTACTCAAGGGTTTTTCTTTAAATACTAGGATTGTTATTAAATATTTATTAAATGTTAAATATACTTTTATAAATCTGTAGTATGTGATATACTATTATTTTTATTATTACATATCCACAGAAATATTAACTAAAATTACATGGTGAAAATAAAAAAAAGTTTCCATACTTTTGTCCGCCATTGTATATTTCTAAACAAAATGGTCAAAGAAAGTTATTTTTAAATTATTAAAAAATAATAATTTAGAACTCGTAATACAACAATAATAATACAAACTTTTAGTTAATATTATGTATATTTTATTAATATTCAATGTTTCGGCAACATACACTGCTGCCTTCTTCAGGAAAAAACAAATAAATAACAACAAAACAATAGCAACAAGTAACCAACGTAACATTACAACATATTTAATATAGGAAGCCATGTTCGACTAAGTTTTAATCTATCACAGTGATTGAGATTATTCTTGGTTTTGAAAATCTCTTATGGATTATTACATATTTGTCATTTATATATCTCTATAAACTAAAATGTTTTTCAATAAAATGGAACACACCATTTTGAAGCTAAAGTGAAAAATAAGGAATTTACTATTGCTTGAAATAGGAAACATGTACAAAAAGTGCTATCTTTGCATTTATCTCAAGTTTGTGATGGTCAATCGATTTTTATCAATAAGAAAATATCTAGGTACATAGATATTTTTGTTCTGTACATACAGTTAAAATTTCATAAGATTCCGACGAAACGTAATTTGCACGAATACTACCTTAATAGGGATGGCCCAATTTCAGTGGACACACGGTAGAAAAAATAAACGCTATATAGAAGAAATACACACTATACAGGGTGTCCCAAATTAATTGGGTTGCCATTGGTATCTAGGAAAGTATGAGCTACGAGGTCGGTTAAAATGGGCAATGTTGTGCAGATTTGAATGCTCTTTCAGATTCCGTTGAAAAAAAAAATCCGAGTAGAAATTATTTTAAAAAAATGAAAATCGCGATTTTTAAATAAGTTAAATAACTCCGTAATTATAAAAAATATAAGAAAATGTTTCTTATAAAAGTTACAGGATTTTATAAAACAAACTTAAAAGTGATGTCAGAATAAAATTCAAGATGGCAGGTTCCAATATATTAATAGCATCTTATTTTAAATGGGCGCCATATTGGATTTTTACATTATTAAATAGAGTTATTTTTTTTCTTTTTTCAACGATGTGTAACAAAGTATGTTTAATTAAAATTTAATAAAAAAAAAAAAAAATTATTTAAATTTTAAATCAAATCAAATAGGCTTAAGGGTGCGTTTTCTAAACAGCGCCATGATGTAGTAGCGCTTTAACGTACAACTACTTCTCTGTATATATACAAATATCCCTAATAGATGGCGAATTACGGTTCTGATCCGTACTAACATAACGGTATTTTTCGTTGTCTACCTGGAAGGCACAAAGCGAATAAGCCGACCGCTAACTTTTACAACTTTCGTCCAACGTCCGTCTTGGTCAGATGCTGGCTAGATTTTCAATTTGTTCAGCTACACAGAAAATAGCTATATTGCAGGAAAAATATATTTTTTTTTTATATAAATTTTAGAAGTACATTAACATGTCCTAACGCAGTATTCTCAAATATTAAATGATATAGTATAAAAAATGATAATACAAAAAAATATAAATAAATACTCGGTTAGTTTCAATAAGTGAAATTTTATTTCAATACGTATTTCGGCTTGTTCGGCCATCATCAGGAAAGAACTAAATGAGACGAAAACATGATACAATTTAAATAGCAGGTATAATTACAATAATAGGGATCAAAGTAGACAAATCAATGGAGATTTATAAAGGTCTATTTGTTTGTTCCTAAGAACTGTACCGTCTTTCAAAGCCTTTTGGATTTCCATTGATCTAAATAGTCCATCTTTAATCCTTTAGAACACAGATGTTTAACAAATATTTTTTTACGTTAACATTATGATTTTCCAATATACAGTGTTTGGCTACATTTGATGTACATTTAGTTTTCGAAATTGCACTAATATGTTCTATGAATCTAAGATTAAAGCTAAGACTCGTTTGAATTAAAAAAAAAACACTTTAGTAAACAATAAAATGATCCATAAAAATATTCTTGAAAAAAGCGGAATATATGAAATAAAATGCTCATACTGTGACGCCATTTATGTAGGTCAAACGGATCGGAGTAAAGTAAATAAATGAGTATTTTCTATATTTATTTAGTTTTTTAACTGTTAACGTCCTACGTGTATTGTCATGGTTTTTGTTATTATTTTAATGTGTCTATATTTTAATGTGTTCATCTTCATACAAATGTAAAAAAATTCGCACGTAAGCAAACGACGTATTTACAAGTTTTTTCAAAATTTTGTAACAATTTATAGCTAGCAATGAGTGCCCGTGAGGTGACGCCTGGTAAGCGCCCACACGGTACAAATATTCCATCATTACCGATATCTGTCTACGAAGCAGATTGGCACACCCAGCAATGGATAATATGCCGTGATGAAATATTTATTTTTATTTATTTATTTTATTTATAGCTCCTGAAGGGATGCCGAAATCGGTTGAGGCCGAAAATAAAATAAAATAATTTTGACTGCAATCCAGAAATTTACTTATTTCCATAAAAAGGGATATTATTCCTCAAATAAATAAACATACGGGTGATTCAGTCAAATGATTCTCTATTATAATTTCTGTATTTGAAGAAATAGAGAGAAGGTTAATGAGCAAATTAATAGTATTTTATCCAACTATTTTAATGAAAAATAAATGAAAACAATTGAACATAAAACACACGAGTAATTTATGAAACTAATATTCTATTCGCGACTCTTGGTTATAGCGGAAATACTAGATGCGGACACTCTGATCTTGGTTATTTTTTTCCTTAAAAAAACTTATCTGATGATGATATTGATGTAGTAACAGTTGATGTAATTGCAAATAAATATAGAAAAATCTACAATAAAAAAGAGCCAAAATGAATCTGGAATGACTGCAATATTGTAATAAAAATATTATTAAATCAAACAAATTATTTCACTGTCCTTGCAGTACTTACATTACATATGATTCTATAATGTACCATTGCCGCCCTGATGTGGCTGCGGTAAGGCTGATTAGGGTTGTTTGTTGCGGTATAGAAACAAAGAGCGGCAATTCGAGGGAAAAGATTAGGGGATTTCTAATGAAATTCAACAGAAATATAGCGCGTAATGCAACCAATGACAACCGGTGGAAGGCAGAGATTCACCCTTCCATAAATGGCATAATTTGGCATTTTAATTGTGTATGTACTTTCTGGGAGTGCAGACATAATTTTTTTGAGCGATTTTATCTGGAGTGCGTATTGCCCTAAATTATTAGAGGCAATAGGCTTAGACCCGGATTATATACAAAAAGCTCAACAAATAAAAAATAAGATAACTGAGTAGGGGTTTTTATGAAATAAATTACCTATAATTTTATAAATATATTATTTTTAAACTAATTATATCATTATTATTACATATGCCTTATAATCAAAAGAGTTTTATCGACATTTATTTAAGAACAACAAACCTATGTCACTTGTCGGTATTAACCATTGCTTACCGACATGTTTAACCTAATATCCATTTACCGAGGATTAAAAAAAGTTCTGAACAATAGAACAATAATTCGTAGAAACACGAGAACAAAGGGCCAGTAAACCATTTTACTTTATTACCCATATATTCCTATCCCCACTCAAAAATACAAAGGGTAGATGCGGCAGGTATATATACAAATCTTGTTTCTCATTTGCGAATTGCGACACAAGTGGACATAATTATCAATTCCAAATAAGTTGATTTTTTTTATTTTATAAAATGTTACTAAAATTATACAAATCTATATAAATATTTTGTTTTTTTCAAATATTGTTAATTGTTTATTTATTGTATTTTTATCTTTCACGGAGATTTCATATTTATTTCAATTTTTAGTTTCATTCATTATTTATATAACTTTACAAAATAAAATATTTTGCTTTTTTGTCAATTAAAAATTAAAGATCTAGAATTAAACAGTTGACATTCTAAAAAATAACTGTTCGTATATGAAGAAAAATTATGATTCTGAACAGTTGTTTCGATTTATTTGCCCACACGACTTCATTAAAACTTCTCTGAAATAATGCAAATAAAATATTTTTTACAATTATATTAGTTTATATGTAGAATACATATATTTTTTTGGATTAATAATGTAAAAAGTATTCCATTTGTTGCAATTAAAATCAATCTTATTATCAATATTATATTTTGTCTCATTTTAAATTTGCCACGCTTTACTCTATAATACCGACACACGAGGATAGACATCTATAGAAAATAGTGTGAACTATTTTACGAAAACTTTTGCTATTGAGGCCAATTATTTCACCATATATTTTGTCACCAATTTCTCAACATCCAGCAGAGCAATAAAGTTCAAATTTAGTATTACTAACATATTTTACAAACTTTATAGTTTGAGATAAATTTGGCGCGATTTTATCATTCAGTTCAAGAAATATTTTTTTTATTATTGTCAACAATAACGTAAAATAACTAAAATTTATTTCCTTCCACAAACAAAAAAATATGTATTTTAATTATGTATGTTTAAGAGAAATATCATTACACAGAAAAAAGAAACTGCTGACAAAAAAATCACTATTTTGTGTATGCGACCCGCAATACGTTAACGCACCCTTAAAAACAAATGTAGGCGAATTTAACTTTTAAAACAAATAAATCAAAAACAAAACAACTAAATACTAATATAACAATAAATTATACCAAATGCTCAAAATGCTGGCTATTATTAACTAAACATAATTGACAACGTTATGCAACACTTCCAGTTTACACACCGCAATGTATTTCGATTAATACTATTGAAAGTATTCATCACTGCTTCATGTAGTTCCTCTACATTATTGTAAATTATATTACTTCCATATACTTTATCTTTTAGAGTTCCCCATAAATAAAAATCAAAAGGAGTTAAATCTGGTTGGCCATAAAATGGATGTGTTAGTTGCTATTATTCTGTTATTAAAACGATGGTAAATAATCAACAACATTTCTAGCATTGTGTGCAGGAGTGCCATCTTGTTGATACCATATTCGAACATTTTGTGTCAAAGGTAAATCATCTAGTAAATCTTCCAGGGATGTTTGAAGAATTTCCAAATACCGTTGCGCAGTTAAGTTTCCATCAAATATTATAGGACTAACTAAGCGATTTCAAAACATGCCACAAAAAAACATTAAACCCGAACCTAACTTGATTTCGCTGTGGAATCACTATGCATGGATTTTCCTGTGCCCAATAATGCTCGTTATGACGATTAAATAAGCCACAGTTTGAAATGTGATTAGTCAGCCCATAAAATGTGATTAACGAAATCATCATTTTGTCTTATTTGGTTAGTGAACCATCTGCAAAATACTGATCTACGGATATGATCATTTGGTCGTAAATTCTGGGCAATATGTAATTTATAAGGGTGGAACTTGTGTTTTTTTTTAAGAATTTTTGATACTTTTGACTTAGGTAAATTTACCTGGGCTTCTATTTCGCTAGTTAAAATGTTCGGATTAGCCGCCACACATGCCAGTGTTAATTCTTCATCCTCAATTTCATCTCCAACTTCAATATTTGCGTTAAGATTGGGTTTTCTTAAACATCCATGTTGCTGCATATTTCTATCCAATCTTCTAAATACTTTATCATTGGGTTTGATTTGATTTAAAATTGAAATAATTAATTTTTTTATTAAATTTTAAATCAAACATACTTTTGTTACACATAGTTAAAAAGAGAAAAAAAAGTCATCATCATTACCGAAATCTGTGTACAAAACAGATTGGCACACCCAGCAATGGGTAATATGCCGTGATGATATTTTTATTTTTTGCCACATAAAATTACTGAGCAGAGCATGTACAACTTCTTCTCCAAGGCAACATCTACTTTTATTATTAGCATCTAAGTATAGCGCGCGATCAGTTATATGACTGTTGAATTTGACAAGCATATATGGAGGCCCGTGTCCGAATGACAGCTGTAATTATGTACATAAATGTCACATTTTTAATTCAACAGCTATCTCTTTCTATCGCTGCACATAAGCCGTGTTCCTTCGGACTGTGATTCGCCATCTAAATGATTAAAGTGATCATTCCTATTCGTTATTCCCACTTTCTCATTTTGTGATCACTAGACAACCCTTCCCTTCTGAATCATCCTTTTTGCATGATCATACGGATTCATTTCAGAGCAAATTTAAAAACGGCTGACGATAATAGGTTTTCGAGCGTAGAAATTTATCAATATGGGGTTTATTGCATCAAAGGAAATTTGATTTTCCTACAAAAGTATGTATGACCCACCATATTTTTGAAAAAAAAAAAATGTTACATAAAAGATTTGTTTTGAGTAAACATACACCCATTTTTAATGCTGAGTACAACACTAACAGTAGATTATTTATAAAATAAAATAAGTTAGTTTGCATTGGTCTGCATTAACATTTGACGCTAGGTGGTGTTTATATTATTCAGTTTGTTTTCTTGGTATAATTTTTAAATCATGATTAAACTAATCAGGATTCACAAAATCACAACCACAGCCCGTAGAAACACTGGCTATTGTAAGTAAAATGACGCCAGCAACTGCCAGCTGGACTGTCAAACGAAACGTCTAAATATATAGTCAATAAAATACCTGTATTCTCGGTGACAAATTGCGACGTTACACATTTTAGCTTCAATAAAAGTTTTTGTAATTTCTTTCGAGAAATTTTCTAAAGTTGTCATAGACTTTTCTCATATTTTACGTCTAAATTTGGAAAAAAAAAACAAACATCATGGATTTTATAGTTTGGTTCACGGAAGATGACTATTTAAGGTCATTTATAAGCCGTCTGAAGTAATATTCCTCGCAGATAACTTCACTGCATTTTGTAGACGTGGAACATGAAATATTTATGGATGCATTTTAACTGAAAAAATACAAGTTACAATAAAAGCATTCAAAATTCAAAAATAAGTCAACTGGTAAATTTATTAGCAAATGTAAAACCAAATATGTGAAAAATAAGATACTGACACAATGTCAGTGTCATTGATACTGACAGAAAATAACTTTAATCGTACGGCTATGAATCAAGGTAATATAATCTGAATTAATAAATAAACTTACGTTGCCGCGAAACAACGAGCATCGTTTTAAAGTGGACTGTTTAACTTAGTTGAAACAATATGAATTTTTGAAAGACAAGCGTGTTATATCCATCCTGGTCACACCCGCTTATAGCCTTTGCAAAGGAAAGAGATAAATGTATGCCAGTTCGTTCATGATGCAGATGACCTTGATCGGACATCTTTAATTTTTTTTTACTGTACTACTATATAAGTGCTGTGTATTCTTTCTTCGAACAAGTGACCTTGAATAGTCATCTTTCGTGAACCAAACTATAGCAAGGAAGCACGTAATCCACGTAACTATGGCTCAATTGAAAATGTCTATTGTGACGATGTTAACGTCGATTCAAATGATTTTGTTAATGAAACATCTTAGATTATCGAAAATAATTTTCGAAATAAGAGAAATAAATGTCAAGAAGTTCATAAATTAAATCAAGTTCGTCTCACATATGAAAAATATTGTCATTTATAGTCTAGTGTTTTTTTTTATATTTCGCATTTTGATCTTTCTATAGTGCAGGTCTTGTTTCCATCCCTTTTATTAATAATTCTAGTATAGGTATATTTATTCCTAGAATGCGTTTTGAACATCTTAATGCTAACCATTCAAGACTGAACGATACCGCTTGCAATTCAAGCTAACCAAAGATATTGTTAATAATAAATTTAATTCATATAGCATTAATAATTTTCTGATATAGCATTAACGATTATTTGGGTAGGGTCAGAGTGTACGAAAATTCAAATATCACTTTATTCACATATCAATTTATAAAACATCGTATTGGATAAAAATCAAAAAATTTAACATCGCCTTATTCAAATAACGACTTATGCGTTTTTCGAATATTCAAATCTCGGAAAAAATTATACTGTCTTATACAATTCTCGACTTGTGCAAATATCTACCACTATGAAGTCGGTTGCGCATTGATTTATTCATTTCTGGTTTGTTCACTACCCCTTCATTCCGGTACTGTTTAGTAATATTTGATTTTATAATTATATTTGAATTACAAACAAATGAAAATGTTAATATATTTGGGGTTACAATATTTAAAAACGATCAAATACATATTATATATTTGCCAAATAAATTTATCTATTCACAAATTATGTGTGCATATTTTTGATATAAATTTAGCACATATTTCTTCGTTAATAATACTAATCTAATATTAAAACTATTTAATTGAAAGTATATAAAAACAATAAACATTTTATAATATAATTATAGAAAGGCCATGGAAGGGCTAAATGTGAAACATTTATGAAGATAAAATGAAATGTATGGGAAAAATAAAATCACCTTTAAAATAAAATAAATATATTAATTATTTGTTAATTATAGCTGATTTATGAAACATGTACCTACCATAAGCAGTAATACAAACACATGAAACGATTGTCCAATCTTTACATTTCTCTGTATAATAATAAATGATTTACTTTTTTATGAAAATAAATAAACAAATTACTTATGCTAGTATATTAAAAGAACAACAATGTACCGAATATTGTATGTTACCTTATCATGTACTAAATTATGTGTACGTGGATTACAAATCAAAATAGTTCATATTGTAATAAAACTGAGTTGTTTAAAATTTATTTGTGTTATTAATATTATGCATATATACGATATTAATGTAAAATAAAATGGAATTGACGAAATGTATTATACTGGCAAGAACAGACTGAAAATCCTATCCATTTTTTCCACAACTGCTCTTCTTTTCCTAAAATGCAATATGGGACAAACAATCTCTGGTTAAAATTTTAACTGCCAGTTAAAAAAACAGTTGAAACGAAATGAATCGTCAAATGACAAATTGATCATTGCTGTCAATAATCCGATTCATTGTTTATTTAACTTACAGTTAAAATTCTAACCGGGGATTGTGAAACACACCAAGTTGACACAAATGTTATAATCATAGTAACTCTTTTGTTTATAAACATGTATTTAGTGAAATTCAGGTCCGGTTTTATAAAAATTCACTATAGTTTTATATTAATGATTATAAATTAATACTAACGATATTTCTGACTACATAAAATAATATGTAGGTTAGTTAAATAAATTATTGTAAATTTTACCTTATTATAAGTTAATAAATAAAATAAATATCAAAGTATATTGTACAAACCAAATTAAAGTAAAATAAGTTCTGCTGTGATGAGCTAAAAGAAAATTCAAACCTTGTTTATAAAAAAGAGGTAAATGAATAAAAAAATATTAATTTTTGTTTATAATATCTATTTCCATGATTTTGTTGGTTTTGGGTTTTTAACATATTTATTTTGAAGTTAATAGAGGATATACGAAATGAAGAGACGAGTAACACATGATCATACTGTTTGACAGAAAGTAATGTCACACTTTCACAGTCAAAATAAAAATATAACCTCAATCTACATAGGTTTGGATCATACCGATCTTATTTAATAATTAAGTTTAAATTACTAAATTAGCAACGAGAACAGTTAAGTATGGAGAATTGTATTATATTAAAATACTATAATACATCATGGATATGGGGAAGTTCTATTTTGCGGACCACAAAAAAAAGCGGACTGGTCATAATTATTGGTTCTATACTATTAAATCACAACATACTAGTTACTTTTGAATAACTGTGGTATACAAAACAGGAAGATGATCGAGATCACCTCCGCAGAGATTACTTTACTCCTGGTGTGTTTTGCGCACAAAACAATAAGGTAAACGAGAAGTGCAAGTCAACGTATCAAGTGGGCAGCACGGAACTATTGCCCCCTGGGTGTCATTGGGTACACTACTTTTGACATAATGTCAAATACATGTCAAGTAAATGTCAAATATATGTCATATGAACCTGTCAACTTTCATTTGTTTAATTTTCAGAGATTACTTAATTTTTATAATTTTGGTATATTCAAATAAAAAAAAAAATTCATTATTTTTATTATATGTACAAATTACATTATTTAAATTCAATATTTTATAATAAAAGCATTTTATTCTCATTCTTGATTACTTGGAATAGCCGGGCCGTAGGTCCAATTGGTAACAAATGGCCTTTTTGTAATAATAATCAATGAAACAAAACAAAATAGCAAAACCCAACTGCGACCATACATACAATACAAATACGCACAGAAACATACATCACAAAGACAAATAGATTCCTTAAAGACATTGCGCTCAATGTATTTGGGGGAAAAATCATAATATTAATAGAGATAAAAATCATCATACTCTAATAAGTGAATATTATTTTGCCAAGTTCTTTTAATAACAAATAAAACATCGTCTAATACATAATGCGACACCAATAATTAATTCTGGCGAATTCTCAGTCTGTTTAAGTTCTATTACGATTCTTGAAACATTTAGGCCTACCGACAACATAAACGGAAATTTACAATTGAGGAGGTTTTGCAAAAACAACCATAGTCCATTTTCTTGAATTTGTGATAATCAAAGAAAAAAATTCTACCTTTCTTACTGTTTAGTTGAGATTTAATAAATGTGGATGGAATTTTATTAATTTTGGTTTCAATATTTTCTATTTCATTAGATATACTTTCATTAATTTTTTTTTGTGAATATTTCATGGATGACAGTTTTTTCTTTAACTTTATAACTTTAATTTGTATAACATTCTTTCTTCACACCCTAAATTTTGGACACGTAAACGTTTTTTTAATGGAATATTTGTATTTGTAAATTTTGGAATTTCTATATTATTAGGTTTGTTCGTAGTGTAGTTCGAAATCGTTTCGAATTGAACGACGCATGCGCATTCGTTATTTGGTGTTCGTAGTGCAAATTCGAACGGTTCGAAATTTGTAATCCGCTGTTCGTAGAACGGTTTCCAATTGATTTCGAACCGTTCTAAGAGTTCCCAACTCTTGGAAGAATTTTGATTACTGACATGCGCAGTGCTGTTAATGCACTAGTAGATTTTTGGTCCGTGACTAGTAGTTTGAAGTCTACTTGAAGTTAAACAATTTTGCAACTTCAGAAAAGTTTTTGGATTAACTTTTTACTACCTTCAGATTTTATTGTATAAAAAGTCTTGAGCAGAAGCAAGTTAACATACAATTCACTTCATTATTATTTGAAGATGGGAAAACCAAAAATTCTTGTATAATACCTATAATTGTAAATAATTAAGTAAATAAGTAAACAAATAAATAAATGTCAAATTATCTTCCATTTCAATTTTAGATTAACAGCTGTTCGTCTCTTGTCACAACAAAACAGTACACATCGCGTTTGTAGTGTTCAAAATTGCGAATCAGTTCGTTATTTTTCATGCGCGCGCATCATAAATCACAAATCAGTTTCGAACTATCTCTACGAACAAACCTATTAGCTAAATTGTCCCCACCACCGTCCCCACCTACTCTATGACACGTATACCTTACTTCGTTTCTAGAAAATTTTATTCTTTCTGAAATACTTAAAAGGCCAGTTGTCGTAACAGAAGTTAAATTGATTGAATGAGAATTTGTAATACCACCAGGATGTATTGTTGGAATTGTATTACGTAATAAACGATTTTTCGTGTTGTTAAAAAAAGAATTTGTGTCAAATGATCTTCGCAAATGAAGGAATATGACAAATTTTCATCTGAGTTAATATTACAAAATAATTTCCATATAACACATCGCGCCGTATTTTTTAAAGGAAATCTATAAAAGTGTTTATTCTGTGAATCACTTACAACATTCATATATTTATTCTGGCAGTTGGGATGCCGACATTTAAATTTATAACGTCGATTAAAGCTGGAAATGTTAGTTAGATTAGAAGAAATAAACTAAAATAAAATTATTTAATTATTTACTTATCATAAGCCATAATATTTATTTTTTAAACTAGCGACTTTTACTTGACAATGCAGCAAATGATATCTTCAAACAATATATTTTACTGTTGACTTGCGCTGTTGACAAATAATTTTATAATTTATTATTTTTATTTCATAGAATACTTAATTCATTTTAAACTATAGCAGCGACATGAACCGTTTAGTGACATCTCTGTTACATTGGGTACACTACTCTCAATGCCTACTGTTTGCTGCCAGTTTCCCAATATAAGTTGCACCGGGGTGGTTTTGCGGACTAGCCATTTCTAATAAAACAAGAGCGATCAAACTTGGAATTTGCATGGCTTTTGTGATTCCTTGTAATATACAATTTAATTCACTCAAAATCATCTTCAGAAGGTTACTTTTTTACTCTTGGTGAATTTTGCGGAAGCCTATTTCCTTTGCATGTCTTTTGAGTTCTGAGTATGTTTGTTGTGCCTCTTCCACCCTGCGGCTTATGATGTTGATGTCATCTGCATATGCGACTAGTTGTATTGCTTTAACTGTTAGCAGGTTTGATCTGCCAATGTTCATTTGCCTTATTACATATTCGAGCATTAGATTGAAGAGTGTTGGGGCCAGCCCATCTCCTTGCTTCAGTCCACGCAAAATTTTAAATTCCTCTGTAAGTGTGTTTTGTACGCTCACCACCGCTACCGTGTCCTCCATGGTTGCCGCTTTTTTAAAATTTTGGTAAAGGACTGCATCGCGCTAGAAAACGAACGGATCCGCTTCTCATCTAATATTAGGGGCTTTCATATATCTCTCGCCTTATTTGTGGAAATCAGGGGTCAGGTACTGAATGGTTGGTTGGTCGAACGCGCATATTCGAAATGTATTGGTGGATCGGCAAAGAAATATCGTCAATTCCGATTTATCGACTAGAAAACAATATCGCCAATATATCGTTTACATTTCTTTGGGTTCACAATGGCCAATAAAAATGTAGGTTGGATAGTTAGGGCTCCGCTAAACGCAGACGGTTTCTTAAGAGTTCCATAATCGTAAAAAAATGTGAACCGCTGTTTTAGAGAATAATATTTCAAATAACAGTTACAGAAAAAATAATTGTACGCATCTTTTACTTGAAGTATTTTCCACCAAACTGATCCATGAACGATTGACAGAGATAAAACACTGCGAGTCAATTGCTCGCTAATCATCCTTAATCAACCTTTTTTAGTTTAAATTCTGTTATATTTATTTAAATAACGACGTTGTTGTTCATGTTCATTCCTGAAGAAGGCAATAGTTTATACTGCCGAAACATCGTTATATAAATAAATATAACAGAATTTAAACTAGAAAAGGTTATATCATTCTTATTAAAATGAGTTCTGAAAGATTTTCCGTGCTGTGATAAACTTTATTGAAGACTATGTTTGCCGCCGATGTAATGATTTTAAAAATAATTCAGAAATATTTCAGTTTTTTTCAAAATTTGTTCAAAGTTGTCATCAACGATACTGAAGAGAATTTACAATTAGAATCCCTTAATCTTCAAGCTAATGTGTTGAAGTTACTCGTAGTCGTACTATTTAAAAACGAAAATTTGATTCAAATTTATGCATTATTGAATAATTTCACTCAGATTACAATATTAATTTTTGGTACCTATTATACTTCATTTCATGTAAGAAAATAGTATATGTCGCTTGAGAACCGACCGTTTTTACTGTCAATAATAAAAAAAAATATCTGTAAAAATGTACAAGAGCTGAATATTAAAAATTATAACATAACATGGTTAAACATCATTTAATTATGTACATTTTATTTGATAATTGACAATTAACAAGTGATTTTTTTTCATTTTTGTTTGCATTCTGACTAATCAAAGGGCAGAATTTATATCCCTATCTAAACCAATGCTATTTTTTTACGTGAAATGAAGTATACGTACACATACAAACATACGAGCTTAAAGATGAAACATCGAAGATATCCAACGCGAATTACTGATCTTCCATCTCGAAAACTTTTTACAAAGTGGAACATCGTATTTAAAATCTTCAAACTATTATTTTAAATTTGTAGGTACTAGTACATATACATACATATTATGCGAAAGAAATGTAAGTATAATTTGAGTGTCTTTACATTTATAATCCAATAATAGGGTTTCCAATAATAATTAATATTTGGCCCGCCATATATGTATTTTAAAATTTCGTATGCGGTCCGCTTCTCAAAAAGGATGGTGACCCTGCTCAGTGTTTTTTTTTTTTTTTTGGTCTGTGCCCCTGCTCTGAATATCTATGTATAAACTAATCCATAAAGTTTTACGGGACAGATATTTGAAAAAAAATGTTTTCACGCTTATGTCACGGTTTCGCATGTTCACCCGATATATATTGTTATATTGATAACTGTCATTTTCCCTCTTTATATTACTTGCTTCAATAATAACTACATTATAGCACTTATATATAAAACAAGGTTAGCGAACCTAGCATTTGCACATTTACTATACGTTGTTCCATCTTACGCATTCAGCATTGCAAAGAATAAGGCATAGTTTTGACTTCTCTGATTGGCTGAGAGACAAGTTTACCAATGTAATTTCAGCTACTTAAAACTGGCGCTGATGCGAACGCCATCTGTTGAATGCGTTAAATGGAACAGAGCATAACTTGTCAAAATAGCAAACTATAGTCGCGTTCGTTTTACAATTTTTTACATGAGATATTAGCTCATCTCAAGTCGCCTCAGTTGCGTCACTAATTTTGACCGTTTTATTTATCGTAACGGAGATGAGATAAAGTGAGACCGAAGTGAGAAGAGTTCTTCCCCCCTTCCCGATTCTTAGTCACCTCTGGAGGTTGTGCTTGTTGAGTTTTTAATATTAGATGAATGGTGGGGATGAATGTTTTGATGTCACGGACTGTCACATACAATTAGTTTGGTTACTTTGGTTATTGAAAATATTATTTGTTTATTCCTTTAATAAATATTAGTATTATTTTAAGAAAATGGCCGATAATATTGAAGATATTGTGCTGGTAAGTTCAAGTCACCAACAAAATTTGTCTTTTGCCGTTTTTTTTACTTCATAATAATCTCACTTGATCTCAACTCAGTTCATGTCAAACTCATCTCATTTTGAGATTAGGTGAGATGATGCAAATGATAAAAAGAACGCGACTAATGCTCAGAGAAAAAAGAAATAACATGTACTCCATTCTGTCAGGGAAATTCAAATAAATAAAATTTTGCATGAATTTATTAAATCACATTAATATTTACAATAACATTGATATTAATAGATATTGGGGTGTATTCTGTATTACTTACTATACCCCATTCACCGAGACGAGAGAATGTAGAACTAATTCTTAAACAGAAACAAGTCATTTTATTGGTTTGGCTCCAAAATTATCCTTTTTTGATCAATAGAATTTGTCTCTGTTCAAGAATTGGTTCCACATTCTCTCGTCTCAGCGAATGGACTATATGCTAATATTAATTTTAACAGCCTATTAAAATTTATAAGCAAAAGAACGTAATTTATTACCTATCATTTTAATTTTATATTATGTGTCTTCTAGTGTTATTGGTAAAAAAAATAGGATGTTAAAATTAACATGATATGATACAGAATATAATTTTACTCACTTCATCAAATTCAACTTCGCCAATTTTATTACACTTATGTTGCAACATTCTTCGGTTTATCGAAGGTCACACAAAAAATACTTTGAGATGGATTATCAACAAAAGCAAAAGTGGATTTCTTCTGTATTCTAAAAACTCTCCCTGGGATACTCTTTGCAACATTTATTTTATTTAATACGGATTCCATCAATATAACCTTCCGTAACAGTGGACGATTTCTATCCCATTCACCGTAGCGTTTGATGGTCTTAATATTATCACCCGCATTTTCCAATAAAATTGCCAAAGAACGTTTTATACTGTGACCAGTGTAGGACTCTACATCCGGTAATTAAAAAAAGAAGCAAACTTCGTCGGTATTCTCGACAATGTGAATTCCAATCTCCCGTGGTGAATATTACGGATAGAGCATAAAAACATGTACTTCCTGCAGATATTAACAACTTTACAGAGAATCCTTCTTCCATAATAATAATGAAACTGCGAGAAACATTTATCTCCGCATCTGGTATAGAAACATACAGATATGATCTATATAAAATCCTCAGTGATCAATGTTTAGTTCGTCAACTCCACTTCCATTATTAGTGTAACCTATAAAGATTCAAAATAAGTACCAAATCACACAATAATAGAGAACTTTCATCAACTATTCTTCATTGATGCCTCCTTCATAAAATGCTCTATATGTTCTTTTTGAAGAACTTTTGCCTTTTTTCAGTTTGTGGGTTCTGGATTCATTCTAAAGATAAATAATTAGCTTACCATACTTTGAAATATCTGTTTGCTGCTACTCCTACTTTTTATATTTACATTAAATAACAAATATAGAAATAACACTTTATTTATAGTCGTATTATTGTTTTAAATACATAGTTGTGTTGAGTTAATATATGCATAAGTTTTAGCTGTTCAATCCAGTATTCATATTCTGTTTAGACTTTCGGATTATTACTAAAGGTATAAAACTAACATTTGGTATGATAAAGAAGATAAAGAATTCCCATACTTAGATTTTCAAGAGGAAACTGGCAGAACACACGTTCTTCTGTACTTTTGAAATAGATGAAGATATCCAATAAGATTCCACTGTACACATCCATATTCCAATGTTTCGTCCAATTTCCAACATTTTTTTTTTTGTGTATAATGACATTTAAATAATTATATCCAACAAAGAAGACTGACCTGAAACATTTAATCATTTTCGTAATATTTATCTTTTAATCAAACCAGATTATTTTGTTTTGAATATAACATAAGGTTATAAACGTAATTTATCTTAATAACTGCTTTTAGTGTGTACATATAGTACTGTAAAATCATATTAAATGTTAATATGTTATAAATTTAACATCTGTTTTCAACAATACCACCCATTCTACTGTAGTAGTTAATTTTACTTTTCCTATAGAGCGCGGGCACTCAGCTGATCGCGTAACCTTCGAAACAGCTGATTGTACTGCTCCCGGCTTGTTACTCATTTCATTTAGCAAATAAATGAGGTCGAGCGACATATACGCCATCTATTCAAAGCGAATTTTCCTTAGCGCTAATTCAAAATCTGATATAAGTTTGTTGTCTTATAAAACAAATTTCTCTCGTATTTCATTGTGCGAGATTATTTAATGGTTTCTATAATGTATGTGTACTTCAAGAAGAAGCTATCACCTGATATGCAACTTCGCTAATTACCAAAAATCGAGTTAATTTGTAATATTGACCCGCACGATTGTGATGAAAGTGGGTTTTCGCAGGATATATGAGATTTTCTGAATATTTTGCCAATGGATATAATCAATTATTTGTTACCAACGAAAGTGTTTAAACCCAAGAGCAATTAAACGGTTTCCAGAGTTTAAAACCGTATAAGTATTACTGGTGTAGTTGGCTGCGAGATATTAATGTGAAGAAATTTGGAAAACTTGAACCTACTAGTAAAAGAAAAGGTGAGTAATCTATTTATACTGCAATGTGTTAATTTAATGCTTTATTATACACATTTTATTACAATAAAAACGTTATGTAATTATAATAGAACATACAAAGTATCAATCCTCTAAAAGTCATTACGAGGAGAATCAGAAATCTCATATACCGTGATGATTTATTTATTTTATTTATTTAACATCCATACATTGACATGTAATATTATTTTATAGTTTATAGGTAATGCATTCACAAAGAGTTATTAGACGAGGTATTAGACGTGTGGATAATTGTTATACAAGATGCAAAATCAGAAGAACGGGATGTGTCCGTAACAAGTTTGGAAAGCAAATAGAAAGTTTCTCGTAGAAGACATGGAAAAATAGCTGACGATGGACTATGGTCCGAAGAGGTTAAGAAACATCGACTTCTACGGTCCTACGTTGTTCCACCACTATCTTCTCAGGATGTATTCTACATTCAATAAATAATGAAAGACTTAGATAAAGAAGTATATTCATTTTTTACAATGTTTTTATTGTAATAAAATGTGTATAATAAAGCATTAAATTAACACATTGCACTATAAATAGATTACTCACCTTTTCTTTTACTAGTAGGTTTAAGTTTTCCAAATTTCTTCACATTAATATCTCGCAGCCAACTACACCAGTAATACTTATACGGTTTTAAACTCTGGAAACCGTTTAATTGCTCTTGGGTTTAAACACTTTCGTTGGTAACAAATAATTGATTATATCCATTGGCAAAATATTCAGAAAATCTCATATATCCTGCGAAAACCCACTTTCATCACAATCGTGCGGGTCAATATTACAAATTAACTCGATTTTTGGTAATTAGCGAAGTTGCATATCAGGTGATAGCTTCTTCTTGAAGTACACATACATTATAGAAACCATTAAATAATCTCGCACAATGAAATACGAGAGAAATTTGTTTTATAAGACAACAAACTTATATCAGATTTTGAATTAGCGCTAAGGAAAATTCGCTTTGAATAGATGGCGTATATGTCGCTCGACCTCATTTATTTGCTAAATGAAATGAGTAACAAGCCGGGAGCAGTACAATCAGCTGTTTCGAAGGTTACGCGATCAGCTGAGTGCCCGCGCTCTATGTTATGAATTTATTCCTGTTTATCAATTCTAAAATGAAACATTTATAACTACTTACTTACCTTAACATTAATGTAATATAATTGAATTGTTATATTGATCCAAAAATAAAATATAACAAATATTCTGTACCAAAGCATTTTCATTCAAAATACATCTTCCAGCTTCCAATATGTATAACATATTTTATATAATGAAGAAAATATTATATGTAACATGAATGTATTTAAATTTATTAGTCTTATTTGTGTTACGGTTTTTCAAGATTGTTTGAAATGTTATAAATAATTTAAATACCACGTAAAACAAAAGTTACTAACAATATTAGAATTGAGCAATGGTGAACGGACATTGTTCTTTAAAGCGCACCAACTTCAGCGTGGTAGAGATTTGCACAGGTTGAGATATGCATTATACAGGATAAAAATTTTCGAGATTTGAATAAGAAGAGGTAATATTTTTCGAGCTTTGCAGTGTTGAAAATTGCATAAGTTGTGACATGAATAAGTCAATGTAAAATCATTCGAATTTTGACTATTCGTAAGATGTATAAAACGTGATTTGACCAAGTCAATATAAATATATTCGAATGTTGTCTGTGCTCCCGATTATTTTATAGTATTGATTAATTTCCAATATAGCATTTTATTCGTATTCATTATAATTTTATTACTTTTCAAATAAATTTTAATTGGTTCGTTATTAATTTGCGATAAGTTTTCATGCCTTTTCGTGAAATTTCACATTTATTTTAATCTTGTTCGCAGAACGTTCCAACTGCAGACCGGGCTATGATATAATACACCGGATCGTGTTTACAGTTTTCTGTTTTACTTTTCAACATTGGAGTAGATTACAATATTCTGTTTTACATACATGTACAAATAATTTTAATATCTTTACTGTAGACGAGTACAAGGCGAGTCGATTTTGAGCACTCCTCCATTTCTTAGAATTACAGAACTGAATTTTGAACTCTGAGCAAACATAACAGATGGCGCTATTTTGATGTCGCTTTTATACAAAATATGTTATAATAAAAATGTTTTACTTATTTTAAAACATATAATTTCATGAAGAATAGCATAAAAAATCTGATGTGACCAACACAGTACCTCCCGCCATTTACCTATGTATATAATTTTTATATTACTTTATAAATTTATCCATACAATATATAGAAAAAGTATTAAAGCAAACTTGTAGAAAATGGAATAATCTTTAATTTTTATAATAACAAATTGAGAAAAAAATACATTTAAAGGTAAAATCTAATCAGATATTTCCATATTAGAATAAGGTAGAAATACATGGTTTCAAAACTTTCTGAATGATAGTATTTGAGTTAGAGCGTAAACAGGATCCACACACACATACATACATACATACATACATACATACATACATACATACATACATACATACATACATACATACATACACACAGACATCATCGTGAAAATGTTAAAATTGGATTGTAGGGACCTTAAAACGTGGTCATTTACCAAAATCTCGATATGCGATTTTTAGCACGATCCCTATACCTCCCTTACCAAGGGTAGCGGGAGGTAAAAAATTGAAAAATAGTTGTATAGGTAGATTCAATAAAGATGACTATTCAAGGTCACTTGCTCGAAGAGAGAATACAGAACACTTTATATAGCAGTAACTTCGTAACATTTCATGTTAAAAATAGCAAGATTATGGACGTATGTATATAATTTACGATTGTCTGACAGACATACATAAATGGTGACTTTATACTTTCTAAACACACTACAAATGATAATGACGTATGAGTAAGGCATTTATTTCGAAAATCTGTTTGTGGCCAGTATTCATTTCTATGTATTTTATATAAATTTCACAGCCTGTAAAATTATTTCACAGACATTATGTAAATTTACTTGACACTGACATATGTAAATTAGTACTATTTAATTATTGAAACTGTTTCCATAGTGACGCAGTAAAGATTGCAAGATTTATGAAAATTAATTTCTTTATAAATTTTTATCGCTAAATACATTGAATATGAAGAAAATAATGCAATCAAATCGTATAGAGAATAAAACATTCTTTAATATTTACAATAACATGTCAAAAAATGATATTTAACTATTTTTTTTAAAGAAAAACAGTTAAGAGCTTCGGATTACACACACACACACACACACACACACACAAACGCGCACGCGCACCCACGCACCAAAGACAATATAGTCTGGACGATTTTAGTTGGCAAGTAAAAAGAATGCAGTTCGATTCACTAGTCCTACGATGCGTTTTGTTAAATATATACTTTTTCTTAGATGCCGCACTGCATTAAAAGTGGATTAGTGATTTTACAACTATTTATTGCTTAACACAATAGAAAAACTTTCCGAAACCGAATTTTTTAAGACTTAAACCCAAGCAGTTGTGTTTGCACATAGGCGTGCATAATTTTTTTTCTGATAATAAGAAAACTACAAATGATTCAATTTTTTTAAATATATGTATATATATATATATATATATATATATATATATATATATATATATATATATATATATATATATATTCAAATAGTACATATAACATGTTAGTAAATTGACAAACATTTATATTTTGTAACTTAGTAGTAATCTGTTATTTTAATACACATATTATAATGTAAGCTTAAATTTGCTCATAATCTAAAGATGATTATTTAAACATAAATTACAAGAAAAACCCATAGGTAAATAATGTAATGTACATATTAAGTATTTTATTTTTTTGATCTGCATTGAAACAGAATCCTTTGCAAGAAATTTTCTGTATGAAATTTGTACAAAATACATATAACTGACGTAAGGTAATGGGGCTGGCCACATCAGATTTTTTATTCTCCTCTTATAACACCTCTGCGCCAAAAGTCAACAAACAATCACACATAAACATGGACGCAGCCCCTAAAGGCCTATTTATAACAACGCAACGCAAGACGTAACGCAAACGCAATAGGTAACGTAAGGAGTTAAAATACATGCTTGTAATACGGGCTATTTATATCACCGCAATGCAGTAGGTAACGCAATGAACGACACGCAAGAGATGGCGAACTTTCAACTTTCTGCGTGATGCCTTGCGTTGCCTTTAGCGTGTAACCAATCACTTGTCAGTATTTTCACAAAAGGCGCGCCCAAGTGCTTCTTGCACGGTAGAGGTTTGTAAACGTTAAATTTCAAAAGAAATCCCGATTTACACTATGCTTTCTGATTGGTTACAAGCAGCAAATTTAGCGTGGTTATAAATTACACATTTCACGATTGCATTACCCACTGCTTTGCATGCTTGTGTCGCGTTTTGCGTTGATATAAATAGGCCTTTAGAATATGAATTGGGGACGTGACATCACATCATTATCAAATCATTTTAAATTTCACTTTTTTAATAAAATAATTTATTATTAATATTATCTTAGTTTAATAACAGAATACTTAAAGGCTCATTCACAGCTACCTACACTATATATTCTTATGAAAGTGTTCGCAGCTCTCGAAAATAAAAATAAATATAAGACACAATCACAAGGATTTGCAAATGACCAATATTTTATACAAGTATAAGCACATACAATAACAACAGTAATTTGACCGGTCAATTTACGTTCTGGTACAAGGATTGAAATCTAAATATAATTTTTAAAAAATATTCTAAGAAAAAGTACTTCCAATGCGTTAGAGTGTATAGAGTTGATGTTATTGCTTGTTAATTATGAATATACTAAATAACAGTTGACGTTAATTTATGTTTTATTTTCGAAGCTGTGAACATCAACCATAATGTCTTATTTATATTTTTTTTTATATTTTTTTAATTTCGTGGCTGTAAAAGAGCCTTAAGGCTAAAATTAATATGCAATAATAAAGATTAAAAAGGCGTTGCCTTGGAAACCCCCATTACTAAAAATTCGGCGCAATCTCTGTTACGAACTATAGATCCCTTGCAAAAAGTTATATTTAGAACAAATTTATTTATTTCTAAACCTGAATTGCTGTTTATAGGGAAAACTTATATTATTTTTTTTCATAGGAAGTAAATATGAAACTAATAAAATGCGACGAATTTGACTCCCTTATCCGAGGAATTCAATTTGTTGATTCCATAAATCCCAACGAATGTTACTACTGGGCCAATGCGACCGACGAGGAGAAGTGCACGAAAGTGAATTACGATTTCTCAGATCCCTACCCTTTTTTAACAGTGAATATTGGGTCAGGAGTCAGTGTTTTGGCGGTATATGGACCCAATAACTTCAAGAGAATATCGGGAACAAGGTAAGTGAAAATTATGGTAGTATTCTTCAAAACATGTAGATAAAATACGTGAATATTAAAAAAATCCCATTATTTATAATTCATAGTGTGTCTGTAATCCTGGTGATCAATGTGTGAAAAATTAGTTACCCTAAATTTAACACTTTCGCAGCCAGAATGGCCACTAGTATTGCCCGAGGCCTCATGATGATCGCTCTGACCTTGCTGGACAGTATAGTTAATCGAGTTTTTAATTTTACCATTTTTATAACAAATACAATTAAAAATTATAGAAAATAAAAACTCTTTCTCAATACGCATATTTGTAATCAAATTCTTTGTGATGCTTGTACTAAAGCATTCCAAACAATGCTGCTGATTGTAGTACTGGATGCAGTAAGTGATAACCTTGCTCATTTTATTTGCAAGTTTTAACATTTTTATAGCATTCTTTGTAATACTTTCTAGTTTGTTCTGCCGATCCCCCCATTTTTGCGAATCTACGTCTTTTTTTTCAGAATTCAGATATTGTAATATTAGTCTTCTAAATTTAAAAATGTGAATTACTATACTCTGTTCAAAATAACGGAAGAATTTTGATAGATAATTGGGGCATGATTTAGGATTCAGTTTTACACCAAAACATTTTTGATCTCAATAACGCAAAACCCTAAGAGAATAAATACAAGGAAATAGCCAGGTAAAACGACAATACTACAACAAATAACGTACAGCACTTACAAAGAATGAAATTATAATTGACAAATATTTGACTTGTATTTGTGTAAACCGCAGTTGACTACAGCGCACAGCAAGTAATAGAATCATAAGAATCTATGAGTAAAATTCTTTCGTTATGTCAGAGTATACTGTCGTACTCAAAAATATCTCTAGGGCAATAGAAACGCAATTATAAATCGCCGCTTGTGTACAGGAACCTGTTCCTGCAAAATCCGGAGCGTCATGAGTGACCTTTGCCATGTTTTGCTTATTCATACTTAATACACAAATAGTTTCAGAATCACGTTTTTTGTATGTGCAAATAATATTTGTTCTGCAATCGCCCAAAAATAAGAAAAATTACGTATGTATTCTAAATTTTTAACCGTTCGTGACACATTTGCCTTCATGACATCTATACAAAGAATTTATGTTTTAATTATTCCCCGCGTTAGTGTGTGAATTCGCTTTTTCCTGTATTTTTTTTAAATTCATACTTTTTTCTATTATGTTTCCAGCATCAAAATGTGTACTTAAAGATCACAGTATTGTCCAATAATACCTGCATATAGACTAATTTTTCACATATTTCATAGAAGTTTAAATTAGAATATATTGCAAAAAAGGATTGAACATCTAGGTTAGAGGCGGCTTAAAAATTAAGGAATATTGTGACGTCAAAACATCCGATACGTAATCACAAAACGTATTTCCACTTTCCACGTTTTAAAAGTAAATTCATGTTGTTCACCTGTCTAATTAAACTAAAAGTTCTAATTAGAATGTGATCGACTGAAAAAAAAATTAATTTGTTATCCTAAAAGAACGCATAAACGTTGTGGGGTATATTATAATAATTAAATTATATCTATCGATCTATTTTCATTAAAATTGTTTACTCTATTCAAGTGATTTATGGACTAAACTATTAAAAAGTCCTATTAAATTACTTTACTATATTTAGCTTTTTGAACAGTGTTATCGCTCAGTGAATATTTTAGTAATTATTTTTAGTTTTTGCAAAGCGAAATATGTAATTAGTTTTATATCAGTACAATACTTCGCACTTCTAGTTATCAGAAACATGGAAATGATACATTTGTGGATAATATTTAAAATTCTAACACATATCTACGTGTTTTAAATATAGTTTGAATTCTTTGTAACTATAACATTCATGATGCAATAGAAACATTAATTAATAAATACATATATAAAGTAAAATCTCGATATAACGAACAAAGGGGGTATCTGTTAAAGCCGAAAGTCCACTGACTGTAATAAACAAGTATGTTATCTAAATCGAAATAAATAAACATTTTTCTGAAAATATGTACAGGGGTGAAAACTTGTTCAACATGGGGATCTTACTTTAATTTTTAAATTATGTAAGAAATTACAAAATGATATTTTACAACTTTTTCATGTATTTTATTCAAGGAGGCTATGGAAAACTATGAAATCATATATTTTATTTTCAATTTTTTAAATAAATGTTATTATTCTAAAACAATACAATAATTATCATTTAATAACTTATAGAAGTTTTCAATTTATAATCATTTTCTGAAAATTTACAAGAATTATAACCTTATACTACTAAAATAAAACTAAATCAAAATTATTTTACAGTACATAATTGTGTAAAATAAAGAAAGAAAATGAAAATACAATACATTGAAACTATTTCTAAAATAAATTTCGCTGATTTGAGCTCGTTATGAGCTCGCTCGAACTGCTCGCTTAATCTTCTAAGGAGGTATTCTCCGAAATTTGATTGCAATGGCTTCTTGTAGGGTATCTATTGTATTATAAGTTCTAATAGTATATTGTGTTATTAGGAGTAAAAGTGCGAAGAGAGAAGCGATTCGGACAATTACGTTCATTATCGTCCCTGTAATTGTAATGTATAATTCTACTAATCTTTAACATGTTATTTTTTTAAACGTAAACTCAATATTTCAATTTATAGGTTATTTATTTAAATTTGACAGCTGTTGATGGTATTTAGTAACTTTATTCTTAGGTTATGTAGTGTGTTATGTGATGATACTTATGGTGATATTACACGTTTCTATTGTACAAGTTACTTCTTATTCGTTGTTTTATATATAGTTTCTATGTATATTTACTTTATTTTTACGCCGCCGGTGTAAAAAATTAGCTACTTCTACTCTGACGGCGTAGAAATAAAACTTCTACCTTGTGAATCAAGTCACAAAAGATGCTACTTATATGACGTTTGATGTTTGAACAAAAAAAATTTTTTTTTCTTTCATATACCCTCAAATAAAAATTCTAATGGTGTTAAATCAAGGAACCGGACTGGCAAGAAAATAGATAATATTTACAATAAAAATATCGAAGTTAGAGCACAATGAACACAGCAATAAAGTATTTGTTGTGCATTGACAATTAAGACAACTAAAAACAAAATATTTCATAGTATCCATAACCTCCTTGAATAATATATACAAGAAAAAGTTGTTAAATATCATTAATTTTGTAATTTCTTACATAATTTAAAAATTAAAGTACAAGTATTTTATATCATTGAAAAGAGAAAAGAAATGCCTATTTAATGGTCTGAGCTCTAGGAAAATTAGAAGCTAATATGAATTTCTCGAAAATGGTAAGATAAAATAAATTTAGGACGCCTATGAATTCCTCGTACAAAAGTGCAAGTTAAAATTTAGTTTGAATTCACATAAAAAAGTGACAAGCAGAAAAAGGAAATTTAAAAATATACATTTTTGCCCATATCTAGTTGACCTATTCATTTTTTCCTAACAAACGAAACACCACTAAAATAGCCCTCTAATGGGGCAACTTTGGTCTAATTTAACCGACCTCTTATCTCTTATAGTTCTCGAGATCCCCATGTATATTTAACTAAACAAATAAACCAATGTTCTCGAAAAAAAAAACAAAATTTAAATTATTTAAAACAACGAAAATTGTTAAATTCGATGTCCGTTAAATCGAAATCTGTAAAATTGAAAATTAATTATGGATTCACGGCCTATATATTTATCAAAAACCAGTAGGTTCAAATTCCACATTAAAATAACTAATAAAAAAAAGCAGTGTTCGCGTAGTTTGGGGTTACTGTGCACTGCATATCTATTTCAAAATAACTATTATGTAATAATGTATTAACAAAATCGTAATCAAAATCTGTACAGAGTTAAAAAAAAAACATTTCAAAATGGGTCCGCAATTTCAGAAATGTGTTTTTTTTTTTATTATTAAAGTAGTTACATAAGTATTTAATGTAAGTATGTCTCAACATTCAAGAAAGTTTATTTATCGATAAGTGGTATCTGATCGATATTATCTATATAATTTGTGATATCGATATATAGGATGCTATTGATATTATGAATATAATATTAGGAAGTCTTAAAATTTAACGATAAATTTCGATAATTCGCTATTTATGGTAATTCATCGATATTTACCGAAACATCCAGAAATATCAATATTTTCGATAAATATCGATTTTATTCATTTATTGGTATTTCAATATCACAAACAGTGATATCAATATTTTCCCGATCTCAATTATTTCTCACACAAAGTGATCCATTTGGTGCACATTCCACATCATGATGTAAAATATGTCGTCTTGTCATTATCGAGCTATGGGTAAAAAATATATTTTTTCTTCTTGCAGCATAGGAGGCGGTACTTTCCTAGGTCTTTGCTGCCTTCTCACTGGATGTCAAACCTTTGAAGAAGCCATCCAGCTTGCCACCACCGGCGATCATACCAAGGTAGATAAGTTGGTAAAGGACATCTATGGCGGCGATTACGATAGGTTTGAACTTCCTGGTGATCTTGTGGCCAGCAGGTAAGCAGGAAGATGATTTTATAATTTGATCTGTTCTTGCCTTGCTTTAAAGCCTAGAATCTTGGCCTGTTACGCTTGTATGCATATAAATTGAATTGGTGAAGTTAAATTTATATTTTGAGAATTTTTCAGTTCAATTGTTGATACTTATTTGCATCGTTATGTAAGTTAAATTGTTTGGCTTAGTACATATACACTCGAAGTTCACATGGAATATAATTAAATCCATGAAAAATATTAATTTTGAATGCATTCTAGTGTGTTGTTCAAGGATTTCCAGTTGTATTTTCTTTAAACATTAATATTTGAAACTTTTGCATTCTAAATACATTATATTGTAAAAAACTTGTTTAAGAATACAGTTATGTATGTAAAAAAATTGGTATGAATAATATTTTTAAAAAATCATTACTGCTAAAATTTTGTATAAATAAGTTTTTGATATATTGAGAACTATAATACCTATAAAGACTAACAATTTCTGTTTCACAAGAAAAATTTAAAGAAAAGAAAAAAAATATTAGTGGTTCTCAAAATACGGAACCTAACATTTTTATTTGAAATGAGAACATATATATTTTTTTTATTTTCACATTCATTGGAGAATTTAATTTTGAAATCAGTGATATGGAATGAAAAAAATCTGATGTGGCCAACACAATACCTCCCATTTAATTTAATTTTTATTTATGTAAATACTTAAAATTAAATTTAAATACCGGGTTCGATCCCGATCGAGGTCAAATATTTTGAATTTTAAATGGCACAAAAATGACCCCTGTGGTGCTCTCTCCACGCCAGCAATAAGTGCTCGTGAGGTGACACATGGTAAACGCCCGCATGGTACAAATATGTCATCATCGTTACCGAAATCTGTGTACAAAGCAGATTGGCAGACCCAGCAGTGGGTAATATGCCGTGATGATATATTTATTTTATTTATTTATATACTTACCTATATTCATTGCTGGCGTGGAGAGTGCACCACAAGGGTCAATTTTTTGTCATTTAAAATTCTAAAATATTTGGCGTCGGTCAGAATCGAACCCGGTTCCCCAGATTCGCGTGAAGTGACGCCTGGTAAACGCCCGCACGGTACAAATATGTCACCATTATTACCGACATCTGTGTACAAAGCAGATTGGCTCACCCAGCAGTGGATAATATGCCGTGATGATATATATTTTTATTATCTTACCTATATTCCTACTATTTTACTTATGTTGGAAACTGTATTAAATATCCTTCCATATGTACTAATTTCTTTTTAAAATATTACTATTATTATTTGAAATGATTAGTTTGTTGACAATGACATATATCTGTCAGATACATGCATTTGAGGTGTTTGAGATCTAAACTGTGTAACTATAGAGATGCGGTTAAAGCGTAGGCTCCGGAATTAAAATTATAGATAGTTTTATAAATTTATCCATAAAATAAATAGAAAAAGTATTAATGCAAACCTGTAGAAAATTTAATAATCTTTAATTTTTATATAACAAATCTCGAAAAATTAACATTTAAAGGTATTTTTCGAAGAAAAACTATTTTGAGCTTTCAGTAAAGGTCCCTTTTTGGTTATCTGATTTACTACAAAATCTAATGGCATCTTTCTATATAAGAGTAAGATAGAAATACAAGGTTTGAAATTTTTCTGAAAGGTAGTATTTGAGTTAGAGCGTAAAGAGGATCCACATACACACAGACATCATCGTAAAAATGTTAAAATTGGATGTAGGGACCTTAAAACGTGGGTATTTACCAAAATCTCCATATGCGATTTTTACCAAGGGTAGCGGGAGGTAAAAATGAATACGTGTTAATTTTTTACCTTCCGTCACCTATAGGTAAAGAAGGTATTGTGAGTTTCTAACGAATAGGCACATTTTGAAGTCCGAAGAATACGAATTTATTATTTTACGTTGTTGTCTGTATATATATGATTCCAAAAATTATGATTTTTTTCGTATTCCTCGAGTTTAAAACCACATACAGACGTGATTAGATTTTGGTTATAATTGGTCCACCGGAAGTACCCGCATTTGCAACTTTTAACATTTTTTTCTTGAAAAAAACGCAGTTTAATTATATTTTTTCTTCATATTCAACGAATTTAGAGATAAAGAATTATAAAGAAATATCTTGCAACCTAATGCTGCTAAAAGCTGCACCATGGAAACAGAGTATTCAAATATGTATTACTAATAGACAGATGTCAGTGTCAAATAAAATTTACATAATATCTTTGTGAAATTGATTTTACTGGAAATATAATAATGTAAAATAATTTAAGAAAAAACAATCAACAGATTATATCTATAAGCCAATTCAGCAGATTATTACTTTTTTAAGAAACATACTTGTCTTTTAGGAGTAGTTCAGTTCAGTTGAGTACGAGATAAGATCAGTTCATTTCTCCCCTAAAAAGAAAACCCCCATAGAATAGTTTGCAAAAAAAATTGTGTGGAATTTGTATAAAATACGTAGAATTAACGGTGGTATTGTACTGGCCACATCAGATTTTTATTTTCTCCATTCGTGGCACTCTTATTATAGCCATATTATAATCAATTAGTATAAAACTTTAAATGAGTTTTTCTCAAAAGCATCGTTATGTAAGGGTATAAAAATAATGTCACTTCTCTAACGAATGTGAAAATAAAAAATATATGCTCTCATTTAAAATAAAAAATTAAAATCCCGTATTTGTAAATAATAAATTCATTGTTATTACTTAACACATAATGAAGAATTCTAATAAATTTACAAATTTGAAATGTTTATAATTAGAATGTACCAGCCTATTATGAAACAATATAAAACTCACACCTATTAACACCTTACACCTCTTTTCTTTCTTTTTTGCTCTTCTCTTATCTCCTTAGACTATTTCTAACTCACATAGTATTAGTGGCTGCACTTCTTTCTGTAACTTTTGGTTTCTGCTGTTTTTCTAACCGGTTGCGTCCATTGAAGTTTTCTGGGTGTCTGTAGCTTTGGACAGATGAACAGCAAAGAGCGCAGAAGTAACATCAGCCGAGAGGATTTGGCCCGAGCCACACTCGTCACCGTCACCAACAATATCGGCCTGTTGGCGAGATTGTGTGCCCTTAACCAGAACATTGAAAAGGTGAGAAGAACTTGAAAATAATCCTTCCTATTAACTGTTCCTTATTTTTTTTTCATTCCATTGTCTAATCAACGTAAAAATTGTTTCTATCCGTAACTGTTACCATAGAACGCAAAACCCAAAACATAAGGGGGTTTACGATCAAAGATTTATATCAGTTCTTAACTTCACATTGTATAATGTTACTTTGCTGCTTTCCACGTTTAATAAAGTTCAATGTTCAAATGATTTGATACAAAACTTTCCTAGTTGCAGTGTTCTAAACTTCAAAGTTGCATTTCTATGCTCCTACAAAATTTAACAATAATTGAATGTTTAATAAGTAAAGCGATCTTTTTGTGTTGGAAAAAACGTCTGTTATATTTAATTTTAATCGACAGAGCAGTTATGTCAGATTTATTTGAAAAGGTGGTAAACGTGTCACTACAGTGCCATTAGTTCCTTGACTAAACGTTTCCATTAATAATGTAGACAAGTGACATTTCTCACCATTGTATAGTTAGAATTTTGGACACCGAGCGTTTTTTCTACTTAGTCGCGCTAGAGCGAATTGTTTTAAAGTATATTTTTAAAAAGTTGCAAAAACCAGCCATGTTACGACGTCAGTGTTTCAGAACTGCAGGTTCAGACAGACCAACGACCACACATAAACTAGACAAAACATGTCCCATACTTCACTATTGTTTCTTATGTTCTCGGCTGGACAGAAAGAGACAACTAGAGAGATATATGGTGTCTACTCTAAAGTTTGTCAAGAGATGTCACTGCTTGTTCTATAAACATGAAATGTACTATATTTGAATTATTATTAACGAAAACCAATTATAAGATACATGAAACAAACTGATATTAATATTAGAAAAGGATAAAAAGAATTGTATATAATTATTTATAGTTTTTGTGTACATACTTCTTATCCTATTCGTACTTTTTCTAAATTTATTTTTGTTTCATGGTGAATCCGGATTTTGAAGTAAATATCTAAAATTAATTTAAGTAATTGAATTCCATGATTATTTAACGGTTCATTTTTGCTTAATTATCAATAATATCTGCGATATTTTCAATTCTAAAAATTTTCTAAGCAAATCGGTTTTTAAAAAACCATTGTCGTCATCGAATTCTGATGAAATATTTAGTTATTTAAATAGTTGTAAAAAATATTAAAAATATTCAAGGAACTGCACTGATAGAAAGCGGAAGAAAAACCGGTTTCATTTGTTTTATTGCTGGAATTGAAAGTTTACAAGCATTGTCTGCAAAATATATAAACACCACGGATCCAAAATTAAATTTCATATTGACTTACAAATTTAGTCAAGATCACCTCGAATTATGTTTTAGTGCCATTAGAAGTAGAGGTGGTCACAACAATAACCAACTGTTAGGCAGTTCGAAGCAACGTACAAAAGACTAATTGTACATGCAGAATTAAAAAGCTTCGAGTACGGAAATTGTATTGCCATAGACATAGACAATATAATCATATTAAACGTGGCACAGTAAAGAACGTTCACCGTGAACGTGAACAAGGGTGAAGATTTAACTGTATCAAATGAAATATATAATGATCTCACTGATACTTATTTCTCCCCTACAACGTAGGATCTGACTTGTTATGTTGACATACATGGCAGGGTTTGTTGTAAAGAAAATAATAAAAAAACGTATCGTTTGTGGTATTTGCCTCGAATCACTAGAAAATAATAAGATGATTCTTACTGATAATTATAAATTACAAGTCCGGCAATTTACAGCAGGCATCTGACTTCGTCATAGACGTATGCAGAGCTGTTGAAAAATTCATGACATGCAAAATCAAATGGTAATATTTTTAAAAATATTAAAAAACAATTAATTAATACTACGATGAGAAATTTACCTACGTGTATTTTGGACTGTATACATAATCATATTCTGGATCAGGATCCATAAATAATCATGGAATTCAATTAAATTAATTTTAGATATTTACTTTAAAATCCGGATTCACCATGAAACAAAAAAAAAATTAGAAAAAAGTACGAATAGGATAAGAAGCATGTACACAAAAACTATATTGTTTAAAAACCAATAAAATAAATAATTATATACAATTCTTTTCATCCTTTCCTAATATTAATATCAGTTTGTTTCATGCATTTTATAATTGTTTTTCATTAATAATAATTCAAATATTTCAAATATAGTACATTTCATGTTTATAGAACAAGCAGTGACATCTCTTGACAAACTTTAGAGTAGACACCAAATATCTCTATCTCTAGTTGTCTCTTTCTGTCCAGCTGAAATCAAAACAAATGGTATGAAGTTATATCTAGCATATTTGTGATCGTTGGTTCAGACTCATTTCATAGAGACTTATAAAATTGAGTTTTTTGTAAAGATTTGAGATTAGACACTAGAAGTTTGTTTTTCTATACAAAAGCACGTAAAACATTGAATATATTGCATAATATTATTTTATTCTTTATTTTGGTAAGTTAATAACATTTCACCGATATGATTCAAGTTATCTTTAAAAAATGTCACTTTGACGTTTAGAACCTTGGGTGAAAATCAAAATGGCCGTTGATGAAACGCATACTTCACTTCGCGAGGGACGAGGCGGGGTAAATCAGCCGCGTTTTGAACAATGTCATTTTTAATTACAATTTTTTCATTATTAAAGATCGATTTGAGCAAAAAATAAAAAATACGGGTCTATTATTTTTCATTACTCTATCGATTAAAGTTAAAAATGAAAAATCGTGCATGATCTCTTTCATTATTCATTTCACATTTCAATTCGATGCAATATACTCGTAATAGAGTGAGCTATTCGGAATATGCTCTGAATTAAATTTCTGTCTACTGCCTAGTACTGTGGACAACGTTACAAATTAAATGCTCGCTATTTTATTAAAATGTAAAGTACATTTTACCAGTATGTTATTCAAATACTTAGTAAAAATACTCAATGGCTAGTAAAAAAAAAACAAATGTTCAGGTTTACAAAGGTTAGGTTACATATGTTGTGTATTTTTACTGAACATTTAGTATTTGGTACTGTACTGTTCGTAATGTCTAAAAATATCAAACACTTTATTACTATCCTTTATGTGCAACTCAAAATATCTATGTAGTTCCTAAAATATCTGGATCATATTTCTGGAAAGAAATATTGTAGTAGACTGGTTCTAGGCCAGGAATTTAGAACACTGACGGTCGATTGCATAAACGTTACTTAAATTTTAAGCCATTCTTAAATTAACAATATTGCATCGAAATGAAATATCAAATGAATTATTATGCGTTACCATCGACCTTCTAAACTAGTTTGTGAGGTCGATGTGCGTTACTGTCAAAATTTCAAATTAAATTTTTTTGTTTAAGCATCATATAAAATTTAAGCTTTCTTGGTGCAACTGGGCATGAGTCACAAATTAAAATTTAAAAATTAAATTGAATACCACAACATTGACGTTTGCAAAATCTAAATATAGATCATATACGAGAATTGGTGAAAGATATGAAAATGAATTTGTATGTGTTATAGGTTGTGTTTATTGGCAACTTCTTGCGAGTGAACCCCATAGCGATGAAATTACTTGCGTTTGCAATGGATTACTGGTCGCAGGGGACGCTGAAAGCTTTGTTCCTCGAACACGAGGGTTACTTTGGAGCCTTGGGCTGCCTGCTGCAGTTCAACGAGGTTGCCAGCTAAGCCTTCACACATTCCCAAGCATCGCATGCCTTGTGTTATTCAGGTGACGTGGACGTTTTATATACACCGAACAATTTTGATAAAAAATTTATAGATTAACTTAGACTAGATTTTTAAATTGTTTTATTGGTGAAAAGAGTTTTAATATTAAGTATAGTATTTATTTGTGTTATTGTTTTTAAATTATATAGAATAAATTTTTATAGTAGCATTTACTCCTATATCAAGATATTAATTTTAATTATATTGAACTCCTACACAATTTAATATTATCTTCATACTTTATGCATTTAATAAATAACAGATCATGGGTTCACTAGCTATTAAATAAATATGCTTAAGTTAAAGTGATTCAAGATGCACTATAATTTGTACAACCTTCAGAAACCAACATGAAGGAAAATTAACGCACAAATTATATTGTTAATGACATTAAAAATATTGGCTAGGTAGTATTTACTCAAAATTTTATTCACCCTAACTAACTAAATACCATGTTTACCATGGTGATTAAAAATTCAACTGAATTTATAATTTTAGTCATAGCTTAATCAATTCAGATTAAATATCACCAGTCATTGACTTTAATCTTGTTTGACTTAAGAATACTACTTTATTGTTTGTAATATAATTTGCACATCAAACAACAACAAAGTCTCTATGTATATTAAGATGTTAATACATTGTACAATTCTTGTGCAAATTTTTCCTTTCTCTAATATCATTACTGAAAATATAGATATTAAAAGAATTACATTAGAAATTTTATTTTATTTTAATTATACAAGGAATGTTATGACCGTGTGCCTGAGTGTCTGTCGTATGTCCGACAAAGGTTTATAATTCCATTAAAAAAAAAATTGTGCCTCCGTCCGGCATAAGTAGTATTACATAACTCCAAACGTCTGACAACACTTATTTATAATGTCTAGGCCGGCAAAAGAAGTTGGCATTATTGTTCTGGTGATATGACTATTTCAACACAAGAATTTTCAAAAAAAAAAAACAACTTTGAATATGAAATTGTTAATTGTAACTTAAATGAATACATTTTAAGCTAAGTGTAAGTAAATATATTTGAAATTGCAATGCAAAATCGAAAAAAAAATGTTTGTTGAATTTTCAGGTTATTTTAGTAAATATATACATGCCATTTGAAATTCAAATTTACTGATGTTACCAACATGAAAAATCCCTAATATTTCATATTTGGATATTAAGTCAAACTCATTTAATAAATTTAGGGAGAAGTCGGCACAAAAATCTTGTGTATTACTCGTCCAGAAACTGCTTTGCTAGTGCTCGTATTTAAAAGCTTCGCCTCCGGCATTGCCTGTCAAAATATACTCGCACTCGCAAAAGTGCATTTTCTAGACTAGTGATTAACTATTTTCTACAAATCTATTAACAGTAGGCTTTTTAATGTTTGTTTTTAGGGTTAGAAATATCATTTTATGACACTAATGTTAAAAGTGAATTAGTTTCCTTGGTAACGACGAATGGAACAACAAATCAACATTTTTTTTATATACGTCAAATTATTAAAAATACAAATTTAAATGAAAAAATAGTGTAGAAAGAGTATGATATACGTGTTAAAAGTGATTTTATTTTGTCGGAAGGTTTGGACCACTCCGCTTTGCGTCGTTCCAATCTTCCTTCTCACAAAATTAAATGTCACTTTTAACACATATCATAAATAACTATTCTGACCATATTACACGATTTAGATAAGGATTAAACCAGATCTAACTTAAACTGCTACCAAGATTAAGGAAAAATGATAGATCTAAGATAAACCTGATTTAAACAAAGTCAGAATAATGTATTTAAATACATTTTTATTTATTTTTCATGAAAGTACTCGTCTTTGGAATACAAATGTGAATTTTACGGTGTTGTGCATTAAATTTGTGCGAGATTTGTTTTTTAAGTTATTATCCGAAATCTGTGTACAAAGCAAAATTGGTACACCCAGCAATGGGTAATATATCGTGAGTATATATTTAAATTGAATTTTGCCGAAATGACGTATATTTTCCCCAAATAAGTTTCAAGTGGTAACAATGCTGCCTGCTGCTGAAATGCAGAAACAGTATCGACTGTGACAGTTATTTAGTAGGTGGTGTGAGGAGCGATAAATATTTGATTCATTTCTTCTGTTCGATGTTCATATTACATATCTACATTGTTTATTGTTTTATTTTATTGTATGTACAAAGTAATAATACAACCTACGTTGCAAATCTTCCAAAATCAAACACAAGAATCAGGTGGGAGCTCATCAGTGGCGTACATGCAGCTTTACAATCCACTGGTGTTCAAATTTTGTAAAAAAAATGTCATCGAAAATTGACGTCAGACACAACGCTATAAACATTTTTTTCATTTTTTTATTTTGAGTAATCTATAATACCTATTAAAATAGTTTTTTAAAAATATTTGTTGATGTAAATTTGCTATCTGGCCAAAGGCTTATTACTTTATATTACTTATATGGTATTGTTTACCTAGTTCAGATGTGCTTGAAAATATTTTTCTGTAATTGGTTACTGATAATTAATCGAATAAGAAAATTGTTTGCATTTTGAGGAAGATAACATTAATTTGTTGAGTTCAATACAAAATAATTTGTTTTTGCACAATTCTTTGGTGGTCCGTCCCGAAATTTAATTGAAATAGATTTTTCTTTTTCGTGAATGGTTTGAAATTAAATCGTGTTCATAAAGAATTGTATATATTATCATTTTTATATGAAACATCATATTAATTTAAACAAAACGTTCCCAAAATGTTATATGCAGTATTAAATCTCAGATTGGGAATGTTTTACTTTAAGCTTTGTCGTAATATAGACACGTATAAGTCTTAGGCTAAGTATTATGTTATGGCGCACATTCTATACGTAAAATAAGATGTACAAGTTTGCTTAAGGAACTTGTCAGCTAAACTACTGGTGCAAGCTAAATATTTAGTTGTTAAAACAGTTTAATAAATTCTATATTTATTTTTACATGATATTATTACAATCCTTTCCTTATTATGTAATTTTAACAATGAGTAATATATACAAAAATAAATCGCATTAATAGTATAAAAGGATATTAAAGCAATAAATTATTTTTACAATGATTAGGCTCTAATTTACATATATAACTGATTTATAATTTATGGCATAATTTCTTACTTTTCCAACCGAATTAGAAAAATCTAAACACGAGACATTTTGATCCAAAGCACTGAAAAGTTGGCAACTGTCGAATTGCATACTATATACTGGCGAGCTTCTGTATAGTGAACTACTGTTGGAAGTAAAATACATCTGAAAAAGATAAACATATAGTTAAGATTTAAACTGAAGGTTAGAAGCGATGCGAACAATAGTTTTAACCTCCAGTTAGCTTTAATCAAAGATGGTAAGAACTATTTTACAGCATGACCGTTGAATATCACTTAACGGTTACTTGAACTAAAGGTGCTAAGATCAGGCCTAAAGTGTATAATTTAATCAGTAATGTTTATCTCACAAGAGATTACAAAGCTCTATCTTGTGATACATTAATTTATTATTTACCCTCTCGAATAATTTGAAGTAACATTAATCGAAAGAAGTTTATTTTGCAATTTTGAAAATACAATTTTCAGGAGGTATCATTTGTAAATTTACTATATCAATTCTGTCACCGAATTCCATCGAACGATTCGTCGTTGTAGATTTTATTTAAAATGTAGAAGCTCAAAAAGGTAAGTGAATTAAATAATTTGATGTAAGGCCGCAGTTGTATGTTGCTATAAAAACGTATTGTTTATTCTCACTTTAGTCTTCTAGCTTAGTATTAATCTTAATTAAAATTAAACTTGTCATTATTGTCTAAACTGTATTTAAGCCCTTTTAAGCGCAAACCACAGTATTACAGTACTATGAGACGACGTCAGATAAATAGGGCATACATATTATATCATCATTTTGGAAATGTCCCTTGTAATTATGAGATAAACCGTGACATATATACAAAATGTTTCCTTTAAAACAAAACATGCTTTTTTGGGTGAACTTATTGACTTTAGAGAAAAATATATACAACAAATGATCAGAAATAGCGGGCTCATTTATCAGTAATAGAGGTAGTTCCATCTGAAGAGACACCTGCGCGAAGTACGTATTTGCGTCTTAGAAAGAGAAGCAAATATGAGTAACAAGGAATACTACGCTACTCTCTGTTCTGCGTACATCAGTTTCAATTTTCCTCATTCTGATGTTGACATCGCTTGGATTCACATCGCGCTCAGTTCTGCATTTTGACATTTGATCTATTCGTTTTGTTACTGTTTCTTATTTGTTTGTTTGTTTTCGTGGTATATTCATTATTGTTTCTAGTTTGTTTTCGCGGTATATTCGTTTTTGTTATTGTTTCTTGTTTGTTTGTTTTCGTGGTATATTCATTACTGTTATTGTTTCTTGTTTGTTTTCGCGGTATATTCGTTTTTGTTATTGTTCCTTGTTTGTTTTCGCGGTATATTCATTTTTATATCGAAAAAACATATATACAAAAGGAGCATATTATAGACAAGCTTCACGAGAAGGTCATAATTAATCTAGCAGAGGATTCAACTACAGAAGGACGATGACGATTATTATTCGTCTGATGACGAGTAAATAATTTATTTTAAATGTAAATATATATATTGTAATGATATTACTGTTTTGTGTTGAATAAATACATACATTTTTAAAAGTTATAGATGTTTTATTATATATACCAATGCAAAAACTCAATTGTAATATGTAATTTATCGATTCAATAAAATATATTTAAATTTTTTTGCATTTTCATGAATATTTAAATAGTACTGTCGATGACATAATTTAAATTAAAAATTATTAATATTTTAATAACG
The DNA here is from genome assembly GCA_951394225.1 of Harpalus rufipes. NCBI lineage: Eukaryota > Metazoa > Arthropoda > Insecta > Coleoptera > Carabidae > Harpalus > Harpalus rufipes. The sequence continues at coordinate 34,368,453 of OX596282.1, read as the reverse complement.
TTTATATTTAGAAAATAATAAATTAAAAACTGTGTATTTAACGGGTGGATTGCAATATAGGTACTTCAGTGCTCGCACCGCTTTGGCAGGTTGTGTAGTATATCATACAAGCACCGCCTCTACGCGCAGGCCAGGTTTTAGAATGATAAATATGTACACTAAACAAGTGGTGACTGGAACTCTCGAATTTACGACTTTAACATGTAAAATCATATTTTCGTAATTTCCTGCTTCCCGAATTATTTTAGGTTAAAAAGCTTCAAATAAAAGTTTAGAGCTTATAATTCTGCTATTGAATTAAAAAGCAAAATTAATTGTGAATGTTTTGCAACGACAGAAATTACGTATTAAAGTGTCGAAAATCACCCCCAAAATAACGATGGACATGGAATTAAAACAAATAACAATTGTTTTTGTTTTACATGTTAACAGACCAGCCTCAACGACTCGCTTAAAATATGTGTCCGCGATAGCCGCGATATGTACACCTTACGGGAAAAACCGCTATGCGGCGCCACAAGTTAACCGCCCTATGTCAAGTTGAGCTTGCCGTAACCATAGACATAAATACTCTTTAGACCTGAAACTCATGTGTACTTGAACTGAACATAACACCTGATGATTGGAATAGAACTAAAATGTTTTGTTAGTTAATATAAATGTACTTTTATATTAAAATGTATGTGCACAAATATAATGTTAAATTATATTTTTGCAATATAATAAAATTTTAATTTCAAAATACAATCGACAACTTATTTCATTAAAATAATTATAACTGGGTTGAAAATAAAACACGGATATCTTATATGAACACATTAAATTAAACAATATTATATTAAAAACTCGCTCAGTAGAAACACAGAAGGTACAATTAATAAACAAAGCAAATTAAGTAGAATCAAAAACACAAATATTTTCAAATGCCAAATTCACATCAAATTCAAATGTTTCCCATGCATCCTTATTTTTAACCTCAGAAAAACACATAGACCAATAGTTGTGTCGATAAAATATGTAGGTTCTTAACGCGACGTTAGCGACATCTATTGACCGGAATAGAGTACTACTGGCAAATGCCTGGCACTCGCCATGCCATAAGTTTCCAAAGGTTGGTCGTAACCACATTCAAAATAGAATTTGTGATTTGCTCTTTGTGTTATGCTTCTTTTTATAGTTTGATTTTTATAACTACCAGACAAGGTAATGTAAAGTTTAATGCTAAGGTAAATGCATAAGTTTACAACTTAGATAAACCAGCCCATATGGTTTATTTTCCTCGTCAAATAAATTTCACATTCGTGATAAAAAATAGAACTTCAGTGCCTTGATACATAAATATTATACAACGCTATAAAAAATCAGATAATTTGGCTAATTTAGAAACCAAGAAATTGGTCCCCAAAACTAGATATTTTACTTGTTCTTGCAACGTCGGTGACATTTTGACAAACAATGAAATGACAGGTAAAGTAATGCAGTGATTAAATCATAATGGCTGGTAGTATTGTCACGGTTTTATCCTCGGTTGTAAGTTTCAGACTAAAAAGCGTAGTAAGGTACGGTTTTAGATGTGTTGTAAGTATGTTTGGTTTTATTTACCATAGCAACGCTGTCAAACTTAAAACCAAACTTACAACTGGTATACGGGAAGTATAAGACTTGTTCTAAGAATAAAAATGGCAGGTGTAGAAGGATTTTTTGATGAAATTGATGAGGTAAATGAAGTACAAGAAATAGCAGAATACTGAAAAAGAAGGAGAAGAGTACGTGAAAGAATAAATCCACACCAAGTATTGTCAGAGAATCTATTTAATTTAGATAAATGTAAAATTATGACTTACTCTCTAAAGCAAACAACTATATTATTTAACTATCAAATGAATAACACAATGTTGGAGCGAGTAACTCTATTCAAAGATCTAGGAATTCTGTTCGATCCTAAACTTAGTTTTATTCCCCATTTTAATGATATTCGAAAAGCTTCTTACAGAAATCTTGGCTTCATAATTCGTAATACACAATCATTTCATAATTTACGGACCCTCAAATCTTTGTATTACTCATTTGTGCGTAGTAAGCTGGAATATGGATTACAAATTTGGAATCCAGTGTATATCAAACATGAACAAGCTTTGGAGAGTATACAGAAAAGAAAATATAAAAAAAAATTATAAGGTATTGTTGTGCTAAATTTCACCATCGCCGCATTGATACGATTTGTAGTTACTCCAATTGTCTAATTGAGTTCAATGTTATTTCTTTGGATTGCCGTAGAAAAATTCAATCATGTTTATATCTATATAAACTTGTAAATAATCTAATTGATGATGCTCATTCGCTAGCTTGCTTAAATTTTAGCGTATACCTTGTCCAAAGATATTTCGTTATGGCTTTAACTTACTAAGTCTGAGGTGAACCGCACACAGCAAGAGATTCTACCTGTTGGCGCTCAGGGTAGGATTGCAAAATATTTAAATTCGGAAATCTCTAATCTCTGTGCGCATTAAGTATTTCAGATTTACTTGAAATAATAATGAATTCGCAAAATTAAATTAAGTCTTTCACTATTACTAGAAATATAAGATGAGAAAATCGTCCTTGACCGGTATTAATACATATTGGGGAAACTAAGATACCAAAGGCATACCTAGTGAGTAGGTATGTAAATGAGTTTTAAAAAATTTAAAATCAGTAGTAATATTAACTTTCGTACTGAGGTCAACAATATACGTATTTAATATGTGGCGACCATTTGAAGAAGACAATACTGATGTTTTACCAGCTGAAAATTGTGATAATATTGAATACATACCTGTCCTTGCACCCCTATAAATCAAGCTTAAATCCCTAACAATAGACCCGCTGAGAGGGCCATAACGAAATATCTTTGGACAAGGTATACCTCGCTTAAACTCTCGGCGCAAGTTAACCTTCACATACTGCACCTCTAGAACTAACTACGAACTTCGATCTCCAATTAGACAGTTGTACTCTACATTCAATACTCTGTCCATGTACAATAACAATCTTGACATTTTCAATGATGCTCAGTCCGGGTTTGGAAAGAAAATTATGAACTATTTATTGTCCGATCTTTCGCACTTGCATTAAGTTATTCTTAATATTGTCACTTTTCATTTTGTCTTGTAACTACATTGTATTATTCTTGTTTTTTTTAATAATACTCTGTAATTGGGAACTTTTGTTCCTCTTGAGTGATTAATGATAAATAAATAAATTAATGTAAAAGAAGATATCGACAAACAGCAAATTATTAATCTTATTCGCGGACAATTAGAACCCATGAGAGAAACCAAAACAGTAATTCTTCAAGATTTACAAATTCTAATTACACAGATTCTTTGCTGAAGGACTATATCAAGATAATGGTAAATAATAAAATATCATATACATTTTGTTCACAAATACATGTTAATATCGACATATAAGCAAGCGATATTCAAATACATAACATAATTATCAATTTAAGCAATTATATTTTTATGTTTCTTTACACATTTCAACAAAAACTCCTTCTCCTCTGTTGTCCAATTTTCACTTCTTTTCCCACTCATTTCTACTATTTTTCCCAAAAATATGTTATGTTAGTTTATTTTCACAATAATATTTTAATAAAATGTAATAAAATTACAACAAGATTCAAGAACTGTCAATCTAATCTTAACGTCAAAACTCAATACAGCTGACAGTTTGACGAAAATTATGTCACGTGTTTGCAATGTTGACAAGTCAAATTTATTGCTTATCTTAAAACCGGTCTAAAACCGCGACCTTACTAGACTTGGTTGTAAGTTGGTTTTAAGACATTGTCATGGTTTTAGCTACAACCGATTTACAACCGGGGATAAAACCGTGACTATACTACCACCCAATATGACCAAATACCACCTTTTCAATTTTATGTCATCCCAAGCGAATAAATTGCAATTTATTGTCCTTAAGATAATAAAAATTGCTTTGAAAATTATTAAAATTTGTTTATAAATAGAGTTTCATGGGTGGGCAAGTTGCGGGTCGTACAAATATTGTAATGCAGGCCAGGCCGCATTACAATTCGAGGGTTGCCTTTTAAGTTTTTACAAAAAGTGAAACAGAAACGAACAAGTTCGAAACAAAGTGTTTTATTGCTTTTCGAAATATTTGCCTTAGGGTCTATACATTTTTGTATACGCTCAAACCAATTCTGGAAACATTTTCTCCGCTCTGAAGCTCGTAGAAACATCGTTTTGAAAGTCTTCAACAGCTTCTCGAGGTGATGAAAATCGCTGTCCACGCATCTTTTGTTTGACAGTGGGAACAAGAAAAGTCATTAGGCGATAAATCGGATGAATACGGGCAATGAGACATTAATTCGATGTTTTTCTCCTTCAAATATTCAGTTGTTTGACGTCCTTTATGGGAGCTGGCATTGTCGGGATGAAGAATGATGCGACGATTTTTGTTGTTTTTCCTCATTTCATCGAAGACCGTTGGCAAACAAATTGTTGTATACCATTCAGCATTAACAGTTCTTCGATCATCTAAAGGAATGGTGCGACAGTACAACCGAAGAAACAAGCGATCATTTTCTAGGAAGTGCTCCGTGAACGAACAACTTTAGTGGGATTGGGTTCATCGTCAAACACCCAAACAGTAGACTGTTGTTTGCTTTCAGGTTCATACGAATATATCCAAGTTTCGTCTCCTGTAACAATGTACTATATGGATTTTGAACGTCCTAGGTCGAATTGTTTCAACATTTCCTGACACCAATCAACACGAGCCTTTTTTGCGGTTCGTTCAAATTATGCGGAATCCATGTGGAACAAATCTTTCTCACACCTAATGTTCATGCAAAATCGATTATATTGCAGCCTGCGATATGCTAAGAGACGCCTCTATATGCCTGTAAGTCATATGCCGATCTTCTTTAATCATGTTGCGCACAACATCGATGTTTCTCGGAATGACAACCGATTTTGGCCGACCTTCCCGACATTCATCATTGACGGACGCATGACAAATTCTGTAAACCAATTGTAAACAGTCTTCACTGATGGTGCTTCATTACCAAAAGTTGCACAAAGCGATTCTATTCATTGTTGTTAAGTAAGGCCATTTTTAAAATCATAAAAAATTATCCAACGCAAACCTTCACGAGTGATTTTCATTTTTGCACAAACTTGCTTCTTTTAAACGTTCACTATCAACAACCTACTCATTTAATTTCTAAGTTGCCACTGGCTACTAGGGTACCTTTATATACAGGGTATGGCCATGGGGCAAGATCGCCGCCATAAGCGAGCCAATGTCAAACATATTGATAATTCATTTCCATATTTATTTGTAAGAAATGTGATATTATATTATACAGGAATATTACATAATCACACTATGAATCTATAAAGGTAATAAAAATTCATTTATTTAAGAGATACACAATTATTATTATGACACAGATTTAGAGGTTATGTAGCGTATAGGATATAGGTTGTTATTATCACATCAAATTTAATAACTGTGGTTATTATTTACATAATAAGTATATATTTTAAACTTACCTTTTAAAAAATTAAATGTTTGTGCTTAATATTGGTCATTTTTATGTGTTTTCAATATTGCCAGTCATCGTTGTCAGTATTTCAAGAAAATACACAAATAAATAAAATAAAAGTATTACTTACACTATAAATAAATATTAGAAGTATATTTAAATGTGTTTTGCATTAAAATAAAACAAGTAGCCACGAAAATACATAATAATTTACGTAACAACAACGAATATGACAGTGGCCCTCTAATGGCGGACGAAACGCGAGCCACGTCATGGCCATACCCTGAGTATAAAGGTACCCTAGATACCACTAGGGTACCTTTATATACAGGGTATGGCCATGAGGCAAGATCGCCGCCATAAGCGAGCCAATGTCAAACATATTGATAATTCATTTCCCTATTTATTTGTAAGAAATGTGATATTATATTATACAGGAATATTAAATAATTACACTATGAATCTAAAAAGGTAATAAAAATTCATTTATTTAAGAGATACACAATTATTATTATGACATAGATTTAGAGGTTATGTATAGCATATGATATAGGTTGTTATTATCACATCAAATTTAATAACTGTGGTTATTATTTACATAATAAGTATATATTTTAAACTTACCTCTTAAAAAATTAAATGTTTGTGCTTAATATTGGTAATTTTTATGTGTTTTTAATATTGCCAGTCATCGTAGTCAGTATCTCAAGAAAATACACAAATAAATAAAATAAAAGTATTACTTACACTTTAAATAAATATTAGAAGTATATTTAAATGTGTTTTGCATTAAAATAAAGCAAGTAGCCACGAAAATACATAATAATTTGCGAAACAACAACGAATATGACAGTGGCCCTCTAATGGCGGACGAAACGCGAGCCACGTCATGGCCATACCCTGAGTATATAGGTACCCTAGATACCACAACTCATTAACGCCATCTATTGTTCGATTGTAAAAACTTAAAAGGCAACCCTCGTATTAACGTTTTGTCGGTTTATTTATTTTTTAATACCAATTAAAAGTACATATCCTTTCCCCTGAAATTTCGTATCCTTTACATTTACATGCATTTTGTGTGTTATAATATTAATAAGATTATTATTTTTCCTTGGAAGAAGACCTTTTTTGTAATCACATGCTGCCCGACCGTTAATCATATTACAAATATCCATGCGGCTCGTTAGTCATATTACAAACATCCATGTGGCCCACGGCCAAAAAAGTTTACCCACCCCTGTTATAAAGTATAACAATTATGTTTGTATGTTAATAATGTCGCCTGGTAACTACTCTCAAAATGTGTTTTCCGTATGTGAAGCTTTTGAAATATTGTGTGGTACTAGACCCAAGTTAAATAAAATATATGAGATCTGTCTATGAAGAGAAATATTCACAATTTACATCCAAATTTTAGGTAATAGTTGCAATCATGTATTCTTTATATACAATTTTTTCTAACCTGAATATATCGATGTTGTATTCTCTGATCCCACAGCACCACTCTACCGTAAGTACTAGTACCCGTCAGTACTGTATACATATCGTCAGAAGCAAGACAATAATTGGTATCATTGTGAGGGTCTTCCCATTTCTGCACAAGATGACCACTTCTCAAATCCCATTTCTTGAGAATTGTTTCGTAACCGCATGTGAAAATAGTGTTGTCGTTTTCCCAGTGGATATCCAATATACCTGCTCCGTAAGGATAGTTTTGAGACTGGAGATTCAATATGGGAAGGTTCCTGAAAAGATTAAATTCTTACATTATTCTATGCTTAACCAAATATTGATGCACAAAGTTTATTTTTTGTGTATAGTGGCTACAATGGGTTATTCTGCTGTAATATAATAGGGGAGCATTACAATTTTTGAAAATTTTATACATTAATCTACATAAAAAAAATAAAAGACACGTATTATTATTATTTTTCTATAGTGTCACTGCGAAAAAAAATGAAATAGACTGCAGGAAGTAGGTATCCGACACTTGAATATGCGTGTGAACGTAACAATGCCAAGCGTTGAAAAAGTTTGTTATACTATAGGCGATTTTTCGCGACGGACCAAACATGAACCACGCTTATACGTTTGGTTCATGAAAACGTCACTGTTATGACGTAAGATAGGATATCGCGAGAAATCAGCTTGGTTAAAGCTGTTGCATGATTCGGCGGTTAATTTTAAACGATGGGGAAGTATATGAGTTATATTATAGATGAATTTATTGAGATGGACATGAGTTATTTAGTATGCTATCTTTACACATTTCGAAATATTTTGTAACAACAGGATCTGCAAATAATTGATTGTTTTATTTGTAAACAAAACTTTAACCTAACTTTTACCTTTATTTAATATATCAACAGTTCCCCTGTCAACTTCCACTTCAAGCATTTCTAATCCATTGGAAATTGTGACTTTCCATGTTTGTAATTTATTCTAGTTTAAATCAAAATCTCAAACCCTCAAGTGTATAAATAAAACAAAGGTAGACTGAGATGGATTGAGATTAGAAAGAGAGAACCGATGAACCAGATTCATGAACCTGCTCGCTAGCTCGGTTCGTGATTCGACGAACCTGGTTCATGATTGACGTCATTAGATCGTCGCGAGAACGTACTGGTTCATAAAATTCATTAATCAATATAACTAAGCCATGCGCTTAACATATATTGACATCTGTCATTTGTCATTCAAAGTATCAGGGCCCGTATTCTTGAGCGTTCGTCATTTCGTTCATATTCGTATTCGCGTTCGTTTTCATGTTAGTAGTCACAGTAGTCTGTGTTTCAAAAACAATATTGGATATGGCAGTGTCAGTGTCAACTGTATTGCAGAATTTATTCACATTATTTACAATTTAAAAAATTTATTTATTAATCGTTAATAAAAATATGATAAAAGTGAACTCTTAACTTGTAAGTAATCTGAATAAATGTGACAATACAATTGACACTGACACTGACATATATAATATTATTTTTGAAACACAGACTACTATCACTACTAACATGAAAACGAAAGCGAATACGAATGTAATTTACGAACGCTCAGGAATAAGGGCCCAGTTTACTGCATTCAATATTTTATTGTTTTGGATGGCTGAGCTGATCATGTCTAATGATTTCAATTTGGATTTGTCAGTTTTTTATGATGTTTAAAATAATTTTGGAACAAGTGCGTAGAAAAAATATGGTTACGTTCCTTTTGGATGAATATACGAGTACGTGCCATAGCATCTAAATGTCATAGCGCCCAAATTCCATAGCGCCCAAATGCCACACCGTCTAAATTGCATAGCGTCTAAATGATGCCCCCCACTAATTTCCATAGCGGCTAAATTTGACCTGGCTTATTTCGGCCACTACCAGTGGTGTTGGTAATACAGCAAACTGTAAATATGTCTACATTTATTTGGAATTGTACAACAGATGGTGAGTTTGTTGTGTAGTTCATACAGTGCGTTTAAGGAGGTACTATAGTAGTCAACAACAGTTAACCAAATAAATACTGTACAATAGTTTACGAATACAACGGGTTTGTAATGTAAATGAAGAATATGCACTGAAAGACAAATATAATTCAATATATAAACATAATGTAAATAACACAAATATGAATTAACTATTATCTACCTGTTTCATCAAATTTTACAAATATGAAAGTACATGTAATAAGTGCATTTAAATATATGTAAAAAAAAATTGCATGACAAATTTTTATTTGGTATGGATTAAAATATAAAACGTTTTATTTTAAAAAAAATAATTACTCTAAATTCATACAGATAGCCAGAAAGAAGGTTTACAACTTTATTATTGAATTATAAAATATAAAAATATAATGAATATATCATCACGGCATATTACCCATTACTGGGTGTGCCAATCTGCTTTGTACATAAATATTGGTAATGATGAAATATACAGTGTGTCCCCGGATTAAGTATTCAAGAGGGAAAAGATCTTTATTTCTAATTTTACAAAAGAATGTTATAGGACGAACTTTTTTGCTTAACTTGAAACTCTTACTTTTGTCATTTACACCTTTAATTATTAATATTTTAATTTCCATCCTCGAAATTAGGAAAGTGCCTTCAATACATGGCTTGCTTAACCCACTTGCAACATGTGTCATGTTTAATATGTCATGTGTGGTTATGTTTTTATAAGTAATACGAGTAATATCGCAAAACTTATTTTCATTGCAATATTTGTATGTAGTGTAATGTATTAAAAAATCGGATAAGAGATACTATGTCTGCCCGTAACATTTGAGGAAGTGCAGAATAGCTTTAAAGAGCTGCGTCGGATGATTGAGTTATGTAGCAACGAAGGTAGAGGGTTAATAGAATAATTTAATATTTGATTTTTGTTTGAATAATTTAATAAAAAAACTATTTTTTTTGTTTATTATTATTATATATAAATGAATTTTTATTAATTTTATAGATTCATGGTGTAATTATTTAATATTCCTTTATAATATCACATTTCTTACAAATAAATAGGGAATGAATACACCCTGTATAAACTGTTTATAATTTTAATGTTTTGTTATCGTACGGAGACATTTTTATTGTAAAATTATGAATATTTTCAATATTTATTCCATAAATAAATGAATATAGCTGAATTATTTATTTATATATTTATGAATAATACGTAATTTTTCAAAATCATATTGATGTTATTGTAAAATCGTCATATAGAATGCTAGGCTTTATAATTCGTAATTCCAAAGTATTTCATAACTTGTCTACGCTAAAGAGATTATATTATGCATTTGTTATATCAAAGTTGAAATAATGTTGTTTTATTTGGAATCCTATTTACATGAAACACATAAAAAAACTGGAGGCCATTCAAAGAAAAATGGTCAATTACTGTTATTTTAAAATGCATAATCAGTACCCCAACTTTGACTGCAATTATAATTCGCTACTTTCTCATGTAAATATGGTATCCTTAGAGAATAGGAGAAATTTTCACTCTTGTATGTTTTTATTCAAACTTATTAATAATGTGATACATGACTCTGGCATTCTTAGCCGATTATTCATAACTTTCACTTTCATTCATTTCGTGAATCCAGCACGGACAAATTATGAACTAAAATCATCAATTAGACAAATGTACACTATGTTCAATAAATTACCATGTGAAGTTAATATATATTTTGATTCAATCCCTTCTTTCAAACGTTATCTCTTTCAACATTTTAATTAGTTCGAGCAGTTCGATGTATCTAAAAACTTTTCATAATGTTTTCTAGATGTTCTTACTTGTTAAATTGTATATTATACATATGGTTATATATATTTTTTGTAGTATTTGTAATAATGTATGTATATTTTTTCTCTCATGCTTGCGTCGAAGCATTTATATCTTTGTAATTTGTTTATTTTTTTAAAAATCATTCTGTAATTGGGATCTTTTTCCTGTAGGATTGATTTACAAATAAATAAACATAATGCTTTTCACTTTGGATTAAACAAAATCCCGCACTTGCTTAAAAATAAAAATCTGTTGTGGCAGCACAATACCTCTCGCCACTTCCGTTATTGGTTACATAAGTATAGGGCGTGAACAGTCATGTGACATTGTTGGCCTTGACAAGCAGATATGGGGGTTCGTGTCAAAATGAAAATTAGTAATTTCGTACATATATGGCAAATGTCAGAATTTTTCATCAAAATTTCAAGATTTTCTAAATTCACGTAATTAGTTTGTCATACTTGACCTAGACAAGTAGATATGGAGGCGAGTATGGAGGCACTTATGTCAAATGTCATAATTTTTCACGTGGTTAATTTGTAACCAGGTATGTGAAATTTACTTGTCGATAAAAATAAACCATATGGAATTGGAATATCATGAAATTTGGGATGGGAAAATGACATTTGACATATATGTACATAATTATTCTAAATGTTCGAATTTCTTATAATTTCTTGACGGGATTTGTGATGGGTATATGTATAGTTATAATTTTAAATATTTAATTGTTATTATTGTTATACAACAAGAAAGAGTAAAATTACCAATATCACAGAAATCATTTAACGTGAAAACGTAATTTGACTTTTACTACTATGTTGCCAAAAAAGAATATCTAAGATTTATTTTCAGCTAAAATCTATATAAAACCATATTTATACTATGACAAATTCTGAATCGGTTCTTATCCACTGTCATGTGTTTAGTTAAAATAGACTTAAGGTCAAGTTTTAGACATGAGCTGCCAATACCGCCCATATAGGTTTATGAACTACTGTTGGTTTTTGACAATGGCATTTTTCTGTCATTTATAAATATCTGGTGGTTACTATAGAGTTGTTTAGGCTCTAAAATTTATTACAACAAATTATTTTAGATATTACTTTTTTATCTCAATATATAGAAAATATAATAAAATTTTAAAATGTATCGAATAGAGAATTTTACGTTCTTTAATACTAATAACAAAAAAAATTAAAAAAATAATATTTAGATGTTTTTTAAGATACTACTACTTCCAATTTTCCAATTGGTACTAAAACCTATTCAACTCTCCCCATTAATGTTAGATTGAGGAATCCGTAGTCAAACAGGTCTTTAGTCTTATTTCCATACACACACACACATCCACACACACACACACACACACACACAACACACACACAGACAGACATCATTGTAAAAATGTTAAAATCGGATTCTGTGGACCCTAAATCGCGCTTATTTAATAAAATCTAGAGATACGATTTTTAGCATGAATCCAATACCTCTCTTAACGAGAGGTAAAAAAACGAAACAAATTCTCAAGTCAGAATAATTAACAGCGCGGGGGGGGGCATTTGTATCTGCGGGGCCCTGGGCTGCAGCCCATAAAGCCCATGCCTAAATTCAGTAGACACCGTAATTTAATTAATTAAGAATAAATTTTGCATGAAAAATAATTAGGAAAATAAAAAAAAAACATAATATATCAATTATTAGGGCGGTTTGTTCCCTCAATAGAGAACTAGTTTTAATTAGTTTTAATATATTTTAACTTATATTTCAATCGGCAGCGAACCTCCCTCCACATAATTTTGAAAGGGACAAGAATTTTTTAGAAAGAGCGAGGTGATATAGTATGGCCGAGTCGATCAAATGCTTACCCTCTTCGGCACCTCCCCGTTGATCAAAATTTGTTATTTAGTCAGCAAAGTTTGGTTAAGTTATTATGTGTAGTAATTGTTATTAATGAAAAATTGCGGAATCGAATTTTTCTGATTCTCACGGAGGGAAAACAAATTCGATTTCATCGTTTCAATTTGAAAAAACACGAACTGAATCCATGTAAACACTACAAATTCCACTGTTGAAAGACACGGAAAAAATAATGAAATTTCTTTTAGTGCATATCCACGTCTTAATCTTATTAAAGTCATACATAATTTGTTCTGGATATTAAATTATTAAATTTAGTTTTCTTGGGCGTTTTTTGGAAATATCTGTATTTCAACTTTGGCATAACTGGGATTTAACAAATCATATAGAACATTAAAATGTTCTACTGATAAGCCGGTGAAATATATAAATTTTACAGCATCATTGCTTAATAAATTATAATTTAGTTTCCAATTATTGACAAATTTAGTTTCATTTCTTGATGTCTCTACAGCACCAAATAACTTTCTACTATTATTTTTTGGTATTTCTTCGTTATGTAGTTCATTTGTTATTATGAATTTCTTAGTAAAACAAGTTATTTTAGATATAAGAAAATAATATACTATCGTAACCTAGGTCGTATTAATAGTTGTTTATTGCATAGCCTACTTCAATATTGTAAAATTATTTCTGATTTTTAATATTTATTATTCCTCATAAATTAAGCCCTTTTTTCCTGGTAATTTTTTGTATATAACCATTTTTCTCTAAAGTCATTAGTTCGCCCAAAAAAGCGCTGGTTGTTTTAAAGGAAACACCTGTATATACAGGGTGTTAATAAAAAAACTTTACACACTTTAGCAGGTGATAGTAGAGATGAAAACAAGAAAAAAATTCTAATACACTTAGGTCCAATACTCATTGGTTTTTAGAAAATTTATGTACGGAATTTGTACATAATACACAGGATTGACGGAAGGTATTGTGCTGGCCACATCAGATTTAACAACTAAGGACTCTAGGTGTTTACGATCAATTGTAAACAAAGTTGCAGCCGTCGTCGAAGAGACTCACGCACTTGATCGTAAACACCTAGAGTCCTTAGTTGTTAAATCTGATGTGGCCAGCACAATACCTTCCGTCAATCCTGTGTATTATGTACAAATTCCATACAAAATTTTTCTAAAAACCAATGAGTATTGGACCTAAGTGTATTAGAATTTTTTTCTTGTTTTCATCTCTACTATCACCTGCTAAAGTGTTTAAAGTTTTTTTATTAACACCCTGTATATATATACAAATATCTTAAAATACAATAAAAAAAATAAAATAAAAACAATTAAACGACTAAACAATAAGAAGAATGAATAAAATATTTTTAATTATTTTTAGCGGTAAAACAACAAACTTCCGAACTATACTTGTTAAAACCAAATTATATTTTTTCCATAAGGGTGCCGAAAATTCACATATTTATTTTATTTTTAAAAGATTTTCACGACTTTTCGAGTATTTTCTTTTATTTATTTATTTTTTTAACTGTATTTTATTATTTTAATGTGTTTTTTTAATGTGTACATACAAATGTAGAAAAACAATTCACGTAAATTTTATATAAAAATACGTTTTTAAAAACGTTTTTATAAAAAAATTGTATCAATTGTAGCCACCGACGTATATATGGGGGGGTTTAGGGGTTCAAACCCCCCCCCCTTCGGTTATATTTTGCCATGTTTGATATTAAGCTGGATATAATTTTCTTACAAAATTGGGGATTATGTACCTACTTAAAATGAAACCAAAAATGCGCCGCAATGCCGGTGGGAACACGATTGCCAGGCGTCCCGTATATACGGGATTGTTCCCTATTTCAGCTAACATTTGAGTGTCCCGTAAAGTACGGCCCAATTGTCCCGTATTTTGTGAGGATCGCAATTTAATTAACATTTAATTTTTATATATTTTATTTTGAGCAGTTCAATAGAATAATGATATTGCTACTACTCAGTAATATAATATTTTAATTTAATGCAACATTGTATTTTCTGTTTTTGTAGTTATTGCTTATGCTCCCATCTCGCATCATAAAGTCTAGTAAAAGGGGAAACTATACGCATTTGGGGCGTACATATGCGTTTTCGTCAATAAATATAGATTTAATTTTTAAGAATTTGTTAATTTGCTTCATTGTAAAGAACTCTATATTATCTTTACATTGCATTAAAACACGTTTTTTATCATACATTTTTCATCCAACCCTACCAGAACCCCTCCCTTAAGAAACCTAAAGCTACGTCAGTGATTGTAGCTCTTGAAGAAGGCATAGGAGATGCCGAAACCGGTAGAGGCCGAAATTTAAATAAATATTTTGACTGCAATCCAGTAATCTATTAATTTCCATACACCCATCCAGCCAGAAGCTTTATCATCCACAATTCTATTAACCCTCCACCTTCGTCGCTACATAACACAATCCACCGACGCAGCTCTTTAAAGCTATTCTGCAGTTCCTCAAATGTTAAGGGCGGACATAGTATCTCTTATGCGATTTTTTAATACATTAAACTACATACAAATATTGCAATGAAAATAAGTTTTGCGATATTACTTTAACGATATAAAAATATAACCACAAATGACATATTAAACATGACACATGTTTCAAGTGGGTTAAGCAAGCCATATATCGAAGGCACTTTCGTAATTTCAAGGATGGAAATTAAAATATTAATAATTAAAGGTGTAAATGACAAAAGTAAGAGTTTCAAGTTAAGCAAAAAAGTTCTTTTGTAAAATTAGAAATAAAGATCTTTTCCCTCTTGTATACTCAATCCGGGGATATACATACATACATAAAATCACGCGTGTTCCACTTAGTGGGTTCGCACAAACCCGATAACAATAAGAACAACATCATACAACAAATCCTTACTCTTAAACATATTCAAGTAACACACTGTATATTTCATCATTGCCGATATTTATGTATATACGTACAGCAGATTGGC
The DNA here is from genome assembly GCA_951394225.1 of Harpalus rufipes. Lineage (NCBI taxonomy): Eukaryota > Metazoa > Arthropoda > Insecta > Coleoptera > Carabidae > Harpalus > Harpalus rufipes. The sequence goes on along the minus strand of OX596282.1, from coordinate 34,352,743 downwards.
ACACCCAGTAATGGGTAATATGCCGTGATGATATATTCATTTTATTTTTATATTTTATAATTCAATAATAAAGTTGTAAACCTTCTTTCTGGCTATCTGTATGAATTTAGAGTAATTATTTTTTTTTAAATAAAACGTTTTATATTTTAATCCATACCAAATAAAAATTTGTCATGCAATTTTTTTTACATATATTTAAATGCACTTATTACATGTACTTTCATATTTGTAAAATTTGATGAAACAGGTAGATAATAGTTAATTCATATCTGTGTTATTTACATTATGTTTATATATTGAATTATATTTGTCTTTCAGTGCATATTCTTCATTTACATTACAAACCCGTTGTATTCGTAAACTATTGTACAGTATTTATTTGGTTAACTGTTGTTGACTACTATAGTACCTCCTTAAACGCACTGTATGAACTACACAACAAACTCACCATCTGTTGTACAATTCCAAATAAATGTAGACATATTTACAGTTTGCTGTATTACCAACACCACTGGTAGTGGCCGAAATAAGCCAGGTCAAATTTAGCCGCTATGGAAATTGGTGGGGGGCATCATTTAGACGCTATGCAATTTAGATGGTGTGGCATTTAGACGCTATGGAATTTGGGCGCTATGACATTTAGACGCTATGGAATGCTTCGGAATATAGTACCTATAGTCTGGTTCACGAAAGATGACAATTTAAGGTCATTTGTTAACCGTATGGTGTAATATTACTTATAGATAGCTTCACTGCATTTCGTACAATAGACGTACAACATGAAATATTTATGGATACTGAAAAAAATAAGTGTAATTTATTAGAAAATTATGTTTCTTTTTAAATAATACCTTTCTCAAAGATTTATGCTCTTCACCTATGTTTTTGCAAAACACAATAACCTAGACTTGACAAAAACCATGGAATAATAATTTGATTTAAATGTCAACGTCACTGGGTAAATATTAGCATAGAGGGCAGTGTAGTAGATAATTAGATATCTGTTACCTCACGACATATGTCATTAATATTTGTAACGTGTTAGAAAGCAATGTCAACATGAACGTATATCTGTCACACAACATAAACTACATAGACATACGTCAAGTAATCTTTCTCTTTCTAACATGAAATGTTGCTAAGGTATTACTGTATTAAATGTTGTGTATATTTTCTTCGAACAAGTGACCTTGAATAGTCATCTTTCGTGAACCAAAGTATAACTTTTTTGAAAAGTATTTATTTTTTATTCAAAATATACTGCTTTTTACCTCCCGCTACCCTTGGTAATGGAGGAGCAGGGATCGTGCTAAAAAATTTAAAGTCCCTAAAATTCAATTTTAACATTTTCACGATGATATGTATGTGTGTGTATCCTCTTTACGTTCTTATTCAATTACTATTGTTCAGAAAATTTTGAAACCTTGTATTTCTACCTTATTCTAATATGGAAAGAAGCCATTAGATTTTGGTGTACATCAGGTAACCGGAAATGACACTTTACTTGAAGCTCAAAATAGATTTTCTTCGAAAAATACCTTCAAATGTTATTTTTTCGAGATTTATGTTATATAAAAATCAAAGATTATTAAATTTTGTACATGTTTGCATTAATACTTTTTTATATATTTATGGATAGACTTTAAAAAATAAATAACACCCAATAATTTTTACAAGTTATATTTCATTTTATAAGGTGTTTTCAGGTTGATGACGTCAGTCTTCTGCCTAATCATTTTCACTATATATGTGCGTGTGTGTGGATCCTCTTTACGCTCTAACTCAAATACTATTGTTCAGAAAGTTTCTAAACCTTGTATTTCTAACTTATTCTAATATGGAAAGAAGCCATTAGATTTTGGTGTACATCAGGTAACCGGAAATGACACTTTACTTGAAGCTCAAAATAGATTTTCTTCGAAAAATACCATCAAATGTTATTTTTTCGAAATTTATGTTATTATAAAAATTAGATTATTAAATTTTCTACAGGTTTGAATTAATACTTTTTTATATATTTATGGATAGACTTTAAAATTATCTATAATTTTAATCCCGAAGCCTACGCTGTAAACACAACTCCATGGTTACACAGTTCAGATCTCAAATGTATGAAACTGACAGATATAATATGTCTGTCAACAAGCTAATCATTTCAAATTTATAATAGTAACGTTTTAAAATAGTAAATAGATCAATAACTATATGGAATTTTTGTTTCAACAATAACAAAAATATAAAATAATTTTCCTGGTCGGGAAGCCATGGGGTAGTAGACTAGATTTAATAATTTCAAGATTACTAGACTAAAGTGATACAACTATTTCTCAAATTTTCAAATTAATTTGACATCAATATTTTTACATTTATTCTACCAAAAGGGGGGGGGGGGGTTCCATTATTTTTTTATATAATTCTACCTGAAAGAATAAGTGAAACTAATACTTTTGGTGAAAATCCGAAGAAAAATTCCTATTTTTAAGCCAGTTATGGTCCCCTAAACTTTGAAAAAATAAATGTGACGTCACGAATATGTTTCATATCAAACTGTTTTATTCGTTGACGTAAATGTTCGTGTCGTGTTCCAAACTTCCTTCTCACAAAATAACATATCACGTTTAACATACATTTAGAAAACTATTTTCTACAAATCTATTAAAAGGGCTTTTTAATATTTGTTTTTAGACTTAAAAATGTCATTTTGTGATCCCATTGTTAAGTGACAGATCATTGTTACTTTTAAAGCAAGGGTTAAAGGTGAATTAGTTACCTTGGTAATGACAACAAATTGACATTTTTCACATGTCAAAAATGATAACAAATACAAATTTAAATGAAAAAATAGTATTTGTAGAAAAAATATTTCGAAGGTTTGATTACAATAATTACTAATTATGCAAAAAAGAGATAATTATTATCACGGTATATTGTAAAAATTAGGAGTTTTTTTGCTTTTAATTTTTTTCATAATCAAGGCAGGAGGGACCTAGAAAATATTTCGCATAGAGGCCCAAAAGTTCTAATGGAATATTTTTATTGGTGTTGTGTGCATGATTAGAGTGAGAGGTCCGAACTGCCCTGTCAAATTATTTACTTGATGATATGATCAGCTACTTTATAGTTGTTTATGTCACTCTGTCATTTCTCATAGTCAAATAAGAAGTGTTTTTGTCTACTAAAATCATGGTTGGAATACATTGTTGTGTCCCGGGGTGCAAAAACAAATCAAATGAAATAAAAAATGTGTCTTGGCATTTGTTTCTGTTCTGACAGGTTGCCAATGAGAGTGGATGAGAGCTCTGTTCGATGAGAAGTGCTTAAAGTGCAGAGCAGAATAGTGCAATGCAGTGTACACTAGTACAGTCTAGTTCTTGTGTTCTCATAAAACACTCTGGTGTATGTTTGGGCAAGTTTGATCAGCTGTCAAGCGTAGCAAAAGGTGTAAAGATTAGGTTGTTTGTAAAGACAACGTTATAAAGCTGCAAAAAGGTAACTGCAGAAATGTCTGTGTTAAAAAGCATAGTGTTATAATTTCTCAATACAGACTCCTAGTCTGCACTTTCTACACCACCTCGCGAGTCGGGTCAGAAACGTGAGCACTAGTTCTTAAAATTTTTGTCATCAAACATCCTGCCAGAAGCTGCCGGTTTCTCATAAAACATGTTAGTGCAAAAAATTTAACACTAAGGCAACCAAGTACACGTCATCGAACAGAGCTAATGTAGACCACAGTTCAGTGCAGGTCGCTTTGTAGGGAATACAATTTAAAGTTTCAAAAATTTGCAATAGGATTTATCATTCCATGGTCCATTATGCCATTGCGCCGTATAGCATAGATATATGCATGATTGTGTTATAAAAATTACCTCATTTATGCAATGTAGCGGTAAAAAATGACCATTCTAATGTTTTTCTGCGTCAAAATACGGTATAAAATTAGTCACCAATTCGTAACTTTGCCGAAATAACGCCTTTGGCATTGTTTATTACAAAAACTTTTTTTAATCAAAACATCAATGTAAACATATAATCAAATTGTCAATCGTAAGTCTTAACAATAGGAGCAAAAAAAGAAAAATATATTTAATAGTTTCACATCGAATAGTTTCATTTACTGTTTCATTTCATAACGTACATACTATATGTAAATTTAATTGTCAATGTTTTAGAATAATTTATATTTTCCGAAAACATTTCAAACGTTTGGGGATTTTTAGTTTTACATATTTTTCGCAGGTTGATGATGCAAAAGGACACCAACAAAAGAAAAATTTGTTGAGGCCAGCACAATACCTCTTGCCATTTCCATAAGGTTATATAAGTATTGCATTTACATCTATTCTTTATACTTAAATATTTTTATAATTTTAAATTCATTCTCTGAATATCAACAAGTTTTCTCCTATTACTCTTTTAAATGTTCGAGATTTTTTCAATTCATTAATGGGATTGATGGTGTTTCTGAAGGGTATAAGTAATATATCAATAATTTTAAATATTTAACTAATAATACAATAAGAAATATTCAATGTTTTTCCCATAAAAAGCCTTCAGTCTTTCAATTTTTGATAGTAACATTTATGTTCATTTACATACATTTTTATAATTTCTCAATTGGTTACCATGGAGTTGTTTGGGCAGTGCGATTTATTACAACAGATTATTTTGTGTATTGTATTTTTATTATCTCTAAATCTATAGGATATAATGAAAATTTTAAATGTATCGAATAGAGATTTTTGTGTTCTGTAATATTTGTAATAACATAAATTTTCAAAAAAAAAATTTTGAAGAATTTTTAAGATACTACTACTTCCGGTTGTTCAATTGTTAGCAAAACCTTTTCAGCTCTTCCCATTAATGTCAGATTGAGGAATCCATAGTTAAACAGGTCTTAAGTCATAGTTTTTGAGGTATCGTCTTTCCAACATCCACACACACATCGTAAAAATGATAAAATCGGATACTAGGAACCTTAAAACGTGCTTATTCACTAAAATCTTGATATGCGATTTTTAGCATAAATTCAATGCCTCTCTTAGCGAGAGGTAAAAAAAACTGTGAATTTCTGAAATGGTCTATTGAAATTATTAAACGACTGTGTCTAAAATTCTACAACCCTGATTTCTTACCTTTCTACGTCAAAAACGTGAAAAGGAGGAATACTATTAAATCCTGCACTTCCTACCGCTAAATTCTTGTTATCTGATGATAAACCAATACACCAAATTTTATCATCCAAATAATTAGTTTGTAAAGGAGTAGGTACTTCATAATTTTCAGCTTTTAAGGACCAAACTGAGTAAGATCGGTCACTGGAACTTGAAATAAAAATATCTCTTGTTATGTCTACATCTGTAACATCGTCTGTATGCAGTCTATGTTGATTAAGAATACACTTCCGTTGGTCTAAAGACCAAATCCAAATCGCTCCTCCTCTAAAATAATAAATTAAAATTTTGTTACAGTTCGAAGTTAAAAATGTTACCTCAATCCGCTTATAACTAATTTGTTTTTAACTCTAAATCGAACTATATCTTCATTTAAATCATTATTAATTATAAATGTTGGTGATTGGTGCAAAACATTTGTATTTGTCCTCTCGTAAACATTTAAATTTTTACCCAGACTGAGCCACAAATATTGCTTATCTAAAAACAACCAAGGCATAAACTTGTTCTTCTGTTTTAAAAGTTTTATGAATTTGCATCGCCCAATTTTCCAGTTATGCGAAATACGCCATTTATCAAATGGATTCAATAAGGTAAGAGATCTAAAACTTAAACAGTAAAAACGAAACATTTTAATGCATTAATTAATTACCTATTTATCATGGAAAGTTTTATTTGATTTGTAACTAAAGTATGCTGCTCCTGTGTTATTATTTTATAAGTATTTATTATTATATGGAATCTTTTACAAACTTGTTTTAATTTACATAAGTCTTTGACATTACAGTGTTTAAAAATTTGTAATAAAATTTCCACAGAGAAATTATTTATGTTTATTGCCATTTTAAATAAGAACTACCAAAATGTTAAGCTCAAGTCACAACAAATATATTGTAAAAATTACTGTCTTCGTCATCGTCATAATTTCAATTATAACCAGCCCTAGGAATTAAAATTGACTGCACAACTAAAAGAGGTTATATTTAATAATTTAAATTTCGTCAAATATTGGTATTTTCTTCTTTCCTAAAAATAACTTTTAAAATGTATGTGCCAAAATAATTGACATTCATGCTTATAATTATTATATATTATTATTTGTGAAAAAAATGAATTACTTAAATGTCAAACCGCCATTTTACCTGAGTAGGCAAGATAGGCAGCAGAAAGTTTTCAATAAAGCTAAGTTTCCATGCATACGATTAGTTCGTCGCGTCGTATCCGTCTCAGCGTATTATAAAAACGTACGTTCACATGCATACAGTGAGCAGGATCCGTTTTTGACATTAAAAAGAGCGCGCGCTATTTGAACAACTGTCATCCTAAAACATTTTATTAATTTTTTGTGAATTAACATCTTGGCGGATACTATATATAAGCTAGAATTGAGAACGAATTACAGGTAATATTATATAAAATATTTTCGAATAATTCCGAGCATTTCGATGCCATTTTATTGACAAAACAAAACCACGTGATTAAAACAACGTACGCAGGGAATACCGGGAACCGCCACTCAATGCTATTGACAACTGACAAGCTGCGACATGCCATCTGGTGGGAAAAATATGAACTTTCCGATTTACTACTATATTGTGACGGTATGCTTGAGTTACATGTGGTTTGATCATTTGATGTGAATAAAAATGGGAAAAAGTCGTAAAAATTGTTGTATATTCTGACGTCACTTTCAAGATCTGGTCGAGACACAGGCATTGGGTTTTATAATTTTCCGAAACATGGCCAAAATAAAGTTAAAATTACGACAAGAGCAAGTGTTGAAATGGATATGGATCGACGAAAAGCATGGGAATATGCAATTCGTAGTGCAAAACAAATAACAAAACATATGAAAGTTTGTTCTCGTCATTTTAAATCGGATAATTACATATTTCGTGGTCTTTATCTAGCTTTACACGTGCATTATGCACTAATATTTTTTAAATTTTCTCTAAATGTATTTTGATTTCATGTGGTTTTGCAGAAATTGCACTGGTTCGCAGACAAAGTGCAAATATTACCCACATTATACCGTCATTTTTTAATACTCCACATAATATTATGTGGTTAGCGTTTATAATTCGCTCACCTGCGATCCGATCATCGATTTCGATTGATTAAATATATATAAAATTATAAATACATTTTAACATATCTTCTATAATACATTTAGAAGTAGCTGTTGCTTCCAGAAATCTAAAATGTTCTGTGGTACCAAACCCCATTTTAAGTGAAAAAAATTGCTTTTGTTGTTTGTTTTCATATGTCACAACACTGCGAGTACCAATTCAGAAGCAGCTGATCGGCCCGATGGTGCTGCCGCCATCGGACATGTCAGTTCTCAATAACTAACAAACCGTGTAAACGTCCTTGGTAGTTAGTGTTGACCAAGTCCGCTAGGATGGCGCTAGTATCAATTTTTATATTCTGCGCGCCTGTAAAAATATTTAAAATAAATACACAAAAGTTTTTATTGATATATGTTTATATTAACAAAAATTGTACAAAGTTGTAATATAAAAATACAAAGAATATACATGTATAAATGAAATTATATGTGAATTTCACAAAAATACATTAATAATACACTTATTTCTCACATTGAAAAATTCCAGTTACTGTTATTAGTTTGTTACAGTAATATTTCTTTAGTTCACCACATTCAATAATTTCTATACAATTGCACAGAGTTGTGATAAAAAAGTACAAAGAATATACATGTATAAATAAAAATATATATGTATGTGAATTTTACAGAAATTCATTAATAATGCACTTATTTATCACATTGAAAATTTTCAGTTACTGTTATTAGTTTATTAAATTAACATTTCCTTAATTTACCATATTTAACAATTTCTATACAATTGTACAAAGTTGTGATACAAAAATACAAAGAATATATTCTTTGTATTTGTAAGTTTTACAAAAATACATTAATAGTGCACTTACTTATCACATTGACAAATTTTCAGTTACTGTTATTAGTTTGTTACATTAATATTTCCTTAATTTACCATATTCAACAATTTCTATACTTATTCATTTCATTACAATTGGGTTATTAATATGTATACATTAATTTACTGTGAATGAATAATGAGAATTTGTTTTTCCACGTATAATATGGAAATAAATAAATTTTCAAGGAATATCATACCCTTGACCACATTCCTTATTTATGTATAATATATGCATACATAATTTTCATATAGAAAACAGATTACCAAATAATATTCAATTAATGCTGATTATTCTTATAAATGTGATATATTAAATTAGCAATTCATATTTTCAACGTAGTAATTAATATAGTATTGTATAGATCAGTCGTTAAGTCAGTCAGTAATTTCGTTTATTATTAACCACTACTTACTGAAATTTACACAAAACAGAAATGTTTAACAATAGTTAAAGTAAATAATTCGCATATTACATATGTTGCTTGGCATTGTAATACTTTTCTAAGAAATTTGTATTATGTTACAAGATATATAAATGTGCGGCTTACAATGAACACAAGTATGAAAGTTCAAGTGTAACAATTAAGTTTCATAATGATAGTAACGAAGAGTTTTGAATTCTTCGTAACTGTTTTGTTACTGATGTGAAACACCTTTTTGTTTCATCATAACAATTTTAGGATAATTCATCATATTGAATGTATAAAAACAAAAACATTACAAACCATAGTACATTATTGTTCATCTGTTGTAGAAATGCTGCAATTCACAGCATTGGGTGTTCAAGGAATGGTAAAATGGTTAACAAAGAAACTTACTCGGAAGACAACTTTCGTTGCATCACTATAAATTGGTTGTGGTAAGACACAAAAAGATGATGAATTCAAAAATATGTGTAAAGTACACGAACAAGAATGAATTGTTCGGGTTACTGCCCCGTGTGATGAATTCTGGAGTCAGTATGAAGAAAACGTAACTAACTCGGTCGCAGGAAGAGCAGAAGTGATGAGTTAAGGAGCCAATATAATGAAGATGTCCTACAATATTTTCAAATATTTATGTTTCGTAACACATCATATTGAAAATACTTACGTACTGTTTACTTGCGTTGTGTATATAGTTCAACGACTTTCTATAGCGATCAGCAGCTAATTGTTGTATGGGATCCAAAAAAGCATGAGTACGTCTATCTTGTCCAGTTAAGTATCTATTCACTCGTTTACACCAAACGAAAATGGAAAACTGTAAACTCCACAATCGTACTCGCAATGTCATGAATCCCACACTTGAGTCCAGTCAAGTCCACGTTCGCGTTCACGTACCGAATCAGCCTCTTCCTAACATACTTGTCGTGTCCAACCTGTGGCAGTAGTGTGAAAGTTGTGTCCAAAACTTGCTTCGTATAGTACATAAATTTTGTCCTTGGTCTCGTAAGTCCGTTCACAGTCAATTCCCTAAGCTGAATAAGGCCATGTTCCGGCAGGTCTTCCGACGATAACAAAAGATTTGAGCAGGTCGGGCAAGTTCGCGCGTATGTCATTTTAAGGACTCGGCGAGCCACGTACCCTGCCACGTAGACAGTTGGTGGTAAAGACCACAGCCTTCTCCTCCGTCCCTGGCATGGTGTAATCGTCAAAGTCTCGTTAGTTGGTCTGGGCCTCGGTGAAATTAAAACATCTCTCGTTAAGAAAGTTTTCAATCGCGCAAACGAAACATCGTCATCGTCTTCACTACAGTTTGACGCGGCAGAATGAGCTGACATAAAATTGTTCACGCTAAGAGTCCGGAATGAAGAAATGAAGGATGCAACCGTAGGGTTCCTGTTACATCCTAAATGACTTCGAATACTTCCAAAGAAATTTTCTAGTGGATCTTGGTTTAATGCTCTCAAATCAAGAGCACTAAATCCAAAACCCACTAGAGATTTCCACAAGTATTCGATGCCATTTAGCGTAACTACCCAATTCCTCAGGGAAGGTGGCAGCTCACTGTCCTTGCGCAAGGTCGCAGATTCACAGCCACTTCTCTGCACAAATCTCATAGATCGCAAAATTGATTTCGCTCTATTCCAAAACTGCCAGTGTTCCGAATTAGACGTCAGCTTTCCTCTTAAAGGTCGAACGTAGTGATCGACGTCACGAGATCCATTAACACTATCAAAAAGTTCGTCTAAGAAAAGAACTAATTTCGCCGTTCCCTCAGCACTACGTTGAAGTCCGTGGGGCTGTTGACAATTTTCAGGCGGCATTTCGATGAGTAAATTTGTTATTCCCGCATAAACTGATCGGTTAAACGTTTTAGCAGCATGCCTGACGCTCATCTTTCGAATTTTCTGCGGGATAACACACTGCTCAGTCAACGCAGGACACCTGGAAACAGCAAAAGTCCCGTCGTAATTGTAAAACCGTACAATGTCTGTCCACGATGCCCGACACCGCATGTTGACAATAGTAAAGTCTAAGTCCTTCGTCAGTAAGTTGTTCCTCAGTCCTTTCAATAAATGCGGTGGTTCGTATAAAGCAACAATTTCCCTCCCCTTATACTCGAAACACTCAGGCCGAAAGTCCCTTCCCTCACGAATATATAAGTTCTGGGTTTGTCGTTTCATGTTCTCTATTGCTGCCATGTTCGTTCTTCCCTGGTCACAAATGGTCGCCACCACGTTAAAATTCGCCGATGCAGCAGAACTGAGAACCTGTTTGATTCACCGAACCAAAGCAGGTGTGTCAGTTGTTGCACCCACAAACATAAACGCGTAAGGCAGCTTCCACCGAGGAGCACAAAGTCCACGAAGCATGAACATTAGAGCATGTTCCGCAAAACCAGCCTTGCGTACTGAGCCAAAATTTTGAAAGCCCCAAATCTTGTCTTCTCCCATGTCATATGTCAGATGCGGCTGAATCGCTACCTCGTCGTAAACAAGCACACATGTACGTCGTTTTCTTGGCTCCTGCGCCATCACTTTTCGCATATGTGCCTCCAACGGAATACTAATTCCTGGCCCGAAAGGAGTTTTTTGCAGTAGCCTCCGCAAAGTTGACCGACTTGGAACAGTAAAGTACTTCTCCATGTACCGGTAAGCCCTGCTCAATGAAGTATAATATTACATTTCGTTCATATACAAGTCTTCCATAAAAATTCCTTACCCTCGCATACTTTTCAACATGGACACTGCCAGAATCTTTTCGTCCACGGTGAAGCGCCTACCACTTTTCTTTTTCCCACCCTCTCGGACTTGGGAAAGAAGAAAAGTTTGCGCAGCACGATTAAGAGGCTGGAGGACTTGGTCCAGAAGATCTGGATCTCGTTCCGTCGCAGCCTTCTTAAACGTACTACTGAGACGCTTCACTGCCTTGCCCTTTGCTATGGTTCTTCTCTCCAAAACTTGTAGCCGCTGGTATAAGTAACGCGCATTCGGTGATAAATCCGAAACTTTGCGCACATTAATTTGACGCAGAATACCTACAAAAATAACATAATTTTACAAACAGTATATATGTATGTACATACAAATCAATGAAAATATTATTATAATCTTCTATGTACATTTTTAAATGGCATTTTCAAGAATGAATATAACAATGAAGTACATGCGATGTTCAAGTTTCACCCAAAAATGCATAAATTCATAACAAAATTAAATATTGTGTTTCTGAAGTAAATACGTAAGAAGCAACAGTAAATCTGTATAAAGTAATTTTATAAAATGAATTTGATGACAGTAGAAAATATTGAAATGTTGCTGCATGCATGCAGCTGTATTTGAAACTTCTGATGTGGGTGTATTTATGAAGTATTATATTTAGAACAAATTTCTGTATCTACTACTTTTTTACATTGTTTACTCATGTACAATGGGTTTGCCGTCAATGTTATTCCATCCAACACTACTTGCTACATTGTCATTTTCAGAATTATTAGTTGAATAAAGTGAATCAATTCCTGTGCACGTAACATAAGAAGGAAATAGTATACGTAGTAGCATACATAAATTGTTAAAAAAAGACAAGGTCACACGAAATATTCAAAATTGAGTGGTTTCAATTTGCAGCACTAGTTTAATTAAATTTCTACCATTACTCATTTTTATAAAAATTAAATATGAAACATATATGTATATATATATATATATATATATATATATATATATATATATACAGGGTGTTCATTTTTAAGTGGCTACCATTGCGATCTCGAAAACTAGAAGAGATACGAAGTTGGTTAAATTAGCAAAGAATCTCTATTTCACATAGGTATTTCAATGATAAACTGAAAAAAGAAATTCAATCAGTGGTTCTCAAAATATGGATACCAACTTTTTTATTTTAAATAGAAACATATATTTTTTATTTGCTCATTCAATAGAGCTCTTTATTCTGAATCCAACGATATAAAATTTTCATACCCTTACATAACAAAATTTTCGAAAAAAAAATTAATAAGGTTTTGAATTAATTTTTCCTAAATATGATATTAATTAGAGTGCCATGAATGAAAAAAGTGAACATATTTAAAAAAGAACTTTATTTTCATACGTAATATAACAAGTGATATGATTATCATCGATGATATTCTCGAGTGAAACCGAGCTGCAGATTTCACGAGTCCGAAGGACGAGTTGAAATGTGCTGCTCCGGTTTCACGAGCAATATCTTCGATTATTAATCATATCACGAGCTTATATTTAATGAGAGAATATAATGAATTTTTGCAATCTAACCTAACCTAACTTTTGATATGCATATTCATACTGTATTAAAACATGGTACTTACGTGTTTTATTTAATATTTCGGAGTTTGAATTATTGTTATTATTAATTTTTATACTCAAAATTAACTGTCAATGTCATAAATAAAGAAAACAAATCCCTTAGTAACGACTATAAAGACGGTGTTTATTTCCTTGTTTTTTATCATCGCTGTGATAAACGCGTAGCTAGGGAGATTCTGAATGTTGATTGGCGGAAAACATGTCACGTGACTAAGGAATTATATTCTCAATTAAATGATTTAGTGTTTATAAAAACTGCTCAAAATTATCTCCATTTTTATTAATACATAACTGAATTCTCCAAAATTCAATTTTTTCATTCATGGCACACTCTAATTAATATCATATTTAAGGGGAAGTAATTCAAAACTTTATTAATTTTTTTTCAAAAATTTTGTTATGTAAGGGTATGAAAATTTTATATCGTTGGATTCAGAATAAAGAGCTCTATTGAATGCACAAATAAAAAATATATATTTCTATTTAAAATAAAAAAGTTGGTATTCATATTTTGAGAACCACCGGTTGATTTTTTTTTCAGTATATCTTTGAAATACCTATGCGAAATAGAGATTCTTTGCTAATTTAACCAACTTCGTATCTCTTCTAGTTTTCGAGATCGCAATGGTAGCCACTTAAAAATGAACACCCTATATATACATATGTTTCATATTTAATTTTTATAAAAATGAGTAATGGTAGAAATTTAATGAACACCTGTATATATATATATATATATATATATATATATATATATATATATATATATATATATATATATATATATATATATATATGTACACACTTGCATTACCTTGTTTGCGGCTAACTGTACGCGGAGTGGAGTATCATGGCAAAGTCTGGACTTCTGGCACTGTACACTCTTCCGGCATGGAGGAAGTTCCTGATGTCCTGAAATTTTCAAGTCTGTTTACTTCATGTGATATATAATAATTGTATATTGTTTCAGGATTTTCAACCCCTACAGGTTATATCTCTAGGATGGTCTCACACACAACATCTATTTAATTTTTTTACAATTGCAACGAAGTTCCTTGCGTAGATGTCATGTGTGTTGCCCACCCGAGCAAGCCCTTGTTACAACCACCAGCCGGTGCTAGATAGCTTAGTGATTGCCAAGTTAATTGTATCCCAACTTGGAAAGGTAACGGGAGTAGATACCGATCAAGATCAGTCGAGAATAATTCGACCTGACCCGGATTCGAACCCACGACCTCTGAGTCCAGAGGCTAGCACTCTACCACTGTGCTATCCCGCCGTCTTTTCATGTGATATATAATAATAAGTAATGAAATAATGGAGAAAATATCATTTATCAATCTAATATTATCTTCGTGTGTTCGTATTTTTTCATTTTCGAAATTTATAAAATATTAATTTGGAATTCTACATACTTGAAACACATACACAAATGGAAAAGTTAATTATAGATTTCTACTTCAGATTTACAAATGCAACATTTTACTGTTACTTTGGGATGTATAAAAGATAAACATTTATTTCCTGTGAGAAATCCTTCGCCGGTTGTCTGAGCGCACTTTTATAAGATAAGCGCTTGTATGGAGCATATTCCTCATAAGAAAACAATGTAAAAGCGCGCTTCATCGGTTATTGTAAAAGTGCGCTCGGAATACGGGCCATTATGTTCGAGAACTATGAATATAGTTTATTTGCAAATCTTACAACAGTAATAATAAATAATATGCTATTTCCAGAGTAGATTTTTCGAGAACACTTTTTAACCCTGTGTTATTACAAAAACATTTATGCAGAGTTTATTGTACAGTTCAGTTTTTCCATGCTTATAATTTTATATTTCTGAGTTAAACTCGTGACAAACTAGGAATACACATTGCTATTCCTGTGTTAAAAGGAAGTTACTCTGAATGTAACCCTTATTTATTATGACCTTTGAAATAAAAACTTACCGGGTTGGGCTTGGGCTACTACATTAGCATCCTCAGTTGGAGGCGCAATGCGCATTGCTTTCATTTGCTCTTCTGTAATGTAACATTATTCATTAGTGTCATAAAGTTATAATTTCTTCAATAAAAATTTACCCATGCTAAGAAAAATTGTAGGTACAGCATCCGGTGCGACAATCTACTTCACAGCAGCGAAATTCAAGTATTTCGCCTGAAAATGTTGTGTGCAAATTCTTTTGTTGTTGTACACATATTGAGCGCTTTTATCCTGCAAATCCGGACTATTCACAGCCTGTTTCCACAATAGAAATAGCTCCATTTTTTTTGTCCGGATTTGGAAACCGGGCCAAAGTGTGCGTTGAATATGTGTAACAATTTGGTACACAACAACAGTGTGGCATCTGTAGGAATAACATTATTATTATAAAACAGTATAATAAATGAGTAACATTCACATTTTAATAAATTATTTTCATACTTTCCTTCTTTCATGTATATATGTAATTATATAATAGAATTTTCAACTTACCTTTATGAAATGAAGAAAATATTCAAAATCGCAAGTCCAAATACAAAACCAGAGTCAAAAAACCACGTAGAGCCAAACAGGAATTAGATCAAAACCAAAATCAAGTACCGAAATGAAGCCAAAGTGTCAGAATGCAAATGTCGAAATCAAATATTCCAAATCGAAGTCCAAAATGAGAAGCGAAGTCAAATATTTCAAAAAACACTATCCAAAAGCACTTAAACTCACGAAAAGCAGAATCAGATAGGAAACAAAATTATTTTATCACAATATTTCATGTTTTATTCAGCTCTTTACAATTTCTTGACATTTCTCGTTTCAAACTAATTTAATTAATTAGGTAATACACAACACAAATAACCTTGAAAAAATATATTTTTTAAATTTGGGACTTGTTTGCCATCTAGCAGGCATAAAAACATTTATAGTAGTGATTTCCAAGTCCGATAGTTGGCGCTAGGTGAGTACCAAAACCGTACTACCGTACATCTAAGTGAAACTTCCCGGTATTCCCTGGTGCGTGACAGTACAGCTATTTTGTTTGTTGTTTTGTGTTAGTGTATAGGGGGGTGACAAATGAATAGGCAATTCAATCACAGAAGTTGGCTAGGCGGGGAAGGCGGATTTTTGGTACTTGGATACTTTGCTAGATGGCAGAATCAGTTTTAATATCTTGAGTTCTTGTGAGATGGTAGCACAAGCCATCTTGTTTGAATGTTTGTTGACAGACAATGACAGTTCATGTAAACAAGAGTGCGTCGCTAATCAACGCTAATAATATGACATCAATGTTTGTCAGACAATGACAGTTCATGTAAACAAGAGTGCGTCGCTAATCAACGCTAATAATATGATATCAATGTTTATCAGACAATGACAGTTCATGTAAACAAGAGTGCGTTGCTAATCAACGCTAATAATATGATATTAACGTTATTAATTGTAACAAAAAAAAAAACCGCTTTTTTTTTTGTTTCACTAGGTAAGTAAATATGTGATAGTATTGGTGTTTGCAACTCGTTAAAATTAAAATAAATGAATAGTTAAACATCACTGATTGCCATAATTGTACATGTCAGACATTTATTTCCATAGGTATTTGTAATCAAGAAAGGGCGAATTACCTGTCCAATCAGCGGCTTAGTAACTTTACGGTAATTTAAAAGATGTGGCCAATTATGGAAGGCGTTAGAAAAACAATACGCCCTAATTGTAGAAGGGTTGGAGAAACAATACGCCCTAATTATGGAGGGGTTGGAGTACCTGCTTTAAATAGCGGGCACAGATTGATATTAATTCCATATCATTTACCTGTGTCTAGTTACCAGTGTTTTTGAAATATTGTTTTGTTTACAAATTGTCGAAGTTCGAGTTCTACTACATTGTGTGTTACTACATTTAAGAGGTAAGAATTTTAATTTTCTAATGCACAATGGCAGATTTACGATTTTGCCGCCTCTAGTCTGATATTACTTTGCCGCCAAAATCCAAAAACGATTATAATCAATTTATTTATGTGTAATTTTCCGTCTGTAATCAAAAATTTCTATGGTAATTAGAATAAATACATTCAAGAACAATTATTATAATCAATTGGTATTAGTTTTTAGCACCCTGTTCAAATTCATCTTTTCGTATTTCCGAATGTACACACGGCATTTTGATTCATTTAAAATTATTTTTATTTGTTGAATATTATTCTCCGGAAATTAGACACCCAAAAAATCTTCAATGTTATTAAAAATGCTGCATGAAAATTTATGTAGAAATAGTATGCCTGTACTAGTTTAATAAATAAATTAATGTGGGCGAAGATCAAATGAATGTATGTATATATCGGGTGGTGAATTGATTTATGCATTATAATAGGAAAAATAATGTTATATTTTTAATACAATGATTGTTGATACCCTAACAAATTTAAAACAAAATTGTAAACACAAAAGATTTTCGGAATTGAAAATGGCATCCAGGAAGTCCAAATTTATTGATATAGTATATTCTTGTCACGAATTAAACATAAATGAAAAGTTCGTTTCTTAAGCTGGTATTAGAATGCCGTGAGGCAGCGGAATAAACTGTCATATGTTATATGGTTTGATTTTAAGAATGTGTATGTAATTTTTAATTTTATTTTATTGAAGATAATGAAACGCTTAATATAAATGATAAAGCAACAATAATTATGATAAAATTAGCATTGTTTTTCCTATATTGCATAAATCAATTTCCCATGCGGTATGTACAAATGTTGGGTAATATTAACGGTTTGTAAAAGTTATTTACATAATCAGTTATGAAAAGAGTGATATTGTTTGATGAACATAATGTTTGTCAAAATGAGTGAAGCTAGTTTTGCAAATGATGTGAGTCGAACAATATCACGTTTTCATAACGTATTATGTACAAAACTTTATTTAATTCCGCTAAAATAATTTTAAAATACATAAATTCTAGGTTTTTCTGACAACTGAATATACAGATTTCAAAATTAATTTACCAAAGCGTTGCCGCGAAAATAAATGAATTTTATTTTTAAATTTAATGCTTGTCAGTGATAGCGTCATATCACTGAAAATGAGTTCTGAATGTGTTTTGAAACAGATATAGATCTTCGTTCTTATGTAGAGGACGTAAATGTGACTCAATAATTCATAAATTGATATTGAAGAAATCATTTTTGATATATTCTTATTTGTTTTGTTATTAGTTTGTCAGTTGTGTAATATTCTTTACGCAACTCAATTATGTAAAAAAAATTACAAAACTCATTTTGTATCAATTATGATAAAAGTGACATTTTGTAACGTCAAAAAAAACTGTAGCTTTTTTGAAAACCTAATAATTCTAAAGATATAACACAAATATAATATTTTAAAAATGGGAACACGTTGCAAATAATCTCATCATATTTCTTATTATATAAGCTTTTCAACGATGTATAACAAGTCTATATTCTTTTGTTTCAAACATGAATAAAAGATGAATTATTAATTTATTGGGGTGAAAAAATTGAAAACTATTTGGAAACAAACAAGCGAAAATCAAGGTTTAGCCTATAGGTCAAAAATAAAAGATGATCGAAAATTGCTGGGTGCCTATTAAAATTGTCTCGAAATGTTGGCCCATAAAGATCTACATCAATTTTCTGTAGCTTGTATTAACAAGGAACTCGAATTTGTTTCACCTGTACAATCGTTAATATTGCCCAATGTAAAATAAATTTATAGCTTCCATTTAATATGAAATGAAGCTATAGTTCCTTTCTATCTTATTATTGTTGTATTTAATTGACTGTAAGTACGAATATTTTTTTCCTTTGTTTCAGTTATGAGGACTTACAAATGTATTGTTCCTGGTTGCACCAGCGTCAATCAGGAAAAACCAAAGTTAGCTTTCTTTTGCTTGCCAGCAAATAAAATTTTGTTAGATGTTTGGTCTACAAATTTGGACATTGTGGAATTACTACGTAACACATCCCATTCTACATGAGCACATTTTCGTGTATGTGGTTTGCATTTTGAAGATCATTCATTTCAAAATCAATTGAAAACTAAATTGCTCCGTGGTGCTGTGCCAAACATTGTAAGAAACAACGAAGGTACGTGTTTTGTCATTTTTTAGTTGGAGCGTATAATTATAGTGTGTCATAGAAACGTATTTCTCAAAAAATAATTTCAACTATGTAAGCAGTATTCATTTACGGTATTTTTTAAACTCAACAACAAATTCAATTCATTTCACTTACAAATAAATAAAAATGACTAATTATATGTATTACGGTTTCAGATTTGCAACCGGAGGATAATGCTGAGAGAGACCATTCTAATCCTCCTTTGGCATTACTACCCGCTGGGAATTTTATGAGGGAGATTTTTCCTTTGCCTGGACCTTCTGGGTATTCTGCCCAATTATCCGAAACGCAGAGTTTAGAGCAGGGATTAACGGATCCTTTGGTATCGACAGTTTCGCCTGTTACCCCAGTTTCTGGAAGAGCCAGACAAGGTAAACATAATTTACATTTTGTTTTCTTTTGTTTGACAATTACCTAGAGGTGGAAAAATCCCGTAATTTTGAAAATGGGAAACTTTTCTCACAAATGTTCGGAAGTTTTACCAAAAAAAAAATTAATGCTATACAATCTAGTATTCCCGTTTGAAAGTATAATTTCCTACTAGTTTATATCGTGTTTTATAATGAATAGATGTCACTAGTGAGCAAATTCAATGTAGAACACTTTATTTCATTTGTAGAGTAAGTGTGCAAGTAATTTTAATACATTGTATTTCAATTTTAATGAATTTTTATTACAAACGGAAAAAAATCGATTGTTGTAACGTTATAATAACGAAACAAAAATAACGTTTTTATAACGTTATTTTATTTTTTATGAAGTATATATATAACTTAATGTAACGAATTAATTTTTTTTTCTAACGTTATGAAATAACGTAACAATTCGTTAACGTGTTATCCCATCCCTAATTCGATATAATATGAAACATTTTTTTTTTTTGTAGGAAGAAAACCTTACAGCATATTGGCGGACTTGGGGGTGACGAGGAGGGACGATTTAACTCCAAAAAAAAGAAAAATTTATTCAAATTTTATAAAAGCGAAGCACGTGATACGGGTCCTTAAAAACGGGGTCGGTCGCCGCGGAAACTGTTTCCAGAAACAGATCTAGGCTCCAACAAAATTCTGAAACAGTTGGAAAAACTAGATTCAATGCCAGCCGTGGTGCAGACATTCATAAAAAGTGCCATGGAAAATCATTCTAAAAAACCTCGTCAAAGACGATATACGGCTGAGGAGAAATCATTTTATGTGGCGCTGTATAAAACCAGCCCTAGAGGCTACCATTACCTGCAGCAGTTCTTCCCGATGCCTTCCACCAGGACATTGAACCGGGCCCTTGGTAACATTCCATTGGTTCCCGGTATTAATAAAGAATTGTTTTCCTACCTTCAGGCGAACTCGGTGAGTAAATTTGCAAAAAATATTTCTCATTTATTTTTCCATTGTACGGAATAACTAGTCAATTTTTCTTTTCTTTCATTATTATATAATTAACAATTTAATGAGCATACGAATCGATATAATATATAAATTATCTAATATTTTTTATTTTGTTTGCAGGCTGGTAGACCGCAGATGGAGAGGTACTGCACTCTCATATTCGATGAGGTTTCTTTGAGACCTCACCTGTCATACAACAAAGGCTCCGATCATGTAGAAGGCTTGGAAGCTGTTACGGACGAGAAGAACTATAAAGTTGCTGATCATGCTTTAGTATTTATGCTCCGAGGTTTGCACAAATCATGGAAGCAGCCAGTTGCTTTCTTTTTTGTGCAATCCACGGCTAAGACACATGTACTAAAGTCATGTATTCGGCAAGTTGTTCGTGCTGTTCATGAATAAACAGAATTTGTTGTTCTTGCGTCAGTTAGTGACATGGGCAGCAGCAACCGGTCTGCAGTGCGTCTTTTGAGTGAGGAGTATGGTCGGCCCGGCGAGTATGTATACAGTGTTGATGGCCATGAAATTATTCACATCTTTGATGCTCCTCATCTAATTAAATGTATGAGGAATAATTTTATGACCAAAAACATTGTATATGACGGCAAAGTTGCTAAATGGGACGATCTGAAAGCTTTGTATGATCTTGATGGCAAGACAGTAGACAGCAAGATAACCAAACTGTCTAAGGATCATATTAGTCCGGACGGCAAAAAGAAAATGAGGGATTATCTTGCTGCCCAGGTTTTCAGTCGTTCTGTTTACGCAGTGCTGACCATGCTATCAAATTCAGGAACGCTAAGTGCCCAGGGAACTGCAGAGTTCTGCTTGTTCATGAATAATATGTTCGATAGCTTGAATTCGACCATGATAGCTTCTCGGCCTTTGTCTTGTCGAGCCACAGACAAGTCCGAACATCATAAATTTTGGTCTAGAGCCAAAATTATGTTGGACGGCTTGTCTTTTGTTGTAGACGGGAAGGCAGTACCTGAGCCGCCGTGTGTAAGCTACCTGAAAGTGACAATTCGAAATATGCAAGCACTTTGGAGTACTGTAAGGGGTCTTGGTTTCAGGTATAAGTGATACCATTTAAAAGATTTTTTTATCTGAATATAAAAGTTCATTATCACTATGCCTTTAAAATTAAAAACAAAAGAGTTATTTCAATTTCAAATTTAAATATTATCTTTGAATATATAATACATATAAGAATGGCAACGTAATGTATTTAGATTAAATATTTCGAGAGAAGGTGCCATCTATCCCTCCCTATACGAATTATTTCTGAGTTAGTTCAAAAAATACATAATAGGTGGATGTTGCACAGTATTGCCACGTAGCTAGAACAGCAAGTTAAGATTTTATAAAGGTTTTTAAGTTTGCTACTGTAAAACAAGTATACATGTACATTGAAGATTCAAAATATATTATCTGGTTATTATGAAACAATATTTTTGAATTATTGATTATTGAATACCTCTAACAAATAGTATCTGGCAATGCTGTCAGCACGATTTACCGTAGTTCATAGTTTTATGGTAGGAGTCACTAGCTATCTATAATAATTTTGTGAATAAAAAGAGAAAGATATAGTATGTTGCTAGGCCATATGCGTTGCCATTCTTATATGTATTATATATTCAAAGATATTATATTTCTTATTTAAATACAAATATGACATTTTTGCTATTGGGATATTTCATTATGTAGAGATGGCGTTGTGTACCACCAACGTTAAACTTTCAACAAGGGAGCACATTTGTGTAACTTCTATAAGCGTATCATTGCTGTTAAGAGTTTTTCTTTGATTCTTCTTGTATTTTGACTTTTCTCTCAGTGTTTATTATTATTTTAGGTAGAGTATATTGGCTTGTACCCTGTTTTATTAATTGTAGCGGAAGATTAATTATTATTTTTCATTTTAAATACTTTAGTTAGTAGTTGTTAGGTTATGATCACAGATTTGTTTTTTTCTTATGCCCGTATTACACTTAACAATAAATTGCACAATTTATTGTACAATAAATCGCACAATTTATTTTGAAAATATGAGCATTTTACACGTCACAAGTTTCTGCCAATTTAATTGTTGTTGGGAGCAGG
The DNA here is from genome assembly GCA_951394225.1 of Harpalus rufipes. Taxonomy (NCBI): domain Eukaryota; kingdom Metazoa; phylum Arthropoda; class Insecta; order Coleoptera; family Carabidae; genus Harpalus; species Harpalus rufipes. The sequence goes on along the minus strand of OX596282.1, from coordinate 34,330,241 downwards.
GCTACCAACCGCTTCGTTTTGAGGTTAACCTTTTGTTGTATGTGTTTACAGTTCGTGCTTTGTTCCGTGTTTGCATCAAGGCAAATATTACTTGTTTTAAATTTTCGATTTTCCTTCTACGCCCGTTGTGTGACGCGTAGTCAAACATCGAAATAGTCAAATAGAAATAATTCAATATGTCAAATATTATTCAGTTGGCACTGGTGAAGTAACCAAAAAATTGTGGAAAAATAGAACACGTTCTAATTTTCACAATTTATTGTGCAATTTATTTTCGTTCGATAGTTAGCGTTTAAGAAATTCATTTTGACACGAATATTTGATATAAACAAAACAAAAAACCAAACAATGAACACATTGTTGAGACGAAAAGAAAAATACTTTAAATATTTTTTTATAGAAGAAGCTTAATTCTAAATTATTGTAATTGGAAATAGAAGATATATATTGAAATGGATAACAATATTTTATAAATAAAAAAAAAATGGTTTTGACAATGATAAAAATTGATTACAATAATCCAAAAATGGATTTAATAAAAATGCATAATTCTTTCTTTTGATCTTAATAATACATGATAATAACACATGTTTTGTATTTTTGGCACATCCAGCAATGGGTAATATGCCGTGATGATATTTTTATTTATAACCAAACTATTGATGTACTTTTGCAATAAAAATATCGTATTAAATTATTGCAAACTAATATAAAATAAAATTGAACGATATTTTGCAGATATTTATATAATGGCGATATAGTATGTATCTATTTTTAAACATTTTTTATATTTCTGAAATGTATTGTTTTGATTTCAACTTTTTTAAAATTTCAAAGTGAAGAATAAGGATTATTACTTGCGTATTCTTTGAATTTTGGTTTATGTTTTGGATATAAGTATGGCAATTGTCCAACAGTTACAACTAGCAAATATAAAGGTTTCTTCTATATCGACGTGCTTTAAAATAATGCCCACTAGCGCTCGCCTCGGACTTGAAACAAATTACTGAGGGGTCACAGTTAACGTTAAATTCCGCTGCCCAAAATTTCACTGTGGTAAATGATGGTGCAGAGTCGCAGAGTTCCCGTACACAGAGTCCAACTCATCTTTGATTACAGGCGTATTACATTTCAGAAATAAATATTCGATACTCGATTTTTTCCATTTTCACAAAAACCCTCACATCGAGTCCCTCAAACGACTGTCAAATAAAAACTGCGCGTCCGAAATAGCTGAAACTTTGGTGAATACCTGTCAAAAGATGCACAACTACATTCCCTAACGTTTATTGACGAGTGCTGCCATCTTCACGTTGAGGTCGGAAACTTTTCAGACCAGCCTCGTAGAACTGACGGAAGGTAATGTGCTGGCCACATCAGATTTTTTTTACTTATATTTGCCAATATCTTCCAAAAAAATTTTAAACATCTACCTGTAGCGCGTGGCTCGTAATACGAGCACATTTTCCTAATAAAATCGCTTTTATGGAGCACAATCCTCATAAGAATACAATATGAAAGTGCGCTCCGTAAAAGCGCCTTTGTTATGAAAATGTGCTCGTAGTGCGGGATAACATTATTATTATTAAAGACTGATGCCTTAGGCATTTATTTTGACAGCACATTTTATTTCATTTTCCAGATAAACGATACTGTAACTAACTCTAGTAACTTTTAGTTAATGAAAAGCATCAGAAATTTTGCAAATATTGATGTATTGTATTGAACTTCTCATTCATATTATTATTTTTTTATAAAACACCTGTCCTGAAATTTGAACAACTGTGATTCCAATGCGGCCACCTGTGTATGTGTGCAGAGTGTGCTAATGTAATTAGGACGCAGAATAGAGATCGTTGCCTATTGTGCAGGGCAGATATTATTTCAATTCAAAGGATTTTTAAAATGTATTTTTTATTGGTACTGCGAAAAAACATAGAATATCATATTAAGATAAAACAATAAAAATAAACAAATTCGACGTAGATTTTAATTCTAAACAACTTTATCATTTACACTGTTAATCTAAAAATTCATAGAGCACGAACTGTCGCTAGTATTATAAAATTACCATTATAGTATATTTGATTTTAAATTATTTTTTACAAATATATCTTTGTTTCTTTACAGTAACCACAAACTGGCCACATCCGCCACAATACATATGTAAAATGTGTTTTTACATATTTAAATCGGCCCTTTCAGGGCCACCCAAATATTTTTTTGAAAAGAATTTTTACTTCCATTTATTACCTTCCGTCACCTTTTAGGTAAGGAAAATAGGTTTGTTTGTTCCGCTATGCTGTATTTTGCAATTTACTGCCTATCGCCGTGGTAATAATTTAAATGACTAAAAATTATTTTTCTGTTCGATCCGTTTCCGCCATATTATTTATTTTAGAAAATACTTCAGGTTCTATTATATTTATAAAGGATACTCAGTAAGTAGTTATTTATGTATCAAGGCACTGAAGTTCTATTTTTATTACGAATGTGGAATTTATTTGCCGGGGTTCTTATAGCCGAGGAAAATAAAGCATATGAGTAATAAAAAGGAACTTCAGCGCCGAGGTGCATATTAAGTTTTATTTGAAATCGAAAAATTGTAGAACCGACAGGAATATTTATTTTTATAGGTTATATATGTCAATCTGACATTCAATATTGCTAATCTCCGACACTGAAGTTATTGTAGAGAACTCTCAAAATTATATGTTTTATCTGAAACTTGTTCATCGGAATTATTTAGTTTGTTCGTCTTGCACATATTTCTTATCATTTTACGTAAAAATTTACTATTGTACATCATACACTTGCCCAAATTATCTTACATATATAATAATTATCATAAGGTTGGCAACACTACATTTGTATGAAATCGTCTTATAATGGATTACTTTAGTGCCAATTACTGAATTTTTAATGTCGATGTTTGCACAATTTAGTGACTATTTCCAATAAAATATAGTATTCCATTCTCCACTATTTTAATTGTTTACTATTGTTATCAAATAAATTTACTTTATTATAAATTTCGTGGCCGCGTGCCTGATCGCGAATCTGAGGACATGGATTCGATCCCGACCGACGCCAAAAATTATTTCGAATATTAATGAACCCTGTGGTGTGCTCTCCACTCTAGCAATGAGTGTCTGTGAGGTGACGCCTGGTAAGCACCCGCATGGTACAAATATTTCATCATTACCGACATCTGTGTACAAAGCAGATTGGGACACCCAGCAATGGGTAATATGCCGTGATGATATATTTGTTTTTATATGACAATGACATTTATTTATTTATTTCAATTCTAACATTACATAGCATGTACTTATTGAAAAATATCAGTTTTTTTCCTAATAGTCATGGGTCACTGTAAAAATTATTACTACCAGCTACCTCGGCCTTTTACCGCAAGTTACTGGAAAAATGGAACGAACAGAATCTAGTAAGTTTACAGTTAACCATGCACTGGATAGAACAGCAAATTACACCTCCGCGGTTTGCGGCAGATGCAGGGTAGCGGAACGAACAAACCTTTGTCTTTGGTCAAAAAAATCGATGGAGAGATTCTTATGAATAAGCACGTTTTAGGGTCCTCACAATACGATTTTACCATTTTTACAATTATATCTGATGTATGTATGTATGTGTGTGTGTGTGTGTGTGTGTGCGTATGTGCGTGCGTATGTGTGTGTGTGTGTTGATATTTTCAGGTTCGATAACTCCAATACTACAATTATAATTTTTGTATATACTTCAGTTTGCTTCCAAATGAAAAGCTGATTAGATTTTGGTTATTATAAAGAAATTACGTCTCATAAATCTTGCTATACACCACTATGGAAACAGAATCTGTTCTGTAAATATAATTGATGGGCAGATGTCAGAATATTATGTTTGAGAAATAATTTTACTGGAAATATATTTATTGCAAGAAACATTCTATGTGGAATTTATACAAAATAGGTATTTACAGAAAACAGCAGGGCCGGATTTAGGGGTGGGCGAGGTGGGCGATAGCCCACCCCAAAGTTTGCAAGGGGCGGCATTTCACAAAATATATGTATGTAGTTTACTTGACATAGCATGTAATTCCTTTACTCCACTAATACATTTTCATTTTTATTTAATCTAAAAAATATTAGTACCATGGACTCCAAAATATTGAGAAATAATATTAATATAGGTATAATGTGTTAAAAACCTAACTCGGAGTAGGCTATGAACAAAGAAACATAATCTGATCATTATTCAATTTCAATTCAAAAGTCAAGTTGTCAAAAATTGATCTGGAAATGAAATTTTTTTAAGAGAAAAGATAATAAAGAAGAAAACAATATATAGTCATATAAGGGTATAAAAATATTATATCACTGAATTCAGAATTAAATTCTCCAACGAATGAGCAAATAAAAAATATATGTTCTCATTTAAAATAAAAAAATTAGATCTCATATTCAAAAAAATATTTCTTCTTTTTCTTGTAAAATAGAAATTGCTTGCCCATATAACTGTCTTCGAAGCTCTTATAGTTTTCGAGATAGCAATGGTGGCCCATTGTATATTAGGGTACGGTTGGGGGGGGGGGCATGTTTAGATCTTGCCCACCCCAACTTTTATTCTAGATCCGGTCCTGGAAAACAGACGACCATATTGTGCTGGCTACAACAGATTTTTTTAGCTGGATCATCTCCATAGCTTCAATTTCTTCATCAGCAACACCTCATCGTTTTTTTTTTGTTCACTTTAGTTACTTTATGAAATAATTATGTCAAATACAAACGTATTTTCTGTAAGAGGTGCATACAATTTTGTAGGGTGAATTTGGCATTTATACTCTTCATAGAAACCGAGGCTCATAATAGTTCAATCAATAATAAAACAAAATAACTTAGTTAAATATCACTTTTATTTTCACACTGTGACTAAGTTATTTTGTTTTATTATTGTTATCATGTATCACAAAGTTACGGCTGAACATATTGAAAAAATAGTTCAATTAGTTTACATTTCCTATAAACAAATTATAAAACCTACAAAAATGGTGAGATATTTCTATCCTCTACTTTAAAATATAGATTTTAAACTTACAAAAACTGTATATGTTATTTAAGTACTCCACCAATTAATAATGCGGGAAGGGGTTATATCGCATTTATAAATAATATCTTTAATTTTATTAGGCATTGTATTCACAAGCCCTGCACATTCTTCTGTTAGATTATTGTCCCATATGTCTTGTGCCAAACCTTTTAAATGCCGGTCGAGCTATTATCATACGTCTTTTGGTCCACAGTTTTTAGTCTATATTTGAAGTAAACGAAAGAATTTTGTGGAAAATTTCTTGAAAATGTAAGCTGGCTAACTATTATGAACCTGGGCTCGTATATATTTGAATAAAATGTGTTCGTTTGTTTTAAAAAAATGAGTAAATTTATTTATTTACATTCCTTTGCTCCACAATTAAATCATCAAAGTATTACAAGTGGAAATTATTTAAGATATACATATATCAATTTAACAGAAAGTTGCTACATAATATGACACAAATCTCCTATTTGTAAAAGACATTTTATAAATAAAATTAATAAATTATAAGTAAGCTAATATTGTTTAAAAAATTCATTTGGCAGTATTCTTACACAAATTTTTGTGATACCTGTTGTAATCACCTTATCAAATAGTGGCTAACTCGTTCTAAAAGAAATAAACGTTCACCAAACATATGTTATTAATTTGGAATATAATATTTATTAATTTGTTTTTTAGTATATGTTCTCTTATTTACTAGCGTAGCTGTCACTTTTGACAGTTGCTGTGGACAGTTGAATGGATTAAATGGAGACGTATGTCCACTTACTTTCTTTTGACCAAATTAAAGTTCACTAGATTATCGACAACGCATATGTTGCACCACCATTGAACTAGCTTTCGTAGTGACAGGTAGCCTAAACTTTTTCATTCATTTGAATGATTCTGTGCATGAATATTTTGGTTTTGAATATTCGGGCGTTGAGTATGCACCCTTAAAAAATTTCAAAGGAAATACACATTATCCATCGATGAATAAAACAACATAAACCTAAATTTTACTCATAATTTTGAATATGCCCCAGGCTTTGTTTGGGATGTTAGTTGCTCGTTCCTACCAAGAGATTGCGTCAGACGCCGTTTCAGTCGATAACATTGCAGTTGCCAATCTAGATAGTGTATTTTTGTGCCTGTGCAACTGTGCACCGCATTGCCTCATCGCCAACGCTTTATCACGGTGTTGTTTTATTCCCTGGTGTTGTTCATCTACATTAGTAGATTAGTTGCAGGGAATATTAGTTGTCTCTGTCTCTGGTGTTCATCACCCACTACGCTGACGCTGTATGGCTGTATGAATATGAATTATGAAAGTGTTTTGCAGAGTATTGTGTTTTGGCTGTAACTGTAATTTGTTTATGTACAATCTTAAATATTTTGGTTTCCCTAATAATTAGTTCTTTATTATAATCGTTGTTAATTTTATACATCTTATTTTATAATACTACGTAATACAGTTTCTTAATAATCCTAGTTTCGTTATTTGTTTTTATGTATTATTGCGAATGAGTGTAAGAATGAATGATCATGAAAGCGACGGTAGACTGTCGATGGAGCAAAAAGTATCTCTAGTAGAATACATGGAGGATCACCCTGAATTTGCTCGAGGAAAATTTCTAGGATACGAAGGAAATTTGAAAAGTCAAGGTCTATGGGAAATTCTCTCAGAACAGTTAAATTCCCTTGGCCCCAGGAAATCTGCAGTAAAATGGAAACGAGTAAGTTTAATTAAAACACAACCTATACGTACTACTTATTTCTTTATATTTGATAGGCGTGGTTTGACATGAAGACAAAAACTAAAAGGAAGGCAGCAAAATTTAGAAATTTAAAGGTCAAATCTGGTTTGCCACCGAATCCATTGACCGAGCTAGATGAAAAAATAATAAAAATGATTAGCGAAAAGGTGGTCTACTGTATACAAACCGGGGAAGAAGTTGTTTTGGAGTCAGAAGAACAATTGAAACACGCCACCAGTAAATCATGTACCGTCAAATCGCCAACATCAACACCAGTACCACATATGGACCATGACTATTGCACAAGTGACTTTGTTCGTATAGAAATGGATGTAGAGTGGAACAAATTCGAGTTCCTATGAAAAACATTCTTATTATGCACGATATAGGAAATTGATGTCCAGTGGCCCATAAAAAGATTTGTACATTTTACTTTTATCAGTAAAATGTAAAATAAAAAGGGTCTTCAAAAAAGAAATTCGTTAAAAAATTTCATAGTCTTCTTTTGATATTTCAGAATCAAATGATAGTCATCAAATTTAAAAAATGTTTAGTTTACTGTTTACTGTGTGTAATTGTGTTGAAACAAATTATATACAAAAATGGACACACAGAATTATTCGTATACTCTACAATTATAAAATTGTTTAACACATAATACTAATTTATATATATTCATAATTTCATTAATAAAACCTAAATTCCCCACCCATCAGCAGACTACAGCCCCAAACAACGTTTACACTGTCTTATCGTGCCACACAAATTATTTGTATCTAGCTCGGTATTCCATCTGATCCAAATAAATTAAATTTATAGAAAGTAACTATTCCAAAATTCAAGGCCTTTATTAACATCTTTTCGCGAAGTCTAGCTAGATAACGTTAACAACAAACAAATAATTTTACTAATCCGAAATTAATTAAGAAAATTTTGAAAACTGAATTAGTAGATATATAATCAAAATAACCAAATAATGTTCTGTGATTTATTTTTGTACAATAAAAAAATTAAATGGGGCCATTTTCAACATAGATTTCCATTTAAAAAATATTGGGTAGTAGCATGAACATGTGATTATAGGTGATTAGCGAGGAGTTGACTAACAGTGTTTTATCTCTGTCAATCGGTTATCGATTATTTTAGAGAAAAATACTTCAAATAAAAGTTGGATACAATTAATTTTTGAAGTTTTTTTCTCTAAAAACAATCCATAATCGATTGAAAGAGTTAAAACACTCCTAGTCAACTACGTCCATCAATTTTCTGTATCGTGCATAACAAGACAGTTTTTCATATAAGGAACTCGAATTATTCCACGCTGTACATAGTGAGACACAAAAATAAATAAAAAATGTTGTTATTAGATGACAGATGAGGGGGACTCGGACTTCAGTAGTGAAAGTACTTCAAGCTCAAGGGTACTGAGCCCCGTTCCTGGAAGTATTAGTAGGAAAAGTTAGTATTTACATCTTGAAAAAACTACTGCTACACTTTTCCATAATTACATCCATATAAAAAATATTTTCTAGGAAGGAGGTCCACGCTTAAAAGCGAAGAGGCAATTAATTATTTAAAAGAAAGTGGAAAAAAATATGACCAAAGAATTGATACTGCGTTGTCTCTCCTCAAAGAGAACAACGAAACTTTAAAAGAAACGAACCAGTTGTTAAGAGAGTTAATAAGTGCGATAAATAAAAAGTAAAAAATATTTTTTTCTATAGCTGATGTTAAAGTGTGCTTTTATCTACTCAAAATAGTAGATGAAGTAACACTAACCGCAAGGGTAGATAAAGTAGCATTTTAACAGCAAGGGTAGATAATATTAGTTTATATATCAAGGAAGTAAAGTTCATCATTATTTGGCGAGAGCGAAGATTGAATCCTGAGGGCGTAGCCCGAGGAATGCAATCGCTTAAGGCAAATAATGACACTTTACTCGCGTGTTATATACAATATTTTGTATACAAACGGAAAAACTCGTTATTCAGGTTACAAAAGAGATTATTAACAGCCTGTAAAACTAGTAAGAATGAAGCACATTCCTATAAACGAAAAAAAATATTTTGTAATTTTTCATAAAAATTATATTTTTTACTCAAAATAAATATAATTGATAATATTTGACATATCTGTTATCAATTAACAATTATTGAACACTCAGAAAATAAAATTCTTCCTAGGTGGCCTGTCACTGGCCTTGAATCACTTTATTTCCCTCGGTAAATAATGAAGCACATTAAATAATGATTTTAATAAGAATAAAGTTAACATTATTTATCGGTTGTATATAACATTATTTAATTCTTATTTATTTATATACAAAATCCATAATAACACACATAGGTGCATACTGGGATTTTAAAATGGTGTTTATTTATAGTTGGTATTTATTTTCTTTAACATCTGCTATAGAAAAAATATAATTTTACACGACGAAATTAAATTATCGACTTATGAAAAATAATTCACTCGTGAAATAGCTCGTGAATTAAACTTTCCACTCGTCGATAAAATATAATTTTATCGTCTTCTATAAAAAATAACTATTATTTTTTCTTATTGTAAATCTGCAAAACCTTAAATTTTAAGAAATAAAATAAATGATTTATTACATTTTGTAACAATATTTTTCTTCATTATGTAAATGTAATGGGGGAGTTTTCGAATTTTTGATGTTAAATATTTTTTTCTACTACCACTACTGTAAGAGAGTCATTACTGAACAGACTACTAACAATGTAAGTTCGTCCTTATGAATAGTGTTACGTAATGAAATTTCATTACGTAACACTGTTACGTAATGAACAGCAAATTTAAGTTGGCAGGACTGATTGTCAAACTGTAAGAAATGATTAAAATTTGATAAATAAAATTTAAGATTTAAATATAATAGAATGAAATTTATCTGACATATACATACATATTTTTTTGGGTTATTAATTAATATTATATTATTTCAGCAATACATATTTCATTTCAATCAAATTTGCAGTAGGGAACTATTTTTCATCGTATATCCCTACGCTTAGCAATAACCATGGTAATATCGTTGCGCAGTTTTATTTTTGTAAATAAAACCCACCAAACTTTTTGACGTTTCGAACTGCTGCTTTTTTGTGTGATTACAAATACATTTACTGAGGTAATAATTATTATTATAAACAAAATTAGTTGATAATATTATTTGTAATTTGTAAGTAATGTAATAAAAAAATTAATTAATTTATAACTATGTATCTGAATTTTGCTTCAATTTAGAAATATTAATGAGTGGTCGTAGAAAAAGTATTGTACATAATTCGAGATGTAAAGCAATTACTCACTCGTAAAATTACAAACTCGACGCTACGCGTCTCGTGTGTCAGTCACTTTACTCGTACGTAATCTGCTTCTTACATCTCTTATTACGTAATATACTATTAAATCTAGTGTTTTTACGTGTATACTTTTAATTTTTTTAAAAAATACCAGAGAATAAATCTAAATTTTTCAATATCTTCTTCCCGCCATTACGGCGTATGTACATACCTACCTACTAGGGTACCTTTATATACAGGGTATGGCCATGAGGCAAGATCGCCGCCATAAGCGAGCCAATGTCAAACATATTGATAATTCATTTCCCTATTTATTTGTGAGAAATGTGATATTATATTATACAGGAATATTAAATAATCACACTATGAATCTAAAAAGGTAATAAAAATTCATTTATTTAAGAGATACACAATTATTATTATGACATAGATTTAGAGGTTATGTAGCGCATAGGATATAGGTTGTTATTATCACATCAAATTTAATAACTGTGGTTATTATTTACATAATAAGTATATATTTTAAACTTACCTTTTAAAAATTTAAATGTTTGTGCTTAATATTGGTAATTTTTATGTGTTTTCAATATTGCCAGTCATCGTAGTAAGTATCTCAAGAAAATATACAAATAAATAAAGTAACAGTATTACTTACACTTTAAATAAATATTAGAAGTATATTTAAATGTGTTTTGCATTAAAATAAAGCACGTAGCCACGAAAATACATAATAATTTGCGCAACAACAACGAATATGACAGTGGCCCTCTAATGGCGGACGAAACGCGAGCACGTCATGGCCATACCCTGAGTATATAGGTACCCTACCTACCACCCCATCCATAACCATAGAGTTAAGAATATATACAGGATGTTGAACGGCTCAGCCGAACATAATACTTTTAACATGTAAAATCTGACTTTCCCGATTTCCTGCTTCCCTAATTATTTTAGGTAAAAAAGCCTCAAATAAAAGTTGTAGAGCATAAAATTCTGCATCTGAATTTCTGAATCAATAAGCAAAAATAGGTATATCATTCATTGCGAATATTTTATAAAATAGAAATTGCAAAATTGTTTTGACAAAATATAACCTTATTACGTTACCAAAACTTACATTTTTCTCCGATGTCCGCGCTGTCTACTTTTGTACGAACCGCTTATGGACCTTTTACATTTTTATTGCACCGTGACGTATTTTTTCAATACACCACGTGAAATTTTTATGAACTAGAGATGAGTATGCACCGGGCACCATGTTATCAAGAAAAATGATTAAAAGGACAAGCATTTATTTTTGATAAAAAATTATTTAAACAACACAAAAACTGAAATTATTTTGACATTGTAAAGAAATTATTAATACACAAAACAATTTATTTAAAAATAATAATAGTTTTATTCTTGTTTGTAACTTTCTTAATAACAAACTGGCAACTACGCAATGGGGACTTATACAATTTAAATATTTTGATCGCCATCTAGTGTGTAAAATAGTAATTAACGTATCAAGGGTGTTATAAGGACAATAACGCCTGAGGTCAACAGTGTGCTTCCGAGGGCCTCCGGCCCGAGGTGTGTACGTTGACCGAAGGCATTATTGTCCGTTTAACGCCCGTGGTACGTTCAACGGTTAATGTCCGACCGATATATTATTTTATTAAAGATTTTTGTCCTATCATTGTGATTTTTGTTAAAGATATTAATCTATTTGTTTGCAAACGCTGTAACTAGGTAACGCGATATTCTTGTTTGTATCCTCCCCAGAGTTTCTGTATTCTGTACCCAATAGCAACAACGTCAAATTTATAACACACCCTAGGGTGTTATTTGGTATATAACAACCCTGAAAGCAGGGTTGTTATGATAACAATAACGTAATGGTCGGACATTAAAGTATTTAATAATTAGTTATGTAGTGAGCAAGATTTAGCTCTAAGTTTGACGTTTATCACGTGATCCACATTTGGTCCCACGTGATCACAACAACCATTGTTTGAAAAGAAAGCCGTTAGGTTAGATAGTCTGTGATAAACATGTCTGAGACTGAACACCTGAACACGGAAGTTGAAATAATATGATTAATATAAATTGAATATGAATTAGTGAGCTAGTTTACATCCATCGTTTAGGCCGCGTCCTATACCCTATATTCGACCTATACCTTATAGGACGCCATGCTGTAAACACTTAGTAGGCGACCTGACCTAGCTTAGGTCAGGTCTCTTTTTCATGTGACCTGACCCAGTTTAGGCCACGTTTTAAACTGCGTGTAAACGCCTTAGTGACCTAAAGTGTTTGATAAAAACCCTGTAGGTGGCGGTTGATCCGTATTGTGATTTTGTTGACATCATATTTTGTAGGTTGTGTAAGTTAAATTAATTGAATTATTACGGAAAAAAACTCATGTTCCGAAGCTGAATCTTCTGATCCTTGTGAAGTTCACAATGATGCAAACGAAAAAAGTCAATAAGAGCACATATTTCACTAGTGACAGCGTGAACATACCAATAAAAACAAATTAAAGATTGAATGATATTTGGTGATGCTGACATAACCTAAAATACTTTTATCAATCTGACATATGAAACTGCAGTTTAAAAAAATTAAGTGCGATTGTATTTCAACAGATGGCATTGACTCGAGGACTATATTACATCTATAATAGACCTAAACTTATCATTAGTCCCCATGGTGTAAACGATTTGTAGAAGACCTATTATAGGACAAGGTATAAGCTAGGTCGCATGAATAGGATAGGGTGTAAACTAGCTCTTTAATGTATTTACAGGAACCTGTGATAAAAAAGGAAGTTTAATTATGTACAAAATAACAATAAAATGATGCAAACCTGTTTGTAAAGTGGACAAACAATCAAACTTATTTTGGAAAAACAACAATTCCACACAAACAGAAATAAAGATTAATAAGGAAAGTAGTACCCAAACAGTCAACAATTATTATGTAAGAAAGTTATTTGGTGCTGTAGAGACATCGAGAAAGGACACTAAATTTGTTAATAATTGGAAACTAAATTATAATTTATTAAGCAATGATGCTGTAAAATTTATATATTTCACCGGCTTATTAGTAGAACATTTTAATGTTCTATATGATTTGTTAAATCCCACAGTTATGCCAAAGTTGAAATACAGATATTTCCAAAAAAACGTCAAAGAAAACTAATTTAATAATTTAACATCCAAAGACAAATTATGTATGACTTTAATAAGATTAAGACGTGGATATACACTAAACGAAATTTCATTATTTTTTTCCGTCTCTCTCAACAGTGGAATTTGTAGTGTTTACATAGATTCAGCTCATGTTTTTTTCAAATTGAAACGATGAAATCGAATTTGTTTTCCCTCCGTGAGAATCAGAAAGATTCGATTCCGCAATGTTTCATTAATAACAATCACTACACACATAGAGTTAAGAATAAATATTCTTAACTCTATGAGTACACATAACAACTTAAGGTAGTTATATCGTGAAATCATTTTCAACAGAATTAATTGAAATTTTAAGTACATCTCAACTGAAGTATAATGTACCTGCTCTACAAGTTTTAAAACAATTGACCGAGCGGTACCTGAGATATTTGCAATTAAATTTGGCCTTTTTAACACGTGAAGAATAGGAAATGGCAAAATAAACACAACATTTTAAATTATAACTTTTATATCCACTATGACATTTAATCGAAAAACTAGTATGTTATAGTAAACTAATTAACGGATTTTATGTAAAAATTAGAAAATTATTTACCACCCAGATTTAATTTGATTGTCTCTAGAAAATTTTAATCTGAAGATATGATAAATAGGTAGAATTATACTTGACAACCATGTACAAGCGTTTCAGATGAAGTATCAGTTAAATTAACACCCGCTTGGTATTAGCGAATAAGAGGTGATCTTAGGCTAAAGGAATTTCAGACGTACATTCGAAAGAAATATTTTTGAAATTGGTATTTTACGTGAAAAGCATGAAAACTTTAAACAGTATAATACTACTTTTGTAATTTTAAGAAAGAAATATATTAATTTGTTTTGCAGTTTCCATTTGTAGTTTAGAATTAGTATTATATCTTAAAATATCTTATTACTTTTATACCCGAATGTACCAATAAATGTCTAGATACGACGATGCCACAGTTATTCTTCAACATTGTTAGTGCGAGTGGTACAGTTCAAAACAAAACTTTTCTACGGAAAAATAAAGAAAATTCATATGTTACAGTCGTTGATATTAGCTTTTAACTATTTTGATGCAATCTGTTTATATAATATAATGTTAAAAAATATAAGTTATTGCAAATATAAACTGCATTAACTTAATTTTTATTTTGAACATAGAAAAAGTTTTTGTATAGGTACACTCGAGTGACAACTACCTTAACCAAACTTTGCTGTCTAAATAACAAATTATATGATGAACGGGGAGGTGCTGAAGAGGGAAAGCATTAGATCGACTCGGCCATGGTATATCACCGCGCTCTTTCTAAAAATTTCTTGTCCCTTTCTAAATTAAGTGGAGGGAGGTCCGCTGCCGATCCGTCGCCGATGACGTCAAAATCATAAGTCGCCATTATCTGTCACTTTATGTGCTGTTTATTTCGCGTCGTTAGAACATATAACCACGTTTCTGATTCCCATTTACCCGTCCTCTCGTCTTGAAATATTTATCATCACAAACTCTTTGTGTGAATTTATTTAATATAGTTACATTCTTATTTCCGCCATTTCAAATTTTGTTTAAAATATATATGGCCTCCTTTATGCACAAACAAACTACTGCGCACTACATATATGTTATTTTTTCTCTATCTCTTTTCATGTAAAAGGTCAATTGGCATGTATTTTTTAGGGCACCTATATACGTGCTATATACTCTGGGTATGGCCATGAAGTGGCTCGCGTTTCGACCGCCATTTGCGGGCCACTGTCATATTTGTTGTTGTTGCGCAAATTATTATGTATTTTCGTGGCTATTTGTTTTATTTTAATGCAAAACCCATTTAAATATACACTGGCTTGCAAAAAAATCGCGTACACCTCTTTTTGGTTGTATTGAGTCTGTCTTGAATTTTAATTTGTCAATGTCATTAATGTCAATAGGGACTTATGATTTTGACGTCATCAGCGGTGAATCGGCAGCGGACCTCCCTCCACACAATTTAGAAAAAGACAAGAAATTTTTAGAAAGAGCGAGGTGATATACCATGGCCGAGTCGATCAAATGCTCTCCCTTTCAGCATTTCTCACCGTTGATCCCGTTTCCCGTCATTTATTTTTTAGTCAGCAAAGTTTGGTTAAGTTATTTTGTGTAGTGCAGTTTGGTCTGAGGTGTAGTGCCTATTATTAATTATCTCTCCTTTCAAAAAGCAGTTGTTGTGATCACGTGATGGATCACGTGGTAAACGTCAAACTTAGAGTTAAATCATGCTCACTACATAACTAATTATTAAACACTTTTTTGCACACTAGATGGCCACCGAAACATTTGAATTGTAGGGTACCTTTATATATAGGGTATGGCCATGGGGCAAGATCGCCGCCATAAGCGAGCCAATGTCAAACATATTGATAATTCATTTCCATATTTATTTGTAAGAAATGTGATATTATATTGTACAGGAATATTACATAATCACACAATGAATCTATAAAGGTAATAAAAATTCATTTATCTAAGAGATACACAATTATTATTGACATAGATTTAGAGGTTATGTAACGCATATGATATAGGTTGTTATTATCACATCAAATTTAATAACTGTGGTTATTATTTACATAATAAGTATATATTTTAAACTTACCTTTTAAAAAATTAAATGTTTGTGCTTAATATTGGTCATTTTTATGTGTTTTCAATATTGCCAGTCATCTTTGTCAGTATCTCAAGAAAATACACAAATAAATAAAATAAAAGTATTACTTACACTATAAATAAATATTAGAAGTATATTTAAATGTGTTTTGCATTAAAATAAAACAAGTAGTCACGAAAATACATAATAATTTGCGCAACAACAACGAATATGACAGTGGCCCTCTAATGGCGGACGAAACGCGAGCCACGTCATGGCCATACCCTGAGTATAAAGGTACCCTATTGAATTGTATAAGTCCCCATTAAAAAGATGTCAAAGTTAAAAGAAAACGAGAAATACATACTTGGTTGTTGTTCTTTAATTTTTCTGGTATATATGTATATGTACCTTGATAGTAACATAAAACACAATGGCCCGTACTACAATCACGGTTTTAACTAAAACGCTGTTTTAAAAAATGTCAAATTCAAATTTCAACATTTAATTTTGCACGTATGTTTGAAGATCGATTTTTTTTTAAATATTTGTTTGAATACAAACTATATTCTGCTTTTAAATCTTATTTTGATAAATTTGATAGTATTTATTATTGTTATTAAATAATAATATCTGACACTTCTTAAAACAGCGTTTTAGTTAAAACCGTGATCGTAGTGCGGGCCAATGAAGAACTTGCTCTACAATAATAAAATATTGACGTGGTAGTGACAACAGTGACAGTTCGATTGACAGTTGATTAAAAAATCGTATTTACATAGCCGAAAAACAGTAAAAACTCGGTTACTTGATTTTTAAGGTGTACGCGATTTTTTTGCAAGCCAGTGTACTTCTAATATTTATTTAAAGTGTAAGTAATACTTTTATTTATTTGTGTATTTTCTTGAGATACTGACTACGATGACTGGCAATATTGAAAACACATAAAAATTACCATTATTAAGCACAAACATTTAAATTTTTAAAAGCTAGGTTTAGAATATATACTTATTATGTAAATAATAACTACAGTTATTAAATTAGATGTGATAATAACAACCTATATCCTATGCTATACATAACCTCTAAATCTGTCATAATAATAATTGTGTATCTCTTAAATAAATGAATTTTTATTACCTTTATAGATTCATAGTGTGATTCTTTAATATTTCTGTATAATATAATATCACATTTCTTACAAATAAATAGGGAAATGAATTATCAGTATGTTTGACATTGGCCCGCTAATGGCGGCAATCTTGCCCCATGGCCATATTCTGTATATAGAATACATAAGATTTTTAAGATCGCAGCGCTGGGGTGGCATGTTGAACGAGATATGACGTCAACCTACTGTCAAATGGGCAAAGACGCAATTTATATAATTGTGTATTTCCATAGTACTGTATTATATTTAGTTTTCTTTTTATATTATTTTATAGTAGGTTTTATATTATCCATTAAGGGTAAATTATATGATGTATTCGTGGAAGTGAAGATAACATAAATGATATTTTTGTGAACATTTATAAAACTAACCTGGTTTTGAATTAAAGTTTTCTTTGAAATATAATGAATAAATCTTCAAAGTACACAGGACGGATATATATTAATTTATAATTTTCTGATTCACGCACTCTATTATTATCTTTTTTCATCTTGTCAAGCATATTTTTAATATAAACACGAACTTTTCGTTTACGCTGGAATTTGTAACAACATAATTTATTACCTTTCAATCGTGACAATAGACGAATTTTCGCGACGAACCAAAGCGGTTTGGTTAATAAATTTTATGAACCAGTACGTTCTCGCGACGAACTAATGACGTCAATCATGGACCAGGTTCGTGGAATCACGAACCGAGCTAGCGAGCAGGTTCATAGGAGGGTATGAAAAAAAATCAAAAACTTTGCGTTTCAACACAACGATAGTGAAAGTTATATCTAGTGTAATACTATTTATTATATTAATATTCTTATGAATACATAAATATATATCAAGTATAATACCTTCATGTAATCAATAATATTTTATTTTTCCGGATCGTATCACTACGAAAGTAATTTCGATTGTATTTTTTACTCTTTATAGTAAATTAGAAATTTCTAATTTCACCGACCAAATTTCCTTTGATTTCTTTTATTTGTTAAGATTTTGTAAGTAGCTAATTATTTGTGAATCAAGTCAATAAGGTTTATTTCTTATCATTTATCCTACACAAGCTGATGATGGATTTATGGTAGAATTTATAAATGTGTTAACAGCTACGAAGAGCAGAAAACAATATAAGAAGTGTGAAAATAATTTTAGATAAAGAAATGATATAGAATTTATTGGCAGCTACATTTAAGGATTCAAGATTATGAGCGTTAGAACATCTTAAAAAGGAAGAATGTGATTCTGCTTAACTTATCTTTTTTGTTACTCTGTATTATTATATTAATCAATCCTATTAAAAAAGAAAATAATTTATTACGAAATTGAATAAATTATTATTTATAAAATGTGTTTATTATTTACAGTATTTTCTTAATTACAAATTGATATATTTTTGTGGGAACAATTTCAAATGTAATAAATACTAAATTTCAAAGTTAATATTACAGCCATCTGCATTTTAATAGCCGAAATGCGACATAGATACGTGCATGTAGCGACCTGTAATGAATGGTTCATACGCCGAGAATACTCCTCATCCTGTCCCAATTCGTCCCACTTTAGTACTTGTGACATTGTGATGTCGGAAAACTTCGGGCCTGGTGGTGGACATACGTTTATCACTTGTGGCATTACGGACGCCTGACATTTAGGAAGCGTAGCACTTCGGAGCTGTAGGATTAGTACCAGGGACTTAAAACGAAAAATATTTCGTTCAGTTCTTATCCGAACGAAATCGAAAAATTTCGTTTCCGTTCTTAATGTTCCCACCTAAATATTTTCGTTTTCGTTCACAGTAATTAAATACCGGTTATAACTATTAATGAGTAACAATTGATGAAATTATTGAAATATAATAAGTTTTTTTTTATTAAACATGAAAATAAAACACATATGAAGGAAAGATAATACATATATAAAAATAAGAAAAAAAGCTTATGCTATGGCCTGAATTTTTTACGATAAAGAATAAAACATTAATTACATTTTATTTCACCTAACTAATAGTATGTTTTCAAGCAAATCTTCCTTTATGTTAGTTCTCTTATATAAGTACTTAACATAACTAATAAAACGAATACCGACAGTGTGTGCAAATCAAAATTATCGCAGTCAGTGTTCAATAGATGAAACTACGAGTATACCGTTTAACCTAACACGTAACAGGGTTAGCTACTGGAGAGCTACTTCTACTTTGAAAATCTGCTTGTTTGCAAATCAAATATCTGAAAATTCAATAATATTTGCCTGTAAAATATTTGCTGTAAATAAAATAAAATATTAAATAAAATAACGGTTAAAACCGGTAACCGAAATAAATTATTTCGTTTTCAATCATGAACGAAAAAAATATATTGCGTTTTCGTTTCCGTTTTCGTTCTTTGACTGCTACGCACTCGTTCATCAACCCATCTCAGTACCTTTGTTTTGTTTATACACTTGAGCGTTTGAGACTTTGATTTAAACTAGAATAAATTACAAACATGGAAAAACTCACAATTTCCAATGGATTAGAAATGCTTGAAGTGGAAGTTGACAGGGGAACTGTTGATATGTTAAATAAAGGTAAAAGTTGAGTTCAAGTTTTGTTTACAAATAATACAATCAATTATTTGTGGATCCTGTAGTTACAAAATATTTCGAAATGTGTAAAGATCGCATACTAAATAACTCATGTCCATCTCCATAAATTCATCTATAATATCTCATATACTTCTCCATCGTTTAAAATTAACCGTCGAATGATGCAACAGGTTTAACCAAACTGATTGCTCGCGATATCCTATCTTACGTCATAACATGACGTTCTCATGAACCAAACGTATAACCGTGGTTCATGTTTGGTGCGTCGCAAAAAATCGCCTAATGTGCACTCAAGTAAGCAGCAATAATTATTACTCATATTACAAAATATATATGTCACTTTAGATACACAAATATATATAATATTTAATAAATTTCTAAAATTACATACTGTAACGTTTTTATTTATATGGGTGAAGTGTAAAACATAGACAATTATTATTAACTAAAAGAATACGTTTATTAAACGATATATAATTAACGATTAAATATTAAAAGATAATAAAAACAACTAACACTATGATTAAATAATTATAAACATTAAGAATATTATTAAATGCTTAAACACTACGATTATTTATCTATACAATATTTATATCACAACACTTATTTATATAACTACATTTATTTCTGTTAACAACTGTTAAACTGTTTATTTATATCACCGAGTTCATATCGGTTGCTTGTATATATGAGACTGTCTCCCGCTGTTCTCCCGACGGTATTTATACAGCCCCTATCATTCTAGAACTCTTCTAAAGCGATAATGACTCGTATACAAAGGAATGAGGTCACGGCGCAATTAACCTGTCTCAGCGCGTCGGGGATTGTATTATCGCTCTGGTACGTTCTTTCGAAGGGATTACGTCATTGTTCGCGAACATGCTATCAGTAGCGGCGCATGCATACTTTTCTCTCAGGGGCGCACGTCACACTGCCCCCTCCTTAAGACTGTTTCGTCCCGGAACAGTTCTCGATGGCAATATCTGCACGTATTACCCTTGGTACATTTGGAAGTCCACGTGGTACACCAAACCCGCATACACACTCTTTGACTAAGATTTCAGCGACCGTGATGGCTTCCTGGTAGATAGGCTTCAACCTACTTGGTGAAGTAGTCCATGACAACCACGATATATTTATTTCCGTCGTTACTTTCTGGGAATGGTCCGGCCACATCAATCGCAATGCGCTCAAATGGACTGCCAACGTTGTATTGACGCATTGGACTTTTCGTCGTCTATGAGGGCCGTTGCTTCCAGCGCAAACCACACATTTCTTCCATCAGTCTTTAACGTCTTTCTTGCACTTAACCCAGTAAAATCGCTGACGCAATCTTTCTAATGTTTTGTTGACTTCCAAATGGCCACCTCCAGATCCGTCATGGATCTCTTTTAACACGTCTGGTACTCTACTCTTAGGAATGACCAACTGAGTTCTCTTCTCAGTTCCATGGCATTCTCAACCACACGCTTTAACAGGCCATCAATCACCATGGAGTCACATTGCGCCTAGTACGATTTTACAATCTGTGACTGTGGTGCAGGGCCGGACCTAGAACAAAAGTTGGGGTGGGCAAGATCTAAAAATGCCGCCCTCCCACCTTTCCCCCCTTCCACACCGTAATATACGGGTGTTCATTTTAAATGGGCCACCATTGCTATCTCGAAAACTATAAGAGCTACAAAGATGGTTAAATGAGAACATATTTTTTATTTGCTCATTCGTTGGAGAATTTAATTCTGAATTCAGTATTTTGGAGTCCATATTTTTTAGGTTAAATGAAAATGTTGTATTAGTGGAGTAAAAAGATCCTATAAGGAATTAAATGTATACCAAGTAAAATATTTTTTTTATGAATTGACGCCCCTTGCAAACTTTGGGGTGGGCTATCGCCCACCTCGCCCACCCCTAAATCCGGCCCTGCTGTGGTGCAACATCTTCCCATATTGATTTGCTCTCGTCGCTTTCCATTCCAGTAATATTTTCAAAGTCGGGTCCTTGCGTAGTCCATCGGGCTGCCTACAATCGTTGACTTACTGTTATTCTGGCAATGGTGGAATGATTTTCTTCTAGTCGACTACCATATTTGCCACCCTTAGCATGGCCTTCTGAACAATGCGTCGACGTTACTTCCCTTTCTTTCAAGTTCCTTTCTCTGCCTTGACTTTCTTCTTCCTTGTGGTGAGAGGTATGTCATCGTCGTCATCGTTATCTAACTCGAGTTTTCGTTTCCCACTCGAGCTGTCCATACGATTCGCCAAGGGCACGTCTTCCCCGCTGTCTTCAGGCCCCGTTCCAAAGTCCTTGATTGCAATCGCAACTGCTCGTCGGAGAACTATTCATTTCAGGTTGGCTTTCCTCTACTACTGGAATTTCTTCCTAGATTTCTTCTGTAATTCCTTGCTGAACACGCTCTCTTTCTCTCATGCGTTCTCTTCCTTCTTTTCCCTTCCGTCTTCTTTCTTCATATCCATCCTTGACATCAACGGATTCTTCCATTACATTTTTTTTTAATTTCTTGCTGAGCATGCTCTCTTTCTCTCTCGCGATCTCTTTTTTTTCGCTTCCGTCTTCTTTTGTAATAGCGGAGTTTCTTTCTTCTAGCAAACACTTCATTTGTAATTCGTCGCACTTTTTCATCTATGCCTTCGGTGTTTACATTTCCCTCGGCATAATTATTTCGCACTTGCGATTGGTTACGTGTAACTTGTTTGGCAACTTCACGATCTGATACATATGAGAGTGCGTCAACCATACTTTTTGGGCGGCCGATTTGCAGTGCTTGTTGAGTATTGCTATCTCGTACTCCAGAGCTGAGTGCCTGAATGGCCAGGTACTTCAAATCGCTGTCAGAAGTCGTAGAATGTGCGAGACGACCCAAACGACTCACGTTGGCCCCAAACTCCAGAAGGCTTTCTTCAATTTTTCTAGAAGTCTTCTCCAATCCTTGTTCGAATATTTGCTCCAGTAATCCAGAATTCTCCAATTTCCGCTCCAACATTTGCTCCGTAATTCCAGAATTCTTCTCCAATTTCCGCTCTAACATTTTCTCCATGATTCCAGAATTCTCCTGTACTCTTCCAGAATTTACCTCTAATTCCTGTTCCAATTTCTGCTCCAGAATTTCATAATTCTCCTCTACTCTTCCAGAATTCGCCTGCAATTCCTCTTCCAATTTCTGCTCAAAAGTTCCAGAACCTTCTTCGGCTTTTCTAGAACTCTCATTCAATTCACGTTCCATTGTTCTAGAATGTTCCATTAATTCTTCGTCCAGTACTCGGGAATTTTCCTCCACTTTTCTAGAACTTTCATGCAATTCTCTTTCCAATGTTATAGAATGTTCCTTTAATTCTTCGTCCAGTGCTCCGGAATTTTCCTCCGCGTTTCCAGAACCTTCATGCAATTCACTTTCCAATGTTCTAGAATGTTCCTTTAATTTTTCTTGCAGTACTCCGGAACTTTCCTCCGCTTTTGTAGAACTTTCATGCAATATCCGATCCAAACGTCTAGAACTTTCTTCCCATATTTGCTTTAATTTTTTACAATCGTCTACAAGTTTACGAATGTCGGACACCTCATCCGGAATTTCAAATATGTAATCTTCAGGATTTTCACCAGAATCGATTAATGCTTGCCGCAGTCTTTCTTGAAGCTCTATCTTCTTTCCTGTTGCTTCCAAATCTCGTTCTTCCAGTTCCGTCTTGAGATCACATACTTTCAATTCACTTAATTTTAATAGTTTAGGAGGCATTTTATTTATTATTAATTACACTTCACAGTTATTAACAACCCCACACCTGACACCAATTGTAACGTTTTTATTTATATGGGTGAAGTGTAAAACATAGACAATTATTATTAACTAAAAGAATACGTTTATTAAACGATATATAATTAACGATTAAATATTAAAAGATAATAAAAACAACTAACACTATGATTAAATAATTATAAACATTAAGAATATTATTAAATGCTTAAACACTACGATTATTTATCTATACAATATTTATATCACAACACTTATTTATATAACTACATTTATTTCTGTTAATAACTGTTAAACTGTTTATTTATATCACCGAGTTCATATCTGGTTGCTTGTATATATGAGACTGTCTCCCGCTGTTCTCCCGACGGTATTTATACAGCCCCTATCATTCTAGAACTCTTCTAAAGCGATAATGACTCGTATACAAAGGAATGAGGTCACGGCGCAATTAACCTGTCTCAGCGCGTCGGGGATTGTATTATCGCTCTGGTACGTTCTTTCGAAGGGATTACGTCATTGTTCGCGAACATGCTATCAGTAGCGGCGCATGCATACTTTTCTCTCAGGGGCGCACGTCACAATACTTTAATACCAAGTCAACCTACAGTTCATTATTTTTCCACCAGATGTCATATCGCTTAGCAATACAGTAGGGTACCTATATACTCAGGGTATGGCCATGACGTGCTCGCGTTTCGTCCGCCATTAGAGGGCCACTGTCATATTCGTTGTTGTTGCGCAAATTATTATGTATTTTAGTGGCTACTTGCTTTATTTTAATGCAAAACACATTTAAATATACTTCTAATATTTATTTAAAGTGTAAGTAATACTTTTATTTTATTTATTTGTATATTTTCTTGGGATACTGAGTACGATGACTGGCAATATTGAAAACACATAAAAATGACCAATATTAAGCACAAACATTTAATTTTTTAAAAGGTAAGTTTAAAATATATACTTATTATGTAAATAATAACCACAGTTATTACATTTGATGTGATAATAACAACCTATATCATATGCTATACATAACCTCCAAATCTGTGTCATAATAATAATTGTGGATCTCTTAAATAAATGAATTTTTATTACCTTTATAGATTCATAGTGGGATTATTTAATATTCCTGTATAATATAATATCACATTTCTTACAAATAAATAGGAAAATGAATTATCAGTATGTTTGACATTGGCTCGCTTATGGCGGCGATCTTGACTCATGGCCATACCCTGTATATAAAGGTACCCTACAATACAGTAAGGTTCCTATATACTCAGGGTATGACCATGAAGTGGCTCGCGTTTCGTCCGCCATTTGCGGGCCACTGTCATATTCGTTGTTGTTGCGCAAATTATTATGTATTTTCGTGGATATTTGTTTCATTTTAATGCAAAACACAGTTAAATATACTTCTAATATTTATTTAAAGAGTAAGTAATACTTTTATTTAATTTAATTGTGTATTTTCTTGAGGTACTGTCTACGATGACTGGCAATATTAAAAACACATAAAAATTATCAATATTAAGCACAAACATTTAAATTTTTAAAAGGTATTTTAAAATATATACTTATTATTTGTAAATAATAACTACAGTTATTAAATTAGATGTGATAATAACAACCTATATCCTATGCTCTACATAACCTCTAAATGTATGTCATAATAACAATTGTGTATCTCTTAAATAAATGAATTTTTATTACCTTTATAGATTCATAGTATGATTATTTAATATTCTTGTATAATATAATCACATTTCTTACAAATAAATAAGGAAATGAATTATCAGTATGTTTGACATTGGCCCGCTAATGGCGGCGATCTTGCCCCATGGCCATACATGTATATAAAGGTACCCTACAATACACTAGGGTACACAAAGTTGGATAAAGTAATTTTGCGGACACTTTCTACTTATACGAGAGATAGGGGTTCAGTGGTATATAGTTTAATAGATAAAAGAAATAAGCAGGAATACAGTTAATATATAGCCGACGTCGGCTTTTGACTGAATAAATTTTATGTATTGACAGCATTCCTGCTTATTTATTTTATCCATCACTTGTCCAGTCGCTTATCATAATATACATAGTTTAATAGGCATAATAATACGCACGTCTTGAAAAAGTGAAATATAATACTATAGGTACCGTTTTTATTTATATGGGTGAAGTGTAACAAATAACAGAAATATTATTAATTAAAAGAATACCTTTATTAAACGATATATAAATATTAAAAAGATGATTAAAGGTTTATAAAAGTAACTAACACTATGATAAACAAATATTAACACTAATTTACAGGCTAAGAACATTATAAGACAATTAAACACTAAGATTATTTATTTAAACAATTAACACTACTCTTTATATCACTAATTACATTTATTTATGTTCACTTGTCGACTGTTGTTTATATCACCAACTATTCACGACACTTATTTATATCAGACTTCTTTACTCGTTGCTACTACATTACAGAATGCCTTCGCTGGCTTTGGCGGCGGGTTATATTCCTGGCGGATTATTTCTAGAACCCCCTGGAGAACTTCTAGAGGTAAACAACATGACACAATAGATTAGTCACCGCGACAAGTTTGAGCGCGCCTGTAAAGCGCGCCACAGTGGCGCCTGGTATGGCGCGGCGGCGGCGAGGGCTACGTTACACTGCCCCCTCCGTAAGACTGTTTCGTCCCGGAACAGTCCGTGGTGACGAAACCTGCATGTACTACCCTTGGTGCATTTCGAATTCTTAAAGAAGTGACAGTCGATGGTCCGCTCGACTTCTTCTTTCTGTCCGTTAGGGTTAAAGCTGCAGACGAGAATTTCAACGCCGGTGAAACGGAAGAGGATCTCTAACATGTTCTTTACAATCCTCCAATCCAAACCGTCTAGACCACAACCTAACTTCGGTACTGCTAGCTTCAAAATGTCATTCTCCATTAGATGATCCCTCAAATCGCACAGCGAGTTCCATAAGCTTTGATACGACGGCTTCTGGTACGAGAGTGGTTTTGTAACAAGGTAGTAGATGTACCGCTGATGGTCTGAATTTCTATCTCTCAGTCGTAGCGTTTTCCCAACAGATGGACGTTGGTTGGCCAGTTCTTGTAGTCGTCCATATTTCGCCTTAAAGACTGAGGCTATGCCGCGGGACATCTTTAAGTCTTCTGATACGCAGTGGCCGAGGGAATGATCTGAAGACACGGTGAACAAATCTCGGTATTCTTCTTTTGTCACGCCGTACCGCGCTTGCGCCCAAAGGAGTAGTTCTCCATGAAATCTTCAAAACTCGATTCTTGAGCTATGATCCGTCGAACTGTTGCTCCATTATGGTCTTCGTGGTTGTCTCCGGCAAAAGGGGCTAGCCGATTAAAATGTACCACTCTCGGCTTCCCGGTAGGTCGTTTCTTAATTCTATATACCACGTCGTTTATTCTTTTGACTACCTCATAGGGGCCCTCCCAATTCTTTTGCAGCTTTGGTGATAACCCGCGGCGTCTTTGTGGGTTGTAAAGCCACACTAAATCCCCAGGTTGATATCCACCTTTTTCGGCTTTGATGTCATACCGGTCCTTCATTCGGTCGCTGGCAGTTTGAATGTTCGTACGGACTTGTTCGTGAATGTCATTCATTCTTCTCCGTAAGCCCGTAACGTAGTCTTCTCCGGCCAGGTCTTCCCCAGGTTTGCTGCCGAACACCAAGTCGCATGGTAAACGCAACTCACGTCCAAATAAGATGTTCGCAGGAGTTTGTCCTGTTGTTTCATGCACGGATGAACGATAAGCCATCAGGAACAGATGAAGATGTCGGTCCCAGTCTCTTTGGTGGTTGGAGACTACCTTCGACAAATATCGGTTGATCGTTCTGTTCATTCGTTCAACCATGCCATCGGACTGCGGATGTAATGCAGTTGTCCTTGTTTTATTAATTCCTAATATCTTACAGATATTTTGGAAAACGGCAGATTCGAAATTCGAAATTTCTTCCCTGGTCAGAGTGAAGTTCCCGTGGTACCCCGAATCGGCATATACATTCTTTAACTAAAGTTTCATCGACTGTGGTGGCTTCTTGGTTGGGTAATGGATAGGCTTCAACCCACTTGGTGAAGTAGTCCATGACAACCACGATATATTTATTTCCGTCGTTACTTTCTGGGAATGGTCCGGCCACATCAATCGCAATGCGCTCAAATGGACTGCCAACGTTGTATTGACGCATTGGAGCTTTTCGTCGTCTATGAGGGCCGTTGCTTCCAGCGCAAACCACACATTTCTTGCACCAGTCTTTAGCATCTTCAGTGAAGTTAACCCAGTAAAACCGCACAATCTTTCTAGAGTTTTGGTGACTCCAAAATGGCCTCCAGATCCGTCATGGATCTCTTTCAACACGTCTGGTATTCTACTCTTAGGAATGACCAACTGAGCTTTCTTCTCAGTTCCATCGGCATTCTCTACCACACGCTTCAACAGGCCATCCTCAATCACCATGGAGTCCCATTGCGCCCAGTACGCTTTTACACTCTGTGAGTGTGGTGCAACGTCTTCCCATTGTTCGCTCCGCATAAGATCTTTTATTATTTTCTGTTTGTAAAATTTCCATTTGTACAGATGTTCTCATTCCATTTGTGTCTAAGTAAATTTTTATTTCTTTATTAGGGATTAAGGCCTTTGATCCCAGCTTGGGTAATTTACCTTTTCTGGGATTCTTTAGACCGGCCGACGCATTGTCGCCGAATATTATTTGTTTGTTATCTCTGCCGACATTTTGGCACCAAATGTTAATTTCATTTCACCAATCAGATCAAGGGTTTGTAACCCCCACCTTTGGAATAAGTTTAGTTTCTGTAATAATTTTAAGTTAAGAGCGGTCTGCAACAGTTTGTCGGTTGATTAAGATCATTTTTGTCATCGGCAACTTTATCTTTATTTTTGTATTCATTTATTGTGTGAACTTCGTGTATGATTGAGTTTTTATTATATTTGTTTTGTTCCACGAACTTTACAGTGTTTTGCATGTTTCAAACTCTTTAACCACTCCAATCCTTGTCAGCAATTTCTTTCATCATCTTCTTTTTGTCGAGTTCGTGTATTAAATATACAATTTATTTAACGCGGCTCTAACATATAATTTGGTCCTTCGAGCCGGATTGGAGTGTGTTTAAATAAAGAGTTATTCGTGTGTGAAAGTTCGTGGAGTTGCATCATCATCCAAGAATATCATCACGAGGTTCGGCACCATCATCATTGCAGACCATCATCATTGTGGGTCATCGTAAGCATCAGCAGCAGCATTTCTTCTACGTTGTTTCGAGAGTTACCGATATCATTTTCAAACTATCATTTACCGAGTAAGTACCTTTTTCCATTTTTCCCTACGAGGATTTTCAGTTATTCAGCATGAGTCAAGCAGAGTTACGTAACAAGCGTAGAGCCATTGAAGCTTAATTGTCGATCTTTAAAGAACATTTAAAACAGTTTTCTAATGAACATGTATTTATCCGCGAGGAAGTAGAAGATATTTTGTATCGTTTACAACGTATCACATTAAAGCATGACGAATTTGATAATATACAAACACTTTTAGAAGGCCTCGCGGTAGATGAAGCTCTTTTATTAGAGGAATTAAACACACGGAGAGAATTCGAAACAGAAATTTGTACAGTAGTTAAAACAGCGCGTTTTTTCTTAAGTAAATACAAAGAAATTCCACCCAATAATACGAGTAATAGTGAAACTTCTAGTTCTAATAGCAAATCAGTAAAACTCCCAACGATAGATTTACCAAAATTCAACGGCGATTTGACGCAGTGGACATCATTTGAAGATGCATTTACTGCATTGATAGACAACGACGAATCGCTTTCGAACGTACAAAAACATAATTCGTTACTTCATTTGTACAAAACAAAACCTCAAATTAACAATGATTATCAAAATTGTAACACAATCGTAGTTAATACCTCAGATCCACAGCCTGAAACACAGGCTACGGTAGGAAATTGTTCTACAAAAATTCATTTATATAGTCAATCATTATTATCAACTGCCGAGGTATTAGTAGAAGATATACATAAAAATCAAATTCGAGCACGTGCACTGTTAGACTCAGCCTCACAGTCGAATTTTATCACTGAAGAATTTTGTAACAAATTAGGCATACCAAAACATGCATCGAGTGTTTCTGTCTCGGGTATAAATCAATCAAAGAGGGATATCCACAATTGCACGCATATAAAATTGAGATCAAAATTTAGCGACTTTAATGTCCAATTATCATGCTTAATAATTCCCAAAATTACCGAATATTTACCGCAAATGTCTTTTGAGCGAAATAGGTTAAACATTCCAAACAACATAAAACTTGCGGATGAAACCTTCAATCAGTCACAACCCATTGATATTTTGATTGGCTCAACTACATTTTGGCAACTAATTTCAAACAACAAACTAACTTTGTGCGACTCTTTGCATTTGCAGGAGACAAAATTAGGGTTTGTAATTGCAGGAAACATTCCTAATAATAATAATTCACCATCGCGATCTCTAACATTTACGTCACAAATTTTAAACAAACAAGTGGAAAAATTCTGGCAATTAGAAGAATTTTCTTTTCATAATAAACATTTAACACCCGATGAATTAAAATCGGAAGAGATATTCAATACCACAACGTCACGATTAGCTGATGGTAGATTCATGGTAAACATACCGTTGAAAAACGACCCCGCGATATTAGGGTCATCAAAGGATACCGCCATTGATTAAATAGTATATATAGATTGGCAATGCTATAGTCAATCCGCGTAACACATTTTAATTCTGTACGAGTAAGAGCCATCTGCGATGTAGTTGCACACTATACATGTGCCTAATTCGCTACAAGATAGCAGCATGGTAGTACACATCGCCGGGCGGAGCATCGGGATCGGGCGGAGCCAAAAAAATTTATAATGAGAATTTGTTAAACTTATTTCGTCATTTCTTCAGAGATATTTAATTTAATTATAAATTTATTTCTAAAAATAAGCTTACATTCTTTCATAATTAATAAAAAATTATTTAACATTTCATTGAGAAACGATTTAATATGAATTTACAGGGGATATGCATTCATTTATCATTTAATAGAGAAATGATTTAATATGAATTTACAGTGGATATGTATTTGAAGGTTTGGACCATCCGCTTCGTGTCATACTCCAAACTTCCTTCTCACAAAATAAAATGTCACTTTATACATCATAAATAGTTATTCTTTTTAAATAAGGTGCTTACCAAGCGGCATTGAATTAGGTTGGATTAGAATTGAATCGGAGCTGCTAAAATTACACCCGATAACTTGAAGCACATAAAATTATTAATTTTTAAATACTGCTAAAAGCGCAACTTTTTAAGATATTCCGCAAATAAAACAATGTACCTATTTTAATACAATAAATCTTCTCCAAATAAGTTTTCTTGTTGTTTTACTTAATAATTATAAATTAAAAGCAATTTTTTAATATCTTCTTTGACCACCAATTAATAACAAAAGAAAAAGTACCAATTAGAAAAAAGTTTATATTTATTTAAACAAGAATAATATAGAACTATTGACCTAAAAATTTATTACAATATTCAATGTTTTAATTATTATTTGTTCAGCAAAATATATATTTTTTCTTCTACAAGCTTTTCTTGTGATATCTGTAGATTTCCATTTCAAAGTTTGAAAAAGTTTTATTTTAATAAATATTTTTATAATAAAAATTTTGACATAGCATCCATTACTTTTATTTTAACCAATCACTATAATGCAAATTTATGCACTGTATACTATTTTTTTAAAAATTGCTGGTTATATTGTTTGAATGTAAATGTTCTTTTCTAAATTCACTAAAAAAAATTAAAAATTCTGACACAATTTTTACTGTTTGTTCTTTCGGTCTGCAAAAATATTATATTTAATTCACTTTGCCATAGTCTTTAAGAACTAAATAAATTTCATTTTCATCAAGAAGAAGGTTATTTTTCCTTAAAATTTTATTACAATTTTCGCAATTGTATTGTTTAATACGAAAAACCAAATATCTAGAGAAGTATACCACACTACATTCCTCATATAAAGTATTTGGCGATTGAAATTGAGATTCATTGTCATTGTCATTACTATTTTTCACATTTTTTGGTCGTACAATTTCAACATTGTCGATCATTTCAGTAGGCGCTGTAATGGATTCCGATATTTCTATTTCAATAATTTTGTCGTCATCTATTTCTATTTCACAGTTTCCGCTTCCAACTGGTTTTAAAATTCTTATATGAATAATTCTTTGCAATATTTGCCTAAATTGTTTTACAGTTTGAGTTGGATTGTACCCCCCCACTATTTCTAATTATTGAAAAGTGGTTTTCCATACAATCTTGTTGCAATCTATTTGTTAATAAAAACAAATAATTCTCTTCTTTCATGTCCGCAAATATTTTTGAAATGCCATTAATATTTTGAATGAAACCATTAATATATATTTCTTCTTTCTTTGTCATCTTTATCATAATATGGAATCTTACAAAAATAATTTCCAATTCATAAAATTAACTTAAATATTATTTATTATCTCAACTGTTTTCACATCTTGGCTTAGCAGGTTAATTATGGATCACTTTGTAATTAATTTATTCTATAAAAATACACTTCAAACATATCGTTGAATTCGTAATTTTACGTAGATTCCAAATACATATGTAAAAATAAATAGGATGTCCTATTTGAAGAAAGTTAATGTCACTTCCAGTTAAACCGAAAGCGCTACCATCATGCCAAATACCATGATTTGTGAGCCCCTAAGCCTACTTTACAAATATGTATAGGGAATTAAAAAATAATTATAAATAAAAATGTTATTTTGAGTGGCACTTTTTCAATGTCACCTGTATATATGTAATATACTATCCTATGCACTATTCATTTGACAAAAAGGCTTAATTAACTTTTTTATATAGTTCAGTATACAGGGTGTTAAAAGAAGAGTAAAAATAATTGGGAATATATACATTTCGATGAGCTAATATTTAGTCAAAAATATTTTTTTCAATATTCATAAATTTCTTGAAGTTCATTTTTGGCGTCCCTCAAAATAATAACGAATTAATTTATTTGTTGTTCATAAACAGTTACGTGATTAAATAATTCATTATTTTTTATTAAAAATTTCGTGTCTCCGACTCCAAGCGACTTGACACGAATACATCCGAATATAATTACCGCCAGCCTGATCGAATGTTAGTACGGCCAAATAATAAAATTATTAAAGGTGGCAGCATAATACGTATCTTTACAAGGCGGTACGCAAATGCTCATAAGGTTGCCAATCTATATATATTATTTAATCAATGATACCGCACTAAAAAGATTTTTTTCACTAGAGCGCAAACTATCTAAAAATTTTGAAGTAAAGCAAGAATATATTTCATTTATGAACGAATATGAAGAACTAGGACACATGTCGAAAATCTCATTAAAATCTTCAGAAGTTGCGTATTATCTACCCCATCATTGCGTCATAAAGGAGTCAAGTCTTACCACGAAACTACGTGTTGTTTTCGATGGTTCGGCAAAACCAAGTAACAATTTATTACTTAATGACATTCAATTAGTAGGCCCAACAGTGCAATCTGAATTAATAGACATTTTATTCCGTTTTAGAACTCATACCTATGTAGTAACAGCCGACTTTGAGAAAATGTATCGACAAATTCTTATTAACAAAGATCAAAGAAATTTGCAACAAATATTTTGGCGTAATGATCCCTCAGAGGAATTACAATCATTTCAATTAAACACTGTTACGTACGGCACAGCGGCCGCGCCATTTTTAGCAATACGTTGTCTCATAGAATTATCAAACATAAATAACAATGCATTTCCGCGAGAATGTGAAATAATTCGGAAGGATTTTTATATAGATGACCTCATTACTGGCGCGAACGATGCTACCGAGCTAAATCAGTACTGTTGCAATATCAATTCAATTTTATCATCTGCTGGTTTTAATTTGCGAAAATGGTGTAGCAATATACCGTTAATAGTAAACAACAATTCAAGTTCAGATTGTGCAATCATTAACATACATGATGAGGAAATAAAAACATTGGGAATAGTTTGGAATCCTACATCAGATACTATTCATTTATCTCTAGATAATATTTCAACAAAAGGAAAATTAACAAAGCGTAAACTACTTAGCAGTACCGCTAAGATTTTTGATCCATTAGGCTTATTAACTCCAATCACTATTATACCAAAATTAATTATACAATCAATGTGGAAGCTTAATATTGACTGGGATCACATTGTACCAGAGAACATAGAAGTTGAGTGGCGAAAGTTCGAATCAAATTTAATTGATATTAATAATATTAAAATAAATAGAAATGTCTGTAGAAAAACATAACAAAGTTAGTTCGAAATCTAAACTTTTACCACTATCTCCATTCTTAGACAGTCAAGGTTTATTACGTGTGGGGGGCAGGTTATCAAATTCCGATTTTGCATATGATAAGAAACATCAGATTCTTCTACCACAACATTCTAAATTAACTGAAATGATTCTTATCAACGAACATCAAAACTATTTACATTGCGGTGCTCAACATTTATTATATGTTGCACGTGAAAGATACTGGCCAATCGGTGGCAGAAATTTAAGCCGAAAAATTATTCATAATTGCGTGGTTTGTTTCAAAGCAAACCCACGGCCATTATCACATATAATGGGCAATTTACCGAAATATAGATTAGAGCCATCATTACCATTTCACCATTGTGGAATTGACTATGCAGGTCCATTCAATTCTAGAGATAGACGTTCACGAGGTTATAAGACATTTAAAGTTTATATCTGTTTGTTCATTTGTATGAATACGAAAGCGATTCACCTCGAATTAGTCACAAATCTATCAACAGAAGCCTTCTTAGCAGCATTTCCACGGTTTACTGCTAGACGAGGTAAACCTAAATTTTTATATTCCGACAATGCGACAAATTTTACTGGAGCTAGCAAAGAGCTAAAGGAGTTATACAGAATTTCTCAATCCAACAGTAGTACAATCACGAAAGCTTTATCTAATACGGGGCATGAAGTCGAATGGCATTTCATTCCTCCACGTACACCGCATTTCGGGGGGCTCTGGGAGTCTAATATCAAACTTGTCAAAACTAATTTAAAGAAAATCGTTGGAGAAAGAATTCTCACATTTGAGGAGTTTTATACTCTCTTGACTCAGGTTGAATCAATTGTTAATTCACGTCCTTTATCACCAATTAGCTCTGATCCCAATGACATGACACCATTATCTCCTACCCACTTCCTCATTGGCAACAACACAGCAAATGTGCTCGATGATGACTACACTTCAATCAACGAAAACCGTCTGTCAGCCTACCAGAAGACCCAGCAGATGGTTCAACATTTCTGGAAACGCTGGAAGCGCGAATACGTTTCCCAACTTCAATTGAAGTCCAAATGGCGAACATCCAACAATAATAATATTGCAATCGGAACACTAGTGATAGTGCGCGAGGACAATGAACCAGTGTGCAGGTGGAAACTTGGCCGCATCACAAAACTTTGGCCAGGAAAAGACAACATAGTTCGCGTAGTGTCAGTGAAAACTCAGTTTAGTGAAAAGAAACGACCCTTAAACCACATGTGTCCACTACCAATAAACATTTAGTTTTAGTTGAAGACCTATGGCTCTTCAAGGGGGGCGGCATGTTCGCTCCGCATAAGATCTTTTATTATTTTCTGTTTGTAAAATTTCCATTTGTACAGATGTTCTCATTCCATTTGTGTCTAAGTAAATCTTTATTTCTTTATTAGGGATTAAGGCCTTTGATCCCAGCTTGGGTAATTTACCTTTTCTGGGATTCTTTAGACCGGCCGACGCATTGTCGCCGAATATTATTTGTTTGTTATCTCTGCCGACATTTTGGCACCAAATGTTAATTTCATTTCACCAAACAGATCAAGGGTTTGTAACCCCCACCTTTGGAATAAGTTTAGTTTCTGTAATAATTTTAAGTTAAGAGCGGTCTGCAACAGTTTGTCGGTTGATTAAGATCATTTTTGTCATCGGCAACTTTATCTTTATTTTTGTATTCATTTATTGTGTGAACTTCGTGTATGATTGAGTTTTTATTATATTTGTTTTGTTCCACGAACTTTACAGTGTTTTGCATGTTTCAAACTCTTTAACCACTCCAATCCTTGTCAGCAATTTCTTTCATCATCTTCTTTTTGTCGAGTTCGTGTATTAAATATACAATTTATTTAACGCGGCTCTAACACCCATATTGGTTTGCATTCTTCTGCTTTCCACTCCAATATAATTTTCAAATTTGGGTCATTTTCTTGGTCTTCGCGTATTCCATCGGGCTGCCAATTATCATCGACTACTGTTGTCCTGGCGACGGTAAACTGTTTCTCTTCAAGTCGACAACAATGTTTGCAGTCATCTTGGCAAGGCCTTCTGGACAATGCATCGGCATTACGATGGCTGGTACCTATCCTAAATGTATGCTCAAGTATGGCGAATATTGAACTTGACGTGCACGTTAGTGAAATCAGCAAATTAAGAAAAAGTGAAATCATTGAATTGTTAGTGTTTGGAAATGTGCCAGTTACATGCCTTGACAACGAAGTTTTTAATTTCTATAAAAATAAATTAAAAACCAGTGAAGAAACGTACTTAGACGCTAATGAAGATAATAAAGACTGCTCCACATGTAGACTTTACAAAGTCGAGCAAACTCATCTTAAAGAAAAGGTTAATCTACTCAATAAATTTAACCTGCAGCTTGAAAAACGATTGGATGACCTGGAATTAATTAACCAGTTACAGAAAAATCTACCATCAAAGAATATCAGTTCTAACAAATACAATAAAAAAGACCATATCCCGTCATCTAAACAGAGTTTTAGCAACATTAAACAGCAAGCAAACGAAATCGCGCCGGTAAATTCCAAAGTCTATACGTCAATTGAAAATCAAGTGAAGGTAGCAACAACCCCTGAAACGAACAACAAACGTTTAAATACAACTCCAAATAAAAACCCTGACGATAACCTCAAAACTCCAGCAATGAATAGGAAATCGGAATTCACACCTAAAGGGTTTTCCAATAAGAGGTGTTATTTTGATATTCAAAGAAAAATGCCATTTTTTAATATAAATGATCGGATGTTTATTTCATTATAAAGAGGAAGGTATGCCGTTAATAGTGGAAAATAACATCAGACAAATGACCACCACGACCACGCTGTTTTCCATAACCAAATCGCAAAGTGGCTGTCCTATGTCCTCGATAGCCTCACGAATTCCATCTTTGAGGTCTTGAGTCGACGCTGGGCAGTTGGCGTAGACCTTCTCTTTCACGTGGCCCCAAAGAAAGAAGTCGCAAGGTGTTAAATCACAAGTTCTCGGTGGCCAATTGTGATCACCTCTTCGAGAGATAACACGGTCCGGAAACTTTTCCCGTAAAAGATCAATGGTTTCGTTGCTTGCGTGGCACGTAGCGCCGTCTTGTTGAAAGTAAACGTTGTCCAGATCAATACCATCCAATTCCGGCCATAAAAAATCGTTAATCATCTCTCGATAGCGCAATCCATTCACCGTAACTGTTGCTCCAGCCTCATTTTCGAAAAAGTAAGGTCCAATGACTCCGCCGGACCATAAACCGCACCAAACAGTCACACGTTGAGGATAGAGAGGCTTTTCAACAATAACTCTTGGGTTTTCTGAGCCCCAGATGCGACAATTTTGTTTGTTGACGAAGCCACCGAGGTGGAAATGGGCCTCATCACTCAAGATGATTTTTCGATGGAATTCCGGATCATTTTCATGCATTTCAACGACCCAATCAGCAAAGACACGACGTTGTTGATGATCGGCCGGCTTGAGTTCTTGTGTTAACTGGACTTTATAAGCCTTAAGACCCAAATCTTTATGCAAAATACGGTATAATGACGTTTGTGGAATGCCTAATTCCAAAGAACGACGAGGAATGGACAAACCTGGGTTTTCTTCAACACTTTCGGCTACAGCAGCAATATTCTCGGCTGTTCTTGAGCGACGTGCATGAGTTTTATTCTTCACATCACTAACTTGTCCCAACAGCTCGAATTTTTCCACCAATTTCTGTATTGCGGTCCGACAAGGTGCTTCACGACGACCCAAAAATTGTCGAGTTTTACGAACCGTCTCTGCCAAATTTTCACCATTTTTATAGTGAATTTTAATAATTTCAATGCGTTGTTGAAGCGTGTATCGTTCCATTTTTATTAATGGCGTAGTTTCTACTTGTCAAATGTCAAAAAATGACAGCTTCAAAAGCGACATCTACCGAAATAGCGGGCTATTCAAAATAACACCTCTTATTGGAAAACCCTTTATAATTGGGAGTATGGGTCAAAAAGAGAACTCAAACCTAAAAGGTGCACCTAAACTAACATTTCTTCATGTTTATCATCTTCATCCAAATACAGATACAGAAGATCTCAAAAAACATCTTGTTAAAATATTTCCAGAGGTAACAATTGAAAAATTAAACTCTAAATATAATTACTACCTTTGAATATATAATACATATAAGAATGGCAACGCATATGGCCTAGCAACATACTATATCTGTCTCTTTTTATTCACAAAATTATTATAGATAGCTAGTGACTCCTACCATAAAACTATGAACTACGGTAAATCGTGCTGACAGCATTGCCAGATACTATTTGTTAGAGGTATTAAATAATCAATAATTCAAAAATATTGATTCATAATAACCAGATAATATATTTTGAATCTTCAATGTACATGTATACTTGTTTTACAGTAGCAAACTTAAAAACCTTTATAAAATCTTAACTTGCTGTTCTAGCTACGTGGCAATACTGTGCAACATCCACCTATTATGTATTTTTTGAACTAACTCAGAAATAATTCGTATAGGGAGGGATAGATGGCACCTTCTCTCGAAATATTTAATCTAAATACATTACGTTGCCATTCTTATATGTATTATATATTCAAAGTTACTACGCCTCCTTCAAGGTTACAATACACGCAGCAAATCGAGAACGAGCAATGCAACCAGATATATGGCCTGAAAATGCACGTGTCAAAAGATTTTTTCATCGGCGACAACAACAAACAACGCCCTCCTAATCGACCGAAATGTCTTAAATTTGAACTCTCTCTTCAATAATTATAAGTATGATTTAAGTATTTATCATCTGAATGTTCAATCAGTAAACAATAAAATTAATGTTATTTCATTACTGTTAAATACGTATAATTTTGATCTGTTTTGTATTTCAGAACATTGGATGGTTGAAAATGTAATAAAAATGACCAATATTGCAGGGTAT
This sequence comes from Harpalus rufipes, assembly GCA_951394225.1. Taxonomy (NCBI): domain Eukaryota; kingdom Metazoa; phylum Arthropoda; class Insecta; order Coleoptera; family Carabidae; genus Harpalus; species Harpalus rufipes. The sequence continues at coordinate 34,291,330 of OX596282.1, read as the reverse complement.
AGTTTAGCAACATACTACTGTAGAACAATTATCTCCCATGGGGGTGTATCCATATATGTGAAAAACAAAGTAGTTTACAAGCCTGTAGATGTCCAGCAGTATTGTATAGAACTTCACGCAGAATTTTGTTCAATTAACCTAGGTAAGGACAAATCTGTTGTTGTGGCTGTGTAGAGAGCTCCTTCTGGTAACTTTAACATTTTTTTTAACTCAACTAGAACTTATTTTAGCTTATTTATCTAGCAATTTTACCAATATAATTATCATGGGCGATTTTAATATAGACTTTGCTACTAAATCAAATAAGTTACAAAATTTGAATCTAATCTTAGAATCTTTTAATTTAAAATGTAAAATAAAAGAATTTACCAGAGTAACTTTGCATTCGGCTACACGAGTTGACAACATAATAACAAATTGGGATGATAACTCCTGTAATCTGGGTGTGTTTGACCCAGGAATTTCAGACCATGGTGGACAATATCTTTTTATAAAATCCAATGTGCAAACCATGAAGTCTGTCCAGAAAAGAAGTATAACAGAAAAAGGATTACGTAATCTAAAACTTGATCTAGAAAATACTGATTGGTCTATATTTGAAAATCCTAATGCTAATGAACTAGCCAATCTACTTACCACAACTCTAAATAATCTTATAACAAAGCATTTTCCATTGAAAATAATTACATCCAAATACAATAATTTAGTAGTAAACTGGTTCGATACATCTTTGAAATACATACGGGGTCGACTCCATTTAATGAAGCATTTATTTAACTCCACCCGTGAAACACGATATCTACATGCTTATAAAGAAATTCGTAAATTTTATTTTAAAAAAATCTCTGATACAAAGAAAAATGCCTGTCAAAATTTTATCATTAATTCTAACTTTAATGCTAAAAATTGTTGGAGATTAATTAACTCGGAAAGAAACAGTACTAATAAACTAGTTACTACTGAAATTCCAGCTAATGATTTCAATAATTTTTTTCAGTCAATTCCTAGTAATATTTTAAATTCACTTCCTCATTCAAAATATAATACAGATACTTTGCTAAGTAACATAAAAGCGGTCAATAAGTCATTCTTTCTACTTCCTACAAATCCTGGGGAAGTTCAAAAAGAAATACTAAACTTAAAAAATTCCTCTTGTCCAGATATCTTTGAACTGACTAGTAAAGTAATAAAAAATATTTCCAATTACATTTCACAACCTCTAGCATACATTATTAACAAATGTTTCGAGGATGGAGTTTTCCCGGATGTATTCAAGGTTGCCAAAGTGATACCGATTCACAAAAAAGGTGAACTATGTGACCCAGACAACTATAGGCCCATTTCTATATTACCTTTACTGGGTAAAATTATGGAGAAAACCATAAAACATAGACTTGTGAATTTTTAGAAACTAATAGCGTTCTTAATCCGTGCCAATTTGGATTTAGAGAATCCTATTCAACCAACAAAGCTGTAATGCAACTTATAAATGAAATAATCAAAAGCTCTGAAAATCGGGAACATACTGTCTTGACTTTATGTGATTTGTCTAAAGCTTTTGATTGCGTCTCTCATGCATTATTAATTGACAAACTTCATCAATATGGAATTCGTGGAATACCATTGCATTTATTTGCGTCATACCTGCAAAATAGAATGCAATGTGTTCACATAAATAATACCTTCTCCGATTTTCTATCAGTAAGTCATGGAGTCCCACAGGGCTCGGTCTTGGGTCCGGTTCTTTTTATTCTTTATATCAATAACCTATACAATTTTCTGAAACCAAACAAATGTATCCTGTTTGCCGACGATACGACTTTACTTTCCAGTCATTCTAATATGGATATACTAAAAAAACAAGTTGAAGATACAACTAACAATGTTGAGCACTGGTTTGCATCACATAACTTGAAACTAAATGCATCAAAAACTCACAGTCTCACAATCTCTAACAACCTAAAGAACAGAAATGGTCAATCTGTCAGACTTCTTGGTATGGATATTGATGATGGCCTTACAGGACATTCCCAAATAATTAAACTTTGTGCAACTCTATCAAGTACTATATACCTATTTAGAAGGCTTAAGAACATGTGTCAAGTTCCAGTTTTGCGTATGGCCTATTTCGCTCTTTTTCATAGTCATTTAAACTACGGCATCTTACTCTGGGGTAATTCGACGCACGTAACCAAAATATTTATATTGCAAAAAAAGATTGTCAGAGAAATTGCTAATGTAAGCCCTACACATTCATGTAAAAACCTTTTTATTGAGTTAAGGATAATGACTTTGCCTTGTCTATATATTTATGCAACATTACTTGAAATTCACACGAACCAAGATAAGTATCTAAGGAACAGTGATGTACATAGCCATAACACTAGATCAGCAAATTTATTAAGATTAAATAAATTTAAGAACAAACGCTCCGAAAGAAATTCTCTTCAACTAAAATTTTATAATATTTTACCTTATCATGTTAAGGCACTTTCCAAGCCTAAATTTAAAAATGTTGTCCGTAACTACTTAATAACAAATAGTTTTTACACTTTTCAAGAATATATGGATGCCCCCCCAAATATTATATCTATATAACGTGCATATCTATGTATCTGTATTTTAAACTGACGTGCCATAATTGTATCTCATGTACAAAAAGTGGTTTAAATAAATTATTAAATATTAAATATCCTGTGTTCGATTTTGAAATCGTATTCCTGTAGTCTTTCAATCCATCTAGCCACCTGACCTTCAGGATTCTTGAATTGTAGCAGCCATTTTAATGCAGCATGGTCAGTTCTAATCAAAAAATTTCTTCCGTACAAATATTTGTAGAAATGTTCCACGGATTTCACGACTGCCAAGAGCTCTTTTCTGGTCACACAGTAATTCCTTTCTGGTTTTGACAAGGTCTTACTAAAGTAGGCAATAACCTTCTCATGCCCATTTTGTATCTGGGAAAGAACGCCATCAATTCCGACGTTGCTGGCATCTGTGTCTAGTATGAATTCTCCTTCAGGTAAAGGATAACTCAAGACGGGTGCGCTTGTCAAAACATGTTTTAGTTCTTTAAATGCAACTGTACAGTCCATTTCCCAGATAAATCTTCTTCTTCAGTAAGCCTTGTCAGTGGCTTGGCTATGTTGGCAAATCCAGGTACATATCGCCGATAATAGGTACACAAACCAAGGAAACTTCTAAGTTCGTGTTTGTCCTTAGGTGCTGCGTGCTGGCCAGTCTCTCACAGCCTTTATCTTCTCCTGGTCAACTGCAGTACCCTTACCGGAAACTACGTGTCCAAGGTAATGAACTTCTCTTTGAAACAGGTGACACTTCTTCGGGCTAAGTTTCAGGTTAGCCTTCCTCAATCTCCGGAAAACCTCTTCCAAATTCTTCATGTGGTCCTTGAATGTCTTACCTACCACAATAATATCGTCGAGGTACACTAAACAGGTTTTCCAAGATAGCCCAGCCAATATTGTTTCCATGAGTCGTTCAAACGTTGCAGGAGCATTGCAGAGCCCAAACGGCATTACGGTAAATTGTCAGAGTCCTGTACCAATGGTGAAGGCTGTCTTCTCCTTGTCTTTTGGGTACAAATCCACTTGCCAGTAGCCGCTCTTTAGGTCTAAAGTGGAGAAAATCTTTGAGCCAGCTAAGGTGTCTAATGTGTCGTCTATTCGAGGTAACGGGTAGCTATTCTTCTTCGTCACGTTGTTAAGTTCACGATAATCGACGCAAAATCGTGTAGAGCCATCCTTCTTCTTCACTAACACCACTGGTGAAGCCCATGGACTGCTTGAAGGTTCAATCACACCTTCCATCTTCATGTCCTCGATTATTCTTTCTGCTTCCTCACGCTTCGCCGGTGGTAGTCTTCTTGCTGGTTGACGGATGGGTCTTGCGTCTCCGGTGTCTATTGTATGGTGAACTACATTAGTTCTCCCTTTGGTTTTCTCATCAAATTGGAACACATCTTTAAAATTTTCAATTAGAATCTTTGCCTTTGTTCTCTGGTCGGCGGTCAATTCTTCAAACGATGTTGTCAATTGAATCAATTGATTGATTAACGTGTCCGGAACTTTCTGAAATGTGTTCCCTTTGGCTTTTACAGTTCGGATAATCGAGGATACTGCCATGCATTCTCCTACAATTGTTCCTCTCTTTAGAACAACAGGATAAAAATTGACGTTCATTATTCGAACTGTAATTACCTGACTGTCTTTGACCAGTGATTTTCCAACAACAACTCCAGTGCCAGTTTTGGCATCATCATTCTTGGGCTCCAGCATAACAATACTTCCCTCACAGAAACTACCATCTAAATGCGCTTCCAGGATAGTTTCACTTCGTTCTGGGAGAGTAACGTCTTCGGCCATTAGTACGCGTACAGTTTTGTCATCCCGTGGGTTTAATACGAGTTCTTCTTCATTGACCATCATCACTCCCTTCTTCAGGTCAAGTTTAAATCCGTGCTTTGTCATTGCGTCCATCCCAAGTATTAATTCAACTTCATCTACCAGCGCACGATGTTTGAATGAGGTTTTTCCGATAGTGATGCTGACATCTACTTCTCCTAATGCGGTAGCTTGTTCTCCCGTTGCTGTGCGTAATCGCCACTTAGTTGGTTGAAGATGCGTCTTGCCAGTTTTCCTTATCAAGTCGGGTCTGATTATAGTTTTTGTCGCTCCCGTATCCAGTAGCATTTTCAGTGGTCTTCCGTTAATAGAGCCATCCACATAGATGCTATTGGATTTATGATAAAGAGATGCGACATAACTGATGGATTGTGGGGCTTCTAGTTTACGGGTCGACAGTTGCCCCTTCGCATCAACCCGATTTAGTTTTCCGACTGCTTTTCTTCCTTTGTCGATTCCGTTTTCTTTCGCATTTTTCTACAAAGTCTTTGCGGATGACCCAGTTCACCGCAGTTCCAACAGCGGAGTTTCTTTCTTCCGGTAAGCACTTCACTTGCGATTCGTCGCACTGTCTCTTCTAGATCTTCGGAATTTTCCTTTCTCTCAGCATCCATATTTCGCACTCGCGATTGGTTACGTGAAGCTTGTTTGGCAGCTTCATGCTCCAATGCATATGAGAGTGCATTAATTAAAGTTTTAGGACGGGCCAATCGCAGTGCTTGTTGTGTTTCGCTGTCTCGAACTCCGTAGATAAATGATTGAGTGGCCAAGCACTCCAAAACGCTGTCAGGAGCTGTAGGATGACGAACCAAACGGGCTACGTCGGCTTCAAATTCTTGCAGGCTTTCTTTTGAACTCTGATATCTGTTCCTCAGCTGCGTCTGGTATGCCTGCTCCAGATGCGCATTGCCATATCGCATATCCAACCGCTTAACTAGTTGGTCGTAGTCTTCTTGTTCCTCTTCCTTCAGCGTTTGTAGGACGTCGATAGCTTATCCACGTAACGAGACAGTCAACGCCGTAGCCTTCTCTTCGGGCGTCCAATTATTCGCTTTTGCGGCCGCTTCAAATTGTTTTAAATAATTTGGCCACGAAGACTTCCCATCAAATTCCGGAGTTTTTATGTGCATTTTTGAAGTAGTATCAGGTTTTACTACTTTTCTTCCTTCTATTAGACTTGGCTCAGCCACAACAGAATTCGCAATTGACGACGGTGTAATTTTAGTGAATTTTTCTCGTAATTCTTCTATCTTCCTGTCATACTTTTCTTCTAAATTCTTCAGACCTTCTTCAGTATTTTCCATTAATTTTCGTTCTTAATTTCTAGAATTTTCTACTAATTTCTCTTCTAAACTTCTAGAATTATCCTCTAATTTTTGTTCTAATGTTCTAGAATTTTCTTCTAATTTTTGTTCTAATGTTCTAGAAATTTCTTGTGCTTTTCGAGAACTCTCCTCCAATTTATGTTCTAACGTTCCTGTCAATTCTTCTTTTAATGTTCGAGAATTTTCTTCTAATTTATTTTCTAATGTTCTAGAATTTTCTTCTAATTTATTTTCTAATGTTCTAGAATTTTCTTCGGATTTTCTAGAACTTTCTGCCATAAGTTTCTCAACGTCGGATAGGGATAGGCTACATGAAATTTCGAATAAGTAATCTTCAGTATTTTCACCAGCAGCGATTAATGCTTGCCGCAGACGAGATTGTAGAACGCTTTTCAGTCCTGTCGTATCTAATTCTCGTTCTTCCAGTTCTTTCTTGAGATCACTTACTTTTAATTCACCTAATTTTACTTGTTTAGTCGTCATTTTATTTATTTTTATTTACACTTCACAGTTATTAACAACCCCACACCTGACACCAATTGTACCGTTTTTATTTATATGGGTGAAGTGTAACAAATAACAGAAATATTATTAATTAAAAGAATACGTTTATTAAACGATAAATAAATATTAAAAAGATAATTAAAGGTTTATAAAAGTAACTAACACTACGATAAACAAATATTAACACTAATTTACAGACTAAGAATATTATAAGACAATTAAACATTAAGATTATTTATTTAAACAATTAACACTACTCTTTATATCACTAATTACATTTATTTATGTTCACTTGTCGACTGTTGTTTATATCACCAACTATTCACGACACTTATTTATATCAGACTTCTTTACTCGTTGCTACTACAATACAGAATGCCTTCGCTGGCTTTGGCGGCGGGTTATATACCTGGCGGATTATTTCTAGAACCCCCTGGAGAACTTCTAGAGGTAAACAACATGACACAATAGATTAGTCACCGCGACAAGTTTGAGCGCGCTTGTAAAGCGCGCCACAGTGTCGTTACTACGTTACAATACTTAACCTCATTTTTTAATTTCTAAACCAGACAAAACATTTCAAATGGCAGTATTTTGGGGACCAAATTTTAGTACTCACATCTATGGAATGCCGTTTTAACATTTATTCCCACATTTTAAAACAGTCGTAGAAATTAATGTATTGTAACGTTTTATTTATATGGGTGAAGTGTAAAAATAAGAGAGATATTATTAGTTAAAATAATACGTTTATTAAACGATGAATAATTAAGGATAAATAATAAAAAGATAATAAAAATGATTAACACTATGATTAAATAATTATAAACACTAATTTAAGACTAAGAATATTATTAAATGCTTAAACACCAAGATTATTTATTTAAACAATATTTATATCACTATATTTATTTATATAACTACATTCATTTATGTTCACCACTCGTAGACTATTTATTTATATCACCGACTTTCATTGCTCGTTGCTTCTATACCACAGACTATATCCTCGGCTGTTCTCTCGACGGTATTTATACAGCCCATTATCCTTCTGGAACTTTCCGCCGCGACCATGATCGGACACAAAAGAACCACTCAACTGGATATAATTAACCAGTCAGAACGGGTATTGCTAATTCCCCGGGGGATTACGTCATCGGGGTAATTCCGGCGAAGGCATTACGTCATCGCTCGAGAATATGCCACCAGTGGCGGCGCAAGCATTCGGCGCGTCGGGTCGGCGCGCGCTAGAGTATCGTTAAAAATAAACTCACAATAAAAACAAACATTTAAACTGATTGTTGAATTCAAATGTTTGTTGATAATATAATTACAAATTTTTCAAATAAGCATTTGAAATCAACAGTCAACGCAAAACTTTCTTTTTTAATATTAGTTTAATTTTATGTTTGTTTCATTTATATGATTGTTGATATTTTCAAAACAATCGCAAAAATTCAAATAGGTATCATAGAAATGAAGTAACATTTATATGAATGAATTAAATTGACCCTTTATTTTCACGATACATGAATTATAATATATCGTGAAAATAAAGGATCACTTAAATTCATCCATATAAATGTTACTTACGATACTTGAATTTTTACAATGGGGAAGTTTAGCGTGACTGAAATTACATGTGAAATATTTTTTAATCGTAAATATATGAATAATTATAACTTAAAATGTAATTTAAAGTTAAAATGATGTTCCCATTTATTTATAATTAATTATGTATTTATCATCGAACTTTTGTGACGTCACAAATGATTTACGCCCAAAAAGGATGGTGAGACCTGACTTTTTAAACGTATGTTGAGGTTTTACACTACACACTTCTGGCTAGGTCACGTGGGTTTGTTTACGTTTTCGCGGAGTGATGTTATGAGTTTTTAGTTCGAATTGGAATTGTATTTATTTTCAAAACTATTATACGATACTTAATTTTTAATATTGAATACAATAATACACTAAATTGAAATAAAGAGAACCAGTTGTTTGCACAAGAAGAATAGCAAAACTATAATAATCACAACATAGAACTGTCACAGCTTATAAATGTCAAAACATGTGGATGCCATTTTTAAAACTCTCTGTTGCCATGTGAACCAGCGCACACCTGCTTAAGGTATACTATACGAGTACGTTCTCCGTGAACTTCTGTGACGTCATTATTTAAAAAAAAAACATTTTTTGAGAAATCTAGGCATCCTTGAAATACAACATAGAGTATCACTTTTGAAGACATTCTTAATAAAATAGAAAAATATACTAAACTTCCCCATTGTTTGGAAAATATAAACAATCATATAAATTAAACGAATATAGAATTAAAGAATTATTAATAGTTTTGTATTATTGTATTGTAATTATATTATAAACAAACATTTTAATACAACAATCAATTTAAATCTTTCATTTTAATAAGTGTTTATTTTTACGATACACGAATTTATATGACAGTGCCTTTTAATTTGATTGTTTTAAAATATTAAGAATCATATTAATTCATGTATCGTAGAATTAAACAAACAACTTATTTCAAATATCACAGAAATAAACAATCGTTTTAATTAATGTAATTCATTCACATAAATGTTACTTCATTTCTATGATATTTGAATTTTTGCGATTGTTTTGAAAATGTCAACAATTATATAAATTAAACAAATATAATATTAAAAGGAAAGTTTTGCGTTGACTGTTGTTTTGAAATGTTTGTTTGAAAAATTTGTAATTATATTATTAACAATCCGTTTAAATCTTTCTTTTTAATGTGTTTAATTTTATGATACATGATAATATATGCAAGGCCGGATTTAGGGGTGGGCGAGATGGGCGGCAGCCCACCCCAAAGATTGCAAGGGGCGGCATTTCACAATATATATATATATATATATATATATATATATATATATATATATATATATATATATATATATATATATATATTACTTGACATAGCATTTAATTCCTTTACTCCACTAATACATTTTCATTTTTATTTAACCTAAAAAATATTAGTACCATGGACTCCAAAATATTGAGAAATAATATTAATATAGGTATAATGTGTTAAAAACCTAACTCGGAGTAGGCTATGAACAAAGAAACTTATCTGATCATTATTCAATTCAAAAGTCAAAGTTCTCAAAAATTGATCTGGAAATGTAATTTTAAAGAGAAAAGATAATAAAGAAGAAAACAATATATAGTTATATAAGGGTATAAAAATATTATATCACAGAATTCAAAATTAAATTCTCCAACGAATAAGCAAATAAAGTTCTCATTTAAAATAAAAAAAGTTAGGTCTCATATTTTGAGAACCATTGGTCGAATAAAATATTTCGTCTTTTCTTTACATTTTTCTTGTAAAATAGAAATTGCTTGCCAATTTAACTGTCTTCGAAGCTCTTATAGTTTTCGAGATAGCAATGGTGGCCCATTGTATATTACGGTATGGGGGAGGGGGGGGGAAGCTTTAGATCTTGCCCACCCCAACTTTTGTTCTAGATCCGGCCCTGAATATATGATTCACTGATTGTTTTAAAAATATCAAGAATCAATGAATTTGAAGTATCTTAGAAATAGACTAATAATGAAACGATTGATTTCAAGAGCATTTTGAATTGAATTGTTTGTAAAAAATACATTTGTAATTATATTATCATCAAACATTTTAATTCTAGAATCAGTTCAAATCTTACTTTTTAACGTGAGTTTATTTTTAGGATACATTAATTTCTACGACTGTTTTAAAATGTGAGAATAAATGTTAAAACGGCATTCCAACAATTATTTGACAAAACAAAACTGAAAAAAACAGGAACTGTCATATAAACAAGGATGGGTATACGGCAAACGGCACTAATATTTTGTATTTTGTTGCAGTCAAACAAGGGGCGCATGCGCTTTGAATTACTGAAATGGTCTATTTCAAGCTGTGAATTCGGCTTTACTTGTCAAGTTACAACCTTTGCAAGTGTTATACAGAACTTTTATAAACTGTTGTTTATTGATATAATATAAAATTTATCTCGTAGCATAATGGAATGGGTAAAGACAATATTTTTCAGTCGAAGTTATTCGAAAAGTTACGATGAAACAAACGGCTTAACCTTCAACGATGTAGTACTTCCAGAAGAAATAATTTTAATGATTTTAAGCAACTTAGATCTATTAACAATTCTTAAAAGTAGATTGGTTTGTAAGAGGTGGAATGAATTTATACAATCGCAACATTTTTGGCGATTAAAACTAGCACAAAAGCACATAAACATTAAAAACAAACACCCATGGTACGCTTATTACACTTGTTACGCAATGTTTGATAAGAATTTACTACAAAATTGTAATGGAGAAGAAAAGTTTAATAATTGGAAAAGCATTGAACATGGAGGAGACGGCTGGAAGATAGAAGATCCTCCTGTAGGAGCAGACAAACTTCCAAAAAATGTACCAGAGTTTCGTAATAAAACTAGTTGCTTTTCTACTTCGTACATTACATGCAAAAAGCTGCAAGTTATAGATGTAAGGAATAACCCGGTACTTAAAGAAGTTTTAAATGAATGTCAACCTACAATCTATATTAGCGAATGGTGAGTAATAGCAGCGTACATACATCATGATGTATGTACTCTGGTAATATAATCGAAATCAAGGACGTAAATTATAAAACAGTTTTAGTTTAAAAACCAGTTTACTTTTTATTTAACCGGTTTTAATAACGGTTAGATTAACAGGTTAATAAAATCATCCAAGAAAATAATACTTATTTATATGCGTAATTTTTTTCTCCACCCGTTAAAACAGTTAATTTGTTTCATTTATTTTGGTGAAAAAGAAGACCTGTTACAGCTAAAAACAGTTCAAAAGATTAAATAAAATACAATTCCTTCCTTTTAGAACCGGCTTCAATTTATTTCGGTTAATTGTTACCGGTTATTTAATAAATAAAAATATCGATTTAGGTTTCAGTTAAAAACCCCGTTTCGAAATACTGATTAACCGGTTTCTTGCCCTACTTTTAAATACATCTCGATTAATAAGATACTTTTTCCAACATCTAATTTCAAAATTGAAGTTTGCCTATTGGAAGGTACCGTAAAACGATACTGCATTGCGCATAATGAGTAGAATGTGTTACTAAAAATTATTATTAATATAATATTGTTAATAGGTTTGCTGGTAGATTTGACTGTGGCTGTTATTACAAATTAGGAGTAAGATTATATGATGAAAATGGGGACTTAATTCATGAAAAAGAAGAAAGTCGGACTGTGATGCAATGGGCAGGAAAAGCATGGGAAAAAGTAAGTTTTCTATAAGTATTTTACACATCTAATACTATGAATAAATATTTTTTTAGTTTATGGTTACTGCATCATCATATATTATCAAAAACAAATTCTCAAAAATTGTACTATATATTTGCAAAATACATTTAATTTTCTTTTACTGCATAGTCTTAATCATTTGTTCAAAATCAGGAATAAGGGACTAATTTATTAGTAATAACAAATCGAAAAATCAACCCTATATAATTGTTTAGCCCAGTAGATAGAGATTTTTTTCTGATTTCAATGATATAAATATTGTATAGGTTGGTATAACAATTACTTTCGAGCAAAATTATATTCCAAATTAGAAATAATGTAATAAAAAATTACATACTATTAGTGTAATCTAAATAACCTGTGTATTGCATAGCCTATTGCAAAATTGTAACAGTATTTTTAATACCACATTTCTCGAAATAATTTTTATACAACCCTATACAGTATTTATATCGTTGAAATGAGAAAAAAATCTTCACCTAATGTACTAAAAAAATTATATAGGGTACCGTTTAAAAAAATATAGGTCCATATTCTCATCTCTTGAAGTAGCGCTACTTCTGAAGTATCATTATTTCTATATTTATTGATAGACAAGAATAAGTTTCATATTTTTGTAAATGAAATGTGTTATTTACCATGTAATTTATTTTTATTTCTCTAATTTTTAATATTAAAGTTGACAGTTGAAGTAGTGATTTTTCGAAAGTAGCGCTTCTTCAGGAGGTGAGAATATGGGCCATAATGTTGTTCTACCGTTTGAGAACCACTAGTTGAATTTTCGGTTTGTTATTACTGATCATTTTTTGTATATAACATTTTTCTCTAAAATCATTAGTTCGCCCAAAAAAGTGATGGTTGTTTTAAAAGAAACACTGTATATTCTAATATTTAATGCGGGATTCCAACTATTCGTGCAGCATTGCCATTAATTTTTTTCTTTATTTCAGGTGGAATTAAAATGTGATAAATACGGACAAGATGTCTGCTTCATCGAATTCTATCACGAAGGAAGTGACACTCAATTTTGGGCCGGAAATTACGGTAGTAAAATGGCAGGAGGTGTAGTGAAACTACTGTTCGATTTTATCTAATAATTGTAGTTATTTAATAGTAACTATATGCTTTATAACTATTTACAATCAACATCTTATTACGGCTGTGATGAAATAGATATTTACTTTCCCAAAAATTATTTTAGTAATTTTATTTTGCTTTTAAAGAAAATAATCTAAGTTTAAACTCTATTATAGCATATAGTCGTTCTTTGAATGAATCTATTTTTATAAAATATATATTATTTTTGGATTTTCATTTAAATGAGATTTTCTTTAATTTTCAAATATTAAAAAAATATGTAATTTCCAAATAATTATATTTCAAATAAAAAAAATATTTTCATATTAAATGAGTATGTATGCTATTGTTTTGTAAAATATTGTACAAGGTTCCAATAGCCTCCCAAGTCTTTGAGTTGTTATAAATTACATACTGAATATTAATTTTAATATAAATAAATGCAAATTAAACAGCTATATTTTTTATGATTATGCATAATAATGTAATCGAATTAATTCATCTGCGAGGACGTGTACACATAGACCGTTAGTATGAACAAGTGATTAAGGGTGATTAGCGAACATGTGACTAGCATTTATCCCTGTCAATCGTTTATTTATTATTTTAGAGAAAAATACTTCAAATAAAAGTTGTAGAAAAATTAATTGTACACATCTTTTATTTGAAGTATTTTTCTCTAAAATAATCTATAAACGATTGACAGAGATAAAACAATGCTAATCAAATGCTCGCTAATCACCCTTAATCACAGTTCATACTAGCCGTCATAGAGTTCAAGCGTATAGTTGTTACAAAAACGCGGTTTATAGTTACTTCTAATCATTATGTGACATGTGCACCTAAGCTTAACGTATTTTAATAGTAACATATATCTCTTCTAACGTCATACTAACACCGTCGTCACAATATAATTATTTTTTATATTCCGATGTGTAAAGTAGACGATTTTCGTATTTTATTTACTTTACACATTTCAAAGCTACTACCATCAATACACGTGTGGCATTTAAGTTGTCTTACTTAAATTTAGTTCTTTCTGTACATTCATGTTGGTAATACTGAGTACTGCAATATTCAACTTGAGCTCTGTTCTCTTGTCAAATTTCCAATTTATTTCAGGAAGTTATTGAAGGTTGTATAAAAAATCTTGTCTGCAATTAAAGTGTAAACAAGCTTTGTGGCATTCGATAATATACAAATATACATATTAAACTAGTTTAATAGGTATATTTATTCGGTCAATAATTTTTGTGACGAGGCTTGCCGAGTCACGAAATACTTGACCTCATGTCATAAAGCTTGTTTTTACTCTCTTTTTGCATAAATAACTATTATGTATTTGAAGTTTGAACATTTTATGTATTAAGAAATAAAAAATATATTTTTAATGATACAAAACAACTAAAAAAACTTGGACAGTTCTATTGTTACTTTTATGGAATATGTAATCAACTTTAACTTTAAATTATATTAAAATATATTTATTTAATTATTTTTTTTCAACTTAGCATATAAGCTAATATACCAAATACGAGTACATACTTTGTTTTATTTTATTATTCATTGCTTAATATAAATTTTATATAAATTAATTAACGAGTATTAATGAAAAAAGTGAATACAGGTTCACCTAAAAATAAGCATATTGTTAGTTTTAGCTAGCTTTGCGATTTTAACTTTGTAGGAGAAAAAATGAACTGTAGATGGCAGGACGGACGACGACAAAATTTTAGATCATATATCTTACGAACTGGATACGAGAAAGCCTATGCTTTACAATGCTTTTCTGAGGAACGCTTAGATTGTAGGTCCGTGTTTAGGATCAAGTGAGATAGATTTATACAAGTACATAGGAGAGAAAAGGATATAAACAATTTAGGAAAGACCATGTGCAATGCGCAGGCGCCGCGGTGTACCATAAATGTCGGTATGGATTTTCAAGAAAGAGACAAATATGTTGCAAAATAATAAAACAAGGAAAAAGTTGAATAAAAAACTTTTATCTATTGTATTTTTTCTTATACTGTCAAATTATTAAGCAAAATGTTTTTCTGTTGATGTTAACTCGCCCAAACTTAGAACAGAGTAACTGCGAACTATGAAAAAGCACAAAAGTTTCGTCGCCGTAACTGGAAGTATTCCTGAGTTTGCGTAGTCGTAGTACCCATGCCTTTCCGTTATTTTCTGTCTCTCTCAATCGTAAGCGTTCCCTACTTCTTCCATCCAGTTCGTAAGCTATATGACCATAGAAAATAGAGATACTGACCTATAGAAGGCGCACTCTATGAAGAAACGCAAGCAGATTAGATGTACAACTACCGCGCTTGGCGAACGCGCCGAGAACTAAAGTTTTGTGAATGAATCATGGATTTAGTATTTAGTATTATTATTTGATTTAAATTGAATATCAATAAGGAAAAAAGACACAAATTGAAAACTGTTCATTTGATTTATTTATTAAACCTTTTTTTCTACAATAATTGATTGCATTTTGTATAACAATATCGTTAGATGTTTCCTGACATATTTTTCCTACTAAAACACGATTAATTTGTTTAGTATAATTAAAAAATAAAAATCTTACAAAAAATTCGAGGCATTCCTCGTAAAAATTATGTTCAATACATGTAAATACATTGTTTGCTATATATTTTGTTATTATTCTAATAATAATTTTGCTTAAATCTGCTTTGTGGCAAAAAATTTAATATTTTCATTAACTATTTTTTTTACATTATTAATAAAAATAGAAAATACTTTATTTGGGTGAAATAATGCATTTATATGATATGCCCTAGCTGAAATGACAGATGCATCATTTCTTTCACCACAGATATCATTCCTGTAAGTTTTACAATTTTTATTTTTTAACAAACAACAAAAAGAATTTAACAAACAACAAAAAGCACTAAACAACAAAACTGAATCGCAAACAGGAATACACACAAAAGAATTAGAGAAACCAATGCTGACACTTCAAGAGCGAAAACATGAGTGATTTCAACTGACATTTACCACCATTTTGAAAACTTTGTTGTGCTTATCAGCGCCATTAGCGGTACGGCGCAAAACTATTCAAAGCGACAGTGGCGAAATTGCGGTCGCGCCAACAACTATTTGAAAAGTCCCGGTCGCCGTATGCAGTGCGCATAGCATGTATATGACAGTATAGCGGTTGAACGTTTCGTTCGCTTTGTGTTTTGTTACTGAAGCCACGTTTGAGCTGCGAAAATCGATGGCTCAGCAGTTGAACTTAACTTGTAAATAAATAAAAATGGCAAGTCATTGTTAAATTACTAAATAATAAAACTTAAGTGGAATGAAATTTTATCTGCAAATATTGTCTAGCGAAAGGGCAGCTAACTTTAGCGCCAAATAAGGAACTTTATTGGCGAACTTGGCCAAAAAATACAAAAGTGTTTTGAATGCAATAACATAATTAATGTATGTTTTTCCTTTGTGTAGGATGTGATATTTCTTTACTTATATTATTTAAAATAAAATACCAATCCATTTTTTGAAAAACTAAATCTTTGAACAAAATCGAAATTATTTCATTATTCAAACTGGTTGTTCATTTTTGTCCGATATTGGCGCTCGCTTACTACTTTTGAGCACACTGCCTATCAGAGATGTTTATGTATAACCTAGATACCCAACTTCGTATGTTTCAAACTACGTAAAAGTGAAGCCTCAAGGTCAAGAGGCGGCCATTTGTTAAAAAGGCAAAATAGTAATGTATGATATGATAAATATGAAATAAAACTTAGAATATAATTGATATATGAAGGTTATCACAAATAAATTGTTATTAAATTGGTGAAATAAAACGCAATACTTGTTCTTAAGGTAGTTATATCGTGAAATCACTTTCAACAGAATTAATTGAAATTTTAAGTACATCTCAACTGAAGTATAATCTACCTGCTCTCCAAGTTTTAAAACAATTGATCAAGCGGTACCTGAGATATTTGCAATTAAATTTGGCCTTTTTAACACGTGAAGAATAGGAAATGGCAAAATAAACACAACATTTTAAATTATAACTTTTATATCAATTATGACATTTAATCGAAAAACTAGTATGTTATAGATAACCAATCAACGGATTTTATGTAAAAATTTGAAAATTATTTACCACCAAGATTTAATTTTATTGCCTCTAGAAAATTATAATCTGAAGATACGATGGAATGTCAGTTAACAACGCCCACTGTGGTATTAGCGAATAAGAGGTGTTCTGTGGTTAAAGGAATTTCAAACGTACATTCGAAGGAAATATTTTTTATATGGGCATTTTACGTGAAAAGCATGAAAAGTTCAAACAGTATAATACTACTTTCGTAATTTTAAGAAAGAAATATATTAATTTATTTTGCAGTTCCGATTTGTAGTGTAGAACTAGTATTATATCTCAAAACATCTGATTACTTTTATACCCGAATGTACCAATAAATGTGGGAAAACTTCAAAATTTAAATTATTTTTAAGCGTTTGTCTAGAAAAAGATAAAATTGACTAGGCAATTAATAACAATGTAAATATAGGAGCAAAATATTTCCTACTGCCCTTCCTTTGAAATAACTATGATAGTCTGAAAAAGTGAAATAACATGAATGTATTTTTTTAGCACAAAGATAAAATATAAAACAAATATAACATTAAAAAAAAACAATATTTATTTAGTTTGAGTTTATATTAAGTTGAATTTCAGAGAAAATTATTGATTTTTACTTAAAAAATCAACAATTTTGTCTAAAATTCTTTTGTTTTTGGTTATACGTGGTTTCATGTTGCCGGTTACAATTTCTGATAAAAATTGAATTACACCTTTTCTTCCATTTTCTGCATATATTCTACTTAGTGTTTCAAAATTAATTCCACTATTTGCAATTTTTTTAATCATGTTTTTTGATATTATACCTCTGAAAACCGTACACGGTTCGACATTTTCACATATGTCAAAATTAAAATTCAAAAACCAAAACAAATATTTCTGTCCTTGTCTAAGAGCGACGTTGCCACAGTTATTTTTCAACACTCGTGCTGTTGTGTGAGTAAATTGGAATACGACACTTTTGTATGTGTTAGTCAACGACCACCTACACTGAAAGACTTGACAGTACAGTGCTTTCAAAAATTACTTAATTCTCACACCGATAGAACAGCGCACGTTGCGGTGCTGGCAAGAACTATTTTTGACGCGCTTAATTTTGAATGCTGTAATTTTTTACCTCGGATTTATATTTTGAAAGTAGTGTAAAGTAAAACAACAAAATTTGCAATATGTACATTTATTATTAAAAATATATATATACAAAAAATATATACAAAAAAATAAAAACAAAAATATATACAAAAAAATAAAAACAAAAATATATACAAAAAAATAAAAATAGTTATTTGTATATCAAGTGCTGAAAGTCTATCTTTGTCGAACCAAAACGAAAGTTGCAGCCTGAGCGAAGCGAATGTTGCAATCGTTTGTGTTTTACAAAGGACTTTCAACACGTGTTATACACACTATTTTTTCTACTCCTGCAAGATAAAAAATAAGGAGATAAAGAATTATTTTTTAAAAATAATTTGACATTTATTTTCAATGCTTATATTTGTGATGCGTATCTATGACAACAACAAACATTCTATACAACATTTGTAAGTAAAATTCGTTGCTAGGATACCGAAGCGTGCTGCAAAGAGTTACTTTCAACATGAAAAACAAACCAGAAAATTGTATTTTCAGAGAAGTAGAAAAAAATATATGTACAACAAAAAAAATATATTTACACAATTGGTAATAATTTTCAATAACATTATTGTTTTTTATAATGTCAAGACATCTAATTTTTTTGTTAATTAGTGTGCAAAAATGATTTAATAAAACCACTGTCAATAAATTTGTAACTTTTTTCTTCATTGCACTCCCGTGCACTTTGCAAAAAGTGGAAGGCATGGAGGAGACGTCCAAATTTGTTGTTAAAATGTTAGGAAGGGTAATAATAGAAGGAATTCGAGAAAAAATCTCTTCTTTACTTTCCTCAACTATTGTAATGAAACGTTCATTAGCATATATCAAAAAATGGACCTCGTTCCCCCCGTAGTCACGTAAAACTGTTAAATCGTGAATGCTCGTTGATGTTTTTCAACCACTCACGACGCACATCTTCCGTCCATAGAAAACAGAACAAACTTCCCCGTTCCTTCACTGGCAAGGTGTTAATAATGCATCCTTTGTCCACACAAAATTTCTTGTGCTGAAAATAATAAAACAGATATAATGTTTGAACACTTTCTAAAGATCGGTACTTCACAATTAAAATTGAACTTTTGTGTCATGGTAAACAAAGTATCAATTTAACAAAAACTGTTTAAAAAGTTACTAATTTGGGATACTAATAAGCATATAAGAATATACACATATTCCAACGCCAAAATATAAAGCTTACAATATGTCATTTAAAAAAAATGCGTATAATGTTATAATAAACAGTGTAACTTGAAAGAATTATAATATATTTATACTTACAGCACTCATGGTTGACGATTGTTCAAAACAAAATAAACACTTGCACTGAAACACCGAGCAAACACTTAAAAAGGCCTTATTGGTTCGAA
The DNA here is from genome assembly GCA_951394225.1 of Harpalus rufipes. NCBI lineage: Eukaryota > Metazoa > Arthropoda > Insecta > Coleoptera > Carabidae > Harpalus > Harpalus rufipes. Next base: position 34,272,040 of record OX596282.1, on the reverse strand, counting down.
TGATAACCAACATGACAACAAACAAATGACCGTTGAATGTTTTGAAATTCAAATAGCTGTCACTGACGGTCACGTGAGTGGTGGGAGGTACAAATTGTGAACTGCACTAGCGCCAGCGGCAACTCTAGTGGTGCTGGCGATAATTACATACCACACCAATACATATGCAACTCGGTAATTTTTCCCGCATATGAGTGTCAGGGGCGAGTGCGAGTGGTACAGTTCTAAAAAAAAACTTCTACGGAAAAATAAAGAAAATTCGTCTGTTACAGTCTGTGATATAAGCTTCTAACAATTTTTACACAATCTATGTATATAATATAATGTTAGAAAATATTGATTATTGCAAATATAAACTGCATTAGCTTCATTTTTATTTTGAACATAGAACAAGTTTTTGATAGGTACACTCGAGTGACAAATACCTTAAACACTATTTATTGATTAGAAAATAATATTAGTTTATTTAATTTGTCTTTTGCTAACAATTTGATTCTAATTGGACCACTTTGCAATACTGTGCAATCTAATTTTTATATACTGCTTGCAAATAATCAAATTAGATCAATTTTGTGATTATTATACAAAGAAATTTCACAATGTAAATGAGAAAAAATATTTTTTTCACTGGCAAAAGATTAATTATAAAATTTATTATTTTTCTTTCAATATTATTTGTATTTGAAAATGTTTTTAAATTATTAGTGAAAATATTAATATTATTATTAATGGGGTCTCGTGGCCGTGCGCCTGAGTGTCTGGTCGCGCATCTGGGGACCCGGGTTCGATCCCGACCGACGCCAAAAATTACATCGAATTTTAATGGCACAAAATTGACCCCTGTGGCGCACTCTCCACGCCAGCATTGAGTGCCCGTGAGGTGACGCCTGGTAAGCGTCCGAACGGTACAAATATTCCATCATTACCGATATCTGTCTATGAAACAGATTGGCACACCCAGAAATGGGTAATATGCCGTGATGAAATATTTATTTTATTTTATTTATATTAATTTGTTTCAGTAGCTTTAATTATTTTAAAAACGCTTTCTGATGGGGAAATTAATCCTCCATTATTTTTAAAATCAGTTAAAACTGAAAATTTATATTTGTGAACGTAATTATGGCCCAATGTTAAACAGTTTTCAGCGCAATAATTACATGATTTTATATTTAAAACCCTTTTGCTATTTTATTTTTGTTTTAAATAGCTAGGAAAAGCGGAAAATATCGTAGGGACTGCAACTGGTTTCAATTTTCGAATGTAAGTTCCCGTCCTAAATAATCATTTTCATTAAAATGATCGCTGCAAAGTTTGTTAGCTTTAGTTGGGGTAAAAGCTTTTCTCCTTACATTTATAATCCAAGATTTTAATATATGTTTATTTTTCAAAGGTAATCTAAAAGATATAAAATAATGTCTTTACATAAATTATATTACTCACATTCTACATACAAATATTTTAACTTTATTTTCCATTTAATTGTTATATGGTTTGATTGAAAAACCCAAAAAATTGCACCTTTCCCCAAGTTTTAAATCTATTTGATGGTAAATAACTAAAAAAACACAGTTCTTTACAATACAAATAATGTATTGATAAAATCTTCGTTCCTGTTCTCGTTCTCGTTCCCGGGCTATTGTGTAGTATATGCCGTAAGTAGATCACTTTATAATCGTAAATTGTCTTTCAAAACATTAGTTATATATTACAGTACAGTACATACTTTTAAATTGCCACAAATCTGAATAGACGTAAAATACTTACATCTTACATGCCTTTTAACAAATGGCCGCCACACGAAATTGCTAGCTTCACTTCGGCGCACGGAGTTAGGCATCTAGCTTATACAACACGTAAACATCTCTGCTGCCTATGGACCTTTTACATCAAAAGAGAGAGATAGATAAAAATGACATACCAAGATGTCTATAAGTAGTGCGCAGTAGGGTTGAGTAGGATGTTTGCGCATTGGGGAGGCCAGATATATTTCAAATAAAATTTGAAATAACTATATTAAATAAATTCACACAAAGCGTTTGTGATGATGAATATTTCAAGACAAGAGGACGGGTAAATGGGAATCAAAAACGTGGTTGTACATATGTTCTAAAGACGCGAAATAAACACCACATAAGGTGACAGATAATTGTGTAGTTGCCAGTTTGTTTTAAGAAAGTTACAAACAAGAATAAAACTATTGTTTTTATTTTTAAATAAATTGTTTTGTCTTTATTAATAATTTTCTTATAATCTAAGTCAAAATAATTTAAGTTTCTGTGTTGTTATAATAAGTTTTTATCGAAATTAAATACTTGTCCTTTTAATCATTTTACTTGACAACATGGTACTTACCCATCTCTAGTTCATAAGAATTTCACTATGTGGTGCCATTAAATAAGTAATATCTTAATATTACTTATTAAAAGGTGGTGGTGTGTTGAAAAATGACGTCACAGTGCAATAAAAATGTAAAATGTCCATTGACCGTATCTTATTAAAAATCTAAAAGGTCCATTAGCGAAGAAAATCATTACGAACTTGTAGCCGCCTGGTGCCTGAATTGTGAACTTGAATCAAATTATTGTGTTTACGGTTGTTATACAATGGCTTAGAATATAAATTCCCAAGTGCACACATATCACTGTATACATTTCTTGGCATATATATTTTCCTAGCATACAAATAGGTCCTTTAGAGTTATATTGCCCTGTACATTTCTCAACTTGTACGTTCGTGACTAGAGCCGTGCGGTGGTATTTTGGCGCCTGGAGCACATAATATTAAATATGGCGCCCTAAGACAAATATTTACAAAACAGTGAATTTTTCTTTGATTTAGATCAATAAAGAAGACGGACAAACTGGCTCTAGCTGCTTAACTGGGTGATTAGCAGAAGTGTATTAATCATAATATATGTACTTATCATCTCAATATACGAGAGCCGTCCTAAAATTAAAGATACAAATACACTGGTGTGGCCTGGGGAAATTTTGTTTCGAAAAGTTGGTACCACTGTTGTCTAGGGACTCCTCTTTCAAACGAGTGGTCCAGCAGCTCTCTTCTGGGGCGCTGGGCGAACAGTTTGGCAGTAGCATCCGTTTGCGATAAAGCATCTTCTTCACTCTTCCGCCAGATGCGAAATCAGTCTGATCATTCGTTATCTGCATGGGTGTACTGTGAATGCGGATCATTACTGTAAAATCGTAAAGAAGTGTAGGGCAATGGGGACTTATACAATTCAAATATTTTGGTCGCCATCTAGTGTGTAAAAAAAGTATTTAATAATTAGTTATGTAGTGAGCAAGATTTAGCTCCAAGTTTGACGTTTATCACGTGATCCATATTTGGTCCCACGTGATCACAACAACCATTGTTTGAAAAGAAACATGAACATGTCTGAGACTGAACACGGAAGTTGAAATAATATGATTAATATAAATTGAATATGAATTAGTAATGTATTTACATGAACCTGTGATAAAAAAGGAAGTTTAATTATGTACAAAATAACAATAAAATGATGCAAACCTGTTTGTAAAGTGGACAAACAATCAAACTTATTTTGGAAAAACAACAATTCCACACAAACAGAAATAAAGATTAATAAGGAAAGTAGTACCCAAACAGTCAACAATTATTATGTAAGAAAGTTATTTGGTGCTGTAGAGACATCGAGAAAGGACACTAAATTTGTCAATAATTGGAAACTAAATTATAATTTATTAAGCAATGATGCTGTAAAATTTATATATTTCACCGGCTTATCAGTAGAACATTTTAATGTTCTATATGATTTGTTAAATTCCACAGTTATGCCAAAGTTGAAATACAGATATTTCCAAAAAACGCCAAAGAAAACTAAATTTAATAATTTAACATCCAGAGACAAATTATGTATGACTTTAATAAGATTAATACATGGATATACACTAAAAGAAATATCATTATTTTTTTCCGTCTCTCGCAACAGTGGAATTTGTAGTGTTTACATGGATTCAGTTCATGTTTTTTCAAATTGAAACGATGAAATCGAATTTGTTTTCCCTCCGTGAGAATCAGAAAGATTCGATTCCGCAATGTTTCATTAATAACAATCACTACACATAATAACTTAACCAAACTTTGCTGACTAAATAACAAATTATGGGATCAACGGGGAGGTGCTGAAGAGGGAAAGCATTTGATCGACTCGACCATGGTATATCACCTCGCTCTTTCTAAAAATTTCTTATCCCTTTCTAAATTGTGTGGAGGGAGGTCCGCTGCCGATGACGTCAAAATCATAAGTCCCCATTCAAAACCGAAGGCAGGGAATGTTGACTCGCGGAGTATGTCTGCTTCGTGATATGATAACATGTCCTCACAGCCTCAAACAGCGTGAATCATCAAAGCTTTACTGGGCGATTTTGGATGGGATTATAGGATATTAATATTGTGGACCATCCACCACATAGCCGCATAGCCCCAATCTGGTATCATCTGATTTTCATATCGTACTCCATTTACAAAAGAATTTGATAGGAAAAAAAATAAAGACGAAGATAAGGTAAAAGAAGACGTGGAACGTTGGATAAGGAAGCAGACGGTAACTTTATTCGACACTAGTATAAAAAATCTCATGCCCCGCCCCGCCTAGAGAAGTTGAATGAAAATAACGGGGACTATGTAGAAATGTATACCTACGCTCTCCTGTATTTTTTGAAAATATTATTTTTACCTCTCGCTAAGAGAGGTATTGGATTCATGCTAAAAATCACATATCCAGATTTCAATGAATAAGTACGTTTTAAGGTCCCTACAATTCGATTTTAACATTTTTACGATGATGTCTGTGTGTGTGTGGATGTATGTGTGTATGTATGTGGGATGTTGGAAGGACGCTTACTCAAAAACTATAAGACTTAATATTTGTTTAACTACGTATTTCCCAATCGGACATTCGCGGGAAGATCTGAAAAGGTTTTGGTAACAATTGGACAACCGGAAGTAGCAGATTCTTGAAAAAATCTTCTAAATACTATTTTTTCAAAAAATTTCGTAGAAATATTAAAGAAAATTAAATTCTCAATCTGACACATTTTTTTTTTTTAATATATCTCGTATAGGTTTGTAGATATAGTATATAATAATATAGAATAATCTGTTGTACAAAAATAATCTCGTTGCCTAAAAAACAGTGGAGATATTTAAATGTTTATAATTGACAGATAAATGCAAAATGTCAGTGTCAAAAATCAGATTTTTCTGGGAGGTACGAATACATTTAATATGTATTATTAATTAAATATATATTTAAATTATAGGTGTTAATATTACATATATGCTTAAGAAATACCGCTAATACTGTCAATGAATTTGAAGAATTTTGAACATATTAGAAGAGTAGGATAAAAATTCTCATAGAACGTAAGAAGATACAATTTCAATTATTATGTGTACAAGAAATGTTGAGTTCCTTACTTATAGGGCGCGAGCAGTCATTTGACTGTGCTTTGGCACGCAGATGAGGATCCGTGTCAGAATGACGGCTAGTAGTTATTTACATAGATGTCATAATTTTTCATTCAAAATTTAAAAATATTCTGATGTTTATTTGCCATCTATAGTATGGAATATACTTGTCGAGGAAAATAATCCACATGTATTTGAAAAATCATGATGTTTTAAATGAAAAATTATAATACTTGACACCTATATGTACATTATTATTAGATGTCATTTTAACACAGGCCTCCATATTTGCTTGACATGGCCAACAAAAGTCACATGACTGCTCGCGCCATATGCAATATAAAATGAAAATGGCGAGAGGTATTGTGCTGGGCACAACAGATTTTTTAGCTATGTAAATACGATTTTTTAAAAATAGGTTAATATCAACTGTCAATGAAGTTGTCACTGTCATGTCATTATTTTAGGTATCGTGGAGCAAGTTCTTCATTGTGCTAAGTTACTACTAAATTACAAATATATTCTACAAAAATTAAAGAACAACCAAGTATTTATTTTAAATGGATTATAAATAAGTAAAAATTATGACTGAAACAAATTATGGACGAAGTAACATTAGTAATTTATCATCGCTCCATCAGCGTCCAGTACTTTATTTAATCTTAATGTTCTGCTATTGATCTGATTAACCACCCCTCTTCTAACTTGGAAAGTATTACAACTTTCTCGTTTTCTGATAATTTTGGCATCTTAATTGACAGTACTAATGACACTGACTTGTGACACTGCCAAGTTAACAATCGAGACCGACTCAGTACAGCAAAAAAACAGGTGTATGCTATATATATATATATACAGTAAAATTTTTGAAAGATGTCCGATCAAGGTTGTCTACCAATTGTATGAATTCAGATTTTTGCTCCGCCCATCATGATAAATTCAGTAGTGTCGTTTGCTTAGTTTTTATGAGGGTACAGTAAAATTTTTGAAAGATGTCCGATCAAGGTTGTCAACGAATTGTATGAATTCAGATTTTTGCTATTGGGATTTATCCGTAGAATAATAAATATTACGAGTATATACTTCGTTATTCGGCGCGTAATGGCGTCAAATACAACAAGCGTGCTTACAGTGCTTACACTGCCTATGCTCTTCGACGTGAGCACTGTGAGCATTAAATGTTGACGTCATATACCTCACGGCGCAAACTTTAAGCGTTGTGAGTTTAATTCGGACCAACTGTTAGCGCGCTGTTGGTACTTACAGCGTGATTCGGACCGCACCCAAAATCTTATATAACAGAGTTTTATTACTTTCGATACAAATAACTGTCAAACTATCATTTTTTATACAATCTATTGTTTCCGTGGTTACCATTTTAGGGTGCGTCACAATATTACTTCCCCTCTAGAAGATATTGGACATAATCCTTTAAAAAATATGTTTTTTTGCGAATTCTTGTTGAACATCGGGGACCCACTAGACTTTGTGCCTCTTCTGTTGGTTCGCTCATGTCAGATACCTGGACTGGATCCGAAGACTTGCTGATTTCTGCCTGAACCAATTCTGGGTTACTTGGTTCAACTAGAAACTGTTGAACATCCTTGTTTGGTTCTTGCAGACCGTCCGCTTCTTCCTCCGTTTCGCGGCGTCGTCCTATCTCGCTCGTTTGTAACTTGTCCTGCCATACCTGATCAATATGTCTCCGCTGCATTCCCTTTGGTGTTTTGATTACCAGGTTCCTCGTTCCTGCCTGTTCGACAATTCCAGACTCTCACTTTTTTCCTTTCCCATAATTTCGATAAAGAACCGCTGATCCAACTTCTAACCTCCTTCTCGACGTAGTTTGCGAGTTCTCATTTTCAATAGTTGAACATGATTCCGGATGTAGCCTATCAAGCAGCGTTGTCAACCTTCTTCCCATAAGAAGTTCAGCTGGAGATCGCCCTGTTGTTTCACATGGTGTAGTTCTTAGAGCTAAGAGTACATTGTTGATTTCCCATTTCCATTGTTGTACTGGAATTTTACGTAATTGATGCTTCACGGTCTGAACCATCCTTTCGGCCAGCCCGTTTGTTGCTGGATGGAAAGGTGCTGTTTGAATAAACTGAATTCCTTGACTTCTAAAATATTCCTTCACCTCTGCTGCGACAAATCCCGGTCCGTTGTCTGAGACGACGGTGTCAGGTAATCCGTGCCTTGCAAATAATTCTCTCAAATCATCGATTATTGTTTTTGCTGAAAATGATCCGCTTGTTTCAATCACTTCTGGCCATTTTGAGTATGAATCCACTATAATCAGAAATGAATGTTTGTGTACTGGTCCGGCGAAATCGGCGTGGATTCTGGACCATGATTTATTAGTTTTTGGCCAACTCATCGGCTTGCTTTTTGGCGGTGAATTTCTTGTTTCCCTGCATGTCGGGCATTCAGAAATCATTGTCTCTATTTCTCGGTCAATTCCTGGCCACCAAACATAACTCCGAGCAATAGCCTTAGTACGTCCCATTCCTTGATGTACTTTATGTAAAGGGTTAAACACTTGAGGTCGAAGTTTACGTGGAATTATCACTCTACTTCCCCACAGAATACATCCTCGATGTACCGACAGTCCATTTCTTCTAGCCTTTATAGTGATGAATGGTTCCGTGTTCGGCAGTCCATCAACTGTTCTATGAAGTACTGCTCGTTTGATTCGACTTAAATCTGCATCCTTTTTTGTTTCCTCTTCTATGTTTCGTGCTGTCAAAGGTGAATCATCTGGGGCTTCTTGTAGAACCAAACATCTGCTGGTTCTTGAAGATCTTCTTCTTTGCATGGCAATGGTAAACGACTGCAAGCATCAGCGTTTTGGTGATTCTTTCCAGCTCGATACTTTAAAGCGACCAACGTAGCATTCTTGGGGAGAGTGTTTCGGCTGTCAACTTTCCTTGCTGCAATATTCCAAGTAATGGCTTGTGATCTGTGATGATTGTTACGTGTCGTCCCCAAATATACCTGTGGAACTTCTTTATTCCGAATATGATTGATAATGCGTCCTTATCCAACTGAGCGTAATTCTTTTCGGCAATCCGGAGTGTTCTTGATCCAAAAGCTATTGGGGCTTCTGATCCGTCCGGCATCACGTGTGATAATACTGCTCCTACTCCATACGACGATGCGTTGCACACTAGCACCAGTGGTAAATTTGGGTCGTAATGTGTCAAAACTTCATCTGACGTAATTATTTCCTTCGCGTCCTGGAAGCTTTTCTCTTGTTCTCTGCCCCATATCCAACCTGTTTTCGAATACAACAACTTGTATAAGGGGTTCAATAATTCCGATTTATTAGGAATGAATCTTTCGTAGAAATTAATTAGTCCCAAAAAGGATTCTAGCTGCAACTTGTCTTTCGGAGTCGCCGCTTTACGAATTGCTAGCAGTTTATCCTCGGTGGGGTGTATGCCCTCTTGATTAACTCGGAATCCTAAATAAGTTACAGTCGACTTTGCAAATTCGCATTTCTCTAATTTAATCCGTAGTCCTTTCTCCTGTAATTGGTGTAGAACTGCTGCAACTCTTTGCCAATGTTCCTCTTCGGTTTTTCCAGCTATCAGTATATCGTCGAGATATACTACTACCCCTGGTATTCCTTTCAATAAGTTCTCCATCAACCGCTGGAATAATGCGGGTGCCGATGCAATTCCAAACGGTAATCTTTTTACGCGAAACAGTCCTTTCGTAGTATTCAATACAAGTATTTTTGATGATTCTTCGTCCACCGATACTTGAGTGTATGCCCGATCCAAATCTAATTTTCTAAACATTTTTTCTCCTGCCACTGTCATCAATGCTTCTGTAATACTGGGTAGTGGATAAACTTCGGTTTTGATAACTGTATTTATCGTCCCCCTATAGTCTCCACAGATTCGTATCGCGCCCGTTGACTTCAAGACTGGTACAATTGGTGTTGCCCACGTTCCTTGTTTAACTGGCTCCCATACTCCTTCATCCACCATTTTGTCTATCTCTGCCTCGTCCCTGTTTCGTAGAGCAAAAGGGATCTGCCGTTGCCTCTTGAAAATTGGTTGTGCTTTTTCCACAATGTCGATGTGTATCGGTTCCCCTGAATATTTTCCTAGTTTTTTTGAAAAGACGTCAGAAAATCTTCGTAACTGTGGTAGTAATCCGTTAACTTCGACCATGTGCACGTTATCTATCGAGATTTTCAATTCCTTAAACCAATTTCGTCTGGTAAGTTTGGTCCTTTTTGCTCCATCACCAGAATCGGCAATCTTGCTTCCTGTTTTCCCAGTTTAACATTGACATAACATTCTCCCAGAATCTTCAGATTCTGTTTTGACCATGTTTGTAAAATAATTTTTGCTTTCTCCAATTTTTTTCTGATTGGGCCATAATTTGTCGAACGTGTCTCTTCCAATTATCGTATGTCCCGCTCCTGAGTCGATTTCCATGATCACGTCCTGGCCGTCGATCTTCACTTGCTCTTTGAACGGGTTTACCTGTAAAATGCCTTCTATGTTATAAAGGTAACTGTCATACTGACCCTCTGATTCTTCAGTATGGTGACAAGTGTTCGATTTCCTCTGTCCTTTATCATCTTCTCCCTTTTCTTTTTTCTTGCTTTTATCCTTCTTTTTCTTAAAACATGCTTTCTCCAAATGACCTATTTTTTCACAATATCTATCTACTGAACTTGTGTTATTTTTTAATTCTGCGATATTTCTGTATGCTGATTCTGCTGCCACAGCTTCGTCATAAACTTTTATGTACGTTAAATTTGCGTCTGCCAGTAATCTTTGTTGTAATCTTGTATCATTCATGCCACAAATAAGCCTATCTGATAGTTGATAGTAAAATTTGATACTTGCTTGGTTTCGGTGTGAAATGATTGGACAACTTCTCCAAAAAGCTCTGTTGATTTCATTGGTGTTGCCAACGAACGTAATGTTGTGTATGTCGTTTTACCACATGCTGAGAATAAAATAGCTTTCTTTTTTGCCGGATCGGTTATTTCATTTGCCTCGAAGTAAAAATTAAGTTGTTCTTTGTACACTTCCCATGCCACCGATGAGCCAGGAATGAATTCTGACAAAGATCCTACAGTGCCAATTACTCGCATTGTTTGAACTGTATTTTGATTGTCCACCATTTTTGCCACTTATCCTCGTCGCCAATTTGTTATGTATTAAGAAAAAAAAAATCTTATACAGCAGAGTTTTATTACTTTCAATACAAATAACTGTCAAACTATCATTTTTTATACAATCGATACAATCTATTGTTTCCGTGGTTACCATTTTAGGGTTCGTCACAACATTTAGAAATATATATTTTAATACAATCAAAAACAACTATTCAATAAGTTACTGAAAACAGCCCTACTTACACATTTGTGTATTATAATTTCCCGCCTAAATTATGAATCTGGAGCGTTCGACATTAGTATTAACATCAGTGAAATCTGTCACGTGACCTATGAGCCCTGAGCAATCCGTAGATGTCAATGCCGAACGTACCCCGTATGGAATATACTTGTCAAGGAAAATAATCCACATGGATTTGAAAAATCATGATGTTTTAAATGAAAAATTATGATACTTGACACTTATGTACATTATTACTAGATGTCATTCTAACACGAGCCCCCATATCTGCTTGCCAAGGCCAACAAAGTCACATGACTGCTCGCGCCCTATGCAACATAAAATGAAAATAGCGAGAGGTATTGTGCTGGCCACAACAGATATTTTTTTTATTAGCCTATGTACCTTTAATATTAGGACGCCCTCTTATGAATATATACTCAAATCGGATATGCAGCCAATGCACGTCATCACTTAGGGGGTAAACCTGACTGCATTAAAAGCACTAATATGGAAAATTGAACTAAAATTTTTAATTGTCAAAAAGTGTATGACCTTATATAATTATTATTAAGATGCATAGTAGAGTTCATTATTTATCGTATATGCTATTAATAATATATAAATAATGTACATCTAATATTATTCGTTTATTTTTTACTACACTTGGCAACATTGATAATTTGTATGTTTATACGTTCCTCCTTGGTTTATACTTTCGACAATTTGAATTGTATCGTGTTTGAAATATTTTTCCTCGTTGTGACATTTTATTTCCATTTTTGTTTATTATAAATGTCTTTTTTCAAGACTACCAAAGTTCAGAGATCAACTGTTACCAAATTTAAAAGAAATCGATAATTACAATGGTATTATAGTATACAATTAGGCGAATTTTCGCGACGAACCAAAGCGGTTTGGTTAATGAATTTTATGAACCAGTACGTTCTCGCGACGAACTAATGACGTCAATCATGGACCAGGTTCGTCGGATCACGAACCGAGCTAGCGAGCAGGTTCATGAATCTGGTTCATCGATTCTCTCTTTCTAAACTCAATCCATCTCAGTCTATCTTTGTTGTGTTTATACACTTGAGCGTTTGAGATTTTGATTTAAACTAGAATAAATTACAAACATGGAAAAAGTTACAATTTCCAATGGATTAGAAATGCTTGAAGTGGAAGTTGACAGGGGAACTGTTGATATGTTAAATAAAGGTAAAAGTTAGGTTAAAGTTTTGTTTACAAATAATACAATCAATTATTTGCAGATCCTGTAGTTACAAAATATTTCGAAATGTGTATAGATCGCATACTAAATAACTCATGTCCATCTCCATAAATTCATCTATAATATAACTCATATACTTCTCCATCGTTTAAAATTAACCGCCGAATGATGCAACTGGTTTAACCAAACTGATTTCTCGCGATATCCTATCTTAAGTCATAACAGTGACGTTTTCATGAACCAAATGTATAACCGTGGTTCATGTTTGGTCCGTCGCGAAAAATCGCCTATTGTATACAACATGTATAACTTTTTTCATTACGATTCTCAAACCTATATAAACGTACCAGTTCATGACGTCACACATCTAGTTACTTTTATTAATGACGTGCATTGGTTGCATGTCCGATTTGAGTATATCTGTATGTACATCAGTGGGCGCCTTGAAGCGGTTGCTCCTTTGCTCCATATCACCGCACGACCCTGTTCGTAATAGAGCGCGGGCACTCAGCTGATCGCGTAACCTTCGAAACAGCTGATTGTACTGCCCCCGGCTTGTTACTCATTTCATTTAGCAAATAAATGAGGTCGAGCGACATATACGCCATCTATTCAAAGCGAGTTTTCCTTAGCGCTAATTCAAAATCTGAAATAAGTTTGTTGTCTTATAAAACAAATTTCTCTCGTATTTCATTGTGCGAGATTATTTAATGGTTTCTATAATGTATGTGTACTTCAAGAAGAAGCTATCACCTGATATGCAACTTCGCTAATTACAAAAAATCGAGTTAATTTGTAATATTGACCCGCACGATTGTGATGAAAGTGGGTTTTCGCAGGATATATGGGATTTTCTGAATATTTTACCAATGGATATAATCAATTATTTGTTACCAACGAAAGTGTTTAAACCCAAGAGTAATGAAACGGTTTCCAGAGTTTAAAACCGTATAAGTATTACTGGTGTAGTTGGCTGCGAGATATTAATGTGAAGAAATTTGGAAAACTTGAACCTACTAGTAAAAGAAAAGGTGAGTAATCTATTTATAGTGCAATGTGTTAATTTAATGCTTTATTATACACATTTTATTACAATAAAATCATTATGTAATTATAATAGAACATGCAAAGTATCAATTCTCTAAAAGTCATTACGAGGAGAATCAGAAATCTCATATACCGTGATGATTTATTTATTTTATTTATTTAACATCCATACATTGACATGTAATATTATTTTATAGGTAATGCATCCACAAAGAGTTATTAGACGTGTGGATAATTGTTATACAAGATGCAAAATCAGAAGAACGGGATGTGTCCGTAACAAGTTTGGAAAGCAAATAGAAAGTTTCTCGTAGAAGACAGGGAAAAATAGCTGACGATGGACTATGGTCCGAAGAGGCTAAGAAACATCGACTTCTATGGTCCTACTTTGTTCCACCACTATCTTCTCAGGATGTATTCTACATTCAATAAATAATGAAAGACTTAGATAGTATATTCATTTTTTACAATGTTTTTATTGTAATAAAATGTGTATAATAAAGCATTAAATTAACACATTGCACTATAAATAGATTACTCACCTTTTCTTTTACTAGTAGGTTCAAGTTTTCCAAATTTCTTCACATTAATATCTCGCAGCCAACTACACCAGTAATACTTATACGGTTTTAAACTCTGGAAACCGTTTAATTACTCTTGGGTTTAAACACTTTCGTTGGTAACAAATAATTGATTATATCCATTGGTAAAATATTCAGAAAATCCCATATATCCTGCGAAAACCCACTTTCATCACAATCGTGCGGGTCAATATTACAAATTAACTCGATTTTTGGTAATTAGCGAAGTTGCATATCAGGTGATAACTTCTTCTTGAAGTACACATACATTATACAGGGTGTTAATAAAAAAACTTTACACACTTTAGCAGGTGATAGTAGAGATGAAAACAAGAAAAAAATTCTAATACACTTAGGTCCAATACTCATTGGTTTTTAGAAAATTTATGTATGGAATTTGTTACATAATACACAGGATTGACGGAAGGTATTGTGCTGACCACATCAGATTTAACAACTAAGGATTCTAGGTGTTTACGATCAATTGTAAACAAAGTTGCAGCCGTCGTCGAAGAGACTCACGCATTTGATCGTAAACACCTAGAGTCCTTAGTTGTTAAATCTGATGTGGCCAGCACAATACCTTCCGTCAATCCTGTGTATTATGTACAAATTCCATACATAAATTTTCTAAAAACCAATGAGTATTGGACCTAAGTGTATTAGAATTTTTTTCTTGTTTTCATTTCTACTATCACCTGCTAAAGTGTGTAAAGTTTTTTTATTAACACCCTGTAGAAACCATTAAATAATCTCGCACAATGAAATACGAGAGAAATTTGTTTTATAAGACAACAAACTTATTTCAGATTTTGAATTAGCGCTAAGGAAAACTCGCTTTGAATAGATGGCGTATATGTCGCTCGACCTCATTTATTTGCTAAATGAAATGAGTAACAAGCCGGGGGCAGTACAATCAGCTGTTTCGAAGGTTACGCGATCAGCTGAGTGCCCGCGCTCTATTGTGTACAAATCTATACCACGAAGTTGTTGCACACTGGTTGCACATCAGTTAATTCGAACTTGGCGCGTTATTTCATTTGGAATTACACTTCGAAAATAAAATGTGTTTTATTTCTCTTAATAAAAAATATAGACGTAAACCTATCCTAAAACATAATGCAAATATTACACATGTTTAAAATAAAATACGTTTTGAACTACATTAACGATAACGAAATTAAATTGTGATGAACGCACACCCGTGGCGCACTGATTCGAAGTATTTTAAGAATTTCACGATTGTAAACAAACCGCAGCGCCGCCATTGAATTGTTTATTCCATTCCATTTTCCGTTGGATTAGGAATTGAGAATATCACTTTTTATTACATATTTCTCAACACGTGCTCATCACTTTACTGGTGGTTTGATGTTGATATAACTCTGTGGTATTACTTCATCAACAACATAAGCCTGTCATATCTTAACTTAGAATGTCAAGAAGGTAAGAAATATTTTATATTCCTGTTTCGGGAATCACATTATAAATCTTTTATTTTACTTTACAGTTCTTACAAGTTCATTTGCAAATATCCCAACTGCGAGAATAAATATATGAATGGGACTGACTCGTTAAATAAACATTTTTATAGTTTTCCAGCAAAAAATTCTGCGCGATGTGATGTTTGGAGAAATTTCTGTAAAATTAATTCAGTTGAAAATTTATCATATTCTTTCCTGTGTGAAGATCATTTTGATAAAAATTCTTTTATTAACGTATCTAAACATCGTTTAAATCGAAATGCGGTGCCAACAATTCACACGTGCTCTGTTTCTCATTCACTCTGTCGAAGTTCTGTTAAAACTACGAATCTTTTAGATGCTAATGAAGAAAATAAGTTTTCCACAACAGACTTAAAATCTGGGTGTAACAATGTACTTGAACAAAATTTAAATCAAATTAATTCTAGTAATGAAGTTTCTTCAAATCATTTTACGAAAAGAAATAAACGTTCGTGTGTTCAAAATTTGCCTGAGAGAAAAAGAAAATCATATAAATTTTATCGTAATGAACAAATACAAGTAATTAAATCAAAGAAAAAAAAATTACAAATTAATTGTTCAAAGAAATATTTAAAGAAAATAGTATTTAATGAATTCTCGAAAAAAAGTAATAAAATTCCTTCCATTTTTATAAAACCACATTTAAAAAAATTATCTAAGAAAGGGAAAGGTCAATATCTTTTACCAGCTCTTTCATTTCAACCTGGATTAAATGAATTAATGTTAAATCATCTTAAAATAAAAGTACAAAATATGAAAACAATCGATAAAAATTTCGTTCTACTTTTTGATGAAATTAGTTTAGCTGAAGGTCTTTATTATAATAAACGTAGTAGTACAATAATTGGCTATGAAGATTTAGGGTTTTTAGGGAAGAAAACAAATTTAGCTAATCATGCGTTAGTGTTTATGATAAGAGGCATACATAAAAATATTAAACAACCTATTGCGTATTATTTTATTTCAGGATCAATTCAAACACTCAAATTGAAATCTATTATAGTACATATAATTGAAAAATTATTTTCAATAGGTGTAAACATCGTTGCTACAATTTGTAAACAAAGTACTACAAATCAAGTAGCAATAAGATTATTACAGCAAGAACAGTTAGACCCTGGTCCTTACTTTACTTTGAATTCTAAAAAAATAGTGACAATATTTGATCCTCCACATTTATTAAAAAGTACAAGGAATGCACTTCTTACACGTAATATCATATACGATAATGATAAATTAAAAATTGCAAAATGGGATTATATTTTGAAATTTTTTGAAAGTGATCAACAATTGCGATTTAAACAAGCTTACAAATTAAAACCGGAATATTTTAAAATGAAAGATTCTCGTATAAAAATGAAAGTTACAGTAGCTGCTCAACAACTAAGTAATACTGTTGCTGCTGGTATAGAAACATTAGTGTTACATAATAATTCTCAAATGCCTGAAGAAGCTATGCATACAGCTGAATTTGTACATAGTATGGATAGTTTATTTGATAGCATGAACGGTAATATTTTTCAGCAAGATCAAAACAAAACTTATCGCTGTGTTTTATCTAAAAAGTCTAGACATATAATATTTTGGAGGAAAATGAAAAACCAAATTTCAAGGTGGAAATTTATAAATAAGAAAACAGGACTTGAAGTGAAAAAACGTTTGAATTTTCAGAAAGGGTGGGTAACAACATTAGGAGCAACAGAAATGTTATGGACCAACCTACGAAATAAAGGATTTAAATTTTTGAATACGCGATGCTTAAATCAAGATCCGCTTGAAAATCTATTTTGTGTTATTCGTCAACACAGTGTTCAAAATTCTAAACTACAATGTCATCAATTTATAACTGCATTTAAAATTTCAATTTTAAGTGGATTAACTGCTCCAATTCATAATTCGAATTGTGAAGAGGATGAATGTAAATTATTTGATAATTTAACAGACTTATTAAATTCTTCACGACATAAAAATGTGATAGAAAATAATGAAAATGTCTCTTATAAAAAGACTAAAATTATGTTGAAAAGGGAATTTAATCATATTTTAGAAAAGCAATCATTAGCTTATGTTTCTGGATATATATTAAGAAAAATGAACAATATTGAATGCGAATCTTGTAAATTAAATATTTTTACAAAACATTTATCTCCTTGTCATATATTTACAACATTTAAGGAATATAAAAACAATAAATTTTCATTAATATACGCTAACGAAAATTTTACCTCTCTTTTAAGATATTTACATAGTACTGTCTATTCATATCTAGAGCAAAACGGATCCGATTCAAATCTGTTTCATAGATTAAAAAATATTGTTTTATGTAACATAACATTAAATTGGTTCAGTTGTACGGAACATAAATATTCATTTTTGGATTATTTTTTAAATATTTCTTTACATTTTTTATTGTATAAATACTGTCATGATAAATCAACTGAAATTGCTAGAAATAAATACAAGGAACACTACAGAAGAAAGTATGCTAATATTATAACAGAATAAGGTAAATAATTGAATCGTTTTTTCCTGGAGTCATATTAGATTTTTATTTTAGAGCTACACAAACAATTCATACAGTTTGTACAAATCCTGTTGCATATACCTACTCTATTATTTAGTAATAGAAATATGTACTGTCCATGACGACAGTTGACTCAGCATAGCCAGACTGCTAAGCCCTTAGGAACACACAAAATAATAATTTTTATGAAACATAAAACATGTTGAGGTTTTTTTTATATTTGCTTGAAGAATTTGAAAGTATTTATGGGGTGTATGCTATACAAAGAAGGCGAAGATATAATTTTAAGATAATATAAAAATGTCATATTTCAAAATTTTATAAATAAATAAAAATCAATGGCTGGTACCACAAGCCTGGTTTTAACTAAAACGATGTTTTAAGAAATGTCAAATTCAAATTTCAATATTTTATTTCACCCTTACGTTCGAAGAGCGATTTTTTTTTAAATATTTGTTTGATTATGAACTATGTTCTGCTTTAAAATCATATTTTGATGAATTTAATATTATTTATTATTAATATTATATAATGAAATTTGACATTTCTTAAAACATCGTTTTAGTTAAAACGAGGCTTGTGGTACCAGCCAATGTGTTCTCTGGAAAAAATGTCACTCACGCCTATCAGAATTAACAAGATCATTCGCGTCACGGTAGATATAGTTTGGTACACGAAGATAACTATTCAATGTCATTTATATGCTGTCTGATATATTATTACTTGCAGATTACTACACTGCATTCCGTATGCATAGGCGTGCAACATGAAATATTTTTGGATACATTTGAACTGAAAAAAAAATAACTATAATTTATTTGGATTGTTTCTTTTTAAATAATGCCTTTTTCGAAGATACATAAAAACATGAACTTGATATAAACCATGGAATAATAATTTTATTTAAATGCCAACGTTACTGAGTATACATCAGCACAGAGGGCAGTGTAGTAAATAATTAGATATCTGTTAACTTTACGACATACGGCATTATTTTTTGTAGTGTGTTTGTGTTAGAAAGTAATGTCACCATTTAGGTATATCTGTCATACGACAAAATTACATAGACATACGTTTTTTTTTTTTAACATGGAATGGTGCTAAGCTACTGCTGTATAAAGTGCTGTGTATTCTTTCTTCGATCAAATGACTGCATAGTCATCTTTTGTGAACCAAACTATAATAGGCATTTGAGACTCACAATGAAAAACTGTGTACAGAATGTCTGTCGTAAGCGGGCCGCAATTGCTAATTTTCTTATTTGAAGAGATATAAAGACTGTTAAATGGACAAAATTGGGCGGTTTTATAACGACAAATTTAACGGTGAAAAGTGCAAACAATTGAACATCAAATACGCGACTTATTCTACAAAATAACATTTATTTTAAAACGGAATGTCATATTGAAAAAAAAACAGAAGAGTTATTTCAAGTTGAAATTTAAATATATTTCTTATTTTAATACAAATATAACATTGTGCTATGGATATAACAAAAACTGATATTAAACAACGAACAATTGACATTTTGTTTATTTATTTACATTATTGACAGATGTTATCAACAAAATGGAAAAATATATTAATGATGAATCAGTTGAAATGGTCAACATTTTGAACATTTTTTTAAAGTTTTATTCAAACTAACCAAATATTTTTATTAGCAATCATTAATTTGTTCTTTGATCAGTGTTAGTTAATAATTAATTTCGTCATTTGTTTATTTTGTTTCCATAGCAACAATGTCATATTTGTATTAAAATAAGAAATATATTTAATAAAATAAATACAATATTTGGGAATAGTTCTGTTTATTTATTTATTTAACGACGACGTTTCGACAGCATAGTGCTGTCTTCATCAGGTAAATATTAAATAACAAAGTACATGTAGTCAAGACAACAAGTTTACAGAAAGAGGGTAACATAGATCAAAAGTTACATAAAAAACATACAAAGTTAAAAGACAGAAAATTATGAATGAATAACAGGTAACTTAAAGTTTGTTTTTAATTTTAGAGGCATAGTGATAATGAATTTTTATATTGAGATAAAAAAAAAACTTTTAAATGGTACCACTTCCAATATGACATTCCAAATGTTATTTTGTTGAATAAGTCGCGTATTTGATGTTCAATTGTTTTGTGTTTTTCACTCTTAAATTTGTCATATAATATCACCCAACTTTGTCCATTTAACCGTTTTCCTCTTCAAATAAGAAAGTTAGCAGACGGCAGACATCCTGTATGGGGTCATTTAAAAAAAAAAATTCGTTGTTTTTTTTATAAAATCGTGAAATCCGTCTCATTTAATAAATATAGTAATATAAAATAACACGAAATATGCGACTTTTCATTCGTAAATTTGCTAATAAAATTTCGCGGCTGTAAAATTCGTGACGTCACGGCTTGTTACTCACACAAAAACATTCCTCTCACATACACACAACGGTCCACGTGGTATCCGTTTGCTGCTGTAAACAAGCTAACCTAAAATTGTGACAGGTGACAGCAGAGTTAAGAGTAAAGGTATGTAAATAAAACACTTATTAAAATAAATACCAAAAGTTGTATGAAATATGTTTTTCGTTAACAATATGTTGCTGTCACAAAATCAAACAGAAAAGTGATAACCCAAATAATCATAGTTCCAAACACAACCGGTAGAGGGCTGCTGCCGCATCCGACAAGCCGTGACGTCAGCGTCCAAATATTTGAAAGTAAAGACAACTTTAAAAAAATCATATTTCTGATTCTAAAGACTTGGAAAGTGTAAAACATACACCTACATATTTAATTTGATCTATTCTTTCAAGAAAAAAAATATTTTATTAATTTTCGTATACAGTGGTACCTCGGTATACGTCAATAATCCGTTCCAAATCCTTGGACTTATACCAGACTGGGCGAACACGAAAGTGGTAAACAAGGCTAGTGCGTGCGCATTTGTGACCTATCAAATTCGAGTCTTATTCCAAACAAATATCGTTATTAAGTCACTCATAAGCTTAAGATGGGTGCGGTTTTTATCAAATTGTATTGCATTTTCGACCTTTATTATATTGCTTTATTACTTTTTTATATTTATAACTTCTAATAGTTATGACAAAATGTTAACTGACGTTGGATTTTTCCATATAAATTTTATTAATGCTGAAGATGAACCACTTTGGTTCGAAACGTCCGATGATCTGAAATAAATAAAGAATATTAAAAATCTGGATCACCAAGGCCTTCTTACTCTATACTCAACCAAATATCGGGTAGGTATCAAACAAAATTTTTCGCGTCCAAACACCACTGTATGTGATTATAGAATTTTATATATTTTTTGGTTTCGAAGATAAATTCACAAATATTTCTTGTAGCATTTTATTTTTGAGGAGGACAACTCGAATCATAATGATTTGATTTTAAATTTTCCTTATACGAGTATATCTTGTCATTTATTCTAAATCTGCAATAGTAAATTTAATTATGTTTTTAAACTTTGAAGAATATCGTTGTTTTGTAATAACACAACTAAACAGAGTGAAGTATTGAGTTGTATGAATTCCGGAACTCGTCTTGTGGATTAGTAATGATTTCCTTGTTAGTTTAAAAAATATTATTCTTTTTCATCTGAATTAACACTACGATTTTTCTCTAAATATGCAATTTGTTTTATTTATATTTGCCAAATTTATTCTATTGTTAACAAAAAAATAAAAAATCTTTGGCGATGGCATCTATAAAGGTAATAATACTAATTAATAATATTTTAATCTTAATTAATATTAATTTATAATTTGTAGGAGACATTTTAATCAACGATATAATGATTTGAAAATAATATATTTTCAATGGAAATATATCCAACAAGCATTCGTTGAGGAGCTCTTAATACCTACAACAATAAATAATAAATTCAAGTAGTTCTTCCAACGTTGATTTTCGGCTGTAGAGAATGCACAAAATCCCTTATCTATATAAAGAAAAACCCAGAACAATATTTTTATGATTTTTATTGTAAATAATCTATCGTGTTATCTGACCATGTATATTGATTATTTTACGAATTATACGAGGTTCCAATAAAATACAAATGATTTTTTTTATACGCATAATAATGCAAATAAAAATTTCCTTATAAAATTGATATCTAAATCGAAGATCGAAACAAGTTAGATAGACGGAAATGCATTTTGGTTCTCTCCGTATACCGAAATGATACCTAATACAATACTTTTGGTGTAACAGATAAATGAACTACCTCAAATAATTACTCGTGGCCGCGTACCTGAGTGAATCTGAAGACCCTGGTTCGATCCCGATAGACACAAAAAAAAATATTTCGAATTTTAAATGCCACAGAAGTAACCCCTGTGGTGCACTCCCCGCGCCAGCAAGGAGTGTCCGTGAGGTGATGCCTGGTAAACGCCCGGACGGTAGAAATATATATGTCATAATTTGCATATAAAGCAGATTGACATACCTAGCAGTGGGTAAAACGCCGTGATGATGTAATTATTTATTTTTTCACGTCATGCACAGAAAGCTCAACTTCTCCCGAAATAGTAAGGAAAATGTGATTTTCCTCTCTAGTCTCTAGACAGGATAATATAAAAGTGATGAATGATATTTACAAAAAATATATTGTAAAAATTATAAATAAATTCCTAATTTTATTGAAAATCCTTATTTTAGTGATATTTATACTTTAAACTATCTTACAATTATGTCTTATATTTTTTCTTTTTCTAGATTAAATCACAATTTGACAACTTTAATTTAGATTTAAGATTGGTTCATTGGCAACACTGTTACACCGCCTTGCGTCTAATAACCTAACTTTTGACGTGTCAGTTGTGTGTTGTGTTGTCAAAGTGTAAATATAAATTATAAATAATAACATATATTGATTCAAATAAATAAAATATTACCCTTATTCTACTAGTCATGTCAATATAAACTATTTTGATTCAAATAAACAAAATATTATCCTTATTCTACTAATCTTTTAATCATTTAAGGTCGAAGCAAATCGTTTTTAGAAACATGTCGTGAAAAAAATGTTGTGTCTAACACGAGAAGAAAGCGTTTTTTCCACTCTCGCACGAATTGCCTCATGAGCGTAGCTCGAGTGGAAAAAAGAAGCACTTTCCTCTCTAGTTTGACAAATAACTATTTATTAAAGATATAATAAAATGCTATAAAACATTCTTATAGAAGACCAAAGGGGGCATCAGATTAGAGAATAAATAGTATTTTGAAAGAAAAGTATTACAGTGACCCTTAATGTAATACGAGTACAGTTTGCGTAATCAAGTCGTAGATGAGTTACGCAGAGTACAAGTATTACAAATGGGCATTGTAATACATGTTTTTCATACAATTTTGCCTATTTCGCATTTACTTTTACAGTGTGTTAAAAAAAACCTAACTCGGAGCAGGCCATGAACAAATAAACGTATGTCAATTTAAAAATATTTAATTAAATGCCAATTTGACACCAGATATTGTCAAAAAAATTATCTGAAGAAATCAAAGCTTTTCGTCTTGAATCTTATTTTGGAAATGGAAACAAACTAGAAAACGGCGAATGCCAATATACTGTATCCTTCTTTATTATCTTTTCTCCTTAAAATTACATTTCAAGATCAGTTTTGACAACTAGACTTTTGAATTGAATAATGATCAGACATACGTTTCTCTATTCATAGCCTACTCCGCGTTATGCCTAGGTCACACCTGTATGATTCTGTACGATGTACGATGAAACTTGTCTTGTACGATGAAAAATAGAAGCGTTTCTATTTTCGTCGTACAGAATCATATGAAATATTTGCTACTAATTTCACAACTACGCATTTCAATACTAGTGGATCTCAATTCACTGTATTGTTTGACATTTGAGAATTTTAGGTTAATGTTTTTTTTTAAATTTTCACTTTTCTTATCTTTGTTTATAATCTGTTTAGTTTTTTGTGTTGCTTTTTTGCATTAGTATTGTAGCTTTTATTATTTTCTTTTCTTGTAGTAAACTGGTAATTTAGTAATATAATTTCCTTTATTTTATATAATATTTTGTTTTATTTAGCAATTTTTATACCGTATTGTTTATAATATTTCATATATTTATACCTCGATTTATACTTATACCTATATTATATTTTTCTTCGGGATAATTAGTTTTTGAATGTGTTTATTTTGAATCAAGCAAATAGTCATTTTATAAACAATTTTTACATTGACGAACATGATATCGAGTAGTAGTTCCGACGAAACCATAATTTTAATGTCTGCGTGTATGTTTATTAACAAAATAAAAAAGGAAAAATCTGTTGTGGCCAGCACAATACCTCTCGCCATTTTCATTTTATGTTGCATAGGGCGCGAGCAGTTGTGATTTTGTTAGCCTTGGGAGGCAGATATGCGGGCCCGTGTCAGAATGAGAGCTAGTAATATACATAGGTGTCAAATATCATAAGTTTTCATTCGAAACATTATAATTTTCCAAATCCATGTGGATTATTTTCGTCGACAAGTATATTCCATACTAACGAATGACAAATAAACATCAGAATATTTTGAAATTTTGAATGAAAAATTATGACATATGACAATTGTGACATCTATGTAAATAACCACTAGCCGTCATTCTGACACAGATCCTCATATCTGCTTGCCAAGGCCAACAAAGTCACATGACTGCTCGCGCCCTATAAGTACACACAAATAATTGAAATTGTTTCTCTTCTTTAGTTCTTTGAGAAATTTTATCCTACTATTCTATGTTCAAAATTCTTCAAATTCATTGACGGTTTTAGCGGCATTTCTTAAGGACATATGTAATATTAATATACCTGTAATTTAAATACATAATTAATTAATAATACAAAAATATATATTAATTTTACTCATACCTCCCAGAAAAATCGGACACTGACATTTTGCATTTATTTGTCAATTACAAAAAAATAAATATCGCAACTGTTTTTCGGGCAACGAGATTTATTACAACAGATCATTCTATATTATTATATACTATATCTCCGAACCTATACGAGATATAATAAAAAAATTAAATGTGTCAGATTGAGAATTTAATTATCTTTAATATTTGTAGTAACAAATTTTCAAAAAATAATATTTAGAAATTCTTTTTTCAGAAACTACCACTTCCGGTTGTCCAATTGTAACCAGAACCTATTCAACTCTTCCCATTACTGTTAGATTGAGGAATCCGTAGTCAAACAGGTCTTTAGTCTTATAGAATTTGAGAAATCGTGTCTCCAACAACCTCACACACACACACGCACAGAGGTGCGTGAACTTGGCACATAAATTGTGGGTGCAAATTCTGAAATTTTGCAAATATTTTGCACCTAATTTGCACCTATTTGCACCCTAAAATTTTTTTAACTTCCTTTACTAGTTCAAAAGTTATAAACAATTAAACTTTTTTGTGCCAACTTCACGCCAGCACAAAGAAATATTCGGAATCAAAATTTTTATTTACTAATAATTTGCACCCAATTTGCACCCATTTGCACCATCAAAATATTTTTGTTATCTTTTTAAATAAAAAAGTTATTAACAATTACTTTTTTAATTGCCAGCACAGAAAGTGTTCACATTTGATAATTTTTTACGGGAATAATTTGCACCCAGTACAACAAAATTTGCACCCTAAAAATTATTTCCCTATCTTTATTATTTCTAAAGTTATACGAACGTACATCAAAGTCATTAATTATGGATTGTTATAAGGGTGCAAATTACGAAAGTTATTTATTGTTATTAACTAGGATAGGGTACAATTTGCACCCTAAAAATAATGTCATTTTAACATGTATTTATTTAAATAATTGCGTTTAAATGTGGGAATATGAATTACATCGGTATATATATTGCAACAATGTCATTTATTGTGGATTGTTATGAGGGTGCAAATTACGATATTTATTTATTATTATTAACTAGGGTAGGGTACAATTTGCACCCTATAAATAATGCCATTTTAACGTGTATTTATTTAAATAATAGTGTTCAAATGTAGGAGTATGAATTACATCGGTATATATATTGCATCAATGTCATTTATTATGGAAGAGGGTGCAAATTACGAAATTTATTTATTATTATTAACTAGGGTAGGGTATAATTTTCACCCTAGAAATGATGTCATTTTATCATGTATTTATTTAAATAATAGCGTTCAACCGTGGGAATATGAATTACATCGGTATATATTGCAACAGTGTCATTTATTATGGATTGTTATGAGGGTGCAAATTACGAAATTTATTTATTATTCTTAACTAGGGTGGGTTACAATTTGCACCCTATAAATAATGCCATTTTAACGTGTATTTATTTAAATAATAGTGTTCAAATGTAGGAATATGAATTACATCGGTATATATATTGCAACAATGTCATTAATTATGGATTGTTATAAGGGTGAAAATTACGAAAGTTATTTATTGTTATTAACTAGGATAGGGTACAATTTGCACCCTAAAAATAATTTCATTTTAACATGTATTTATTTAAATAATTGCGTTTAAATGTAGGAATATGAATTACATCGGTATATATATATTGCAACAATGTCATTTATTGTGGATTGTTATGAGGGTGCAAATTACGAAATTTATTTTTACTTCCTTGTACGTAAGTACGAACGTATCTCGCATAACTCAAAAACGGTAAGCCGTAGAAAGTTGAAATTTTGTATTTAGGACTCCTATAACATCTAGTTGTGCACCTCCCTTTATGGTTATTACACAATTTTCAGAAGTGGTACTTTACATGAAGCCTATAATAGATTTTAATGAAAAACTCTTTTAAAATATAATCCAAAACTTTTCAAATTTGGTATACAAGACTTTTATGTCAATCGAAATGACATAATAGATTTTGGTTAAAATAGGCTAACCGGAAGTGGTACTTTACTTGAAGTTGTTAACAGTTTTTCTTGAATAAAATGATTTTATTTTGATTTTAGAAATAAATGCTTCAAATAATAGTTTTAGAGAATTAATTTCTGCGTGTAGCACATCAAGTATTATTAAATTAGCCCTTTAAATAAGCGAGATATGTAAATTTAAAAATTATTTTTTTGTAATAAAGCTTGCTATGGATTAGGACAAAAAAAATTAAAAAAATGTTCATGTCAAATTTCGTTAAATACGTACAATTTTATGATTCGTACAATAACAAATATTATATTTTTATTGTGAAATTAGTTATATTCATTGTTGTAATCAAATATTTTTTTGTTGTAATCAAAACTCTCTTTAAAAACTTCCTTTATGGTCGCTATATATCTTACTGTTTTGAAGTTAAAATTAATATTTTGTAATTCATTTATTAAAAAAAATATAAATAAATAAATATTTCATCACGGCATATTACCCACTGCTGGGTGTGCCAATCTGCTTCATACACAGATATCGGTAATGATCGAATATTTGTACCGTGCGGGCGCTTACCAGGCGTCACCTCACGGGCACTCATTGCTGGCGTGGAGAGTGCACCACAGGGGTCTATTTTGTGCTATTAAAATACGATGTAATTTTTGGCGCCGGTCGGGATCGAACCCGGGTCCCCAGATTCGCGACCAGACACTCTGACACACGGCCACGAGACTCCATAAAATAAAAAAAATTGTATAGTTTAATAATCGTACAAGGAAGTCGTGTGAGGTGCGTGAACTTGGCACATAAACTGTGAGTGCAAATTCTGAAATTTTGCAAATATTTTGCACCTAATTTGCACCTATTTGCACCCTAAAAAATTTTTAACTACCTTTATTAGTTCAAAAGTTATAAACAATTAAACTTTTTTGTGCTAACTTCACGCCAGCACAAAGAAATATTCGGAATCAAATTTTTTATTTACCAATAATTTGCACCAAATTTGCACCCATTTGCACCATCAAAATATTTTTGTTATCTTTTTAAATAAAAAAGTTATTATCAATTACTTTTTTAATTGTCAGCACAGAAAGTGTTCACATTTGATAATTTTTTACGGGAATAATTTGCACCCAGTACAACAAAATTTGCACCCTAAAAATTTATAGACAATTACATTATTTTTGTGATAACTTCACACGAACGTACATCAAATTCATTAATTATGGATTGTTATAAGGGTGCAAATTACGAAAGTTATTTATTGTTATTAACTAGGATAGGGTACAATTTGCACCCTAAAAATAATGTCATTTTAACATGTATTTATTTAAATAATTGCGTTCAAATGTAGGAATATGAATTACATCGGTATATATATTGCAACAATGTCATTTATTATGGATTGTTATGAGGGTGAAAATTACTATATTTATTTATTATTATTAACTAGGATAGGGTACAATTTTCACCCTATAAATAATGTCATTTTAACATATATTTATTTAAATAATAGTGTTCAAATGTAGGAGTATGAATTACATCGGTATATATATTGCATCAATGTCATTTATTATGGAATGTTATGAGGGTGCAAATTACGAAATTTATTTATTATTATTAACTAGGATAGGGTACAATTTACACCCTATAAATAATGTCAATTTAACGTGTATTTATTTAAATAATAGCGTTCAACCGTGGGAATATGAATTACATCGGTATATATTGCAACAATGTCATTTATTATGGATTGTTATGAGGGTGCAAATTACGAAATTTATTTATTATTATTATCTAGGATAGGGTACAATTTGCACCCTATAAATAATGTCATTTTAACATGTATTTATTTAAATAATAGTGTTCAAATGTAGGAATATGAATTACATCAGTATATATATATATATATATATATATATATATATATATATATATATATATATATATATTGCAACAATGTCATTTATTATGGATTGTTATGAGGGTGCAAATTACGAAATTTATTTATTATTATTAACTAGGATAGGGTACAATTTGCATCATATAAATAATGTCATTTTAACATGTATTTATTTAAATAATAGTGTTCAAATGTAGGAATATGAATTACATCGGTATATATATTGCAACAATGTCATTTATTATGGATTGTTATGAGGGTGCAAATTACGAAATTTATTTATTATTATTATTAACTAGGATAGGGTACAATTTGCACCCTATAAATAATGTCATTTTAACATGTATTTATTTAAATAATAGTGTTCAAATGTAGGAATATGAATTACATCGGTATATATATTGCAACAATGTCATTTATTGTGGATTGTTATGAGGGTGCAAATTACGAAATTTATTTTTTATTATTAACTACAAAAATATTATACATATGCATGTTAATTGCAAAGTGTATGTTAATAAATGAGCTGTTACACTACAGTATTTCTTAACATTTTTATATTGATCACACTGGTCATCATACAACTTCCACATCGAATCTAGACAATAAACATAGTTCTAATATTTAAAGCTCATTTATTGCTAATTTATTGCTCATGTTTAAAATGTATTGCTCTTGCCGATTCGAAGAAAATTGATGTGAGCTAGCTTAAAGACAAGCTGCTCACAACCAAAAATTAAAAAAAAAGCCTGTCGCAAGACAGAATACGATCTGTTATAATTTATTGCTCTAATTAAAAATTTATTGCTTGCAAATAATAAAGGTTTTCGTTACACAAATTGCATACAAGACGTTTTAGCCTACTAAATGAATATCTGACTTCAAAAACTGCTTTTCTACGGAAATTATACTTTATCGTATGTCATTATTAGTTTTCAATAATATTTACGCGTGTGAGCTGGAGCAATAAATTATTTAAGGGGCGCATTTAGCTAAAACTCCAATTTTACAGGATTACCTCGCAACAAAATCTATCTGTCGCTATAGAGCATTTCGAAAACTGTTTGCCTACGGAAATTATACTTTCTCGCAGGTCACAAATTAGTTATCAATAATATACACGTGTGTGAGCTGCAGCAATAAATTATTTTAACCGCGAATTTAGCTTAAACTCGACTTTTACAGAAATATTTCGCAACGAAAATTATCTGTCGCTATAGGGCACTTCAAAAATGTTTTTCTACGGAAATTGTACTTTCTCTAAGGTCACAAATTTATTATCAATAATATACACGTGTTTTAGCTGGAGCAATAAATTATTTTAACCCCGAATTTAGCTTAAACTCGACTTTTACACAAATATTTCGCAACGAAAATTATCTGTCGCTATAGGGCACTCCAAAAATGTTTTTTCTGTAGAAATTATACTTTCTCGCAGATCTCAAATTAGTTTTCGACAATATACAAGTGTGTGAGCTGGAGCAATAAATTAGTTTAGAAAAACATTTTTGAAGTGCCCTATAGCGACAGATAATTTTCGTTGCGAAATATTTCAGTAAAAGTCGAGTTTAAGCTAAAATCACGGTTAAAATAATTTATTGCTCCAGCTCACACACGTGTATATTGTTGAAAACTAATTTGTGACCTGCGAGAAAGTATAATTTCCGTAGGCAAACAGTTTTCGAAATGCTCTATAGCGACAGATAGATTTTGTTGCGAGGTAATCCTGTAAAATTGGAGTTTTAGCTAAATGCGCCCCTTAAATAATTTATTGCTCCAGCTCACACGCGTAAATATTATTGAAAACTAATAATGACATACGATAAAGTATAATTTCCGTAGAAAAGCAGTTTTTGAAGTCAGATATTCATTTAGTAGGCTAAAACGTCTTGTATGCAATTTGTGTAACGAAAACCTTTATTATTTGCAAGCAATAAATTTTTAATTAGAGCAATAAATTATAACAGATCGTATTCTGTCTTGCGACAGGCTTTTTTTTTAATTTTTGGTTGTGAGCAGCTTGTCTTTAAGCTAGCTCACATCAATTTTCTTCGAATCGGCAAGAGCAATACATTTTAAACATGAGCAATAAATTAGCAATAAATGAGCTTTAAATATTAGAACTATGTTTATTGTCTAGATTCGATGTGGAAGTTGTATGATGACCAGTATAAAAATGTTAAGAAATACTGTAGTGTAACAGCTCATTTATTAACATACACTTTGCAATTAACATGCATATGTATAATATTTTTGTAGTTAATAATAAAAAATAAATTTCGTAATTTGCACCCTCATAACAATCCACAATAAATGACATTGTTGCAATATATATACCGATGTAATTCATATTCCTACATTTGAACACTATTATTTAAATAAATACATGTTAAAATGACATTATTTATAGGGTGCAAATTGTACCCTATCCTAGTTAATAATAATAATAAATAAATTTCGTAATTTGCACCCTCATAACAATCCATAATAAATGACATTGTTGCAATATATATACCGATGTAATTCATATTCCTACATTTGAACACTATTATTTAAATAAATACATGTTAAAATGACATTATTTATAGGGTGCAAATTGTACCCTACCCTAGTTAATAATAATAAATAAATTTCGTAATTTGCACCCTCATAACAATCCATAATAAATGACACTGTTGCAATATATACCGATGTAATTCATATTCCCACGGTTGAACGCTATTATTTTAATAAATACATGTTAAAATGACATCATTTTTAGGGTGCAAATTATACCCTACCCTAGTTAATAATAATAAATAAATTTCGTAATTTGCACCCTCATAACATTCCATAATAAATGACATTGATGCAATATATATACCGATGTAATTCATACTCCTACATTTGAACACTATTATTTAAATAAATACATATTAAAATGACATTATTTATAGGGTGAAAATTGTATCCTACCCTAGTTAATAATAATAAATAAATATCGTAATTTGCACCCTCATAACAATCCATAATAAATGACATTGTTGCAATATATATACCGATGTAATTCATATTCCTACATTTAAACGCAATTATTTAAATAAATACATGTTAAAATGACATTATTTTTAGGGTGCAAATTGTACCCTATCCTAGTTAATAACAATAAATAACTTTCGTAATTTGCACCCTTATAACAATCCATAATTAATGACTTTGATGTACGTTCGTGTGAAGTTATCACAAAAATAATGTAATTGTCTATAACTTTAGAAATAATAAAGATAGGGAAATAATTTTTAGGGTGCAAATTTTGTTGTACTGGGTGCAAATTATTCCCGTAAAAAATTATCAAATGTGAACACTTTCTGTGCTGACAATTAAAAAAGTAATTGTTAATAACTTTTTATTTAAAAAGATAACAAAAATATTTTGATGGTGCAAATGGGTGCAAATTGGGTGCAAATTATTGGTAAATAAAAATTTTGATTCCGAATATTTCTTTGTGCTGGCGTGAAGTTGGCACAAAAAAGTTTAATTGTTTATAACTTTTGAACTAGTAAAGGAAGTTAAAAAAAATTTAGGGTGCAAATAGGTGCAAATTAGGTGCAAAATATTTGCAAAATTTCAGAATTTGCACCCACAGTTTATGTGCCAAGTTCACGCACCTCACGCACAGACATCATTGTGAAAATGTTAAAATTGGATTCTATGGACCTTAAATCGTGCTTATTCAATAAAATCTGGATATGCGATTTTTAGCATGAATCCAATACCTCTCTTAGCGAGAGGTAAAAAGGTTTAAGAAGCGGAGATCTGTGTGACTGTGTGGACCAAGAATTGGTTGAAAAAAAGTATAAAACCAAGCGTCTCAAACATCCAAACAATAAACATGAATGAACATAGGTTTAACAGTGTTCGAAAGCTTCGTCGTGAAATTAGTAATACATGGTATCATGTTGAATAATCTGAAGAAGATAACTTTTTCGTATGGTTTTTGTCATACAAGTGTGACACCGTGCCTATAGTTTTTCATCATACATTTCGATTTTCATCGTACATCGTACAGAATCATACAGATGTGACCTAGGCATTAGATTTTTTATTGACGCACTGTATTTCAAAATTATTATTGAAAGAAATATTAAAATATCAAGGTTGGCAACACTGACAGTTTCAGTAACATTTCAAATTTACTTTATTTTGACAACAGTTACTTACAAGTTAGGTTAGAGCTAAAATTTATATTTATTATGTTATGAACCAATAAATAAAAACTTTTAAGAATGCTTCACTGTTTGATGTAAATATTTTACTATAAAAAATCTAATTTCTGTAATTTTACATGAGTAAGGACAACTAAAGTGAAAGATATTTATTCGACACTTCGATTAAGTTACCAACTTCACATCTTCACAATTTAAAAAAATCCCAAAAACATTTGTATAGAATTCTCTTTGCGAACGTGAAATAGTATAGGGCTCGGACACTCAGCTTGCGATCAGCTGTTCAGGCGCCCTGATAACAGCGCCATCTGTTCTGTCATAGTTTTCCTTAGCGCTAATTCAAAAGTTGGAATCAAGTTTGCTATCTTACATTGAGGTGTGGCGTAATAGTATATTACGTAATGAGAGATGTAAGAAGCAGATTACGTACGAGTAAAATGATTGACACACGAGACGCGTAGCGTCGAGTTTGTAATTTTACGAGTGAGTAATTGCTTTACATCTCGAATTATGTACTATACTTTTTCTACGACCACTCAATATTTCTAAATTGAAGCAAAATTCAGATACATACATAGTTATAAATTAATTATTTTTTTATTGCATTACTTACAAATTACAAATAATATTATCAACTAATTTTGTTTATAATAATTATTATTACCTCAGTATATGTATTTGTAATCACACAAAAAAGCAGCAGTTCGAAACGTCAAAAAGTTTGGTGGGTTTTATTTTTATTTACAAAAATAAAACTGCGCAACGATGTTACCATGATTACTGCTAAGCGTAGGGATATACGATGAAAAATAGTTCCCTACTGCAAATTTGATTGAAATGAAATATGTATTGTTGACATAATATAATATTAATATAATAACCCAAAAAAATATGTATTCATATGTATATGTCAGATAAATTTCATTCTATTATATTTAAATCTTAAATTTTATTTATTAAATTTTAATCATTTCTTACAGTTTGACAATCAGTCCTACCAACTTAAATTTGCTGTTCATTACGTAACAGTGTTACGTAATGAAATTTCATTACGTAACACTATTCATAAGAACGAACTTACATTGTTAGTAGTCTGTTCAGTTATGACCCTCTTACAGTAGTGGTAGTAGAAAAACAACATTTATTTTGTGCCTAAAGTTTTTTTGTTTTTGTTTGAGAATGTCAGCTTATTTTAAAGCATTAAGTAGTGACGTAAAAAATCGCTACTTAGATAAAATTAAATTAATATACAACATTGATCCATATGATTGCGACGATAGTGATTTTTCCAGGAATATTTTTGACTTTCCAACAATTTTGCAAATGGACATAGTGAATTATTTTATTAAAAAAGTGCATACACTAATGCTGAGTTAAAAGCTTTTAGAAGCTTGCAAGCTTATAAATTTTATCAATGTTTGGGTGCGGGACATTAAGGTGAAGAAGTTTGGAAAAATAGTTTTAATCAAAGGGAAGATGAGTTAATTTTCTATACGTACAGTGTGTTATAATAATCTGATTTTGTTGTACGAATATTTCATATAATGTGGATTAGTCTTTTATTTCATGATTTATAAATTCGAACACTCATCAGGATATTATAAATATTTTGTAACAATACCGTATTAAATACCTACTAAATAAATATTTTTATTTTGATAAATAAAACAAACAAATATTTTCTGAAATTACATTATTTATTTTTGAAAAAACATCACTACAAACATGTAGGTACAGTCCGTACGATGTAACTTGGCGAGTTGGGGCAATTCACATTATCACTGCGGTAATGGGAAAGTTATAAAATCCATAGGCATACTGAAGAAAAATTAAGTTCAATAAAATTACGAATATTACAAAAAAAAAAGAAATTATTTATACAAAAAAATATATTACAAATATTGGAATGAATTATTTATTATATAAACCATATTATAATTAATTATTTTTTAAATTAATAAAGTTAAGAAAATAAAATTTCTATTGCTATTGAGAAAAAAATGCACCAACGCTTATGTATGAATATAACTTCTTGGGTTGAAAAGTACCTGACACCCCGAGTTTGAGTGTATTAGGATGAAATTTGCTTTGTGTAAGGCAATAAAACATTGTAAAATCACTATTTCACTTCTGAAGCTGTGCGGCATCGAAGTAAAAGTAAATATTTGACAAAACGCAACTTAGGAATAGTGAACTGAATTAATTACATTCTTTTGGGTCGCCAAGTTAAATCGTATGGACTGTACATATATTGGCTGGTACCACAAGCCTTGTTTTGAAAATGCCAAATTTCTATATTTAATTTCATCCTTATTTTTGGAGAACGATTATATTATATTTGAATAGAAAGTATGTTCTGCTTTAAAATAATATTTTGGAAAAAAAATAGTTCTTTAGACATAATGATGAAATTAAATATTGAAATTTGACATTTTCAATAAAGCGTTTTCAAAACAAGTCTTATAGTACCAGCCATTGTTTTTGAAAAAACGTTTCCACGCTTTAAGCGGCATGTTCCTCAATGCACTATTCCATGGTGCGTAATTATTTATTCAAAATACAAAACTCGAGACTTTTTTGTCTACATAAAAGTGAATTAAAATTTCTAAAATAAAACGGGCGATTAACATTTTTGAGAAATTTTCATTAATATTTAATTTGAAATGTTTTTACAATATGTTTGAATCACATTATAAGTTTTCAAAAACAAAACAGACCATACACTAACACAAAACAACAAACAAAATGGCTGTACTGTCACGCACCAGGGAATACCGGGAAGTTTCATTTAGATGTACGGTTTTGGTACTCACCTAGCGCCAACTATCGGACTTGGGAATCACTACTATAAATGTTTTTATGCCTGCTAGATGGCAAACAAGTCCCAAATTTAAAAAATATATTTTTTCAAGGTTATTAATTAAATTAGTTTGAAACGAGAAATGTCAAGAAATTGTAAAGAGCTGAATAAAACATGAAATATTGTGATAATAAATAAAATAATTTTGTTTCATATCTGATTCTGCTTTTCGTGAGTTTGAGTGCTTTTAGATAGTGTTTTTTGAAATATTTGACTTCGCTTCTCATTTTGGACTTCGATTTGGAATATTTGATTTCGACATTGGCATTCTGACACTTTGGCTTCATTTCGGTACTTGATTTTGGTTTTGATCTAATTCCTGTTTGGCTCTACGTGGTTTTTTGACTCTGGTTTTGTATTTGGACTTGCGATTTTGAATATTTTCTTCATTTCATAAAGGTAAGTTGAAAATTCTATTATATAATTACATATATACATGAAAGAAGGAAAGTATGAAAATAATTTATTAAAATGTGAATGTTACTCATTTATTATACTGTTTTATAATAATAATGTTATTCCTACAGATGCCACACTGTTGTTGTGTACCAAATTGTTACACATATTCAACGCACACTTTGGTCCGGTTTCCAAATCCCGACAAAAAAAATGGAGCTATTTCTAGTGTCGAAACAGGCTGTGAATAGTCCGGATTTGCAGGATAAAAGCGCTCAAAATGTGTACAACAACAAAAGAATTTGCACACAACATTTTCAGGCGAAATACTTGAATTTCGCTGCTGTGAAGTAGATTGTCGCACCGGATGCTGTACCTACAATTTTTCTTAGCATGGGTAAATTTTTATTGAAGAAATTATAACTTTATGACACTAATGAATAATGTTACATTACAGAAGAGCAAATGAAAGCAATGCGCATTGCGCCTCCAACTAAGGATGCCCAAGCCCAACCCGGTAAGTTTTTATTTCAAAGGTCACATTAACTGCGGTAATAATAAATAAGGGTTACATTCAGAGTAACTTCCTTTTAACACAGGAATAGCAATGTGTATTCCACGAGTTTAACTCAGAAATATAAAATTATAAGCATGGAAAAACTGAACTGTACAATAAACTCTGCATAAATGTTCTTGTAATAACACAGGGTTAAAAGGTATTCTCGAAAAATCTACTCTGGAAATAGCAAATTATTTATTATTACTGTTGTAAGATTTGCAGATAAACTATATTCATACAGCAAAATCCCGAACATAATGGCCCGTATTCCGACCGCACTTTTACAATAACCGATGAAGCGCGCTTTTACATTGTTTTCTTATGAGGAATATACAAGCGCTTATCTTATAAAAGTGCGCGCAGACAACCGGCGAAGGATTTCTCACAGGAAATAAATGTTTATCTTTTATACATCCCAAGTAACTGTAAAATGTTGCATTTGTAAATCTGAAGTACAAAACTATAATTAACTTTTCCATTTTGCATGTGTATGTGTTTCAAGTATGTAGAATTCCAAATTAATAATTTATAATTTTCGAAAATGAAAAAATACGAACACACGAAGATAATATTGGATTGATAAATGATATTTTCTCCATTATTTCATTACTTATTATTATATATCACATGAAGTAAACAGACTTGAAAATTTCAGGACATCAGGAACTTCCTCCATGCCGGAAGAGTGTACAGTGCCAGAAGTCCAGACTTTGCCATGGTACTCCACTCCGCGTACAGTTAGCCGCAAACAAGGTAATGCAAGTATGTACATATACAGGGTGTAACACGAAAAGCGGGCCATAGGCGTTTAACATGGCAAAACAGTTTTTCCTTGGCCAAAAGTGGCCTATTAATTTTAGACAAAAATACTTCAAATGAATGTTGTAGAGAATTAAATTCTACATCCAGTTCAGTATTCACATTTTATTTTGAATGTTTAGTAACCGAACAAATCGTATTCAAATTTTTACAAAAGTTACTTCTTTATAGTGTTAGCCATGACACTGAAACAAAATCGAACAAAAGTAGTGACGTTTTAGCTGTCAGAGACGCTCTGTTTAAGTCAAGAAATATAATTATTGGAAATGGTAAGTTATTCTCATGAAGAAAAGTTACAAATTATTAAGTGGCATTATCCTGGGGAAAGTTTTCGAAAAATTCGGGATTTAATTAGTATTTTTTGGCGAAGAAACCACAATAGAAATTACAACAACGAAGAAGATGTTCTAGCGTTAATTGAAATGGATCCAAATCTCAGTGTCAGAGAAATTTCAAATGAAATAGGAATCAGTTTTATGACCGTTTTTAGAATATTAATAAAACATAAATATCACCCTTTTAAAATACAAAACCACCAGGAAATTTTTGAACAAGATTTTGAACGACGCGCAATATTCTGCGAAATAATTACGGAAAAGGCTAATCAGGATAGGAGGTTTTTAAAAAATATATTTTTCACCGATGAGTGCACATTTACACTGAATGGCGAACCAAACAAAAATAATTTTCGTTACTGGTCTCAAAGAAATCCACATAGTGTAATACAATCAAGAACACAGTACCGGCAATCAGTAAATGTTTGGGCAGGAATTATTGGTCCTTTTTTTATTACACGGCTAAATTCGAAAACATATTTGGACTTATTAAGGGAAACACTTGGGCCAGAACTAACGAACTTAAATAATGATCATGTGTGGTTCCAGCACGATGGTTGTCCTGCACATAGTACGAGGGAGGTTATAAATTATCTGGATGATGTTTTTCAAGAAAGCTGGATAGGGCGAGGAGGATCAGTAAACTGGCCAGCTAGGTCACCGGATTTAAATCCGTGTGACTTCTTTTTATGGGGGCACTTAAAATCTTGTGTCTATAAGGAACGATACAATAGTATTGAATATCTGAAAAACGCTATAGAAAATGAATGCAATAACATAAATCGTAGACAAATAAGTAATGTTAGGCAAAGTTTTTATAATAGATTAGGCTATTGATTAGTGCAAAACGGAAAGCTTTTTGAGCACCTTTTATAATATTTACTTATAAATAAAATAATGTAATAAAAATTAATGTTTAATAAATATGAGTTGAAAAACTTTATTTCTATTATTGTTTATTTAGTTTATTTTGAGTGATAAGTTTTCCATTTTCAATAATTAGACTTAAACAGAGTGTTTCTGACAGCTAAAAAGTCATTACATTTGTTTGATTTTGTTTGTGTCATGGGTAACACTATAAAGAAGTAACTTTTGTAAAAAATTAAATTCGATTTGCTCGGTTACTAAACATGCAAAGTAAAACATGAATATTGAGTTAGATGCAGAATTTAATTCTCTACAACATTTATCTGAAGTATTTTTGTCTAAAATTAATAGGCCACTTTTGGCCAAGGAAAAACTGTTTTCCCATGTTAAACGCCTATGGCCCGCTTTTCGTGTTACACCCTGTATATATACAGGTGTTCATTTTTAAGTGGCTACCATTGCGATCTCGAAAACTAGAAGAGATACGAAGTTGGTTAAATTAGCAAAGAATCTCTATTTCACATAGCTATTTCAAAGATATACTGAAAAAAAAAATTCTACCAGTGGTTCTCAAAATATGGATACCAACTTTTTTTATTTTAAATAGAAATATATATTTTTTATTTGTGCATTCAATAGAGCTCTTTATTCTGAATCCAACGATATAAAATTTTCATACCCTTACATAACAAAATTTTTGAAAAAAAAAATAATAAAGTTTTGAATTTCTTCCTCTTAAATATGATATTAATTAGAGAGCCATGAATGAAAAAAGTGAATATTTTGGAGAATTCAGTTATGTATTAATAAAAATGGAGATAATTTTGAGCAGTTTTTATAAACACTAAATCATTTAATTGAAAATAAAGTTCTTTTTTAAATATGTTCACTTTTTTCATTCATGGCACTCTAATTAATATCATAATTAGGAAAAATTAATTCAAAACCTTATTAATTTTTTTTTCGAAAATTTTGTTATGTAAGGGTATGAAAATTTTATATCGTTGGATTCAGAATAAAGAGCTCTATTGAATGAGCAAATAAAAAATATATGTTTCTATTTAAAATAAAAAAGTTGGTATCCATATTTTGAGAACCACTGATTGATTTTCTTTTTTCAGTTTATCATTGAAATACCTATGTGAAATAGAGATTCTTTGCTAATTTAACCAACTTCGTATCTCTTCTAGTTTTCGAGATCGCAATGGTAGCCACTTAAAAATGAACACCTGTACATATATATATATATATATATATATATATATATATATATATATATATATATATATATATATATATATATATATATATATATATATATACATATATGTTTCATACTCGTATTTAATTTTTATAAAAATGAGTGAGTAATGGTAGAAATTTAATTAAACCAGTGCTGCAAATTGAAACCACTCAATTTTGAATATTTCGTGTGACCTTGTCTTTTTTTAACAATTTATGTATGCTTACTACGTATACTATTTCCTTCTTATGTTACGTGCACAGGAATTGATTCACTTTATTCAACTAATAATTCTGAAAATGACAATGTAGCAAGTAGTGTTGGATGGAATAACATTGACGGCAAACCCATTGTACATGAGTAATGTAAAAAAGTAGTAGATACAGAAATTTGTTCTAAATATAATACTTCATAAATACACCCACATCAGAAGTTTCAAATGTAGCTGCATGCATGCAGCAACATTTCAATATTTTCTACTGTCATCAAATTCATTTTATAAAATTACTTTATACAGATTTACTGTTGCTTCTTACGTATTTACTTCAGAAACACAATATTTAATTTTGTTATGAATTTATGCATTTCTGGGTGAAACTTGAACATCGCATGTACTTCATTGTTATATTCATTCTTGAAAATGCCATTTAAAAATGTACATAGAAGATTATAATAATATTTTCATTGATTTGTATGTACATACATATATACTGTTTGTAATATGTTATGTTTGTAGGTATTCTGCGTCAAATTAATGTGCGCAAAGTTTCGGATTTATCACCGAATGCGCGTTACTTATACCAGCGGCTACAAGTTTTGGAGAGAAGAACCATAGCAAAGGGCAAGGCAGTGAAGCGTCTCAGTAGTACGTTTAAGAAGGCTGCGACGAACGAGATCCAGATCTTCTGGACCAAGTCCTCCAGCCTCTTAATCGTGCTGCGCAAACTTTTCTTCTTTCCCAAGTCCGAGAGGGTGGGAAAAAGAAAAGTGGTAGGCGCTTCACCGTGGACGAAAAGATTCTGGCAGTGTCCATGTTGAAAAGTATGCGAGGGTAAGGAATTTTTATGGAAGACTTGTATATTTTTTTTTTATTTTCACAGTAAATACATTTACAACTGACCTAATATAGGCCAACCAGCAAATTGGATGTAATGTGTATTAGCATGCGAGAGATAAGTTCCCACTGGAATTTCCTCATTATATTTACATATTATGACATGTTTATAGTACACTAGTGAGTTATCACAGTTCTTTTAAGTCTAATGGTTTAGTTCTTTTTAAGCGTCTAGGGTCGTCTTCGTTGTTTAGAAGTTCCAGGGCTAGTTCGTTTGGGTGGTCGTTCAATTTGTCTTCGTATTTGGATGCGTAGGATTTGATATGTTCTCGGACGTATTTTATTTTCAGGTCTTTGTGGATTGTGTGGTTATTGACATACCAGGGGGCGTTTAATATCATTCTTAAGGTCTTGTTCTGAAATCTCTGAATTATGTTGACGTTTGAGTTTTTGGCGCATCCCCATAACTGGATTTCCGTATGTCCATATTGGAACGATTATGGCTTTGTACAGTAATAGTTTATTTTCTGTGGACAGTTGTGATTTCCATCCTAGGAGCCAATACATTTTTCTTACAGTCATATCTAGTTGTTTTCTTTTAATCTTCAGGTGCTTGGCCCAAACTAGTCCTTTATCGAGATGCATCCCTAGATATTTGACTTCATCTTTTGTGTCTAATTGTTTGTTGTTTATTTCTATAGGAGGGCAGGTTACTTTTTTATTTGTAAAAACTATGTGGGTGGATTTGCTTTCATTTATTTTTATTCTCCACTTTCTGGCCCAATCTTGGATGTCATCCATGCATTTCTGCAGGACTGCGGATACTTCAGCAGGGTTGTCGCGGGTTGCAAGGATTGCCGTGTCGTCAGCGTAAGTTGCTATTGTGGCATTTTCTGAGCAGGGCAGATCGGCTGTATAGAGTTGGTAGAGAACTGGCCCGAGTACACTGCCTTGCGGTACTCCAGCTCGGATTTTGTGTGGCTGGGAAGTACATTCCCCGTGGATTACTTCGAAATATCTATCTTCTAGATAGGATTTTATTAGAGAAGAGTATTGGTATGGAAGTGTTTTTTTCATTTTGCATAGTAGGCCGGTGTGCCATACTCTATCGAATGCTTGGCTTATGTCGATAAAGATTCCAGCACATATTTTACTATACTGCAGTGAGTTTTCAATTTCGTTCGTTATTCTATTTACTTGTTGGATTGTAGAATGTCTCTCTCTGAACCCGAACTGATGTGATGGGATGAGATTTTCTTTTTCTATTATATTATTCAGTCTTTTGAGTAGAAGTTTCTCGAACAGTTTTGATAGCAGTGGCAGTAATGATATTGGCCTGTACGATGATGCTTCGTGTTTTGGCTTACCTGGTTTTTGGATTAATATTATTTGTGCATACTTCCACTGCACAGGGAAA
Organism: Harpalus rufipes; assembly: GCA_951394225.1. NCBI lineage: Eukaryota > Metazoa > Arthropoda > Insecta > Coleoptera > Carabidae > Harpalus > Harpalus rufipes. Next base: position 34,229,773 of record OX596282.1, on the reverse strand, counting down.
TATAATATTCTTAACATCGCATTGTATATGTAGGTTAATAATATAACAGTTTTCTTTGGTAGTTCTTTTAAAAATTTTGCATTTATCAGGTCGTATCCAGGGCTTTTTCTAGAGTTTAAATATTTTATATTGGTTTTAATTTCTTCTGGGGCAAAATGCTTTATTGGTGGAGAAAGTTGTGCGGGTGATGTTAGGAATTCTTCAATCTGACTTTCTTCGTCAGCTGTCATTGAAGGTGGGTGAGGTTCGAAGACTTTGTGTAAGTGTTCTGCTAATACTTCTACTTTTTCTTTATCTTCTCTGGCCCAACTTCCGTTTTCTTTTTTAATGGGTGATACGTGTGCTGTCGGTCTTTTCAATTTTTTTGTTGCTTTCCAGAGCGAATATTCTTTTTCGGGGTGTGCGGACAGATTGCTAACGTATTCTTGAATTGTGTCATTTTTGTTTTCTTGTATTAGTTTTTTTATTTCTTTAGACAAATGGTTCAACCTGTTTTTATCGTCAGGATGTCGAGTTTGCTGCCATCTGCGTCTAGAGTTTCTTTTTTCAGCTATTTTGTCTCGCAGATATTTCGGTAAGTTGATGACATTTTTATTTGTTTTTTCAATTTCTGGAGTAGAGTTCCACGATGCTTGTTGGATGCTCGTTGTTAGGTATTCGACTGCTTCGTCTAAGTCGTCAGTTGTTTTTAGTGAAATGTTCAGATTTATTTTTGCATCTAAAATTTTTCTAAATTTTCCCCAGTCGGTGTGTTTATTATATAAAGTGGGTTTTCTTTCTTTTGTTATAATTGTTGAACTCATAGTTAAGATGACTGGTGAGTGATCAGACGATAAATCGTAGCATGATTCAATATTGGTGTAGTTTTTTGAGATACCTTTGACTACGAAGAAGTCTAATAAGTCTGGCCTTTTATTGTGATCAGTAGGCCAGTAGGTGGGTTTTCCCGTGCTTAGGTGATCGTATCCTTTGTCTAGCATTTCCTTGCGTAATTCAGTTCCTTTCGGGTTTGTTGTTCTTGATCCCCAGTTCGGATGTTTGGCGTTGAAATCTCCGCCTGAGATAAATCTACTACCAAGTGAGTTGAAATATTCTTCGAAATCGTTTTTTTTGATGTTGTGCTTTGGTGGACAGTAGGCTGCTGATAGGATGAGAGAACCATGGGAATCTTGAATTTTAATGTTTGTAGCTTGGATTTGTTCTTTTTCAAATTTTTCGAGTACGCAGTGTTTTATTTTTTCGCTTATAATTATTGCAGTCCCGCCATGTGCCGTTTTATCTGGGTGGTTCGTATGATATGTTGTGTAGTTGTGGATTTTAAAATATGTTCTTTTTGTAAAGTGCGTTTCGCTTATTAACATTATGTCTATTTTTTGTTGCTTAAGGAATATCTCCACTTCGTTATGATGTTGTGCCATGCCGTTGGCGTTCCAAAGTACTATTCTGGTTGTATTACTCATTTTTTTTGTTGACGAGACTTGTGAGGAGATTTATGATCATAGTGTTTTGTTGAATTATTTGACTGAACATTTGTTCGAATTTTTCAAATAGTTTTGACATTAAGCCATTGCTGTCAGTTTGGTGTTCTACTGCTGGCTGTTTAGTGGAATTTTGATTATAGTCATTTGTTGCTTTGGCGTAGCTTTGGCTTTCTCTTACGTAGGACCAGTTTGTTTGTGGCTGTGGTTTATTTAGGATGGGTTTGTTTCTGATCTTTTGCAGGTCGCGGTAGACTCTACAACCTTTGTAATTGGCTGGATGAGGTCCCGAGCAAAGAGCACATGAAGCCGCTGTTTCTTTTCCTTTTGTACAGGATTTTGTCGAATGGTTATCGCCGCATTTTACGCAATAAAATGGCCTATTACAATATCGTTTTGTGTGTCCATATTTTTGGCATCGGGCGCATTGCGGAATTTCTTTTTTCTTTCTTGGGGCTTCTATTGTAATCTTGGTACCAAGTATATGTTTTAAGTCATATATTTTCTTGTTGTTGTCGTTTGGTTCTTGGTCCACGAAATTCATCGGAAGAGGTTCTTTAGTGTCCCACTTTCTTATATTTGTAACGTTTTTAATAACAAATCCTTTCTCTTCTAATGCTTGTTTAATGTCTTCTGTCGGGACCGATTGGTGAATATTTTTTATAACGACCCTGTAGGCTCTTTCCTCTCGGGGTTGGTACGTGTGGTATGCGACATCATTTGTGTTTAATAGCCTAATTAGTTTTCTATATATTATGTATGTAATGCCATCTAGTGGGCAATAATAAAATAAGAGGTCAATCAGCCGACATAGGTTTTGACAGTTAATAGTTGAATTAATAAAATATAGAATAATAAGTATTATATGTGTTTTATTGTGGAAGTCCACACACACACACAAACACAACAACTGGCGACGAGTGTTAATTAAAGAAAAGAACTCAAGCAAATAATAATAATGCCCAATCCAGAAGAGACACAGGCAGACTTGTCAACTGAACCACGAGGAAACGTAAAAATGATGGGGATGAATTTAGATCCTTTCGACCCGAAGAAATCTGTATGGAACACTTATCTTAAAAGATTGAATAACAGATTTAGCCTATATAATGTCCCGGAAGAGAAAAAAGTTTTGGTCTTACTCGATGTTGTAGGTGAAACAGTATATGAGAGGTTATGCGATCTGTGCGAGCCAGATGAACCCGAAAATTTAAGTTATGAGGACTTAACGGGGAAATTAAATAGTTATTTTCAGCCTGACCTGAATAATTTATCGGAGCGTATTCGTTTTCAGAAAAGAGTACAAGCAGTTGGAGAAAGCGCGCAGGATTATGCAGCAGAGCTGAAAAAGTTAACTCGACATTGCAAATTCCCCAAAGATTGGTTCAGTGATGCTTTGTGTACTCAGTTTGTTTATGGCCTACAGTCAGAGGAAGTTCGACTGAAATTGTTAGATACAGACAAACTCACATTTGATAAAGCTGTTGAACTAGTTAGTCATATGGAAATAAATAAGCAAGCATTTGCTAAATTGAAAGAAGAAAAAGAAATATCCGCGGTAAATAAACTTGACGATAAGAAGAAAACAAGCTCAGTAAGAAAAACAAAATGTTTTCGATGTAATTACACGAATCACGATGCCCGCGAATGCAAATTTATAAACGCTACCTGCAATAAATGCGGAAAAATAGGGCACATTGCACCGGCATGCAAGTCAACAAGAGAAAAACCAAACGTAACAACGGCAAAATCAAATGATATTGCAAAACAAAAGAAGAAGGAAAAAGTTTATACAGTGGAAGAAGACAGTGAAGAAGAATATATATGGAATGTCAACGTAGTAGGAAATAAAAGACGAATTTTTACCGAATTAGACGTGGAAGGAAAAAAGGTACGATTTCTGATAGACACAGGGGCTTCAGTATCCTTAATGAGTATAACAAATTTCAAAAAAATACGAGTAAAGTCACAAATAAAGCTTACTGATTTGGAACTTACTACATACACTGGACAGCCAGTACCTTTAGTAGGATACGTAGAGGTACAAGTGCAACCAAAAGGGAAACCAGTTAGTAAATTGAAGCTATATTTAGTAAAGAATAATTATCAAAATGTGCTGGGAATGGATTGGTTAACCAATTTACAATTAAATTGGAAAGTAGTATTTGAAGACGGGGGAAATCAACCAGAAGTCTACGTTGTTTCAACAAAACAGAAAGTAGAAGAACTGAAAGCAAAATACAGTAAGTTATTTACAACAGGAATAGGAAAAATTAAGGGAGTCCAAGCTAGAATAAAGTTAAAAGATAACTACCAACCAGTATTCAGGAAAGCTAATAAAATAGCATTTGCTATGGAAGAAAAGATAAACAAAGAATTGGAACAACTAGAAAAAGAAGGTGTAATTACTCTTGTTTCACACTCAGAGTTTGCGACTCCAATAGTGCCAGCTTTAAAGAAAGATGGGTCCGTTCGCATATGCGGAAATTTCAAGGTCACTGTGAACCCTCAGCTTTTAGTAGATCAATATCCGATACCATCAGTAGAAGCTATCATAACTAAAATAGGTAAAAAGAACTATTATTCAAAGTTGGATATCAGTCAAGCCTTTACGAATATCGAAATACATGAGCAGGATCGACACATATTGACCATAAATACTCCAAAAGGGCTATTTACGTACAATAGATTACCGTTTGGTATCGCTTCTGCTCCCGCTATATGGCAGAAAACAGTAGAACAAATTCTAAACGGAATTCCAAATGTAGCAGTAATGTTCGACGATATTGCTATAGGAACAGATAGCGAAGAAGAACATTTCGATGTTGTGCAACAAATATTTCAAAGACTAGCTGAACATGACATTCGACTGAATGCTAAGAAATGCAGCTTTATGCAAGACACTATAGAATATTGCGGATACAAAATATGCAAAGAGGGATTACGCAAATGTGATCAGCATGTTAAAGCAATATTAGCAGTGCAGGAACCAAAGAATGTAACTGAAGTCCGTGCATTTCTAGGTCTTGTAAACTTTTATGGTAAATTCATCAGGGGTCTAAGTTCCTTGGCTCATCCATTAAACAAACTCTTATGCTCAAACACAACATTTCAGTTTGATAGTGAATGCAAAGAGGCATTCAACAAAATAAAACAATGCGTAGCGTCTGACACAGTGTTGGTGCACTACGACAGCCGGAAGCAGCTTATTTTAGCAACTGACGCAAGCCCGGTAGGACTTGGAGCGGTGTTGTCTCATCTAACGGAAGAAGGCACAGAACGACCGATTGCTTTTGCCAGCAGAACACTGAATAAAACTGAGCAAAAGTACAGCCAAATTGATAAAGAGGCTTTAGTGATTGTATGGGGAGTCAAAAAGTTCTTCCAGTACTTGTATGGTCGCAGATTCCGACTAATAACAGACCACAAGCCTCTTATATCAATCTTCAATCCTACGAAAGAATTGCCAACGTTCTCTGCATTAAAAATGCAGCACTATGCATTATATTTGCAAAATTTCAATTATGATATAATTTATCGTAAAACTAGCGAGCACGAGAATGCAGATTGCATGTTTCGTTTCCCAATGAAAAGTGAAGAGCTGTCAGAATTTTCATTGGCAGATATTTACGAAATAAATCTTATAGATTCGTTACCAATAACAGCTAAAGAGATCAAGCAAGAACTACGAAAAGAAAAAGCAATGCAGCCGCTTATATCAGCCCTGGAAAGTGGTTTTACATTGAAAACAGATCAGACCTTTGGGCATCCACAACACCACTTTTCATTCGCTAATGAATGCTTATTACTCGGAACCAAGGTTTACATACCTAAAAAGTTTAGACATAAAATCTTATTGGAATTGCACAAGGGACACCAAGGAATTGTGAAAACCAAAAATCTAGCAAGAGGATACGTATGGTGGCCTAAAATAGATAGCGACATTGAGGCGATGATTAAAAATTGTGAACCTTGTCAGAACAATAGAAATAATGTTGGAAAAGTTTCGGGGTACAAATGGACATATCCTTCTGCACCGATGGAGCGCATCCACATAGATTATGCGGGGCCTTTTAGGAACTACTATTACTTAGTTATACAAGACGCATTTAGTAAATGGCCGGAGATTTATCCAGTGAAAAATATTACAGCAGATACAACTATAAAATGCCTTTCGAGATTCTTCTCGTCATTTGGCCTCCCACATATTATAGTATCTGACAATGGTCGACAATTCCAAAGTGCAGAGTTCATTAACTTTTGCAAACGTAATGGAATACTTCAAAAATTTTCTGCGCCATTTCACCCATCAACCAATGGGCTAGCAGAAAGACTAGTACAAAGTCTAAAGCAATCGTTGAGATCATCTCTACAAGAATGTGAAGGTATTTCAGTAGCAATTAGCGATATGCTAACAGCTTACCGGAAAACACCACACTCTACAACATCCACCTGCTAAAATGTTTTTAGGAAGAAACATAAGAACAAAATTGGATCTTGTCAAACCGAACATCAGTCAAGAAATAAATAACGACAGACTGTCAACACCAATTAAGTACCGAGAACACAAGATTGGTGAGACGGTAGCAGTACGATTTTATGGACAACAAAATAAGAAATGGAAATTTGGGATAATAACCAGACAAGAGGGTGACCTACATTATACAGGGTGTCCCTTAACTTCGAGCAAAAACTTTAAGGGCATATAGTACTGACTAAAATGAATAAAAAAGCTTCATCAACATAGGAATGATCTTCAACTGTTTCCGAGAAAAGCGAAAAATCTAAGAAAAACTGACAAAGATAACGATCGAATAAAATTTTGTCTATGTCAGTAAAAAGACTATAAAAAACAATAAAATTTTATATGAAACATTTTTCTCAATTTCTTATAGTTACGTAGTTATATGAAAATTAAATATTGACCAAGGTCGCCACAACATTTCACTTTTGATTTTTATAAAATAACAAAAGGCCATCTAAGATTACCTCTCAAAGGTAAACAAAAAGTCTCAATTAATCAAAATCGTAATTCTTATAGTTTTCGAGATAGCAAAGGTAAATCTCGTAAAAACTCATTTTTCACTGCGTTATATCTGGGAAACTATTAAAGATCGGACACATTTTGACTGAGCTTTTTTTACTCATTTTGATCAGTATTATATGCCCTTAAAGTTTGTGCACCAAGTTAAGGGACACCCTGTATAGTAAAAATTGGAAATCAGGAACACAGGAGACACGTTAATCAAATGCGAAGAGTTGCAATTAGCAATGAAACAGAGGGTGATTATGAAGTTACTAACTCTGATTTCAGGACAACAAGCGTTCGACAAAAAGAAACAATAAATGATAACACAAATTCAAGTGTTGAACCAGGATCGCAAGCTCATTCAACCGTCGCAGCAGCTCCTGAACCACCCCAGATGGAAGTTTCCACGCCACCAGCCGCTGAAGACTTTTCCACGCCACAGTCCGAGCCTCCACCAGAAAGACTGAATTTGTAATTTAATAGTATAAATCGTTTTTTGTAATATTACATATTTTGTAAGGGAGGAATTGTTATGTATGTGATGCCATCTAGTGGGCAATAATAAAATAAGAGGTCAATCAGCCGACATAGGTTTTGACAGTTAATAGTTGAATTAATAAAATATAGAATAATAAGTATTATATGTGTTTTATTGTGGAAGTCCACAAAAACACAACACTATATGCATCGGATGTGTTTGTGTTTATTTTAACACAGTTTTTACTTCCTTGTACGTAAGTAAAGGAAGTATTGTAATCGCGAAAAATTTCGGTTTTCAGATTTCAGCGGAAATATCCATTTTGATCATCCCTGAATCCATTTTGACTAATTTCGTCGTGACGTCTGTACGTACGTACGTATCTCGCTTAACTCAAAAACGGTAAGCCGTAGAAAGTTGAAATTTTGTATTTAGGACTCCTATAACATCTATTTGTGCACCTCCCTTTCTGGTTATTACACTATTTCCAGAAGTGGTACTTTACATGAAGCCTACAATAGATTTTAATGAAAAATTGTTTTAAAATATAATCCAAAACTTTTCAAATTTGGTATACAAGACTTTTATGTCAATCGAAATAATAGATTTTGGTTAAAATAGGCTAACCGGAAGTGGTACATTACTTGAAGTTGTTAACAGTTTTTCTTGAATAAAATGATTTTATTTTGATTTTAAAAAATAAATGGTTCAAATAAAAGTTTTAGAGAATTAATTTCTGCGTCTAGCACATCAAGTATTATTAAATTAGCCATTTGTATAAGCGAGATATGTAAATTTAAAAATTATATACTTCTTTGTTTTTGTAATAAAGCTTGCTATGGATTAGAACAAAAACGTAAAAAAAATGTTCATGTCAAATTACGTTAAATACGTGCAATTTTATAATTCGTACAAGAACAAATATTATATTTTTATTGTGAAATTAGTCATATTCATTGTTGTAATCAAATATTTCTTTGTTGTAATCAAAACTCTCTTTAAAAAGAACCGGGTTAGATTATGGTCGCTATATATCTTAATGTTTTGAAGTTGAAATTAATATTTTGTTATTTATTTATTAAAAAAATATGTATAGTTTAATAATCGTACAAGGAAGTCGTGTGGTGTCCACATCAGATTTTTTCATGGGTTTTGCATATGAATTCAGACATTTGTAGAGTTGTTTTTAATGTTTCTATCATAAGGCAGTAATCTGTTACGTCTTGTACGTATACTGGCGGAGGTTTAGGGTTTTTGTTGTCTTGTGTTTCATTCACAGTGGGTTCGTCATTGAGTGCTGAAAATCTATTAGTATTAAACGAGCATGAAGGTGTTGGATTGATATGGTTTTGTCTTTTATTGGGATTTCCGTTAGGGTGATCTGTTTCTTTGTCTCTTGTTCTCTTAGCCGTTCTTCGTACAGTGACAGTTTGCCAAGTAAGTTTGTTGGATTCACTCGAGTTTTGTGTAGTTTCGATGTTGGGTGTCAAAGTTGGGGAGGGCAGTGATTCAGTTGTCATCGGCGAAACTGATCCCGAACGTATATTGGTATATACGTTTCTACTCAAATTGCTACATCTTGGAGACATTTGGGTGGTCATTATTGTGGATTGTGTGTAGTATGGTGTGGTTGCTACTGTTGTTGTAACGTTTGTCACGGTGTTAGTGACTAAGTTTGTTCCTCCACTTGTTTCCGGCATAGTTGCGGTTTTGCTATTTTTTTAAGTTTTCACTTATGACACGGTTGGCAACACTGAGTTGTCTGGTAGCTGAATGCGCGCGGGCTGTGTCGCGCTGCTCGCACTTAGCACGTGTCTATACTTTAGATTGTGTCACTTATCACTGTGTATTAGTTTTACACTGTAACACACTAATATTTTCAGTTGCGGTACACTGGTTTATAGGTCACCACACTTTTTTATAATATAGTTAAGTTATTATTGCTGAAATGAAATGTTTTTGTTCACTTTAAGTTTAGTTGCTATTACTTATCACAGTTGCCAACTCAAAATTAGACTTGTATATGAACGAAATGTAATATTATACTTCATTGAGCAGGGCTTACCGGTACATGGAGAAGTACTTTACTGTTCCAAGTCGGTCACTTTTGCGGAGGCTACTGCAAAAAACTCCTTTCGGGCCAGGAATTAGTATTCCGTTGGAGGCACATATGCGAGAAGTGATGGCGCAGGAGCCAAGAAAACGACGTACATGTGTGCTTGTTTTCGACGAGGTAGCGATTTAGCCGCATCTGACATATGACATGGGAGAAGACATGATTTGGGGCTTTCAAAATTTTGGCTCAGTACGCAAGGCTGGTTTTGCGGAACATGCTCTAGTGTTCATGCTTCGTGGACTTTATGCTCCTCGGTGGAAGCTGCCTTACGCGTTTATGTTTGTGGGTGCAACAACTGACACACCTGCTTTGGTCCGGTGAATTAAACAGGTTCTCAGTTCTGCTGCATCGGCGAATTTTAACGTGGTGGCGACCATTTGTGACCAGGGAAGAACGAACATGGCAGCAATAGAGAACTTGAAACGACAAACCCAGAACTTATGTATTCGTGAGGGAAGGGACTTTCGGCCTGAGTGTTTCGAGTATGAGGGGAGGGAAATTGTTGCTTTATACGATCCACCGCATTTATTGAAAGGACTGAGGAACAACTTACTGACGAAGGACTTAGACTTTACTATTGACAACATGCGGTATCGGGCATCGTGGACAGACATTGTACGGTTTTACAATTACGACGGGACTTTTGCTGTTTTGCAGAAAATTCGAAAGATGAGCGTCAGGCATGCTGCTAAAACGTTTAGCCGATCAGTTTATGCGGGAATAACAAATTTACTCATCGAAATGCCGCCTAAAAATTGTCAACAGCCCCACGGACTTCAACGTAGTGCTGAGGGAACGGCGAAATTAGTTCTTTTCTTAGACGAACTTTTTGATAGTGTTAATGGATCTCGTGACGTCGATCACTACGTTCGACCTTTAAGAGGAAAGCTGACGTCTAATTCGGAACACTGGCAGTTTTGGAATAGAGCGAAATCAATTTTGCGATCTATGAGATTTGTGCAGAGGAGTGGCTGTGAATCTGCGACCTTGCGCAAGGACAGTGAGCTGCCACCTTCCCTGAGGAATTGGGTAGTTACGCTAAATGGCATCGAATACTTGTGGAAATCTCTAGTGGGTTTTGGATTTAGTGCTCTTGATTTGAGAGCATTAAACCAAGATCCACTAGAAAATTTCTTTGGAAGTATTCGAAGTCATTTAGGATGTAACAGGAACCCTACGGTTGTATCCTTCATTTCCTCATTCCGGACTCTTAGCGTGAACAATTTTATGTCAGCTCATTCTGCCGCGTCAAACTGTAGTGAAGACGATGTTTCGTTTGCGCGATTGAAAACTTTCTTAACGAGAGATGTTTTAATTTCACCGAGGCCCAGTACACCAACTGACGAGACTGACGATTACACCATGCCAGGGACGGAGGAGAAGGCTGTGGTCTGTACCACCAACTGTCTACGTGGCAGGGTACGTGGCCCGCCGAGTCCTTAAAATGACAGACGCGCGAACTTGCCCGACCTGCTCAAATCTTTTGTTATCGTCGGAAGACCTGCCGGAACATGGCCTTATTCAGCTTAGGGAATTGACTGTGAACGGACTTACGAGACCAAGGACAAAATTTATGTACTATACGAAGCTAGTTTTGGACACAACTTTCACACTACTGCCACAGGTTGGACACGACAAGTATGTGGACTTGACTGGACTCACGTGTGGGATTCATGACATTGCGAGTACGTTTGTGGAGTTTACAAGTTAAGTTTTCCATTTTCGTTTGGTGTATACGAGTGAATAGATACTTAACTGGACAAGATAGACGTACTCATGCTTTTTTGGATCCCATACAACAATTAGCTGCTGATCGCTACAGAAAGTCGTTGAAATATACACAACGCAAGTAAACAGTACGTAAGTATTTTCAATATGATGTGTTACGAAACATAAATATTTGAAAATATTGTAGGACATCTTCATTATATTGGCTCTTTAACTCATAACTTCTGCTCTTCCTGCGACCGAGTTAGTTACGTTTTCTTCATACTGACTCCAGAATTCATCACACGGGGCAGTAATCCGAACAATTCATTCTTGTTCGTGTACTTTACACATATTTTTGAATTCATCATCTTTTTGTGTCTTACCACAACCAATTTATAGTGATGCAACGAAAGTTGTCTTCCGAGTAAGTTTCTTTGTTAACCATTTTACCATTCCTTGAACACCCAATGCTGTGAATTGCACCATTTCTACAACAGATTAACAATAATGTACTATGGTTTGTAATGTTTTTGTTTTTATACATTCAATATGATGAATTATCCTAAAATTGTTATGATGAAACAAAAAGGTGTTTCACATCAGTAACAAAACAGTTACGAAGAATTCAAAACTCTTCGTTACTATCATTATGAAACTTAATTGTTACACTTGAACTTTCATACTTGTGTACATTGTAAGCCGCACATTTATATATCTTGTAACATAATACAAATTTCTTAGAAAAGTATTACAATGCCAAGCAACATATGTAATATGCGAATTATTTACTTTAACTATTGTTAAACATTTCTGTTTTGTGTAAATTTCAGTAAGTAGTGGTTAATAATAAACGAAATTACTGACTGATTTAACGACTGACCTATACAATACTATATTAATTATTACGTTGAAAATATGAATTGCTTATTTAATATCACATTCATAAGAATAATCAGCATTATTTGAATATTATTTGGTAATCTGTTTTCTATATGAAAATTATATATGCATATGTTATACGAGTACATAAATAAGGAATGTGATCAGGGGTATGATATTCCTTGAAAATTTATTTATTTTCGTATTACACATTAAAAAACAATTTCTTAATATTCATTCACACTAAATTAATGTATACATATTAATAACCCAATTAATAAAATGAATAAGTACAAAAATTGTTGAATACGGTAAACGAAGGAAATATTAATGTAACAAACTAATAACAGTAATTGAAAATGTGATTAATAAGTGCATTATTAATGTATTTCTGTAAAAATCACATATTATTCTATTTCTACATGTATATTCGTTGTATTTTTATATCACAAGTCTGTACAATTGTATATAAATTGTTGAATATGCTAAATTAAGTGAATATTAATGTAACAAACTAATAACAGTAACTGAAAATTTTCTATGTGATAAATAATTGCATTATAATTGTGTTCTTGTAAAATTCATATATCATTTTATTTACACATGTATATTCTTTGTATTTTCATATCACAACTTTGTAAAATTGTGTGGACATTGTTGAATATAGGAAATTAAGGAAATATTTATGTAACAAACTAATAACAGTAACTGAAAATTTTCAATGTGATAAATAAGTGCATTATTAATGTATTTCTGTAAAATTCACATATATTTGAATTTATAGATGTATATTCTTTGTATTTTTATATCACAACTTTGTACTATTTCTGTTAATATAAATTTATATGAATAAAAACTTTTGTGTATTTATTTCAAATATTTTTACAAGCGCGCAGAATATAAAAATTGATACTAGCGCCATCCTAGCGGACTTGGGAAACACTAACCACCAAGGTACGTTAGTTATAGCATTGAGTGGCGGTTCCCGTTATTCCCTGACGTGCACTATGGCAAGTGGGACGCCTGCACTTTACGTAACCTGCCTACGGCTCAAATGGACATTGTATTGTAATACGTATTTTTCATACTATTTTTCCTATTTCGCATTAACTTTTATTTCAAAATTATTATTGAAATAAATATTAAAACATCTAAGTTGGTAACATTAACAGTTTCAATAAAAATTTATTTTGACAACAGTTATTTAGAAGTTATGAGTCTACAAATAAGTACTTTGTACTTTAATTTAATAGAGTACTTCATGAGTAATGACAGATTATGACAACAATGAAAGATATGTATTTGACAGTTAGACTAAGTTACCAACATCACAAATAAAAAAATCCCCAAAAACAATTCAACAAAATTGTACAATGTAACATTGGACACGTTCAGCACCACTCATCGCTGAGCACCGAAGTTTGCCGAACACAATGAATGGACGAATGCGATTGGTCCAGCAATTGCATTCAAGTAACATCGGCGCTCAGCGGTGCATAGATTAAGGAAAATATATAGTAGAAGATTGGGGATGTCTCATAAACCGTGATAACAAGTTATAGTGCCGTCTATGAAAAGGTCAGAGAACTAAATTTGACAGCCCAGAAGGTGGCGAGAAATATGAATTAATTTTGAATTATTCTAAACTTTAAATTTTATTTCTTAATAATGTAATTAATAAAAAATCTGTCGAAAATAGATATTTTATGAAAGACTATCAAGAAATGTGAAATATATGTTACACTATAAGAAATAATTAAAGTACTTAATATGTTAATATTGTAACGTTTTTATTTATATGGGTGAAGTGTAAAACACAGACAAATATTATTAACTAAAAGAATACGTTTATTAAACGGTAAATAAATATTAGAAATATAATTAAAAGATTATAAAAGTAACTAACACTATGATAAACAAATATTAACACTAATTTAAAGATTAAGAATATTATAAGACACTTAAACACTATGATTATTTATTTAAACAGTTAACACCACTCTTTATGTCACTAATTTATGTTTACTTGTCGACTGTTGTTTATATCACCAACTATTCACAACGTTTATTTATCTCAGACTTCTTTACTCGTTGCTTTTATAATACCGAGTGCCTTCGCTGGCTTTGGCGGCGGGTTATATACCTGGCGGATTATTTCCAGAACCTCCTCGGGCTTAGTAGAACCTTCGCGAGGCGACAGTGACCTGTATACAAAGGAACTAGGTCACGGCGCAGTTACCCTCAAGGCGGCGCGTCGCAGGTATTGCGTCATCTGGGTCATCGCTCTGGTACATTCTTTCAGCGGCGGGGCACGTGTACTATTCTCACAGGGGCGCACGTCACAATATTTTTATTTAAAACTGTATACATTACATCATTTAAATTAAATAACTATAAATCTCTAACTACACGGCGACAACTATTAAAATTTAAGCACATACTACGCAAGGAACCAAAAATTTGAATTTTTATTATTATTACAAGAGGTAATTTTATTTGAAAAAAATCTGTTGTGGCCAGCACAATACCTCTCGCCATTTTCATTTTATGTTGCATAGGGCGCGAGCAGTTATGTGACTTTGTTGGCCTTGGCAAGCAGATATGGGGGCCCGTGTCAGAATGAGAGCTAGTAATATACATAGGTGTCAAATATTATAAGTTTTCATTCGAAACATTATGATTTTCCAAATCCATGTGGATTATTTTCCTCAACAAGTATATTCCATACTAATGGATGAGAAATAAACATCAGAATATTTTGAAATTTTGAATGAAAAATTATGACATATGACAATTGTGACATCTATGTAAATAAATACTAACCGTCATTCTGACACGGATCCTCATATCTGCTTGCCAAGGCCAACAAAGCCACATGACTGCTCGCGCCGTATAAGTACACACAAATAATTGAAATTGTTTCTCTTCTTTCGTTCTATGAGAAATTTTGTCCTATATGTTCAAAATTCTTGAAATTCATTGACGGTATTAGCGGTATTTCTTAAGGATATATGTAATATTAACATACCTGTAATTTAAATACATAATTAATTAATAATACAATAATATATTGTGACGTGCGCCCCCGAGAGAAGAGTATACAACGCCGCCACTGAACGAATGTACGAGAGCGATGACGCGATCCCTGGCGCCGCAGCGGCTAGAGTCTAATTACGCCGTGACCTCATTCCTTTGTATACGGGTCATTGTCGCTTCGAAGGTTTCTAGAAAGGTGTGCGCTGTATAAATACCGTCGAGAGAACAGCGGGAGCAGGGAATACCGGGAAGTTTCACTTAGATGTACGGTTTTGGTACTCACCTAGCGACAACTATCGGACTTGGTCATCACAACTATAAATGTTTTTATGCCTGCTAGATGGCACACGAGTCCCAAATTTAAAAATTATATTTTATCAAGGTAATTTGCGTTGTGTATTACCTAATTAATTAAATTAGTTTGAAACGAGAAATGCCAAGAAATTGTAAAGAGCTGAATAAAACATGAAATATTGTGATAAAATAATATTGTTTCATTTCTGATTCTGTTTTTCGTGAGTTTGAGTGCATTTATATAGTGTTTCTTGGAATATTTGACTTCGCTTCTCATTTTCGACTTCTATTTGAATTTGGAATATTTGAGTTTGACGTTGGCATTCAGAAACTTTGGCTTGGACGAAACGAGACCCAGAAAGGACAAGACAGACGTACTCATGCTTCTTTGTATCCCATACAACAATTAGTTGCTGATTGCTACAGAAAGTCGTTGGAAGTATACACAACGCAAGTAAACAGTACGTAAGTATTTTCAATATAATGTGTTACAAAACATAAATATTTGTAAATATTGTAGGACATCTACATTATATTGGCTCCAAAAGTCATCACTTCTGCTCTTCCTGCGACCAACTTAGTTACGTTTTCTCCATACCGACTACAGAATTCATCACACGGGGCAGTAACCCGAACAATTCATCCTTGTTCGTGTACTTTACACTTATTCTTGAATTCATCATCTGTTTGTGTGTTATCACGACCAATTTATATTGGTGCAACCAGAGTTCTCTTCCGAGTAAGTTTCTTTCTTAATCATTGTACCGTACAAATACTTATTTATTGAACCCCCAATGCTGTGAATTGCAACATTTATACAACAGTTCAATAATGATGTACTATTGTTTGTAATATTTTTGTTTTTATACATTCAATATGGTGAAATATCCTAAAATTGTTATGATAAAACAATAAGGTGTATCACATCAGGAACAAAATAGTTACGAAGAATTCAAAACTCTTCGTCACTACCAAAATGAAACTTAATTGTTTCACTTGAACTTTTATATTATTATTGTATATTGTAAGTCACACATTTATTTATCTTGTAACAATATACAAAATTTATAGAAAAATATTACAATGCAAAGAAACAGATGTAATATGCGAATTATTTACTTTTACTATTGTTAAAAATATTCTGTTTTGTATAAATTGCAGTAAATAGTAGTTAATAATAAACGAAATTACTGACTTCACGACTGACCTATACAATACTATATTAATCACTACATTGAAAATATGAATTGCTCATTTGCTATCATTTATTAAATAATATTTGGAAATCTGTTTTCTATATGAAAATTATATATGCATATGTTATACATAAATAAGGAAAGTGGTGAAGGGTATGATATTCCTTGAAAATGTATTTATTTCCATATTACACGTGGAAAAACAAATTCTCATTATTCATTCACAGTAAATTAATGTATACATATTAATAACCCAATTGTAATAAAATGAATAAGTATAGAAATTGTTAAATATGGTAAATTAAGGGAATATTAATTTAATAAACTAATAACAGTAACTGAAAATTTTCAATGTGATAAATAAGTGCATTATTCATGTATTTCTGTAAAATTCACATATATTTTTATTTATACATGTATATTCTTTGTACTTTTTTATCACAACTCTGTACAATTGTATAGAAATTGTTGACTATGTTAAATTAAGGAAATATTACTGTAACAAACTAATAACAGTAACTGGAATTTTCCAATGTGAGAAATAAGTTTATTATTAATGTATTTTTGTGAAATTCACATAATAATTTCATTTATACATGTATATTCTTTGTATTTTTATATTACAACTTTGTACAATTTTTGTTAATATAAACATATATCAATAAAAACTTTTGTGTATTTATTTCAAATATTTTTACAGGCGCGCAGAATATAAAAATTGATACTAGCGCCAGCCTAGCGGACTTGGTCAACACTAACTACCAAGGACGTTTACACGGTTTGTTAGTTATAGCATTGAGTGGCGGTTCCCGGTATTCCCTGGTCTCACATATACAAGCAACCAGATATGAACTCGGTGATATAAATAAACAGTTTAACAGTTTACATAAATAAATGTAGTTACATAAATAAGTGCAGTGATATAAATGTTAGTTAAATAAATAATCGTAGTGTTTAAGCATTTAATAATATTTTTAGTGTTTATAATTATTTAATCATTGTGTTAGTTGTTTTTATTATCTTTTAATATTTAGTCGTAATTATTCATCGTTTAATAAATGTATTCTTTTGGTTAATAATATTTGTCTATGTTTCACACTTCACCCATATAAATAAAAAACGTTACAATATATTAAATGTACTCATACCTCCCAGAAAGATCTGACACTGACATTTTGCATTTATTTGTCAATTACAAAAATTTAAATATCGCAACTGTTTTTCGGGCAACGAGATTTATTACAACAGATTATTCTATATTATTATATATTATACCTCCAAACCTATACGAGATATAATAAAAAATTTAAATGTGTGAGATTGAGAATTTAATTATCTTTAATATTTGTAGTAACAAATTTTCAAAAAATAATATTTAAAATTTTTTTTTTTAGAAACTACTACTTCCGATTGTCCAATTGTTACCAGAACCTATTCAACTCTTCCCATTACTGTTAGATTGAGGAATCCGTAGTCAAACAGGTCTTTAGTCTTATAGAATTTGAGAAATCGTGTCTCCAACAACCTCACACACACACACACAGAGACATCATTGTAAAAATGTTAAAATCGGATTCTATGGACCTTAAATCGTGAATCCAATACCTCTCTTAGCGAGAGGTAAAAGGGATATAACTTTTAAATGTCTGGCAGAAATATACTGCTTCTATGACCTCGTCATCGATGTTCGTCCACTTTTTAACAAAGCTATAGTCAAGTTTTTTGACTCTGTCGGGTACAGTAATAAAACTATAAATGAACTATAAATTATGATAAAGCGGCATATCCTTTACTTTCTGTAGTATAATACTGTTTGGCATCGGCCCATATTTTTGAGCCGCTCTATTCATGCATTGAATCAAACGTCTACCAGGTATGTATAGGAAAATAGCCTTACAGTCCTTTAACATGCATGAATAGAGCGGCTCAAAAATATGGGCCGATGCCAAACAGTATTATACTACAGAAAGTAAAAGATATGCCGCTTTATCATAATTGCGATATTTATAGTTCATTTATAGTTTTATTACTGTACCCGACAGAGTCACCAAAGAATGTAATATTTTGCTGCTCTCCTACGGTGTGAACATCTTAGAGCACCATCATGATGTACATTCTCCTGGTCCACTTACACACACTATTTCTTCTACTGGGCACTGTCAACTTCTGCAAGAATGTGTTCACTACGCAGGAGTTACAAATACTCCATGTAATCTTTTTCTGAAATATTAATTTGCTGTTAATTTTTTTATATCACCCTCTCATAATAATGCTAATATGACAGCTAATATACTTACCGAAAATATATTGAATGATAAAGCACTATATTGCAATAAAGATACAAAAAACAGTTTTAAATGTCAAAGAATTTCGATTTCGAACGATGCAGAGAATTGTGGGAAATTTACAGCAGTTGTCAATCATATGTTACCTTTTTATAGTATTTTGACATTAAAGTTCGAGAATCCCTGTAAAATCTGTACTACTAACGCCATCTATGAAAAGGTCAGGAAGTATTTACAAACGCTACTAGATTGAAAACTTGTTATCACGTTTCTGAATGCAGATTCACCCTCCTGCAGTGGTGCTCATCGCCGCCAGCGCTGCCGGGGTGCCGAACGCGCCCATTGTTTTTCGCAAAAACAATTGTACAAAATTAACTTTATGAACGCGAAATAGGAATTTTTTTACATCAGGGATTCTCAAGTTACAATATTTTTTTAAATGGGATGATATATATTTTTTCTATTTCGGTGTCTTTATGAGTCTATAAACGCAATGAAAACAAGTCATTAAAAAGATCTATAAATACACTGATTTTGGCGCTTTTCTAAAGATGGCATAACTGCTTTCAAAATTAACATATAACCTCAAATTGCTGGCAGTCCAGTCAACCATATACCTATTAATTAATATATTGCTACTGCTCCTATCCTTTATGTAGAGACTAGCTGAAGCCTTGACTGAGAGATAGGAATATCATTGGTGTCTATCTCACTCAAATTTTGATTATGCGCATGCACGTAATATTTGAGTTCTATTAGCTAACGCTGACAGCGGCCGCCAGCTGATGCAGCGAGCACAAGGTTTAATTTCATTTTCTGTTTGCACCCCTGGTTTTCACTTTGAATCGTTAGCACTGCTTTGTGTGAGTACAAAAGATTACTTATTAAAACGGACATAAAATTAATGCAAAATGCCAATTGCTTAGTGGACGACATTAACATATTACAGGTCTCTTCAAATCGTAGAAATGGGCTAATTGGATCGAGGAGAATTTAAATAAACGAAGAAAGAAATTGTGAAAAATTCTTTCTTCGTTTATTTAAATTCTCCTCGATCCAATTAGCCCATTTCTACGATTTAAACATTTAGGATGGATCACAAATATTTATAATATATTACAGGTCTCTTCAAAAAGGGAAAATTTTAAAAATCCTGTTTGGGAGAAGATTCTGTAGGTGTTAATAAATTTGACCATGACTACATTTAATACAATGTGGGGTCTGAACACCTATGTTGAACATGTAGTAGAATATATAGCGGGATATGTTCTAATTAAAATCATAAGAAATGAACATTTGCTCATTTTGTAAAAAAGCTGAAAGGGTATTCAGGCAAAATCAAGAACAAATGTTTAAAAATAAAAAACTAAAACAACTGATGGTTCTTAATGTATTTCAAGAATGTTTTGCATAAGTATTTAATACAACACAATTTTTAAACCACGTCAAAGAACAAATCATTTTAGATAATCATAAAACGCAAATTATAAAGATTATACTTGATACATTTTTAAAAATTGGATTCTATCATGGGACTAAGTTATTTTCGGAGCAAGACGATTATATTAGAAATAAGTTTAACAAAATTGTGTTATTTAGAAATCAAGAAATATTTTATAAATTATTTAATTTACTCTTTACCTTCACCAAAATAAATTAATCCTGACCAGATTGAATTTCTATTATTTTTACAGTACAACAAAGTTGTAAAAATATGAGTTTTATAGCTGTCACTCCAAAATTTACTTTTATCTAGAATTGGAGAAAATTCATTTGTTTTTTATTCGTATCTCGAATTCTCGGATACAGGATAATCATAAAACGCAAATTATAAAGATTATAATTGATACATTTTTAAAAATTAGATTTTATCACGAGATGAAGTTACTTTCAGAGAAAGACGATTATATTAGAAACAAGCTCAACAGAATTGTGTTATTTAGAAATCAATAAATATTTTAGAAATTATTTCTTTTACTCGTTACCTTCACCAAAATTATCCTGACCAGATTGCAATCCTATTATTTTTACAGTACAACAAAGTAAATTATTTAATTCAAATTTAGTACTAGAATATTTCATTGTTATTTATTATTACTAATATTTATGTTCAAGAATTTACGCACAAAATAAATAGTAGGCACATTACTTAATTTCTCAGATTTAAATTTAAAATTCGCGTTAGGCTTCAATAATCAGAACTTAGATATTATCCCAATATAATTCAAATATTACGTGCATGCGCATAATCAAGAAATCAGAAATTGAGAGAGATAGACTTATGCAGCAATGGTATTCCCATCTCTCAGTCTAGGCTTCACGGAGAGCAAGGGATCCGCAATATATTAGTTAATAGGTATATGGTTGAGTACGCACTACCTGATCCTCCTTGAGCGCCATATTGACTAAGTGACAGCTGAGTGAGTAGCGTAATAATTAAATATTTAAACTTATCACCTTCATTTACATAACTTTTTTAAACCCGGTTTCTATAGGCGATGAGAAATAAGATCGCAGAGCCAAAGTGGAACTAATGTTAACGGGAATGGACCTTTTACATGAAAAGAGAGAGATAGAGAAAAAATGACATATATGTAGTGCGCAGTAGTTTGTTTGCGCATTGGGGAGGCCAGATATATTTCAAACAAAATTTGAAATGGCGGAAATAAGAATATAACTATATTAAATAAATTCACACAAAGCGTTTATGATGATAAATATTTCAAGACGAGAGGACGGGTAAATGGGAATCAGAAACGTGGTTATATATTCTAAAAATGCGAAATAAACACCACATAAAGTGACAGATAATTGCGTAGTTGCCAGTTTGTTATTAAGAAAGTTGCAAACAAGAATAAAACTATTGTTATTATTTTATATATATTTTATTTCTTTACAATCAAAGTCAAAATAATTTCAGTTTTTGTGTTGTTTAAATATTTTTTTATCAAAAATAAATGCTTGTCCTTTTAATCATTTTACTTGACAACATGGTGCCTACTCATCTCTAGTTCATAAAAATTGTGTGTATTGAAAAATTACGTCACGGTGCAATAAAAATGTAAAAGGTCCATTGGCATTATGTCAAACCAATCATATGGCCGCCATCTTGCTTTGAAAATCAGCGCCACTAACGTTAATCGATTGCGAATTGAGCCTTCTACAATATCTGTAATTTCTAAAAATCCCCTTCTTATTTGAAAGTAATTGAAAAATTATGGGAGTTGCTATTTTCATGAGCAATGCCCAATATTGTGCGTTACATTTGTATTACTGAAAAAAACGAGCCTGTTATTGCTTCAGAAAATATGTTTTTAAAGGAAGTTAAATCTAAATTATATAAAAATATGTTTATTCAAATACAAAAATATTTTCAAAGTTACAATAATAAATATTAATATATTTAAGATAGAAGTTTTCTTTACCCATTCATATGGACTCCCAATCTGAAGGCCATCTCTACCAGATTTTGAGGGACGGAATCTTGATAACAGACATACAGTTCTCTTGGATGTGGAGAATGAAATAACCTCCTGAAAAAAATGGTAGGTAATTGAGTAACATATAATAAAAAAATTTACATGTGGCTATAGACAAATGGTGATATAAACGTTCCGTACGTAAATAGTGGATGTTATTGGTTATATCGTAAAATTATAATCATACGTAATATAATAAGTGATATGATTATCATCGATGATATTCTCGAGTGAAACCGAGCTGCAGATTTCACGAGTCCGAAGGACGAGTTGAAATGCGCTGCTTCGGTTTCACGAGCAATATCTTCGATTATTAATCATATCACGAGCTTATATTTAATGAGAGAATATAATGACTTTTTGCAATCTAACCTAACTTTTGATAGACATATTCATATTGTATTAAAAAATGATACTTATGAGCTTTATTTAATATTTCGGAGTTTGAATTATTGTTATTATTTATTTTTATACTCAAAATTAACTGTCAATGTCATAAATAAAGAAAACAAATCCCTTAGTAACGACTATAAATACGGTGATAATTTCCTTGTTTTTTATCATCGCTGTGATTTACATGTAGCTAGGGAGATTCTGAATGTTTATTGGCGGAAAACATGTCACGTGACTAAGGAATTATATTCTCCTCTGAATATATTTTACATACATGTTCACGATAGCGAGAGAATTTTGAATTAACTCGCGAACATAGACAAGTTATTCTATTGGTTTGGCTCGAAGTTTAAGATTCTCTCGCTATCGTAACTGCGGTTTTACAAGAAAAAAAATATTTCAAATTAGGTTACTTCCGGTTGACCAATTATAGCCAAAGTCTAATCAACTCATCATAAAGATGTAAAGACAAGGAATATAAAAAAATTGTAATTTTTGAAATTGTAGTTATCTTCATAACATTACGTATTTAATACGTGTCGAAATTTCAGCTGAAAAAAATTACATCTAAACCGGTTTGCAGATGTTTAAAATTTAAGAGTAATTTCACGTAAGTTTAAGTCGTTAGTAACTCGCGAACCGCTTATCAAATAAAATCGTGTAATATATGACATCAAGGAGAATTTTATTCTGAACTCAAATTTTCAAACCGCGTTATCATATCTTTAACCGGATCAGAGTGATGAATGAATTTGTAGGAAAGCGTTGACAAAATTTACTTAAAAATCATCGATAATATAAATAATGTGACGTGCGCCCCTGACTTAAAAGTATGCGAGCGCCACCACTGGTGGAATATTCCCGAGCGATGACGTAATCCCCGGCGGGGGAAAACCCATACGCTTTAGACTGTTTAATTACATCCGGTGGGGTGATCCTTTGTACTCGATGATGGTCGCGTCGGAAAGTTCCAGAAGGACACTGGGTTGTATAAGCACGTCAGAGAAGCCAGCGAAAACAGTCTGTGATATAGAAGCAACGAGCAATGAACAGTGGGTGTTTTACGATGATGTCTGTATGTATGTATGTATGTATGTATGTATGTATGTATGTATGAGTGTGTGTGTCTCTGTGTGTGTGTGTGTGTGTGTGTATGTGTGTGTGTCTGTCTGTGTGTGTGTGTCTGTCTGTGTGTATGTGACGAAAGTTTCGGATCGCATAACTTCAATACCACGATTCCAAAATTTATATTTTTTTCGTATTCCTCCAGTTTACATCCAGAAGAACAACTGATTAGATTTTGGTTATAATTAGTGAACCGGAAGTAGCCTCAATTAAAGATTTAACAATTAAATTTGATTTATTTACATTTAACCTTATTATAACTTAAAGAATACATTATTCTCTATACGATTTGATTGCATTTTATACTTCATGTTCAATAGATATAGAGTTAAAGAATTATAAAGAAATTAAATTTTATAAATCAGCTAGCTATGCTAACTATGAAAATTGTTAATATATTCAGATTGACAGATGTCAGTATCAATAAAAAGTAAATTAATGTGGCAGAGATGAGGATGTTGAAGTAGATGTTGGGGAAGACACGGAAAAATAGATAAGGAAATAACTCTAGTGTTACAAGTTTCTAGAAAGATACAAGAGAGATGATTACATTGGTTTGAAAACATCATGAGGAGAAATGAAGAATATATTGGATGAAGAATGAATAGCTTAGTAATAGAAGGTTGAAGAAACAGAGGAAGACCAAAGATAAGATGGAAGGTCTATATTGCGGAAGACTTGAGAGAAAAGGAACTGAATGAGAACGACACGTAAAACATAAATGAGTGGAAGAAGAAAATAAAAAATAGCGACCCCTAACGAATGGGAAAAGCTAAAGAAGAAGATGTTAGTATCAAGTGCAATTTGCATAGTTTGTTTATGAAATAATTTTACTGGAAATTTAGAATCTTTTGCAAGAAAATTTATGTATGGAATTTATACATAATACACAGAATTGACGGAAGGTAATGTGCTGGCCACAACAGATTTTTTAAATAACGCAATCCTTCTCAAAATAAATTGTTTTTAGCTCAAGTATTTAATGTAAATAAAATTTGTCCTTCACAGTATATAATTTGTATTTATATGGTGTTTTCGTAAAGTCGATCGGATTGATCCGATGGAATCTGAAGCGTTTGTAAAGTTAATCGGGTTAATCTGACGCGTTCGTAAACTCATTCCAATGAGTCAGACCGAGCGTTCCGATCAAAAATGTTCAACTCTGATTCATGTGCAGGACTACGTTCGCAAATTTACTTTAATGTTAGAGTTTGGTAAGGGGCGTGACCATTGCAGTGTAATTTAAGTAAACTCATTTTACGGACGAGTTACATTTTTGTGTAATTCATGTAGTCAAACACCACTGATCTCAATGACCATAAACAACTAAAGAATGATAACATATTTAGTCTCTGCGCATGTCGAGTAAAACGTACCCCCCTTGCTCAAGGTACATTGCAATAGTTTACTCCGAGTAAAGTAACATGAATTTTCGAACGCAAAAGATGAAGTTAACTCTAAAATTTCCGAACGTGTGCAATTAACTTAAGAGTTAATTTCCGAACGTAATCCAGGGTTAGTACACATTGCGCGCACAAATTTAGGCGTTTTCATAAAGTATCGGAGCTATCCGTCTGATCTGTTCGGTGACGTCACAGATACAGGTGTCTCTATAAGCTTGCTCACTATTGGTAACTTTTTTATTTGAAGAGATATAGTGAAAATGATTAGGCAGAGGACTCACGTCATCGACCTGAAAAAAACCTTATAAAATGAAATATAATTTGTGGAAATTATTGAGTGTTATTTATTTTTTAAAGAAGAAGTAAGAAAAGTACTACTATTAAGTAATGTATATATTAATGATATTTATAATTATTTCCAAGTCAATCGTTATTCTTTTTACAGAATATAAAAATATTTGAAATAATTGTACTTTATTTTTGTACCATACGTTGGCACTACTGAGAATGATAATTTTGTGTCAAATAATTTTATATTCCGTAAAAGGAATAAGGATTGGCTTAGAAATAATTGTAAATTAATATATACGTTTCTTTAATACTAGTATATTTTTTCTTCTTTTTTTTTTAAACATAAATAACAATAATTACTATATACAAGTTATATTTCTTTTTATAAGTTTTTTTCAGGCTGATGACGTGAGTCCTCTGCCTAATCATTTCCACCATATGAGGTTGGTTAAATGAGCAAAATTGTCCCATTTTATATTAGAACGTTGGTCATGTCGACAAAAAAATATATTTATCAGCGGTTCCCAAAATTTGGGACAAAAAATATATTTTTTAAATAGAACTATATATTCTTTATTCTTTTATCGGAAAGTTTTTTCTCTTTTCAATACGGTAATGTTTATGTACATTTTTTTCAAATAAACGAGTTATTAACGGTTAAAATTTAAAAAAATGTATACTGTTTGTAATGGCCAAGTAAGCCATGGAAACTTTTTTTATAACTATTATTTTATTAACAAATATGAAGTAAGGGTGTTTAAGAATTGCGAGAAATAAAATTACAGGCTTGCCAATATGTAACTTAATATTAGTTACGTAGAATAGTAGAACTATTCCCAAAAAAGCTGAAATGTGCCAAGAAATGATAGTTTTTAATTTAAATATTTATTTTGATTATTTTATTATTATTTATTTTAATAAGTTAATAAAATAAGTTTATGAAAAAAAATGTTTCCATGGCTTACTTGGCTAAATTAACTGGAAATAAACACATTTTACCCATTCCTGGGTGTGCCAATCTGCTTTATACACAGATTTCGGTAATGATGATGACATATTTGTATCGTGCGGGCGCTTACCAAACATCACCTCACGGGCACTCATTGCTGACGTGGATAGTGCACTACAGGGATTAATTTTGTGCCAATTAAAATTCGAAATATTTGTGACCAGCACAATACATCTCACCACTTTCGTTTTTGGTTACATAAGTATAGGGCGCGAGCAGTCATGCGATATTGTTGGCCTTGACAAGCAGATATGGGGGCCCGTGTCAGAATGACAATTAGTAATTATGTACATAGATGTCAAATGTCAAAATTTTTCATTAAAAATTTCAGGATTTTCTGAATTCACGTAGTTAATTTGTCACCAGGAGTATGGAATTTACTTGTCCAGGAAAATAAACCACATGGAAATGGAAAATCACGAAATTTAAAATGAAAAATTATGACATTTGACATCTATGTACATAATTACTAGCTATCATTCTGTCACGGTCCCCCATATCTGCTAGTCAAGGCCAACAACGTTACATGACTGCTCGCGCTCTATTATTTTTAACATTTTTTATATACCTACCACTCTACGCCAAAAATTCTACATATATATATTCTTTATATTTAGATTTTTTAATTTTAAATTCGTTCTACGAAGAAATTTTGTCCTACTCTTCCAATTTTTCGAAATGTTTCGGATTCATTGTCGGGATTGACAGTATTTTTGAAGGGTATATGTACTATATCTATAATTTGAAATATTTAACTATTAATACAATAAGAAATAATATAATGTATGTACTTCCCGCAAAAAATCTTCAGTAATATCTCTGGATTTTTGACACTGACATTTATCTGTTAGTTACAAACTTTTTCATTTTTCAATTGGTTTCCATGACATTCTTTGTTCTATGAGGTTTATTACAACAGATTATTATATACCTTATATTTCTTTATCTCTAAATCTATAAAAGATAATAGATTATTTATATGTATCAGATAGAGAATAAAATTTTCAAAAAATAATATTTAGAAGATTTTTTTTTAAGAATATGTTACTTCCGGTTGTACAATTATAACCAAAACCTTTTCAGCTCTTTCCAGTAATGTCCGATTGAGAAATACGTAGATTAAACATATATTAAGTATAATAATTTTTGAGAAATCGGCCTTCCAACGTCCCCACACACATACATCCACACATATACATCCATACACACACACACACACACACATACATACATATACATATACACACACACACACGTACACAGACACACAGAGACATCATCGTAAAAATATTAAAATCGGATTGTAGGGGCATTAAAACGTGCTTAATCATTAAAATCTGGATATGCGATTTTTAGCATGAATCCAATACCTCTCTTAGCGAAAGGTAAAAATATATAGTTCTATTTAAAAAAACATATATTTTGTCTCATATTTTGGGAACCGCTGATACATTTTTTTTCTGATATCACCTATTTTCTTATTCAAAATGGCACAATTTTGCTCATTTAACCAACCTCATATCTCTTCAAATAAAAAAGTTACCAATAGTGAGAAAGCACCTGTATATCAGATCCATCCGATTATCGAAGATTTTTAGCAGTTTAACTTATTAAAATGGATAAGAAAATAGCGTTTGTTTCTGTAGTTGTATTTAATTTTATATATGACTCAAGTGAGACTGAAAGGCCCTCACCTAATGATCCTTATTCTAATACGAGTACACTAAAAGTACAAGTATTACAAATGTACATTGAAATACGTGGTTTTCATAATATTTTTCCTGTTTCGCATTAATTTATTTTTATTGAAAGAAATATTAAAATATCACGGTTGGTACCATTCACAACACCAATAAACATTTTGGCCCATATTCCGAACGCGCTTTTATTATAAAAGTGCGCTGGGAATATATATACATACCGGTGTCTACTTTTTTATGAATTAATTTCTGCATCAAATGAGCCTAAATTTATTAATATAATAGGTTGTTGTCATGAGATAAACGTTAAATAAAATACACGTCTTTAAGCTTTTTACAGAGTCCCATGCAAAACAAAACATACGATTCAAATATTCGTATTGTTTGACTTTGACAGATATAAGTTTATTTATTGATATTTAATTGTTAATAGTTCTATTGAGTTTTTTCTGCGATGGTAACTGTTACTGATAAATAAATTAATGAATCCAATAATTATTAAAACTTTATAATAGATGTCAGATGCCAAACTCAAGCAATACAACTGTTTAAATTTTTGTGTTATTACTCATGGCACTCTGTAAATAGCTAAAAATTGATGACCGCTAGTATGATCAAGTGATTACAGGTGATTAGCGAGCATTTGACTAGCATTGTTTTATCTTTGTCAATCGTTTATAGATTATTTTAGAGTTATAGAAAAATTAATTGCACGCATCTTTTATTTGACGTATTTTTCTCTAAAATAATCTATAAACGATTGACAGAGATAAAACAATGCTAGTCAAATCCTTGCTAATCGCCCTTAATCACAGTTCATACTAGCGGCCATTATGTTTATTTAGCCTCTTTCACAAACGAAACACATGTATATACAATAATTTTGGACTTGTTAGATGTAGTTTTTTATTCTGATCATTTTTATCTCCCGCTGCCCTTGGTAAGGGAGGTATAGGGATCGTGCTAAAAATCGCATATCGAGATTTTGGTAAATGACCACGTTTTAAGGTCCCTAGAATCCATTTTTAACATTTTCACGATGATGTCTGTGTGTATGTATGTATGTATGTATGTATGTGTGGATCCTGTATAGTGTATACGCTCTAACTCAAATACTATCATTCAGAAAGTTTTGAAACCATGTATTTCTACCTTATTCTAATATGGAAATATCTGATTAGATTTTGGTGGCAATCGGATAGCCGGAAATGGCAGTTTACTTGAAGCTCAAGAAAGTTTTTTTTTAAAAAAGTACCTTTAAATGTAATTTTTTCTCAATTTGTTACTATAAAAATTAAAGATTATTTCATTTTCTACAAGTTTGCTTCAATACTTTTTCTATATATTGTATGGATAAATTTATAAAGTAATATAAAAATTATATACATAGGTAAATGGCGGGAGGTACTGTGTTGGTCACATCAGATTTTTTGTATTTACACTTTTGTTCTAAAACTAATAGGGCAGAATTTACAGCAATATGATAATTTTACCACTGTATTTCCTATGGTCCACAACAAAAAGTAGACACCCGGTATATATATTTTTCGTAAAACTGGATAGCTAATCATTACCTTAGTACGAGTATCTGTAATTAATTTTAAGTTATCATTGTCTGATCGATTACGTATATTTAGTTTACAATGATACTTGGATGAAAAAAATGTGGTTTGTATATGAATGTTTTTAATATTACCTACCCGATAACCCAATATGAAATTGTATTATTTTTCTTCCCATTGTCTTCTACAACACAGTCGAAAAGTATTCCATGTTCTTTGATTGCTATTAAGCTTTTATTCACCACGTTTTTCGCCATGTCTTGAGCCAACATATTCTATAAAATAAAATTTAACAGAATATAATTTGTTTTATAAAATATAATAAGAGTAAATTCTATAAACAAAATTGCCAAACAATGAATAAAAGGCGTAATGAATTTTTACAAAATATATTTTCGTACTTTAAATCGAACGGTGTTTTGCAATAACCCATGAATAACTTGGCAAGCCCTTCGGAAATTCGTCAGTATTTGTTCCATCAAATAATTCTGAACTTTCAAAATAGGAGGGCATAGTAATATGCCTTCTGTTTGATCAAAATAAACGTAGTTGTATAAAACGTTGTCTTCTCCAGCAGTTAGTTTTATGGGTGAAATATCTGAGAGATGTTTGAAGTCATCTATGTTGCCACTCACTTGACTGTGAGGCTAAAAAAAGAAAAATATTTTTAAAAGAGGAAATAATTAGAATTAAGAAGATAGTTGTTCAAATTCATACAAGGATATTTATCATTAATATTGTTTTAAATAGTGTTAAAAAAATAAATTTCGAAAATAAATCATTATTTTCTTCAAACGTCATAAAAGTAGCATCTTTTGTGACTTGATTCACAAGGTAGAAATTTAATATTTACCCCGCCGGAGTAGAAGTAGCTAATTTCTACGCCGGCGGCGTATAAAATAAATAAATATCCATAGAAACTATACAGAATCAACGAATAAGAAGTAACTTGTATAAAAGAAACCTGTAATATCGCCCTAAATGTCATTACAACACACTAGGTAACCTAAGAATAAAGTTACTAAATACCATCAATAGCTGTCAAATTTAAATAAATAACCTATCGATTGAAATATAAACAAGAGTTTACTTTTGAGGAAGTAACATATCAAAGAATAGTAGACTTACAGATTACAATTAGGGGGGTGGTAATGAACATAAGAATACTTAGAATTAAAGTGATAAGAAAAGATTATATTGTTTTGCAGTGATTCCTGGACATTTCTTTCAGCCACATTGTTCGATTTCCATCCAATTGAACTACTCTAGGGGGCGTATATTATAATACTTCAAATTCCGACAAAATTGCACAATTTTTATTTAAACATCAAAACGTAAAAAATTTCACTTCAATGTTTATAACAGAAAGTAAACAAATAAGTATCCATAGCTACGGTGCAATAAAAATGTAAAAGGTCCATTATAACAGCAAACGGAAACCACGTGGACCGTAAATGTGTGTGAGGAATGTATTTGTGAGTGAGTAATGTGTGGATAACAAACCGTGACGTCACGAATTTTACAGCCGCGAAAGTTTATTAGCAAATTTATGAATGAAAAGTCGCATATTTCGTGTTGTTTTATATTACTATATTTATTAAATGAGACGGATTTCACGATTTTATAAAAAAAAATGACCCCATTGCAATTAAACGTTATTTGATAATTATTATAGTTTTAGTCTATTATTGTTTTAAACTGATTTTCAACTTATTTTTAATAAACATAACAAACCAAAATAGAGAATTAGTTCATAACATTGAATGATAGATGCAAACAAAACAGGAATAATAATAAGAAGAGGGAGACAACGAGGGGGGGTTTGTTTGGATTGAGATTTTCTATCTCTCTCTTGCGTGTGACGTCAATTCTGTAAATGTGTATTACCGCTCGTCGATAAAATGGAATTTTATCGTCTTGTATAAAAAATAACTATTAATAACAAGTTTTTTTCACCCGCACCATTGAAATCTCGGTTATCTTAAGACATACGAAATCGGTTATATTAGGGCACAGTTGCCCTATTAATAAATCTTTTTAAAGGTCGGTACGCGACAATGGGGTATTCCGATGATATGGAATTAATATGAAATAGTAACTTTTTTCTATAGTTTATATCTTCATATAGTAGAAAAATATTATAAAACATGTTTAATAAAAAGTTTTAATTCATAATTTCATGTTAGAAAATTGGAATTTTTACAACTCTAGAAACGCCATTGAAAACTGACGTCAAATCGATTTGTTGCATGTGTTTAAAAACACAGATGGTTCCAGTAGTTAGAACGCGTGCGGCGGAATCCACAACAGGTAAATTACCAGAATCAGCCTTTTTATAATCAGGTTCCATAATTATTAAATAATACTCCTACTTTAACCATAAACAAACACTGAAATATACGCTGTTATAGTTTGTTTCACGAAAGATGACAATTCAAGGCCATTTGTTCGAAGAAAGAATAAACAATATTTTATATAGCGGTAGTATAGCAACATTATGTATTAGAAAGAGATAGATTATTTGACGTATGTCTACGTGATTTATGCTATATGACAGATATACGTTCCATATTCATATTGCTCCCTAACACACTAAAAGTAATAGGAACGTATGTCGATGAGTTATTATTATCTATTGAACTGCCCTCTACGTTAAAGCAAATCCAGTGACGGAGGTTGTTTTTTGAATTTGACGCACGATTTGACGTTTAATCAAAATCAACAAATGTTTCTAATTTTGTTCCGCGATTTTATTGAACATAATCATGGGAGAGAAAGGAAAAACTTTGCGAAGGCAAGCTATTCAATTTGTGAATAATGAACACGAATATTTTCAATGGGATTTTGAATGATTAATATGTATCCACAAATATTATACCTGGTGCACGCCTATGTGTATGGAATGTAGTGAAGTTATTTGCAAGTAATACTATACCAGATGGTTTGAAAATGACCTTGAAAACATATCGCTACCCACAGATAATATAATACCTACCTATAGATGGTGAACTGCAATGTTAAGGGCTTGAATAGTATTAGTACGCCCTCTCTTGATAGAAAGAAGAACTAATAGCAATTTTAATTTGGTGCTGGTAATATAGAGTACATAATTCAAAATAAAAGGAAATTTAAAAATAAAATTTTAATCGTAGAAATAGACTATTTAGGCCTTAAAGATCAAGGATAAATTTAATCTAATTATCAAATTAATCCTTGATCCTTAAGGCCTAAATAGTCTATTTCTACGACTCTACTTTATAATACAACAGAACGTCATATGTGCTACATGAAACGTAATCGAGTTTGAACCAATACTTAAATAAGTATGTGAAGAACTGTAATACTTTGAACGTGGCAAAATGTCACATGTATTATTATATTGCACATAAACATTCATTCGGTTTATTATTGATTGTGACAAAATGTCGTATGTCAAAATTGATCGATTAAGTTTCCTGGACGACGGATGAGCATTCTGACAAAAGATCGTATGTGCTACATGTGAAATAACTTAAAAGTAATTCATTTGAAACCTTCAAGAAGAAGTAAAAATTTAGACAATAGCATTGCAATAAAGAAAAAAAATACAGAACCACTACAAATAGATGAAAGGAAATTAAACAGTTTGATAACACTTTGCAATCGAGGTGACATTCCTACTTTTATAAGTCGCTTAAGACAAACAAAAATAGTTCTGGCGAAATTATTAATGACTGTGTGTTGAAGTTGGACGAGGAAAAGGAGATATTAGAATCTTAGATACCCATCAACTTACTATCAGTTCTTTTCTTTAAGTTGTTTCTAGACAAAGTATAAATATGTTGCCATAGCTGAGTTTTTTTATGTGACATAATGTCATAAGCGTAGAATATGTTCTTCTTTTCTCCATTAATATGTGTGACATAATGTCATAAGTGTAATTTTTTTGTTAAATAAGAGAGTCATATTAATTTTTGTTTAAAAAAGCAAATAAAGTAAGATTGTAAAAAACAACGTTGTTTTTAAGCAAAAATAAAAATAATATTGAACTTATAAATTGTGTAGTTTTTTCTAACCTCGATATCTCAAATAAACACAAATTTCACTTATGACCTTCTGCCATTATGGTAGCGATATGTGCCGGCGCCCCCAGTTGTCATAGTGACAGTACAGCCATTTTGTTTCTTTCGTATTCGTGTATGGTTTGCGGTGTTTGTCGTTTGTGTTGCAATTTTCTGTGATTTAAGTGTGATTACTTATTAATATTTAGTATTTGTGTGTGTGTGTGTGTGTGTATGTGTGTGCCAACCATGGGTGGACAACACAAATGTTGTATTCCTAATTGCAAGACTAGCTCAAAAGACAAAATTAAAACATTCTTATTAGTATCAGCTAGGAATACTAAGGGTATTTATACGATTTCATGTGATTAGTAAATAAGAAGTACATTCGTGTAGCACAAATTGATCCATTAAAAGTGAAAAAAAGACGAAGATGGAACGATGCCATCCGTCACAAGGAGGAAGTAATAGCACGGAAGAAAGACATACGAATATGTATTAAATATTATTTAAGTAAACGTAGTGTTTATTGTAATAAGAACGCTCGTATTTTAATAATATATGTATAATATTTAGTATTTTTTCTTACCCCATTACAGAGCAAGACGGCGGGATAGCACAGTGGTAGAGTGCTAGCCTCTGGACTCAGAGGTCGTAGGTTCGAATCCGGGTCAGGTCGAATTATTCTCGACTGATCTTGATCGGTATCTACTCCCGTTACCTTTCCAAGTTGGGATACAATTAACTTGGCAATCACTAAGCTATCTAGCACCGGCTGGTGGTTGTAACAAGGGCTTGCTCGGGTGGGCAACACACATGACATCTACGCAAGAAACTTCGTGGCAATTGTAAAAAATTAAAAAAATAGATGTTGTATGTGAGACCATTCTAGGGATATAACCTGTAAGGGTTGAAAATCCCGAAACAATACAATACAGAGCATATTTTGTACAATAAAGTGAAATATATATGCATAATATTCAGAAATAATTTTCATTATTTATCCTGCGTGTGTGTGTGTCTGTATTTTAAGAATATTTATTTTTAGATGTTTACATGAGTGAGTGTGAATTTTGTGGTAAGTAGATAATTGCATGCATTATTTGTATGCAATATATAGTAATAATGTACTACTTTTAAAATATTGGTTAGCTTATGTAGTTTGTAATTTTGCATTTTATTTTGCAATAATAAAGTCTAAAATATTCCTGGAAAAATCACTTTCGTCGCAATCATATGGATCAATGTTGTTTATTAATTTAATTTCATCTAAGTAGCGATTTTGTACTACTTAATGCTTTAAAATAAGCTGACATTCTCATAAACAGTTTACAAAAATCTTTAAGCACAAAATAAATGTTTACACCTCAATGTAAGACAGCAAACTGATTCCAACTTTTGAATTAGCGTTAAGGAAAACTATGACAGAACAGATGGCGCTGATATCAGGGTGCCGGAACAGCTGATCGCAAGGCTACTGGAAACAGCTGAGTGTCCGAGCCCTATACTGAAACCGTATGTAAACAAACAATAGCTGTCATGAACATGTGGTTTTAAGCGCTGAAGTTCGTTGCTGATGTCACTATCGATTTGACGTATTAAGCGCGATAAGAAAATTTGAATTGCGGTAGAAATTTTTTAAAAAAATTATCTCATTTGATGTACTCAAGTTCTTAGTCAAAATTAGATTCTTGATGGTCTGTACTAATGTAAAAAAAGAAATGTCGGAATACCCCACTGGGCGAGTCACATAATTGTCCGGCGCCCATTTGGCTATCGCCCAGTTGCCCATTCGACCTCGCCCAATTGAACGTGTCCGATTTTGGTTTGGACCCCTTTATATATTTTTTTTTCATTGTGAAATTTCAAGGTAAGAGAACAAAATTATAATTTTTATATGGAT
This sequence comes from Harpalus rufipes, assembly GCA_951394225.1. Taxonomy (NCBI): domain Eukaryota; kingdom Metazoa; phylum Arthropoda; class Insecta; order Coleoptera; family Carabidae; genus Harpalus; species Harpalus rufipes. Next base: position 34,194,367 of record OX596282.1, on the reverse strand, counting down.
GCCATAGTGGAAAGTTAAAGTTACACCATTGAAAAGCGATTTTTTTTAACTTTCCAACGATGTATAACTTATCTGTGTTCATTGATTCAAACAGCAAAAATGATTAAATTTTTAAGATAAAAACAATGAGAATTATCTAGTGACCTTCGCATTTTTTGGGAAATACAAATACATCTTTATCTTTAAAAATATCTACTAATGGCGCAACTTTTCCCTAATCTATCTGATTTCGTATCTCTTAAGATAACTGAGATCTGAGATCCCAAGAGTGACGGTTGACAAACGGGCATTCATTATACAGGATGTAACAGCGAAACGGGGGACAAAGTAAGGGGACATTGTTTTTTTAACAAGAGTTTAACAAGTTGGAGAATAAAGTTTGTATATATGTAATACACAGGTGTTTCCTTTAAAACAACTAGCGTTTTTTGGGCGAACTAATGACTTCAGAGATAAATGTTATACAGAGTGTACACTATTGCTATCTCGAGAACTATAAGAGCTACGAGGTCGGTTAAATTAGATAACAATTTCTATATTATAAGATATAAGACTATTATTGAAATGAGCAAAATAAGAATTATTTTAGACCAGTGGTTCTCAAAATATGGGATGCAACTTTCTTATTTTAAATGGCAACCTATTTTTTATTTACTTATTCGATACAGTATTTTTTTCTGAATTCAACGATATCCATATGTAATACCCTAATATTACAAAATATTTGAGAAAAATGTAAAATTAAAAATGTATCATTTTCTTTTAAATATGCCTATACAAAGAGAGCTATGGAAGAAAACAAATAAATCAAATGCAGAAATAATTGCAAAAACTTGTTCAAAATTGCCACCATTGGCATGAATACAAAGTTCTAATCTTAATCAACTATTTCTCACTAATCGCAGTGTTCTTCCGTCAACGTTATTAAGAACAAATTAAATATTATTTTTTAATTCGTTTAAATTATTATGAACGGTGTTATAAATTTTATCCTTTAAATATCCCCATAAGAAAAAATCTAAGGGGCTTAAATCGGGAGATCTGGCAGACCACGGAATAGTACCTATCCATTTGTCAGAAAACATTTCGTTGAGGTATTCTGTAACCTGACGAGAATTGTGTGCAGGTGCTCCGTCTTGTTGAAAGTGAATATCTCTTAGAAAGTCCAGTGGTAAATCATCTAAAATATCTTCTAGAATATTTCGTAAAAATTCTAAATAACGATCTCCCGTCAATGTGCCATCATACATGTGAAAAAATATTTTGTCAGTAAAAATACCGCACCAAACATCAGCACTGAATTTTCTTTAAAAAATTCTTTCACAAATCAATATAGGGTTTTCAATACTCCAATAGTGATTAATTGTACATGCCATTATTCGAAAAATTCGCCTCGACTGATGTGCATTCATGATACCACTTCCGGTTTATTAATAATTAATATCAACTTTGAAATTTCAAATGGAACTTATTATATTTTTTCACAAATTTGAAAAGTACATCAAATTTGCTTTACAATTATGTAAAATAATCCATATGTTACATTATTAAAAAGTAAAATGGCGGGCACTCTTTTAAGTTCAATTTTTTTTAACACCTTCATTTAACAGTAAATAACAAAATTCCAGTCGCCGATCGTAGTCAGCAGGTTGCAGATATTGTACATTGTTGTTTGTAAGGTTTATATTTTTTTTTCAAAATTTTATGTACTGCGCCTACACTTACACCACATTCATCAGCGGCCCTTCTGATGGAATATCTTGGATTGGCTTCGAAATATGCCAAAACATTAATTTCATCATTATGGCGTCTTCGTTTATTTATAAATGCAGAGGTATTGAAACATAAACAAATTTCCAATGTCCGAAAGTAATTATAAGCCAGCACTTGCCGCTCAGGATACAACTCACTGTACATGTTTACAGCTGCATTCGAATTTTTTCTACATAAAATGTATAGGCGATGGGAAATAAGAAATATAACATCTGGTGATATTTTGCGGAACTATAATTATTGAGATAAGTTATACATGTGACATTTTTTTAATTGTATAAACATAAGTGTTATCTATTATGTTTATAATATTTACGTTTACATATAATATCTCTTAATATTATACACTTGATGCATAAATACAATTCGTAAATGTCAAATCCCGTTAACATTAGTTCTTTTCAAAGCCACTTTGGCGCTACGGTCTTATTTCCCATCGCCCATACTTCATACATGTCTATCTTCTTACTATAGTCAAATTTTTTGACTCTGTCGGGTACAGTAATAAAACTATAAATGAACTATAAGTATCGCAATTATGATAAAGCGGCATATCCTTTACTTTTTGTAGTATAATACTGTTTGGCATCGGCCCATATTTTTGAGCCGCTCTATTCATGCATTGTAAGGCTATTTTCCTATACATACCTGGTAGACGTTTGATTCAATGCATGAATAGAGCGGCTTAAAAATATGGGCCGATGCCAAACAGTATTATACTACAGAGAGTAAAGGATATGCCGCTTTATCATAATTGCGATATTTATAGTTCATTTATTGTTTTATTACTATACCCGACAGAGTCAAAAAATTTGACTATATGTGAAAAATTATTCATTTTGTTATTATACAGAAGTATACTCAAATCGGACATGCAGCCAATGCACGTCATCATTAGGGGAAAAACCTGACTACATTAAAATCACTAATATGGAAAATTGAAATAAAATTTCAGTCATTTTTAATTGTTAAAAAGTGTATGGCCTTATAGAATTATTATTAAGATGTATAGTAGAGTTCATAATTTATCATATATGATATAAATAATATAAAAATAATGTACATCTACCTTATATTATTCGTTTATTTGTTGCTACACTTGGCAATATTGATAATTTGTATGTTTATACGTTCCTCCTTGGTTTATACTTTCAATGTTATTATTTGACAATATGAATTGCATCGTGTTTGAAATATTTTTCATCGTTGTGACAATTTATTTCCATTCTTGCTTTTTATAAATCAATCTTTTTCAAGACCACAAAAAGGATCGGGTGACACATCATGGCAAGATTCTGATACAAGAAGTAAAACTGAAGGTGGAAATTAAATATATTTTTCAATTCGACATTTATACAGTATTATATATTATAGTTCAATTTTGTATATTTTTGTGCTCGTATTTATATGCTGTTTTAGCTAAATAAAACTATTGTTATTATTTAAATTGCCAAATAAGCTCATGAATATATAGTAACACGATAGTAATTTATAAATAGCCGAACATAAGATGTCAACTTTCAGTTCAATTGAAAAATATTATATGAATGATACAATATTGAACTAAATCACCCCCCTTTGGTTAGACTTTAACTATTGTATTATAAATAAAAGCTTGATATTAGTAATGTTATCTTTATTTTCCTTTTATTCTTAATCATATTATGAACATTTATTGACAATTTAGTTAATATGTCGTACAGTGTGAAACAAATAGTATATTACGTAATGAGAGATGTAAGAAGCAGATTACGTACGAGTAAAATGATTGACACACGAGACGCGTAGCGTCGAGTTTGTAATTTTACGAGTGAGTAATTGCTTTACATCTCGAATTATGTACTATACTTTTTCTACGACCACTCATTAATATTTCTAAATTGAAGCAAAATTCAGATAATAGTTATAAATTATTTTTTTATTGCATTACGTACAAATTACAAATAATATTATCATCTAATTTTGTTTATAATAATAATTATTACCTCAGTAAATGTATTTGTAATCACACAAAAAAGCAGCAGTTCGAAATGTCAAAAAGTTTGGTGGGTTTTATTAAAAAAATTAAACTGCGCAACGATATTACCATGGTTACTGCTAAGCGTAGGGATATACGATGAAAAATAGTTCCCTACTGCAAATTTAATTGAAATGAAATATGTACTGCTGACATAATATAATATTAATTAATAACCCAAAAAAATATGTATGTACATGTCAGATAAATTTCATTCTATTATATTTAAATCTTAAATTTTATTTATCAAATTTTAATCATTTCTTACAGTTTGACAATCAGTCCTGCCAACTTAAATTTGCTGTTCATTACGTAACAGTGTTACGTAATGAAATTTCATTACGTAACACTATTCATAAGCACGAACTTACATTGTTAGTAGTCTGTTCAGTAATGACTCTCTTACAGTAGTGGTAGTAGAAAAATTATTTTTTGAAAATATCATGACAGTTTGAAATACAATTGTATACAACCTGTATAACTTTTTTCATTGCGATTCTCAAACCTATGTAAACGTACCAGTTCATGACGTCACACATCTAGTTACTTTTATTAATGACGTGCATTGGCTGCATATCCGATTTGAGTATATACTTCAACAGCCGAATTCATAGCAATAGTTGTACCCGGAATAATTTTAAACTTGTTTTTTTACCAGGTTTAGCAAATAATCGTATTCATAACACTTTTATGTTTAGGTTTAGCTTATACCAACAGGTAATAAATTTAAACCAAGAGGTACTGAGTATAAATTGTTAAACTAGTTGGTTTAAGACCTGTCAATTTTAAATTTTCCGCGTTGTTCTGCGCATGATTAGTATAGTGCGCTCGTAAAACTACAGCTAGCCGTAGTCAAAGCATACAGACTTAACCTAATTTCATCAAGATTGATTGTAGATATTTATTATTAAATATAGGTTAGTAACATTTATTTTAAAGGATTCAATCTACATTTTTTATAATTTTTAGATTTTTAAGAAAGTGAGAATGATTATGACATGCCAAGGTAAACTTGATTCCAGGCTTTATCTTTTATTTTTTTATTTGAATTTTTATCTACATATTATGTGCCTGCCGTGTATTTTAATTAATTCAAATAACGAATTCCATTCCTCTTCCGTCCAATATTCGGATCTCTTCTTTTTTTTGCTGTCATTTTATAATTCCACTAAAATTTTAATAAGATAGCAAATGGAGAAGTTTAGCGTGATTGAAATTGCATGTGAAATATTTTTTAATCGTAAATATATGAATAATTATAACTGAAAATGTAATTGAAAGTTAAAATAATGTTCCCATTTATTTATAATTAATTATTTATTATCGAACTTCTGTGACGTCACAAGTGACTTATGCGCATGCGTAGAATGGATGGTGAGACCTGACTTTTTAAACGTAGATTGTGTATTACACTACAAACTTCTGGCCAGTTCAAGTGGGTTTGTTTACGTTTTCGCGGAGTGAGGTTATAAGTTTATAGTTCGAAGTGGAATTATATTTCTTTGCAAAACTATTATAGAGTACTTAATTTTTAATATTCTGTTCAACTTATACGGTATAGTTATTAAGGTACCAAGGGTGTTATAAGAACAATAACGCTTAAGGTCGACAGTGAACTTCCCGAGGGCCTCTGGCCCGAGGGTTGTTCGTCGACCGTGGGCGTTATTGTTCCTTTAACTCCAGAGGTGCCTTCAACGTTTAATGTCCAACTAATTTATTGTTTTTTCACAATTTTTTAATGTATTTTGCATTTTTTTGTTGCTTATCAGATTGTTCGACAACAATATAATTGTTTTGAACACTGTAACTAAGTAACGCGATGTACTTTTTCTCAATAAATACAGTTTGTTTATTTATCAAAACGACGCTACACTGCATAACACCTTTGTCAAAATGACCGAAGAATTACCCGAAAAGGTATTGTTGAAAGCTGCAAAAGCGATTGAAACTCTTGTTCCTCAAAAAACTCGAGAAGTTTATGAAAAGGAATACAGCCGATTTGAAAAATGGATGACAGAAAACGAAGTGAGTACAATACCTGTCGGTAAAAATACTTTTGGAAACATCCCATGTTCAATAGCAACATATTTAGGTTTGGCAGATGCAAAATTATACACAGGGCACTGCCTGAGACGCACATCAGCAACTCTTCATTCTGATGCTGGTGGCAATACAGAAAGCCTAATGAGACTAGGTGGATGGAAAAGTAGACTCCGTTCACTGTAAGAATGGGCCGAGGACGTCATCGTTCGTGGTGCGCGGTAATATTTTAGACACGCCCATCAACAAACAGTGGCGTGGTTAATAGAAATGAATTTGCATTTATGAATTTTTATTTATAAATTTGTTTTAATTTATTAACAATTTTTTGTAACAATTAGATAAATTTATATAAAAAAGGATCTAAATTTTATAAAATTATTTTAATATATTAAAGTGTCGAACTGTGTACCAGATACATTGATAAATTAATTATTTGCAGCTGATGATGAATTTGTAATAATTGCCATCATCTCAATTTAATTAAGATATTATAATATGTGGGTTAATTGCTGTATTTTGTTAACCCGCGATCACTCCCGTATCAATTTGTAACGTGATCACTCACGTGTTAGATTTTATCCAACATTTGGATGCGGGATGTGAATTAGATTTATTTCAAATATATTTATTCATAAAGTTATTGCTACTAGAAAAACATTTAAAACACAACTTCTCGTGCTTGGCTGTTAACATTTTTTCCCCTTACACCAATTTTATTTGGAGACATTTTAAAAATAAATCACTTTGCACTTTCCACTGGGAATGTCTTCAACGCCCGAATATTCAAAACCAGAATATTCAAAACCAGAATATTCATGCACAGAATCATTCAAATCCCGAATATTCAAAACCAGAATATTCATACACAGAATCATTCAACGCCCGAATATTCATTACCCGAATATTCAAAAACCGAATGAAAAAGTTTAGGCTACCTGTCACTAGATGTCACTACGAAACGTATGCATTGTCGATATTGTAGTGTACTTTAATTTATTTAGATGAGAATAATAATAGACATACGTTTTCAAATGTCAAAAATGACAGCTTCATCGATAATTATATAATATGTGATTGAATAACTGAAATCTAGATAATAGGTACAGTACAGGCATGTCTACGGAAAATATGTGGAACTTAAAACATTTTTTAAATAATAAACCGTTCTACCGTTTAATAAATAAACAATTACAGTTACATTTTCTACACGAAGTGCCAATATTATAAAGTATGTATATTATAATAACATGAAATAAATGTTATTTTTCTCATTACAGATTCATAGTTTGATTACAAAGATTATAGTAAAAAAATCGTTTCGTGAGAGCCGTGAATACTGCAAAGTTCTATCAAACATCGATGATTATGGGCTATGTGTACATGGCAATCTATAATGCACATAAAATCGTTGTTAATTTTGGTTTGGCGTTGTATAAAGCTCTGCTCTGACACCTCTTATTTTCGCTCTTTTTATAGACAATTTGTGCTTTGAATAAAATTCAAACAACTATGATAATGTAAAAATATTCAGAAATGTCGAGCCCACTATCTTCTAAAATTATTTTAATATTATTTCATGATGTAGTAACAATTCCCTAAATGTTAGAAAATGCCAAATCAGCAAATTTCTCATATTTCATCCACTACTCCGACACCGTTAAAGACATTATAACATGGTCTGAATTCGACATGATTTTTTTTTCCTTTCATGAATTTGCACGATTGTTGCTGAGGAATGGTTAGTAGGTTTGAAATTTGCCGATATGAATCTGTTCAAAATATTACAAAAATTTCTTTGGAATTGAAGTGTGTTTTATTTGTGACCCACTCTTTCACTCAAATCGTGTAATACATAATAAGAAAGAGAATTTCATGCTGAACTCATATTTCGAAACTGCGTTGTCCTGTTTATAACCGTGTGAGAGTGGTGAAAGAAAAAGGAGTAATGAGCCGATTTGAATATGTATCTATAACTTGCAAATAGTTACCTGATCTTTAATACAATTGAAAATCTGTTGGAAACCATTGACAAAAATATTGCAAGGTATAATATTAATAATTCCAGGTAATTATTTAAAATTATATCGGATGCATGGAGATCTATAAAGCACAAAATGCCATGACGAATACAATCTACTATAAATAATTATTAAAGTAGGTATTAAATATGTAACTTTCTTTATTTTCTGTCTAATTTAAGTTTCTTTCATAAGTTGTTATTCTGGTTAATTTTTTAAAAATAAACATATTCTTATACAGTCGCTCTATTTTTTTGTTGCACCTCACATCTTTATTCAAATACGTAGTCGTGCCATAAATTCTGTCCCTGAGTATAAAACACGATAAAAAAATATATAAAAATAAAATTAAGGGTGCCTTGAGCATTTGTTTGTTTCATCTGTCAAAATATTGTAAATCATTAATTTCAAACCGATAGTTCATGCGTTCCTCCTTGGTTCATGAAGTAAACATGGAGTGGGGTATTAAAAAGAACCGTGTAGCAGTGAATGCGCTATACAAGTGCAACAAAACACCAGTAGAGATTTTCAATTTGTTAAAACTTCTGAAAATTACTAAGAAGTTTGTTTACCGGACCATTGAACGTTACAACGATATGTTATTAATTGATGACAGACCAAGGAGCGGTTGGCCATGCACAACTAGGGATCCAGCAGCCGTCAAATCTGTTCGCGAGAGAATTTGGAGAAATCCACTCCGGAATCAGAAAATCATGTGTAGGGAAATGAAGTTCCCCGCTAGAACCATGTCACGCATTCTGAAAGATCTTAAACTTGGAACTTATCGCAGAAGAACAGGGCAGCGATTAACAGCGACCATACGTCACATAAGAGCCAGGAGAGCTAAGATGTTATTCCAGCGACACGCAAACGGAAGTCATCGGCAAATTCTTTTTACGGATGAAAAATTTTTCACTCTAGAAGAAAAATTCAACCGCCAAAATGATTGAATGTATACCTATAGCTTTCGGGAAGCTGCAGAGAAAATCCCGAAGGTAGAAAGGGGTCACCACCTAGCGTCAGTGATGGTTTGGTGGAGGGTGTCGTATGACGGCGATATGAAGTTGCATTTCTGCGAAGAAGGGGTAAAAACGCGATCAGGAAATTACCAGAGCGACATATTAGAGCAAGTTGTAAAGCCATTGAATGATTCCTTGTTCGCTGGTAAGTACTGGATTTTTCAGCAAGATTCAGCGCCCGCACACAAAGCGAAGTCGTCGCAACGCTGGTTAGAGCTGAATTTACCGGAATTTATTGTCGTTGAAGATTGGCCCTCTGGAAGTCCAGACCTCAATCCTTTGGACTACCGCTTATGGTGTGTCAAAGAACGAGCCGGTCATTTTGAGTATTTTTTTTTTAAATTAATAGTTATGTAACAATAAAATCACATTCATTTTTTACCAGATTTCTTTTTTATGTAGAATAAGCCTGCCTTGTATTAGGGACAGTATTTATGGCACGACTACGTAAAGCTAATCATATATGGCAGCTGTAACTTAAGCACTTTGACCATGTGAAATTTGAAAATCATGACACTGATAGCTTGTATTTGTTATGGTTTGGGTTTGATGGGAGCCACTTAAAATTGTATAATACTTGGAAGTTAATAACGATAAAAAAAATTGTTTCCTTCGGCGCTCTCATTTCGCAAGCGTGTTAATAATATTACATTGTTTTTACCTTCCGTCACCTTTAGGTAAAGAAGGTATTGTCTTTATTCAAAAAATTCGATGGTGAGTTTTTAATAATTAAGCACATTTCAGGGTCCCTAGAATACGATTTTACTATGATGTCTGTATGTGTGTGTGACGATAATTTCAGCCGCGATAACTCCAAAAAAAAACCATTTTTACGTATTTCTCTTCCTTACATCCATGTGCAGACGTGATTAGATTTTGGTTATAAATCGTCAACCGAAAGTCCCCTCATTTGAAGAATTTTGCAGTTTTTCTTGAAAAAGCGCTGTTAAATTTTATTCTCTATATGATTTGATTGCATTTTATAATTCAAATTCAATGTATATATGGAAACAGCTACTATATTAAGAAAATTCTGATTCAAAGATGTCAGTATCAAGTGCAATTGACATAGTATGTTTGTATTATAATTTTACTGGAAATATATAAACTTTTGTTAGAAACTTTCACTTTCTGTATGGAATTTGTACAAAATACCTAGAACTGACGGAAGGCAATGTACTGGAAATATAGGATCTTTTACAAGGAACTTTCTATATGGAATGGAATTGGTGTAAAATACGTACAGGTGTCTGCCATAAACGAGCCACCATTGCAAACTTTCTTATTTAAAGATATAGAAAGACGGTGAAATGGACAAAGTTAGGCGATATTATATGAAAAATTTAACGGTGAAAAATGCAAAACAATTGAACATCAAATACGCGACTAATTCAACAAAATAACATTTTTTAATAGAATGCTAAATTGAAAGTGATACCATTTAAAAGATTTTTTTATCTGAATATAAAAGTTCATTATCACTATGCATTTAAAATTAAAAACAAAAGAGTTACTTCAATTTCAAATTTAAATATTATATTTCTTATTTAAATACAAATATGACATTTTTGCTATTGGGATATTTCATTATGTAGAGATGGCGTTGTGTACCACCAACGTTAAACTTTCAACAAGGGGGCACATTTGTGTAACTTCCATAAGCGTATCATTGCTGTTAAGAGTTTTTCTTTGATTCTTCTTGTATTTTGACTTTTCTCTCAGTGTTTATTATTATTTTAGGTAGAGTATATTGGCTTGTATTCTGTTTTATTAATTGTAGCGGAAGATTAATTATTATTTTTCATTTTAAATACTTTAGTTAGTAGTTGTTAGGTTAGACATTCTGTACATAGAACTGACGGAAGGTAATGTGCTGGCCACATCAGATTTTTTTTTTACCTGTATTTGCCAATATCTTCCAAAAAAATTTGAAACATTACCTGTGGCGCGTGGCTCGTAATACGAGCACATTTTTCTAATAAAATCGCTTTTATGGAGCACAATCCTCATAAGAATACAATATGAAAGTGCGCTCCGTAAAAGCGCTTTTGTTATGAAAATGTGCTCGTAGTGCGGGATAACATTATTATTATTAAAGACTGAGGCCTTAGGCATTTATTTTGACAGCACATTTTATTTCATTTTCCAGATAAACGATACTATAACTAACTCTAGTAAATTTTAGTTAGGGAGAAGCATCAGAAATTTTGCAAATATTGATGCACAGCCGGCTCTAATACTAGCCGTGCACAGTGAGAACTGGCAAAATGGCAGGTGGTCCGACTTTTCTCTTTGACACAATTGATGTCACTTGTTTACGTTCAGTTTCAAAGTGAATATTCTGTTGATTCTTCTCTATTAAGCCTGGTTTATAGATTGCACAGAATAGAATGGAATAGAATAGAATAAGGAATGGATTAATTGTATACGACTGAAAAAATCATTTGTTTTATTACTACATGTAAAATTGTGAGGTGGCTGACGACGTTTCAACTATAATATAATACACTTTTAGATAAGTGTCAACAACAACATAACCTAACATTCGTGTAAGGTATTCAAACGTTTTGCAAGCTGTAAGTTAGAAGTTTTATTGCTTTTATTTATTTTTTAAATTGTAGAATACCACAATTAATTTGTTTTAGTGTTAAATATGCCTCGACGGTGTTGTGTACCGCAATGTAAGAGCAATTACGACTCTTCTTTAAAAGCACAAAGTGGATGTATTACAACCTTTTCAATTCCCAACAAACCCGCAGCGTCGTGAAGAGTGGATTCGGGCAATACCGAGGAAAGATTGGCAGCCAACAAAAGCTGCAATAGTCTGTTGCAAACACTTTGTTGTAAGTGATATTGTGTCAGTTGATAAACATTTGCAATCTGACGGGTCAATCAAAGAAATTTCATTGCTATACCCACGACTAACTGAAACTGCTGTTCCCAGGATTTTTCCCAATTTGCCTGTCTATTTAAGTAAGAAGCAAGAGAGTAAAAGAATCAGTCCAGATCAAAGACGTGAAGCTCAATTTCAGAAACAGAGAGCAAAACTTGATGAATTTTTTAAGAATGACCAAATAGGTGATTTCAATGTAAAAATCACTGACAGTTGTATATATTTTTACATAATTTGTTTCGATGAAGTCTTAACAATTTCTAGAAGTATTAAAATAGACAAGAGCTTAACAGTAGAAATATTTTGTAACAAAAATAAGTTGTCCTATTCAGATTTAAAGTGAATTGTTGGTGCAGATTTTAGAGTAAACAGGTGGTCTCAATTTATAAACATACTGTCACATTACAAAAGTGCTATTGTTCCAGAGCTAAAATCAAGTGTTCATGATCTTTTAAACAAAAGTCTCAATTTTATTGACAGTAGCTGTCAAAAACCGCATGTATTGTTATATTTAAGATGTTATTTTAAAAACTACTTATGTAAAACTACTACTGTAGAATTCAATAAATGTAGTTTATTGCAAAATGTTGTTTCTGTAAAAGCGTTTGGCGCTCTAGCGCACGCCACAAATGTCGGGCCACCATCATCATCTAATGCGACGTTGCCACATGTATGGTCATGGCTAGTATTAGAGCCGGCTGTGATTAATGTATTGTATTGAACTTCTCATTCATATTATTATTTTTTTATAAAACACCAGTCCTGAAATTTGAACAACTGTGATTACCATGCGGCCACCTGTGTATGTGTGCAGAGTGTGCAAATGTAATTAGGACGCAGAATAGAGGTCGTTGCCTATTGTGCAGGGCAGATATTATTTCAATTCAAAGGATTTTTTAAAATGTATTTTTTATTGGTACTGCGAAAAAACTTAGAATATCAAATTAAGATAAAACAATAAAAATAAACAAATTCGACGTAGATTTTAATTCTAAACAACTTTTTCATTTACACTGTTAATCTAAAAATTCATAGAGCACGAACTGTCGCTAGTATTATAAAATTACCATTATAGTATATTTGATTTTAAATTATTTTTTACAAATATATCTTTGTTTTTTTACAGTAACCACAAACTGGCCACATCCGCCACAATACAGTATGTAAAATGTGTTTTTACATATTTAAATCGGCTCTTTCAGGGCCACCCAAATATTTTTTTGAAAAGAAATTTTAATTCCATTTATTACCTTCAGTCACCTTTTAGGTAAGGAAAATAGGTTTGTTTGTTCCGCTATGCTGTATTTTGCAATTTACTGCCTATCGCCGTGGTAATAATTTAAATAACTAAAAATTATTTTTCTGTTTGATCCGTTTCCGCCATATTATTTATTTTAGAAAATACTTCAGGTTCTATTATTTATAAAGGATACTCAGTAAGTAGTTATTTATGTATCAAGGCACTGAAGTTCTATTTTTATTACGAATGTGGAATTTATTTGCCGGGGTTCTTATAGCCGAGGAAAATAAAGCATAAGTAATAAAAAGGAACTTCAGTGCCGAGGTGCATATTAAGTTTTATTTGAAATCGAAAAATTGTAGAACCGACAGGAATATTTATTTTTATAGGTTATATATGTCAGTCTGACATTCAATATTGCTAATCTCCGACACTGAAGTTATTGTAGAGAACACTCAAAATTATATGTTTTATCTGAAACTTGTTCATCGGAATTATTTAGTTCGTTCGTCTTGCACATATTTTTTATCATTTTACGTAAAAATTTACTATTGTACATCATACACTCGCCCAAATTATTTTACATATATAATTATCATAAGGTTGGCAACACTACATTTGTATGAAATCGTCTTATAATGGATTACTTTAGTGCCAATTACTGAATTTTTAATGTCGATGTTTGCACAATTTAGTGACTATTTCCAATAAAATATACTATTCCATTCTCCACTATTTTAATTGTTTACTATTGTTATCAAATAAATTTACTTTATTATAAATTTCGTGGCCGTGTGCCTGGTCGCGAATCTGAGGACCCGGATTCGATCCCGACCGACGCCAAAAATTATTTCGAATATTAATGAACCCTGTGGTGTGCTCTCCACGCTAGCAATGAGTGTCTGTGAGGTTACGCCTTTTACCGCAAGTTACTGGAAAAATGGAACGAACAGAATCTAGTAAGTTTACAGTTAACCATGCACTGGATAGAACAGCAAATTACACCTCCGCGGTTTGCGGCAGATGCAGGGTAGCGGAACGAACAAACCTTTGTCTTTGGTCAAAAAAATCGATGGAGAGATTCTTATGAATAAGCACGTTTTAGGGTCCTCACAATACGATTTTACCATTTTTACAATTATGTCTGATGTATGTATGTGTGTGTGTGTGTGTGCGTGTGTGTGTATTTGTGTGTTGATATTTTCAGGTTCGATAACTCCAATACTACAATTATAATTTTTGTATATACTTGAGTTTGCTTCCAAATGAAAAGCTGATTAGATTTTGGTTATTATAAAGAAATTACGTCATAAATCTTGCTATACACCACTATGGAAAGAGAATCTGTTCTTTAAATATAATTGATGGGCAGATGTCAGAATATTATGTTTGAGAAATAATTTTACTGGAAATATATTTATTGCAAGAAACATTCTATGTGGAAATTATACAAAATAAGTATTTACAGAAAACAGACGACCATATTGTGCTGGCTACAATAGATTCTTTTAGCTGGATCATCTCCATAGCTTCAATTGCTTCATCAGCAGCACCTCATCGTTTTTTTTTTGTTCACTTTAGGCCCAATCTTACAATCTGTGGTTAAAATTTTAACTGCCAGTTAAATGAACAATATTGAATCGGATTTTTGACAGCAATTATAAATTTGTCATTTGACAGTTCATTTCGTTTCGGTTTTGTTTATTTAACTTACAGTTAAAATTTTAACCAGAGATTGTAAGATTGGCCCTTAGTTACTTTATGAAATAATTATTTATGTCAAATACAAACCTTTTAAATGCCGGTCGAGCTATTATCATACGTCTTTTGGTCCACAGTTTTTAGTCTATATTATGAAAGAATTTTGTGGAAAATTTCTTGAAAATGTAAGCTGGCTAACTATTATGAACCTGGGCTTGTATATATTTGAATAAAATGCGTTCGTTTGCTTTAAAAAATGAGTAAATTTATTTATTTACATTCCTGACATTCCTTTGCTCCACAATTAAATCATCAAAGTATTACAAGTGGAAATTATTTAAGGTATACATATATCAATTTAACAGAAAGTTGCTACATAATATGACACAAATCTCCTATTTGTAAAAGACATTTTATAAATAAAATTAATAAATTATAAGTAAGCTAAATCATTTGGCAGTATTTTACACAAATTTTTGTGATACCTGTTGTAAACCTTATCAAATAGTGGCTAACTCGTTCTAAAAGAAATAAACGTTCACCAAACATATGTTATTAATTTGGAATATAATATTTATTAATTTGTTTTTTAGTATATGTTCTCTTATTTACTAGTGTAGCTGTCACTTTTGACAGTTGGTGTGGACAGTTGAATGGATTGAATGCAGACGTATGTCCACTTACTTTCTTTTGACCAAATTAAAGTTCACTAGATTATCGATAACGCATATGTTGCACCACCATTGAACACGCGTTGAACTAGCTTTCGTAGTGACATCTAGTGACAGGTAGCCTAAACTTTTTCATTCGGTTTTTGAATATTCGGGTGTTGAATATTCGGGCAATGAATGATTCTGTGCATGAATATTCTGGTTTTGAATATTCGGGCAATGAATGATTCTGTGCATGAATATTCTGGTTTTGAATATTCTGGTTTTGAATATTCGGGCGTTGAGTATGCACCCCTTTCCACTTATATCCGAACACACACACTAAACCAAAGATGAAACGCAAATGATAAGAAATGTGGACCGCCTATGGACGTAGCGTCCCGTTGCCATATACAATTGCTCGTTGCTAAGGGGAGGAGCTAATTTAGACTAGTGCGCAGCCAAAAGTAATGACGTATTCATGACGTGCCTGGCCCATTCTTAGAGTGAACGGAGTCTACATCGGTAGCCCGAAGCTACGTAGATAATAGCGAATGTTCCAAACAGACAAATTCTTGCTTAGTAGCTGGAATAAAAGCAAGTACCACTAACACAATAGTAAAAGAATCTACGATTCAGGTTATGTCTAACATAAATACCTCAGAAACTTTGAGTACAAAAGAACACGAAGGCATTGTGTTGTCGGGTAAATTTGACAATTGTGTTTTTCATTTTAAATAAGTATTCTTTCTGTATGATTATATTGAAAATAAAGATTATTCTTCTTAAACAGTGAACTATTTTGTGTCTTTTTCATAACATCTAAAGTCCCTAGATTACTATAGCGCGAACGTCCACCAATAAAAACCGCGAAATTTGAAAATCTAGGAACTTTAATTACATCAAATTTATATTGCCCTAGGGCGTTATTTTTGAAAAATAATGCCCTAGGGCGTTATTTGTTATGTAATTTCCATAGGAACGGAGTTATTATTAACATAATAATAAACTAGTTGGACATTAAATATTTTTTGTACACATATTAGTATATTCTTCCCCAGGGGAAGTTTAGCGTAATTGAAATTACATGTGAAATATTTTTTAATCGTAAACATATGAATAATTATAACTTAAAATGCAACTGAAAGGTAAAATAATGTACCCATTTATTTATAATTATTTATCATCGAACTTTTGTGACGTCACAAGTGACTTATGCGCATGCGTAGAAAGGATGGTGAGATCTGACTTTTTGAACGTAGGTTGAAGCATTACACTACAATAATTTGGCCAGTTCACGTAGATTTGTTTACGTTTTCGCAGAGTGAGGTTATAAGTTTTTAGTTCGAAGTGGAATTATATTTGTTTGCAAAAGTATTATACTACAATACTTAATTTATAATATTTTGTTTTGTTCAACTTGTAAGGTAAATATTTTTTTTACTTATATTAGTATATTCTTTTCTTCTGTATGTATATGCAAGTTTATTGCGAGTTTTACGTATATGTAGATAAAAAAAAAAATTTACATCATTTTTTTTTTGTTAGTTTAAGATGGAATTAGGATTTGTCGCCACCGATAGCAACAATTTACCAGAAAAAAACAAAAATGACTAGGTACGACAAATAAACTTTTAAATATAAATAATGCATAAAGATACCCTTACGAAGCAAAATAAATTTTCTTGAAATATTTACACTAATCAACTTTTTCAGTCCACACAAATGAATACAATAATACACAATGAAATAAATTTAACTAGTCGTTTGCACAAGAAGAACAGAATTATCATAATCTCAATATAGAACTGTCACTGCTTATAAACATCAAAACATGTGGATGCCATTTTTAAAACTCCCTGTTGCCATGGGAACCCAGCGCGAGCCTGCTTAAGGTAGTATTCGTGATACAATATGTGCAAAAATTAATTCGTGTAAATACAATAAAGTTGCATTATTTGTAGTGCATGTCAATGATATACATATTAGATAACACAGCTTTATCAATTACTATTTAAGAATGAAAAAAAAATTGTTTGGTACAATGTTTAGAACGCATAAGTAGTATTTTTCTTCAAACTTCAGAAAACACTTTTATATGATACTGTACGATCTGTGTATGCCGACGCATGCGCACTAACCTGTTTGACAGTACGTGAAAGCCGCGAATATGGCAAATCGAATAAAATATAAAGGACAATTCATTAAACAAAATGTTCTTGATAAGAAACTTGAAATTTTGGCATCGAACACATTTTATTAATTTACTGAATCAATATAGAATTAAGCTTTCCTCTGTATTTAAAACTAAACAAAAAGTCCATGTATCATTCAGTATGGTTTAAAGAAATGTCGTTTAAATTTACTGAAAAAATTACAAGTTTAATCTAATTGTTGTAAAACGAGTACATAATAATTTATGAAAAATGATGATAACCACGATAAAATAACTGAAAATAATGATAAAAGTAATATTAATTCTAAATAATCGGTGAAAAAATGAAGGGTACAACACGTACATACATTCACTGCCTGAGCCTGAATTTACAGCGTTGCCAGGTCATTTCCCATCTATCCCTTCCTTCTCTGTAAAAGTGAAAATTTCTTAAGCTATATCTCTTAAACAAAATGGCCAACAAAATTTTTTTATTTTAATATTTGTCATTTATGTATCTGAGATGTTTTTCAATAAAATGGGACGTACTGTTTTGAAGCTACAGTGAAAAATATGTCATTTATTATGGCCTGATATAGGAAATATGTACAAAAAATGCTATCTTTAATTGCATTTGAGATGGTCAATCGATTTTAAATTAAGACAATGTGTAAATATTAATGTTCTGTACATACAGTTAAAATTTCATAAGATTCTCACGAATCGTAATTCGCACGTATACTACCTTAAGGTAGACTATACGTTCTCCGTGAACTTTTGTGACGTCATTATTTTAAAAAAATTCATTTTTTGAGAAATCTAGGTATCTTTGAGTGAAATACAATATAGTATATCACTTTTGAAGACAATCTTAATAAAATAAAATCATTAAACTTTCCGATTGCTTGTTGGATAGGAGATAAAGCAATTATTTTGTTGTACTTATTATAAGGAATTATAATTCAACTACTGCGCTTTTCAAAAATTTCCCATAATGCCTGCAACTTTTGTTACATATCAGTATACCAACACAATAAGAATGTGGATAAGGTAATAATAGAATTGGAATGTTTTTGGGTTTGTAGTACTTACTCTATAAGCTTCCCAGTCGGAATCTGAATCATCGCTCAAACTAACCCTCTCCCTTGTTGCTCGTCTGCCTAGAACGGGCTCATCGCTCAATTCACTCGCATTCTGACTCGTAGAATCCTCCGATACATCTTCATTAGAGAAAATACTTCCACTGCCGCTCAGATTTTTTCTTTCTGGTCCTCTGTGCTTGAGAATCGAAGTCACTTCTGTTTTTTTTGGAGATGGTGGCTTCACAACTTGCTGAGGATTGGATTTCATAAACGGAAAGAAATCAATCTTTTTTGAAGACTTTAATGACTCTGGATCGGGAAGAGATACTTGGCGAACGTTTGAAGCAAGCCAACGGGAAGCAAGGGAAGAAATTCCTAAGTTTTGAATATGGTGTAAAGTATCTTGAGCCTCTTCGACATAAAATACGTCGGGAGGTTGGATGTCTTCGGCTGGGACGGTGCAACCGCCAGATTCCATAAGAACCATCAACAAATCCTTGAAAATTTTTTTTTAGAATTACTACGGATTATTTTATTAACTTCACATATGAATATTTGTGATATGTGAGATATCAAATACAGGTGTTAAAAAGGGTAAAAAAAATTGAGGGTATATACATTTCGATGTGCTGATTCTCAATCAAAAAGAATTTTTCCAAAATTAGGAAAATTATTTCTTATTTTTCATTTAATTCTTTCTTACTGCGTCACTGCCAACATGAAATTTTTATTAAAAATAATGAATCATCCAATCACGTAACAGAAGTTGTATAGGAAATAATTACGAATTAATAATTCATTATTTTGGAAGTAAGATGGGAAAATTGTAAGAATATTATTCTGGGAGCAGCAGAAACTACTTGCGGGGCCGCAACCATAGTTAATAAATACAGAAAAAAGACAAATTGGTGGACGGAAAAAGTGAAAGATATAGTCCAAAGGAAAAAAGAAATATGGAGAAAATACCTACAAACCAGAGAGACAAGAGATTATGAGAAATACAAAAATATAAGAAAGAAAACAAAGGAGGTAATAAAGGAAGAAAAAGAAAAATCATGGACAGAATTTGGAAACAAAATGAAGAACGCATATAAAGAAAACCAAAAAATGTTTTTCGGAACCCTAAGGAATATGAGAAACAAACCAGTAATTACTTTAAAAAATATTAGAGACTCTAATGGGAATATTATTACGGAAGAAGATAAAATTATGGAAAGATGGAGAAACTACTTCAAAGAACTGCTAGAAGGACTAGACTTAAAACATAATAAAGAAAAAGAGGAGATTATAAATAGACATACGAACATAGAGAAAAGCGAAAACGAATTAGAAATAACGGAAGTTATAGAAGCAATTAAAAAAGCAAAACGTGGAAAAGCAGCAGGACATGACTGAATCACTACAGAAATGCTAAAAGAGTTACCAGACGAAGCCTTAGAAGAGATACGACAAATAATGAACATCGTAATGAAGGAAGGAAAAGCACCAAAGGACTGGCAAACAGGAATAATCGTGCCATTATTCAAAAAAGGAGATAGTAAAGAATGCAAGAACTACAGAGGCATCATTCTATTAAGTAATGTAGCAAAAATATATGCAAGAGTAATGGAAAAGAGAATAAGAGACATAATAGAAGAATCTTTGGAAGAATCACAGTTTGGATTCAGACCAAACAGGGGAACTCAGGACGCAATATTCATTATAAGACAACTCTCAGAAAAAGCGATCAAAGAAGGAAAAGAAATTCATTTAGCATTCATAGACCTAGAAAAAGCTTTTGATAGAATAAAAAGAGAAGATATATGGACAGCTATGCAAAGCAGTGGTATACCGACAGACCTAATAAGAGGAATAAAAAGCCTATATATAGAGACAAAAAATTATGTGAGAACAAAGCATGAAAAATCAAACCTTTTCGAAATAACCACGGGTGTAAGACAAGGGTGCATCCTGAGCCCGATTTTGTTCTCTATAGTACTGGATGAGGCGATCAAAGAAGCAAAAAGAACAAGTAAAGCTTTCAACGTAGGAACATGGAAACTAAATCAAATTAAAATATCGGAACTCTGTTATGCGGATGACATGGCACTTATAGCAAAAGATGAAAAGACCTTACAAGAAAACATAGAAATTTTAAATAAATGTCTTACAAAGAAGAACATGAAAATAAATACGGACAAAACAAAAACAATGGTTGTACATAAAGAAGAAAAACAACATACAATTAAACTAGAAGCAGTAATTCTAGAACAAGTCAAAAAAATTAAATATCTAGGATCAATAATAGCCCAAAACGGAAAATTAGAGGAGGAAATAAAAGAGCGCATAACGAAAGGAGGAAGACTATTTAATAATATCAAGAACTTCTTCTTAAACAAAAAGGAAATCCCTAAGATAACAAAAATAGAAATCCACAAAAAAGTGGTGACACCAATCGTCCTATACGGTGTCGAGACTAGGACAACGACAATAAATCAGAGGAAAAGACTGGAGGCCACTCAGATAAGATTTCTACGGAAAATAGAAAATGAAACCAGACTAGACAAAATAAAGAACGAAAAGTATAGAGAAACACTAAATATAAAACCGATAGAAGACAAAATAGAAGAAAGCCAACAAAGTGTACGTCGAGCACACTGATTTTCAGCTCCATAAATGAAAATTATTTCAATTCTCTCTTCTAAAGTGTATGTCATTTCAGTGACACAATTGGCACAAACGCTACCCCAAATCAAAGTAATCTAAAGTTATCTGAAGCGGCGATATTTAATTCCTGAATTCTACAACACTTGACACTTTGAACTTGTACGACGCACGTTCTTTTGTTTCAAAGCAAAACGTAGGTAGATGGCTTGATCAACCACTCAAAATGGGCATACATTTTTGTCTCTAATTCATGAACGGCTCGGCCGATTTTAATTTTCTTTGCTTTAAAATATTGAGAATTTTACAACCTTTAAAATGATGTATCACACATGGGGTAGTGCCATTTAAAATTTTGGGGTGGGGGTGGCTGGAGGGGAGAGTGAAAGTTTCCCAACTGATTGGAATAGGTTATTAAATGTCCCCCTCCAAAATAACATTGACCTGTTTTAGTGATTTTTGATAATTTTATTAATTAAAGAGTTATTCAAGGTGGGAAGTTTTCAAATGATCACGCGGTATGAAGCAAGAACCGGAAAAAGAAGAACAAGAGGAAGGCCTAGAAGAACTTGGCAAGACGAAGTTAGGAAAGCACTAGAAAGAAGGGGAGAAAAATGGGAAAATATGTCATAATAAATTTCTAAATCTTTAAAAATTTAATTTTATTAGTTTCAAACCAGCTATTATAATTATGTATAAAAATTGACATTTTTAATTTTCAAGTTTGACCAACGGTCAGAATCGAACTCATCTATGTAATATTGAAGAGTATGTATATAATAAACTTTGTGAATTATTACACCGGGTTCCCACGGCTCGAGACTTAGCGAGACTGGATCGCAACTCGCCAAACAACGCGATAAAATTACTAATACTATATTTTAAAAATCTCAATAATATAGTTTATAATTACAATATGTACCCTGTTTATTATTTCAAAACTAAAATAAAAGAATATCATATATTTGCACTCACAACTGAACACTAAAAATCTGATGTGACCAACACAATACCTCCCGCCATTTACCTATAGGGTATAATTTTTATATTACTTTATAAATTTATCCATAAAATATATAGAAAAAGTATTAAAGCAAACCTGTAGAAAATGGAATAATCTTTAATTTTTATAATAACAAATTGAGAAAAAAATACATTTAAAGGTATTTTTTGAAAAAAAACTATCTTGAGCTTCAAGTAAACTGCCATTTCCGGTTATCCGATTGCCACCAAAATCTAATGGCTTCTTTCCATATTAGAATAAGGTAGAAATACATGGTTTCAAAACTTTCTGAATGATAGTATTTGAGTTAGAGCGTAAAGAGGATCCACACCCACACAGATATCATCGTGAAAATGTTAAAAATGGATTCTAGGGACCCTAAAACGTGGTCATGTATCAAAATCTCGATATGCGATTTTTAGCACGATCCCTATACCTCTCATACCAGGGGTAGCGGGAGATAAAAATGTCTATAAAAACAAAATGATTCTAATATACAGAGTGTTAATTAAAAAGTGGGCCATAGGTGTTAAGATAGGAAATCAATTTCCTTGCGCAAAACTTCTCATTTAATTTTAGACAAAAATGTTTCAAATAGCAATTATGATAATAAATTACATTCTACACCTAAATCACGAAACAGATTTTATTTTGCACGTTTAGTAATCTGTAAAATCGAATTTGACATTTCATAAATACAAAGAAATGCATATCATTTGAACTAGTAATTCGGTTTTCAAATAAAAATTACAATCTTTTCTTGCTGTCAAAACGCTGACATTTTGGCAGTTATAGTTGCCGTCACTTACGTGTATTTTGACTGTGAAAGAGACTGCTTGTGAAAGTTTGAAATTAAGCAGAATCAGTCATGTCATAACCAACAAGTGAACCAGACGATTTTTAGCAACACCACTGACAATTTCATACCGTAACTAGTCCTACCAAATGAACGGATATGTCGCTCAAAATTGCCTTAGTAAGTAAAATGACGCCTGTAACTGCCAGCTAGACTGTCAAACGAAACGTCAAAAATGTTGCAGTCACTGTATTCTCGGTGAAAATTTTCATCATTAACATTCTAGCTTCAATAAAAGCTTTTTCGTAATATGATTTAACAGAACTAAACACGAAAGTGAAAAGGGATCTATAACGGACGCCGGCCGTTAAGGATTATAACGGACGCACGAACGAAAAACAAAAGGCGTCTAAAACGGCCAGCGTCCGTTATTATAACGGCCGTCGGCCGTTACAGTTTATAACAGCCGCTTGCAATTAAGGATAAAGTATTTCTAAAAAAAATCACAGTATCGTGAAAAGCTTTATGGTATTACGAAAAATTTTGAACGCCACACGGCCGATATGCAAATAACGGACTCGGCTGATTATAAACAAACTTCAGCCACGTCCGTTATTTGCTTCATATCGGCCTAATGACGTTAATAACAATTATAACATCTTTTGAAAAGTTGTTTAAAGTTGTCAAAGATTTTTCTCACATTTTACGTCAAATTTTTAAAAAACAAACGTCATGAATCTCATATGACAAGCGCAAAACCATGGCTTCCGTCAGTTGTTGGCTTACTATGCGCAGATTCCATTACGTATATCTTCTCTCTTTATATTGAAAATATCTATTCAATCGCTATAATTACAAATGAGTAATATTTATAAAATTTTAAATTTTAAGTGTAAAACAAAATCTGTTTAGTGATTTAGGAACAGATTTTAATTATCTAGAACTTTTATTTGATCATTTTTTGTCTAAAATTAAATGGGAAGTTTGCACAAGGATAAACTGATTTCCCATCCTGTATACTATATTTAAACATATTTCAAATAATCCGATATTTATTTCAACAAATTTTATCAAGAAATAGTGAAAGGTGTGTTTTACATTTTCTATTTATCAAATTTACATTACAAATCTAAAATAAACTTTACAAAATTGTTATCATTATTTACTTTAAAATATGACACATTGAAAGTTTTGACTCATTCGGGAAAACATTTAATATAATGTTCCAATTTTTATCCTGTGTAGATTATAAGACATAAATTTCATATATTATACTCGTATTTCATGTAGGTTTCTATTTCTACTAGTCATCCGAACCATTAGAACATAGCAGTATTTAATGTTTTTCTTACCTTTCCATTTCCCACAACCAGTAAGAACCACCTTCCTTCCGGCAGTTTATACTCAGTTGAATCATCCTTTAACCCTCTGTTACAGGAACTAGGAAATACTTCTCTCCAAAGTACCAAAGTTCTTATTGGTTCACTCGAAGACAAGTGTAAAATGCCATGCTCTCGGCAAAAGCAATGAACGTCTACCAGATCTTCATAGGAAAAATGTGAAGCCAGCATATAACCATCATGATAGAAACTGCTGCCGATAATAGTAAAAAGCCGTTGGCAATCCAAGGGATCTTCATTCTAGAAAAATTGGACGATTTTTTAAATAATATCTAGTATATTGGATCTTTTTGCTGTTCTCTTCAATCAGATTTTTAAAATACACTATATTTGATAATTTCATAATCGGAAATTGGAGGCTACATTGACCGTTTGTGTAATATTCTCTGTCAATCAAAATCTCTGAAATATTAGCCTGTTTGCAAATGTTATTGCATATTAATGAACTTCTACATTGTATGTAACTAACTACAGTAAATTTTTTGAAAGATGTCCGATCAAGGTTATCTGTATCATGAACGAATTAACAAATTGGCATACATTTATCTCTATCCTTTGTAAAGGCTATAATCGTGTGCGATAAGGATGGATATAACGCGCTCGTCTTTCTAAGTTAGGACATTCCATTTTAAAACGATGCTCGTTCTTGATAATGCTTTTGCTGTAACATAAGTTTATTTATTAATTCAGATACATTACCTTGATTCATAGCCGTACGAATAACTTTATTTTCTGTCAGTGTCACTGACATTGACACTGTGTCAGTAATCTAATCAGTATCTTATTTTTCACATATATGGTTTTACTTTTGTTATTAAACTTTCCAGTTGACTTATTTTTGAATTTTGAATGCCTTTACTGTAACATATATTTTTATAATAATAAAATAACAGTAGTGTCTTATGTACCATTATAAAAACTAAGCCAACGACAGTAACGACACTACTGAATTTGTTAGAAATTTTACTGTACCCATATTTTTATAAATGCGGTAAATCTGTATCTAAGCACAAGATAACGTTATTTTTAAGTTTTAGAGTAATGCAAAAAGATTGTTAATTAAAATATTGTTAAATTATTTTAATATATTATTTCTTCTCCTTAAAAACTAATTTGCCTTGGACAGAATAAATCATACACTTTATAAAACTATTTATTTAATTATTCTGTTATCATTCATTATTCAGAAATTTATGTTATAATAAAACTCTGGAATCTATCTTTTTGGTAATGTGCTCTGGGTAAGTATTAGTCGTTAAAACAATGTCAGTAAGACAAATTTTCATTGATTTTCGCAACTTGGTCATTCGTGATCGACAGAATGGAGTATCTATTAGAAAAATTGCTGAAAAATATTCCATTTCCATTGGAGTAGTTCAGCATATTTGGAAGAACTTCGAAATTCATGGAATTGTGACGAATTTTTGTGGTAAAGGTCGAAAGCGGGCTACAACTTGCAATGTTAACAAACGTAAGAATATGGTTAAACAAAATCCAAGTTTATCATCACCAAATATTGTAGAATTTATGGACCTGACTATTGGTAGTTAACAGTGCGTCGTCGACTTCGTTAATCTGGGCTAAAAAACTGTTTAGCTTCAAAACGTCCCTTCAAGAAAAAATAAATAAAAAGAAACGACTCGAGTTCGCAAAGAAGTACGCAGCGATGTCTTTAAACTTTTGGAAAACAATACTATGATCGGATGAAAGTAAATTTGAATTATTTGGACATAAATGGCGGTGTAGGGTGTGGCAAAAATCGAATGAATCTCTAAAAGAAACCAATATTCAAAATACAGTAAAACACGGCGACGGTAATGTAATGGTTTGGGGGTGTTTTTCATGGTCCGGTGCGGGTAATTTATTAAGAATTGTAGGCAATATGAAGGCTGAAGATTACATTAATATTTTATGCGAAAATTTGGAGGAATCTGTTTTAAAATTGGGCGTAGAAAATAATTTTATCTTCCAGCAAGACAATGATCCAAAACATACAGCAAAGAAAACTGCTGCCTTTTTCAAGTCGAACCGAAAAAAACTGTTCGAATGGCCACCACAGTAACCGAATCTAAACCCAATTGAAAATATATGGGGTTATTTTGATCAAAATATTAACAAATCAAATGTGACGAACAAAACGTCATACTTTGCAGCACTTCAACAGGCGTGGGAGGAAATGGATCAGCAATGTATGAAAAAAATAAGTAGAAAGTATGCCTCGTTGACTGGAAGTAGCTATAAGAGCTATAAGTGGTCATACGAAATATTAAGGATTTTTTGAATATATTTTATTTGCTTTTTTTTTAAATGTATGATTTATTTTGACCAAGGTAAAATGTATTATTATTGGGGAAATAAAATATTAAAAAAAAATCAGCAACAATTTTTTCATTTCATACATATATTATAGAAGTATTTTAAAATGACTTTATTTTTCTTATATACCAATGTTTTTTTCTTCTAAGGTTAAATAGATACAAGGAGAAATTGAAATTAATGCTAGGTGTATGATTTATTTTGTCCAGTACTGTATATAAGTATTAGACAAGTAAGCCGTATGGTAGGAACATCCACATTTACATCCTGGAATTTATGTGAAAAAGAAAATTACCACTAATATCGCGTGCAAGCTTTGCAACCAGATTGTTCTCAGAATGAATTTTTGTCGATGGCTCCTACATAGACATATTCAGTGTTGATAAACATGTAGTTTTTCATTATGAAAATCTGAAATATGCCGCGATGTCAATGATCTTATCTGTCATTTGTGACAGGTGTGAGGTGTGACATTTTTTCCAGAGAACACATTGATTTTTATTTTTTTACAAAATTTTGAGCTATAACGTGATTGGTTAGTTTTAAAGGCCTCCAGTTCTTGTACAAAGCATGTTAAATAAAAATCATTGCCAGATTTATTATTCATGGGGTCAGTTCTACCATGGGTTAAGCGTTGTACATTTACTTACATAACACCTGTATATCTTACAAATTTTCTTATATGTTGATGATTACTACATTTTAATAATCATGTATGTATGATTTTACCTATAAGTTAGTAATATTTCGTAAAAATAGATATTTCTTACTTTCTTAGCATAAGTAAAAATATTATGAGTTTCCTAGAAATTTTACAAATTTACTTATATTTTTAAAATTGTTTTTATCAAGTACACAACAATTGTTAAAATATGTTTTTTAACGGAAACCGATAAAAAATACTGGGGAAAACTTTAGCAGGAAATAGTTATCAGAGAAATCATATATCTGACAGGAAATATCGGAATCAAAACTAGAACGATATGATTATACAAAGATATTCATTCATTTCGAATATATGCATATTTCATGAAATTCCGAGGAAAACACACATACCGCATTAACCAAATGTGGCAATCAGTCGTTTCCCATAAATAATTAGAGATAAATAAAATATTATAAGAATCCAAAAACGATATTCGACTGTATTTGGGATGGAGATGGAAACAGGTAGAAACTGTGTATTCGGACTAGCAGTCAATAATAAAATTTATTCAGGCCGACGTTTCCACGTATCCACATTTGTAAATGTTTTTTCAACCGACAATTCTAGCCCTGAAGAAGACTATAGTATAGTCGAAACGTCGGCCTGAATAAATTTTATTTTTGATTACTAGTCCGAATGCACAGTTTCTACCTGTTTCCATCTCCAAAATATTATAAATTCCTTTAATTTTAATGTGGAAAATTGGGTACGAATTGTATCAAGTTTTAGTTATAATTTATGTACTTGTATTACAGCTACCACAGTCTGTTAACGAAAATACTCCAAAATAGTGGCAAACTTTATTAATTTAACTGATAATTCTACTCATAATCTGACATCCAATTAAATCACAGTATTTTTGTGAATCAAACCAATCACTTTCGAATTATACTAACAATTTTTACTAGTGAAAATTGCCGCTGTAATTTCACGACTAGGCGTTGCTTAGACGCAACGTGTGACAAAAAATTTTGAGTGACAAGTATTTCAGTAAAATTAATTGAAGAAATATATATTTGGAGGAATTTTCATGCTGAATACCATTAGTGTCTAGAATTTTACCTCTAATTTATGCCTAGCTCACTCTTGCTTGTTGCGACGAAAATCGTGATCATAATGGCAAAAATTGCCGGTAAAATTCTAGTCACTAGTGGTATTTTATATATATTATATTCAAACTTACCCAATCTCTATAATCGCAAGCTTCCAACTCATTCAAAGCATCATCCAATTGCATCTGAGCTTCTTTGGGCAATGGAATCCATTGACTTGCCAGCAAAACATTTTCAAACTGCACTGGAGCTCTAGAAATCTTCTGAATATTTAATTCTTTCATTTCTATATGCTGAGTAGCAGTAGGCCATGTTCCACTTGTTAACAATCTCGCAAATATTCTCGAAAAGAATCTATCAAGCTGATATTTAAACTTTTCAGTTGTGAAACATCTATCTATTGTTTGATAGCAAAATTCTAATGTGCGAACTATTTCCTTGTTAATTTTTATCGCTTCTTTTGCACTACATCTCAAGTCGGGGAACGAAATTAATAAAAGTTTCCCATCAAATGAATTGTAAACAATATGAGTTAAAATATTATTCATTTTAACAGTTGTAAGTGTTGGTCCTGTTTTTAAAATATCAGGCAATAAATGATTTAAAGTCACAAAAGTGCCTCGAGATGTACATAAACTATTCCTATTCATAGGAGTCGGATAACAATACAAAACTCCGTCAAATTCCGGCCCAGTTTCGCTCAAACCTTCGGTTTTCAAATAAATAACACCGACCGAAAAATCACATAATAGATCACGTAAAATGTCCTCCTCATTTTGGTTAGGGTTTGTAAGTTGTCGTACAAATTCTGATTGATTCAGTAACTCGTTTTTGGGTGGTTGGGATGTAACTTCAATACCAGCTATTCGCTGTAATTTTAAGCGAACTTCTTGTGGTTCTGTAATGGTTTCGAGAAAACCGTTTACGGTTTGAAAAGTTACTTCTGTATCATTTACGCATTTTAACCAATCCCCAATTTTAATATTGCGATGTTTAATAGCTTCACCATCGTGAATGAAACCTAAAAATACACATATCACATTTTTTACTCATATTTATAATATCTATGATAATTTTTTAAATATATCTTAATAGATGCTATATTTTAATCTAAGAGTAAAATCAAATTTTATCTCAATTTCAATGCATTCCAATATGAAAATAACAAATAACACTCCTTTGAATTCATAGCCGCCTGGTGGTAAAATTATGAACTTGTCTAAGACGTAATCAAACTGTTGTATTTACAATTGTCATACTTCATTTTAAACAATACTACACCTCAAATAAGTTTACATTTAAAAATATATGAACTTTATTTATTTCCATGTCTCACACTGTATAAGTTCTGACACTTACATCTTACGCCGGCCATTTTGTAAAAATAATGCTGCCACTATCGATCATTTTCGTTGTCAAAAACTTTAAATATATCGGATGGTAGCAGTTAGGGGTGACCATAGAGATTGAACATGGGATTTTAGTTTTATGCAATATCCTGCTCTTCTGTTCATTTTCAAGGAAAAACTGTGGCGTGAAATATTGTTCAAAATTAAAAGTTGCATATAAAATTGTTTTTTGCATTTTTTATTGTTTCTATGTTTCTTCACAATTTTAAAATGATATTCCAAAATTTCTGTTAAATACGTAGAAATAACCATAACATTTGTTTTCTTTTTTCTGGTTTTCATAAATTATTTATAAACGTTAAGCTAACGTATGGAAAATTAATTTCGTATTCTTCAATAACTATTTCCACCATTTTAAATATTTATACCTAATAAATACATGTTCTTCATTCGAATAAACATAATGTATGTTTATTTAATTTACTTTATTTAAAATTATATTGATTTCTATTTCTATAATGTCATGTCATGGCTATGGCTATAAATTAAAAGATATTTTGAAATTCCTTTTTAAAATTGTAAATAAACGAGAAACAATAAAAAAATCAAAAACAGTTTTGTATACAACATTTAATTCTGAATTTAGAGAAGGAAATTGCATAAAATTAAAATCGCATGTTAAATCCCTATATTCACCCCTAAGGTCTAGCACCTATACTTCATTTCACGTAAGATTGATTAGATAGGAATATAAATTTTGCCTTTTGATTGATCAGAATGCAAACCTAGTTCACAAAAACGAAAAATATATCACCTGTCAATCATAAAATTAAAACTACAGAATTAAGTTATGTTTAACCATGTTTTGTTGTAATTTTTAATGTTCAGATTTTGTACATTTTTACAGATCATGAAATGAGCACACATGCAACTAAATTGCTTTCAATACGGATTTTATTTATTTAAAATCTGGTATAAGTATTGCTGTAATTATTGACTTTATATTATCGAATTGATAATTCAATATGTAATTTCAAAATTCAAAAATTATTAATTAATAACTTATTCCACTGGAGAAGACATATTTTTCCTGCAGAACACCAAAATTAATTATAACAATATTCTGTATTCTGGTGTCAGAGTGTAAAACCTTTTCATTATTAGTACGAATTTATTTGTTTGAAACTTGTTTAAGTTTTCAATTTTTCATTAGTTGTACGTGTACATTTATTAAATTTAGTATACATGCTACACTATATTCTAAATAGGGTATCTAGCATAATTTTTGTTTCTGTTTGATTCTTACCAGCTACCATAATCCTGTTGCCATCAGAAAACGTGCTGATTGTAATTCCAAGTAGAGATTCAATTAAGGTAGCTCTTCTTCCCAATTTATGTCGACTTTGCGGATCTACTTGAAGAGTAACTTCTCTTACTTCACCTTCTTGACAATCTCTGAATGTTACTTTATTGCTTGATGGTGCTTCGGAAGTGGCATAAGCGTCTGTGTAGCTTAAGAAAGATCTTTTACTGTATCGTTTACTTTCTCGACGACGAATTAATCTTACTAATTTACCCGCTACAAAATTATAAATTCAACTAAATGAATAGTTCAAGGAATATATGAGACGAGATTAAGAAAGTGTGTCTGTCTTATTTATTAGTACTGTTTTTGAGAATACAATGTAGAAATGTGGACGATGCAGAAACTGTATTTGGACAAAAAATATATTTTGTTTTTACGAACCTCTTGTACTGCGTCTAGTAGAAGTTCTTTGAAATGTATTTTCATTTCTAACTGTAAGTTCTTCTTTAATATTTTGTGTAACATGCGGGTGACAATCAATATACAATAATTCCCCATTTTCATCTATTAAATTTTCCCATTCTGCAACAGAACTACCCGGCCGGAAAATAACTTCAAACTATTTTAATTCTAAAAAATAGGTACCTTTCCGTTGAATATGATGAACAGCTATCGTCTTCTGACCATTCTTCACAAGAGCTGTTGTCTTCCGGTTCTCTGTAAAGACTTTTCGACAGTAGGGCACGACTTTCAGGAATATTATTCATAATATATATTGTTTTAGGTTATGTTAAACCGAACATATGATTTTGAATAAAATGCATAATTTTTTTAGAAAATAAAGTTATTTGGACATTTCTTCACAATCTTGTTTACAATATCTGTGCGACATTGTGGTTTGTGTTAAGGTATTTTTAGTTTAAGATAAGTTATCAACTGTGTGTTCACGTCTTCGAAGACCTTAGACGCAAGAGTTCTTTGTACCTGAACTTTTTTCACCTGTGACCTTGAATGAAATAACTAGCATTCCTAGAGTTTTGTTTTATTTCTTCTACGTGCTTACTTAAGATTTTTAATAACATTCACTGCAACATTCTTGATAAATCCATGCGAAAAAAAATATAAAACAATAATTAGAATTGAATTCTTGCATAAATTACTTCAAATGTTAAACAAATCAGAGAAAGGAAAAATATTTGCTTAAATAAATAATTTGTTTTGTAAAATATTTAGATTTAACAACTATATGCTGCAATGAATATATTTACATCTACCTTTATATACTTTACCGGTGGCCTAATACCTAAATTACCACATTACCTCAAGTTGTCCTCCTTTTACAAATCCACATATTTTTTTTGCATATACATATGTATATAATTTCAAATTTTATGTAATGAAAGGGTGAAAAAAGGATATTAGTTTAAATAAATACATTTATTTTGTACACGGGAAATAATTGTACTTTAAAAATGATATAAATTCATGTTTGACCTACATTAAAAACAGAGCTAACATAAAAGCAAAAACTTATATATCTACTTCTTAACTGTAGTTAATTGTTATATAGAAATTTTTATTATAATAAATACTTTTAAATATCAACTTATGTACAACATGAATTCACAACAAAAATCGAACATTCCCGTGAAAGTAATGTTGGATTTTTATAATGAGTTACATAAATAGCAAAAGATTACTGTTACTCTACGAAGCGTAAGTGCGATGATAACAGAGTTATCGTTCTTTCCCTCATGTTCCTGTGTTATCGTATACAACTTAAAAACAAATTCAGTCGGTTTAGTGTGGTCTTGCATTAGGTGTTGCGAGGTTTTAATAACTTCCTTCAGTCAGTTACATCTGTCATCTATTGTTAACAAAGTGCAAAGTAGGGCTTGCAATTATTGTCAAATTTAGAGACGAAGGTTTCAAATCATTTATTTGCAAACCATACATTCTTGTAAAATTTTAAAATCTACTTAAAAGCACTTTTAAATATAAAAATAGAATTTGTTGTGTGAAAGACTAAGTGCAGAAACTCTACTGCCTTCCTCAGAGTCCCAAAGCGGGATGATATGTTATTTGGAAAACGATTTTCTTGTTTGATGTTAGAAGGAAGCAGAGTCATGTCTGCCTCAAGAATTTATCATTTTCCCTGGTGACTAGTTGTTTCCCATGAAACGAGACGCTCACGAGAGGAAAGCCCTGACTGTAGCCGTGAACGGTTGTCTGCAAACCGCGCAAGTTGTAAGAGACGGAGCGCATTTCACACATGCTACTATATGTCCACAGGGGAGAAACACCACCCCCAGTTCTTCAGTATAACAAATCTTGCAGAGCCGTCCATCGTCCACCTTTTTCTTTTCGGCAGCTGGTGTGACAGGTGCGGCAACAGCTGGCAGGGCCTCGTCAGCTGTAGGCTTCGCCTCAGCTGCTGGCTTCTCCGCACCCGCACCTGTCTCGCGTAACTCCGCGCCTTGCGCCGCAGTCATCACGGCCGGTAATCGGCTGCTTACTTCAGCCACGAAGTCTCGCCCTTTCACCATCAGCACGTACGAGCACTTGGTGAACCAGCGCGCGTGTTGCTCCCAAGGCTCGTCGGCTTCTAGCCAGTCTTTCAGTCCGCCGCCGCAAGAAAAACACATCGTCTGGTCGCCCTTTCCGGTATAAAAGAATCCTGCATCAGATAATTCTTCTGGCTTTTGTTTAATGGAAAGCGGCCACTCTTTGAACGACCGTAATCTCGCTTCAAGCGTACTGTAGTTAGGATAAACGGGACTTCTATTTGGAGTTATGCCTAATTTATTTAAATCTATGTTTTGCTCTGATCTTTCTGGAACAGAGTTAGGACGAATTTCTATTCCGAACCTCCCGCAAGTATCTTGACTGGCACGAGGGATTTCTACTTTTTCATTGGGATCTAGAGGAATGTTTCCAACATCTATACCACGAACAAATGGACAGCTGTTCGACCATCTCTGGTGGTCAGACATGGCATTATCGCCCGCTTCCCATCGGCAGATTTCCACGTTGCAGAAGGCGCAACGAACGACGTCCTCGTACCTGGTGGAGTAGAAGCCCGCTTTGGCGAGGTCTTTTGGATTCATACAGGGATTCGGCCAGTCTACATAGGTTAGTAAACGGTCCTTCTCGCTTTTCATATTTTTACGGATCTCACATGTTCGGGTCTTGATGGACGGAAAGGTTTTCTTGTCTCCTCCGTTGTCCGGTTCGGTGGTTTCTTTATTTTGTGGTCTAGATGTGAGTGGGGCTGCGAGGCTCATATTAGGATCGGTGGGTAAATTTGAGGTATTAAGGTATTCTGTAAAGAAAAAAAAAAAATATTAGTATCATAAAATATACTGATTAAAGTAATCAACAGCTGTCACACCAATGAAGACTTTATCGGTTGAGTAAAGAGTACTTCAGTATATAATATAGATAGATTACATGATGTAAGTACAGAGTTTTAATCTTGCGCTTGTGCGCTCTCAAGATGTTGTTAATACCGCATTCGGCCATTCACAACATTCCATTCTTCCACTCAACCGCTCCCCAGAGCCGGACGCGGCCCTCTCGCCCCGTGCAGCCGCGGCGCATTCCACAGCATCATATGAATGACCGAGCGAACAGCACAAAAAAAAGAAACATGGTTGCGCTATACAAGACGCTAGCTCAACTCTACCACTGATAATTGAAATCCCACATCCACAAACTTATAACGAAATGAAGGGAAAAACCATCCACAAACAAGGTTTGAAGTACAACCTTGCACAATTTTATAAACAGATAATCGCGGTCACATATGGACGGCGAAAACGTGCAGCTGACGAAGTAGACAACTGTCGAGTTATTGATTTTACTGACCTTAAACTATTGCTATATTGTTGTACTCTACGCAGAAATTTGGATAATTCTTGTTTGTTTGTACATAATATTGTTTGTGGCTATTTACACTATATGTTAAGACAAAATGTTCCACATCTACACGGTAATGATCACCACAGTAACACCGCCATCGGTTTACTCGTGTACTAAGCGCGGCCTACTTGGAATAGAAATCGCTGCGTTCGTTTAGCGCAGACTCACATTTCAACGACTTGAGTTTATCAATTTATACCATTTTATATATTTATATTACAAAAAAATGTCCATAGAATATTGAGAAACGACTGTAACTTGATATATGATAATGCATTGCTAAGATAATGTGGTTAGTTTGAAGCTTGCGCTTGTTTTTTGTTGAGCAAAAGAACGTATGTAACAATCGGCGCGGAAAGAGGATATAACAATGTAATTGTAGAAGTGGAAATCCTTTTGTGGTCTTGAATTTCAGCCTTGTTAAGCACTTTAACTAACAGATAAATAATTAACATTAATATGAATCATAGTTAAAAGATAAATTAAATATCAAAGGAAATGAGTAAAATGAGTCTATCAGTAGAATAATTTGTGATTTTTGAGAAAGCGGTTTTCCTTTTAATCATATTTAGCAATGTCCACCAACATGGCCTTTTATGAATGAACATTGTTTAATGTACAGTCACTTTTCCAATTAGAAATGCAATGACAATGATAAGTACTTTTTGCTATGCACAGGTTTCCACAAGGACAGATGACACACGGTTTATGCTAATTTATTAATTAAATTTTCTAATCATGACACTTTCTACACTTTTCGAGATCTTCGTACCATATATGTTGAAATATTTACTTTCGGCGCATGCGCACTGGTTTTATTGTTGTAATCAACTTTCATTTCTGTTAAGTAACAATAGATCGGAGCAGTTTTTAAACAATAGGGCAATTATGTGGGAAGAGATTAACTGCTTCCTACACTATGCAATATTTTTGCCACCCACGTATAGCAACAATCAACAATACAATGCGTCATTAGTAAATAAAAAAAATTAGTAAACTTCGAACAATTTAGATAATTAGTAATCTCGAAATAGGTACATTATTATTTAAAATATAGCTCAGTAAAATTAAACTTGTTTTTATAACGGAAAGTTTATTGAAAATTGCCGGGTAGTGTATTCCCCTAAGTGAATGCCCTGAGATATCGACTGGTATAAAGAATAACATGTACACAGAAACAAAATGCATTTAAATACAATATTATAGATTAACAAATATTATAATATATATGATATTGTATTTACTATTTATTTTTAAGCAAGTATATTAAGTTTATTACAAAAAATATAATAATAGTAGTAGATGTATATTCATTAAATACACAAATAAAGTTATAAATAGAACAAATTTTGGCAAATATTCAAATCTGTATATCACAATAATATACAATTAGTTCAAATTAGAGAAGCAAATTAACAAAATTTGTTTTTAGGGTTGAATAGTACCACCCAAAACAAAAACAAACAGTTGTCAATTGATCCTCTAACCTCAAAGCTTAAACAGATATAAAATTCTTGACAATGTCGTACCGGCTCGCGGCTTTACACTTACTTCGTTTGGAAATACCGTGGTCGGTCACTACTTTCCCACGCAAGAACACACACAGCACAACACAGCTCTCAACGTCTCGATTTTGCTCAGCACGTTGCGCGTTCCTCTGCTAGAACTTCAACTGTTCAACTGTCGTGAGAGCCGGGAACGCAGGCGGCTTTGCCAGAGGTGCACAGGGATGTATTAAGAAATATTTAGTAAAGCAGACGTGCATTGGCGCATGTTGCGTACAGAGTTTGTTTACCCTGATATAAATAGACAAGGAAGGATTCTATCCGGCGCAATTGTGGGAAATTTATAGTTGTAGTAATTATTTACTGAATCACAGTAATTTTTATAATATAACCTCAAATATTAAACTCCTAATATGGTAAAATATAGCAGAAAATTAGAGAAAATAGTAAAAAAAATTTTGGTAATCAGATGTTATAAATTATTCATTGCAGTAGTATATTATCATTGAAAAATCTAATTTTACTTAAAATTAAAATATATATAATGTAATTGAGTTTGTCTATATAAATTAAAATAAAACTACAAGAAATATAATATTTATAAAGTTCGCTTATAGAAATTTTTGTTTTCATAAAATATTATTACTTAAAAATTGCGAAATTTTAAATAAGACGTGACGATATAAAACTTTTATAATTATTGTAAAAGAAAACAATAATATTTGCAATTTTCCAGGAAAAATGATATTTTTATACAATATAGACGCCAACAATCTTATCAACTATTGATTTAGTAATTATTCTTAGCCTAAATATTTACTAATGTTGTTTGTTACGACAATACGACAGATAACAATGCAGATTTCTTTCTTAATACCAAAAGAATTTATAGAGTTAATATTTAACATGGAATTAGAATAGATAACATTTTATAATCCAATTGAGGTAAACATAATTAAATTTTTAAATATGAGTTGGTGCATACATGTGTGTCATCAATCGGATTAAAACCGCACTTATTAAAACTACAATCATCCCTTACGTGCACTTTGTCACAATCTCCAAAAAATGTATAATTCAATAAATAATAGATGACGTTTTTTTCTAGTTTTATATTCTAACTAATTCTGAACATCTTTATGGGGCCTCGTGGCCGCGTACCTGTGTGCCTGATCACGAATCTGGGGAACCGGGTTCGATCCCGACTAACGCCAAATATTTCGATTTTTAAATGGCACAAAATTGACCCCTATGGTGCACTCTCTACGCCAACAATGAATACCCGTGAGGTGACGCCTGGTAAACGCCCGCAGGGTACAAATGTCATCATCATTACCGAAATCTGCGGACAAAGCAGATTGGCACACCCAGCAATGGGTAATATGCCGTGATGATATATTTATTTTATTTTTATTTATGGTATAAATTACTGATGTGAAATATCTAATGGCGCGCCTATACGGGGGTAAGAACGGCTCCTATGACACGACAGTCGTGCCATTCGGGTAGTTTCGTGACTCGTCGGCTCTCTCCGTCTCGCCGCCTCGAGTCGGCGTTCCACGCTCGCCATTTTAGTTGTGTGTATTGGTATATCGGCGTCGTTTCCTCTCCATTACACGCTCACCGCTTTACTTATTTATATATCGGTGTATCGGAATGAATTTGAAAAAGTGAGAGTATTGTTTCGAGCAATGTAAATACTTCAATATTTCGATGTTTCACATCTGCCAAGCGTCCCGCGACGGCTCACTTTTTTTTTACAAAATTTAAAGTTTTTCATGCATAATTTCCGTAAATAAAGTTTGCGATATGACTATTGTGACGTAGATTCTTGAAAATGATATAGACTTGTAATATCACAATAAACCAAAAAGTTAACATTTTCTTTAATTGTATCAACACTATTTTTTATATAATTAAAAAAGTTAAGTTAATAGATATGGATATATATTGTTTAAAGTACTTATTGTTCAAATATATGTATTTGATTACGAAATATTGTCAAGTTGTTTACTTTTTAACAAATTTATACTTTAAGGACTAAACATTTATTCAATGAAATGTTTACGAATTTACGTACCTATTTATATTTCTAGAAAATTGTAAAATAATACAAATTTTTAAATATAGTTCCTCTATTTTATAAATAAATAAATCAAAATTAAAAATCATTGAAGCATAACAAAACAACGTTGTTCATTGCCCAAGCCTGTATAAAAGATTCCGTATAGCACACGGTTTACTGGGCGATGGTCAATATTGAGCGATAGCCAAGTGGGCGCCGAACATCTGGGCGATAAAATAATAGTTATGTTTAATTGCATGTTAGGTTAGGTTATGTTAAATATGTTTACAAAAATCAGAGCATCCTTTTTACTATATTTGCTGTTGTAAACTATATGCCTACTAAATGTTTACAGTTTCTGTCGCCAAGATGATCGTCGCCCACTTAACTATCATACTATCATCCACTTGACTATCACCACCCAGTTGACCATCGCCTAGTTTTCCGTCGCCCACTTGTCGCGTACCGATGACGTATTATACAAAAAAAATCCAATACAGCCCAGTATTTATAAGGAAAGTATTAAGCCTAAAATGAAGACAACTTTTTATCGCCCACATTCCTACATTACGGGTCTGGTTGGTCCAGCCGGCATATGCAGCCTTGTGTGTGTCCCAGCCTCCATGCTATCTCCATCTCTCTCTAACACATGGAGATTTCTCTGAGCATATGCCTATGAATCATCGTTTTCCATACATTGGTTATGGAATTTTGTTATTAATAATAAACAAATTGTATATTTCCACGACGTACATACAAGCACATGCAAGAACAATAAAAATTAAACGTTTAAATAAATTCCATTGAAATTTAAAATAAAAAATAAAAAAATAAAAGCATAACTGATCAAAATTATGTAAAAACAATTTTTATTATCTAATAATAAGTAGAAGGAGGGATGTTATATTTGTTTTATAAAAGTATTTTATATATTTTTTACTATAATTTTTTTTAGGTACATGAAATTTATAAATTTTTATTTAGTCACAAAAATATTTCTTTTTTTTTCATATGTAGTTAACTCAAAAACGATAAAATTTATGATTAAAAAATAGTTTAATTTGGATTAAAAAATAATCATTTGTATTACAATTTTTAACCCATTTGTGAATATCTTTCAGATATCATCTGATATTATTTGAAGAGTAGAATGTATCATATGTTTATGAAAGAGCTGTCACATAAAGTGCGGGTAAAGACGTGATGACATATTTTATTTTTTATGTACTGAAGTGCTGAAACTTTGACTGACAACTTCTTAAAAACAAAAATATTTCTTCTAGATGATTTGTGTACAAATAAAGTTGTCATGTTCACAATGATGGCCAAACACTTGAAGACTTGATGATATATTTTTAATAAATTTTACTTTTCAAATGATAAACTACTCCAAAGATAAAATTATGTTACCTACAACAACTGTGCAATCTTGCTTTTTTTCATTTTAAAGCGTTCTACTTTAAATGTATGGTAATAACAGCTTCGAGGCTAAAATACATCATCTACTTTATCTGTCTAACTCTTCTATTTTAATCTTTGAGTTGTTCTACTTTAATGTGCGTAAAATTGCCAAAATTTGAAGTTGGCGCCCGTTGTTATTGATTTGGTAGTCGAAGTGGCTATGAAAACTGCGTAATTCTGTTGTTTTACGTCGTGGACTGTCGCTTTTCGAATGTAGGACGAATAAACAATAACAGTTTACCTCTTTCTGTTTACATTTTTCTAGCCATGGCCCTGATCCGAAATGACACAAGGCCTTTACGAAGTAATCGCGATAGAAAGAAATATTTCTACTTGGGGTAGGTTATTATTATCAGCTGACCGGCAGATGTTTCATGTTTTTAGGAACTGACGCACGTGGATTTCCGGTCGCTATGATAATTTTTTTTTCTTCATTGTTTACGAAACAAAAGAATATTTTATAGATAAGATAATTGTTACTTTAAAGTCAATTGAATAGTTTTAAAGTTATCAATAATCGTTAAGTACTTAGAAATGGAAAATTTACAGTTTAAAATTTGGTTTTCCTTGTATATTTATGTACATAGATAAATAATTTTAATAACCACTGATATATTGCTTAGCAGATAAAATATTATTTTCTATTTTGGTGTTCTTATAGGTCTACAAAAATATTGCAAACACGTCGTTTAGAAGATCTATAAGCGCACTGTTTGATAATATATTAATGTATATAATAAAACAAAATTCACCATACAATATACAAACTGTCAAAATGTGAAATTTCAATTATTTAGCGGGAAGCGCTACCTACATAGCTGACAAAAAAAAAACAGTCATATTTTTGACGAGTCACATTTTTTAAAAATATCATTGTAAAATTACCTCAACGGAGAAAGTAGTATAAAAACATATTTTATAAGACTCGTTCGTCGTAAAACTCGCCTCGCGGCTCGTTTTCCAAACTTGGACTCGTACGTTAACAGATTATCTTATGACACTTGTTTTTTAATGTACTATTATTGATCATTTTATATATTATACGTCGCGTCAATACACACCCTCAATCTTACCCTATATTTTTGCAGTACCTACTTCATTATTATTCATAGAGCAAATTTATTCTTGTAAGATCCCTTCCCTTAAATGCATCATAAAAAATTCATAAAAGTTTTATATGTTTTGATCATATATTATTCTTACATGGATGAAATATTTTAGACTTGGTATAGTATATAGTCTAGCAGTAATACTAATCCTAGATAATATTTCAAAAGTATTCACATATAGACATGGAGAATGTACCAACACAGTGTTTTAATAACGGACTATTCTGATGCAGTATGCGACTCTATGATAATTTTTCAAATATTTTGTTTTAAAATAACACTAAAGTTGTTTTTCTTTACCTTATACCATAATGTCTTCAGATTGTCAATATTTTGTATCAAATCGGCCAAAAAGTGAAGGTTTTATAGGTATAAGAAGTTTTCATGCACTAGCATTATTTAATTTGCATCAATATAATTAACTAATTTATACCATAAAATTTAATTTAATTTTAATTTCTCGTGGCCGTGTGCCTGAGTGTCTGGTCGGGAATCTAGGGGACGCGGGTTCGATTCCGACCGACGCCAAAAATTACATCGCATTTTAATGGCACAAAATTGACCCCTGTGGCGCACTCTCCACGCCAGCAATGAGTGCCCGTGAGGTGACGCCTGGTAAGCGCCCACACGGTACAAATATTCCATCATTAACGATATCTGTACAAAGCAGATTGGCACACCCAGCAATGGGTAATATGCCGTGATGAAATATTTATTTATTTATTTTTTATTTTATACCATAAAATTTAGTAATATTAAATGTTTATATAATAGTCCACTTATTTGAACATACGAGTATATCAGAAAATTTGAATCTCCTGTAAAATTTATCTGAAAGACGATAATATTCTTATAAAGCGATGTAATTTATTTTAAATATTTAAATGTAGTACAAAACAAAGTAGATGCTGATAATAATTATAATAATATCAGACGAAACAGACAATATCTCAAAGACATTCACAAATGGATATAGGACATATACCTACTAATTGAGAATTTTAATGAGACTCTAATAATTCAATAACCAGTATTATCCTAGAATTTTCTACCGGCCGTGCGCTATAAGCTGCCAGACGCCGAGGCGTCTTCATTCAAAAATTAGTTTGTAATTACATATTGCTGAGTTAATGCTTTTTAAATTTAGACAAAAGTTATCAAAAATTAACAAACAAGCAAAATTTCATTTTAATTATCAGCCAGGTTGAGAAAAACGATGTAGGTATATTGTATATAAATATGTTAAAATCAAATTTGAAATTATTTACAAAATTATAAGAATAAAATTACTCACCTCCATATATCAATTTGTAATAAGTTAATTGTAACTTAATATACAATAAAGAATATTATTGTTATTAAAATAACATAGACCGCTAGTATGAGCAGTGATTAAGGGTGATTAGCGAGCATTTGACTAGCATTGTTTTATCTCTGTCAATCGTTTATAGATTATTTTAGAGAAAAATACTTCAAATAGAAAATGTGTGCAATTAATTTTTCTATAACTTTTATTTGAAGTATTTTTCTCTAAAATAATAAATCAACGATTGACAGAGATAAAACAATGCTAGTCAAATGCTCGCTAATCACCCTTAATCACTTGTTCATACTAACGGCCAGAAAAGTGACGTCTGAATGGGGTATGTAACAAAAAAATAATTATAATCGTGCGGGAAATAAGTGTTCTCAAACTAAAAATGAGCGCAGAAAATAATTGTCAAACGGTTTCTTTATTATATTAGGTAGGATAATTTATTTTTATTAGATATTATTTCTAATTTCTGTTCTAGTTAACAATTATCTGTGAATTTAAATTGATATTTGTTCACTTGAACAGAAATTACAAATAATAATAAAAATAATTAATCTAGTTTGACACTCAAATCGTTAACATTTGTTATTTATTTTGTCTCAATTCAATGGCTATTGCTGTCTTTGGCGTGATTTCCGACATTTTCATACCTAATTTCTGCCGTTACAAGGCACACAAAATTAATTTTGTTAATTGATACAGATGCAGAATTTTATGCCCTACAAGCTTTTTTTTACATAAAATAATTCGGTAAGCTGGAAATTACGAAAGTCTGATTTTACATGTTAAAGTCCTATGTTCGGCCGTGCCGATCATCACTCTGTGTTATAAATACATACATAATTGCATTCATACAAGCTTATATCCTTTCACTCGGAATCTTTCGCAACACGCCAATTATCACATGCATCTACTTACACACCACACGTCCACGTAAGAGCACATAGTCTATTTTACCAACATACTCGTAAAATTAATACGAGTTTACTAGGTTTGGAATAATGTTAGCAAATTTTGCATAGATTTTTATAAATTTTGGAAGTATACCTCATTCCCATATTTCTAAACGCAACAGCTTTTTTACAGGCAGATCTTCAGAGATGACATGTGACAGTTGATATAATAGAATCCAAAAAATATTAAAATATGAAAACTAAGAATTTGCTACTTGTAAATTCCGAGAGTAGCAGTGTTAACAAACAGATCTTGGTATAGTTGGTGTATTTAGCTTTTTAGCTTGGGATTGTCATTTCACGACCATCCTCCCTATACATGTTATCATTCAATTCTCTCTGTGTATTTTTGACGTATTTCGCATGATGTATCTTACAGGTGCAGTGTTTCGAGTGGCTAGCCTTCCATGTAACGTATT
Organism: Harpalus rufipes; assembly: GCA_951394225.1. Taxonomy (NCBI): domain Eukaryota; kingdom Metazoa; phylum Arthropoda; class Insecta; order Coleoptera; family Carabidae; genus Harpalus; species Harpalus rufipes. Next base: position 34,150,457 of record OX596282.1, on the reverse strand, counting down.
CATCTGACGGGGCCATGGTGAAACAATGCCAGTGTTCAGTGCTCGTATTGGGAACAATTGTATGCATAATGAGTAGCAGTCAAGTCACAGTCACATGCTCAGCTCGTCTGGCATCATGGACTACAGTTCATACTATCATTCAAACAATGATACCATAGCATTCGGCCTTTGGAATTAATTCAACTACTTCAATATGACTCACGTCATAAATAAACTCTTCTAAGAATGTTAACTGACGCCATCAGGATAACAAATTGACTATTTAAGAATAAACTTTCAACTATGTACAAATACTGTTACAAAAATATTTGTTTATATGCATACACTTCGTATCTGCTTCTAAATTTTTATACATATCTAAATGCAAATAACATTAACATATCGGCTGATATTAGTCTAAAATTAAATTATATAGGTATGTATACCAGGAGCCCCAAGCAATTTTTAACATATCAATTTAACACGGGAAAAGTTTTTTTTTAATATCTGCCCCGTAAAATTTATACAGAGAACTTGACACCCGGTATGCACAAAATTTATCTACGTGTAAACACAGCCACCATATTTCCATATGTTAATTTCTTTGACATATCGGTTGGTATTATTCCAATAACAAAACCAAAATAAATTATCTATAGGATATCGTCAGTTACAAATATTACTGAGCTAATGCATTTAACAATCGTACGTCAATAAATTGATTGTATGACGTATTGATTAAGTTTGTTGTGAAATATGCCAAAATGTATTTTTAATTTTCAATTTCCTGTTACGAAATGCTGCCAATTTTTTTCTCTATTTTTTGCAATCATATCATATGAAAGACAGTATAATCGTCAACGTCAAGTCTAAAATATATTAGCTATAAAGATTTGTGTATGAATAGAATTAATAAAAAGAAATATAAGGTATAAAATATGATAATCATTTTTTTACAGAATGTAGTTTGTATAATATATATCTATATAAGGAGAGAATGTATATGAGAAATGATTTCATATACATATACAAAAAAACTCATAAATTAATAAAGAGAATATATGTGGGGGAGATTAAGGGTGTTTGTACAGTCGCCCTTTATGTAATAAGCGAATGGACGTAGAATACTGAACAAAAATAGAAGGGCCGACATGAATGCTATTACGAAAGTGCTCTTAAAATGTCGACTGGTAATTGCTCCAAGATTAAAATATATCATCTGCTTTAATTTTTCTAAGAACAGAGCTGCTATACATATATAAAAATATGGGCGACAAAGTAAACATTTTACGAAAAATAAGGAAAGTATCATAAAAAGTCAAATATGTTTATCATATCCAACATGTTCGTTGCAGTATACACGTTACAGTCACGCCGTACTTGTGTGGGAGATATAATGATATTTACTCTGCCTATCTTTACTATATAAAGCAATACAGGCGCCAGTAATCTTACCGACCACTATTATTACTATTAATTCATTCTAGACTTACTAGTCATCGTTCATACCAACACAAACTATTATTCCGAAATATATGTAATAATGTAATAATAATGAAATGACGTAAAAAAAGTAAAGTAATTGTTCTAGGAATACAAGTGTGTCAACTAGAAAATAATTACATGAACTAACATTAGGTAATGCAGTTTTGTAAATAAGGTGTCGTAAGTTCCAGAGATATGATGTTGATGTTTTAATTTCGATAGAAAAGAAGTTGGTGAATCACTGTACAAAATATTAAATTTCAAAGAAACCACAGTATATGTCAGATGATATATTTAGCCTTGGAGCTTGCAGCAATTACCAGATGAAATCTTAGAAATGAAATTTAAAAATATTTAAGCTATTCTGATATAATGAAACAAATTTTCTACATAAAATAAATAAATATATCATCAGAGCTTTATAACCCATTTCTGTGTGTACCAATCTGCATTTTTATACGCAGATTTCGGTAATGATGGCATATTTGTTGAGACGTCACATCACACTCTCACTGCTATCGTGAAGAGAGCACCACAGCGCAACAGGGCTCACTTATGTGAAATTAAAAAATAAGAAATAATTTTCAAATTCAAGTTTGACGTCGGTCGAATTCAAACCTTGGCCATTCGAATCACAACCGGTCACCTAACGCACACACCCAAGCGACCCCAATAAAATATATTAATAATGAAATAATTATAGAACATTACTAATTGTGGTCCAGATCTATTTTTAGACTGTTACATCATTTCAAAGATTTGACCACTCATTTTAATTGTTTCTTAGAAACTGTAGCAATATATTCTCACAACAATATAAACATATGAATTGTTTTGGAATTCCCATTAAAGTATTTACGTTTTGTTGTTTGCATGACGTCATTTTTGAGCGGCCCTCAAAATATTAAAGACAGTTGTATTCAAATTTACAAGTCACTGTTTAAAGCATAAGGATTATAGCTTTGTTCCAAGGCTAAAATATATCATCTTCTGAGATCTGTCTATTATATTTATAAATAAATATATCACCATATCCTGCTATTACATTTTTTGGGCATAACAGTTATGTTGATGTAGTTAAAGAGATTTTGGTAGATGATTCGTTCTTGTCAAAGCAATAATACTAAACGATATGTCAAAGTTATTAGCATATGTGTGTGAAATCCATAACTCAGAAACTTTTAGTTATTACGATGCATTAAAGTTATATTTCAAAAGAACACATTCTCTTTTTTGTCTAAGGTTTTTTTTCTTTTTTAATGTCAAGATCCCTAAAATGTCACAACAAAAAGCTACAATATTTAGATCTTCAATATTCACAATGATATTTGTTATTTATTTATATATAATTTCAGAAGAAACCGTAAAGTAGGTTTGTCCTACAAAAAGTCGGATATTTTTGATTTTCGGACATCTTTTATATTTACGAGTCCTAATAAAAGAAATAACCTTGGCGCACTTTCGCCCATGTCTCCATATTGGAAAAATGTCGAGAATAATCGCTTTTTTTAAATATATCCTTTCAGTACGTATTAGGCGATAAATAGTTATTATTAACTTTTTGTAAAGGACAAGCTAAAGTACAACATTATATATTTTTAACGTACTAATTTAAGTAATGGTGTATTTTAGCCGTTTAACAAAAAAAGAACATACCTAATAAGATATACATCGTTAAAAAGCTAAAAATCCTCTTTTCAGTGGTGATACTATCTAGCGTCTATATAAAGTTTTTAACTTTCATGTTATAATTCAAAATCTAACTGCAATAAAATTTGAACATCGTCATTTGAAAGAAAAGAAATGCCTTAAAGAAATGTAAACTAAAATTCAGTATTGTTTCGTACATGCAAGTTATTTTTGTCAATATCTAGTGATTGAAACACTGTAGCTCACTATCTTTTGGTTAGAAAAAAATGTTTACAGTAAGAAAAAAAGTTATACATATTTTAGTAATATATGTATAAATATTTGCATTTTCTCTAAATAACAAGTGCCGTATGGAATTATTAATATTAAATAAATGGGGTCGTGTGACAGTTTACTTTGGGCGATTGGGCCGCCAACGTCAAACTTGAAAATTATTTCCAGTTTTCAAATAGCACCAAAGTGACCTCTGATCTGAAAGAAATGGCGTGAACGCGTAGTAAGCGCCCTTATAGCGGTACAGATATGTGAACAATGAGTACGATTGAGTACAAAACAGACTAGCACACCCAACAATGGGTAATGCTGTAATGATGTATGTATTTATTTATATTTATAAATAAAAAATTAACAAAAATATTAATAAAATAAATTTATACTCGGTATTACAAAACACATGTGTTAATGTCCTTTTTTAAATAGTTTTTATCAATTTTTAATTTATCCAAACTCTGTATATTTATAAAATTAAAGAAATAATTTTATTTCAAGGATAAAATACAATATCGCTAATATTTGTTTATGAACAGAACTGCTGTATTCAGAATATGTAATCAGTTTTGAATAAATATATCATCATTCCTTTTAATCATATGATTAGAACAATTTTGCTCATAGGCAGAACTTTGTAGATGATTTGCTCGTAATTTAATTTTATAGTTATAACATACGATGTCTTAATGGTATGTATGCACATTATGAAGTTTATTATATTGAATTTAAATTATGTAAAATTCGTCACCAGATATATATTTATTTATATTAATATTCTCTACACATATATAAGTATTTATTCTCGGGATTCTCCCATTTTCATAGGAAATACCTTCATCCACGCCACTGTCAGTGGCACCCAACATCCGGTGCATGAGAACGCGGCATGCATGACAAAACACAATCGTGACAAACACGCATCGTGGCTGCACCCCGCCCACCCTACTGACGTCACACAGCTAAATAACAACACAACATCGCCACAGAAACGCATATGATGTGGACTTGTTATTTTTACTGATGGAATCAACTCTGGACCGGGACCTCAAACCAGACCATTTTGGTAAATTTAAATAAAAAGACTATATGAATCATTCTGGGGTTTTTTATTTTTCAGGTTGGTAAACAAGCGTGGGAAGTTGGTACCGGATAAAATTTAAACAGGTAAAAAAAAAATTTGGGAGTTAAAACTAACTAACACTTTTGTATAAAATTATTGTTTGTTTCCTAATTCAGTTTTATATAAAATTTATACATATAAATAAACATTAAATAATGCTTTTTATCCTTTTTAAGAAACTGTTCGAAACCAGATATTGAAATATATTAATAATAAATAATAATATAATAATAGTAGGCATAGCTTGTACCTTGTACCAAGATATAAACACATTACATTACCTGACAATTAGCGGGCCATCCCCTCACAGCTTGATATTTTCCGGTCTCTCTAATGCGTTTCTACATATCGCTGGGCTGGGAAGGACGTAGATTGCAGTGTGCATATATCTTAGCACAAGCTATAATTGTTAATACCTAATCTATACCATAGTGGACAAATTTACATACACTTAAAGCATGTTTTATATTACACAATATACAGGGTGTAACAGCTAAACGAGCTACCTCAAATAATTCCTATACCATTAAAGATACGATAAAATATTATAAAACAATCTTATAGAAGACCGAGGAGGATATCCGATTTGAGAAGAAAATATTTTTAAACCAGTGGTTTTCAATTTATAACACAAAGCTATATTTTTTTAAATGGAATGGTATATATTTTTTAAGCCCATTCGATAGGGTATTTGTTTCTGAACTCAACCATGTAATTAATTTATATTCTTACATAATAAAAATATTGAGAAAAATTCAATTAAAATTTAAATTAATTTGATTTTCATTGCTATTTTTCAGTATGCTATGTACGAAAAACATTAACTGCTATTTGACAATTTGAATTATTTAGGATGGAAATCAAATAAAACACTATTTATAAAATTATTAACAAATATTTAAGTTTCGTTTTAATTTATGCTCAATTTTTACATACATAGCCTACTGAAAAATAACTATAAAAATTAAATTTATTTAAATTTTCTCAATATTTTTTTTATGTAAGGATATAAAATGATTATACGGTTGAATTCAGAAAAAAAATACTCTATCGAATGGACCTAAATATATATACCATCCCATTTAAAAAAATCTGATGTGACAAACACAATACCTCCCGCCATTTACCTATGGGGTATAATTTTTATATTACATACTTTATAAATTTATCCATAGAATATACAGAAAAAGTATTAAAGCAAACCTGTAGAAAATGGAATAATCTTTAATTTTTAACAAATTGCGAAAAAAATACATTTAAAGGTATTTTTTGAAGAAAAACTATCTTGAGCTTCAAGTAAACTGCTATTTCCGGTTATCCGATTGCCACCAAAATCTAATGGCTTCTTTCCATATTAGAATAAGGTAGAAATACATGGTTTCAAAACTTTCTGAATGATAGTATTTGAGTTAGAGCTTAAAGAGGATCCACACCCACACAACACATAGACACATAACATAGTAAACAATAAAAATTGAGATTTATAGTGAAAATTGAACACAACATTGAATAATGAATTAAATTTTAAATAAAATACATATAACCTGTTCCATTTCCTCCAAATATTCTCACTGATGTTAGGTACTTACACAATACTCAAATCAACATATCATTACTTTCTATTTTTAATATTTCTTCTCAATATATTTATTAAAAGAAATTTAGGTAAATATACTTTAACATATACATAGGTACTAATTTTCTTTTTAAAAATTATTTAAAGGAGCTAATTCATAAATAGTTGTTTTACGTCTCCTTTGGCAACCATAAAATATTACGTTTATTTTGACATGTCAAAGATTACTTTACGGCCGCATTTACTTTACGAACTTAATCGTCAAACGTTTGTTTAAATAGCAAATAAATTTACTGCATGCAGCTTCATAAATTTTAAACGGAGTATTGGAAAAATTGTTATTGCTATTACTAGTACACATTTTCTTTTACAACAAATTATTGTACTTATTTTATTCTCATTTTTAAGTTGTAACATATTTTGACAGTATTGTGACAGCTTATTGTTTTGTGAATTGTCAAGATGAGAACATGGCACACTACGAGTGACAAATTAATCATATATGAAATATATTTTTAAAAATTTGTAATTTTGTAATATAATCGCCTAAAAAATATTGTGTACACCTCGGCTTAAAAGTTATTTTTTTAGCCTCATCTGATTTGCTGGCCTCGGCTTTCGCCTCGGCTGCAAACTTCAAATTCGGTCAAAAAAGATCACTTTTACAACCTTGATACACAAATAACCATTTTACAATGTTTTAGTTAATCAGACAGTTTTTACTACTTCGATCAATGCGCAGTATTTTTAAACAATGTTATGTATATAATTTTTATTATGCAGTAAAAAGAAGTAACTTTCAAGCAGTATAAAATATTTTTAATACAATATCATTAACAATTTTTTGCTTGAAAAATTGTATAATGTAAAACGGGCTGAAATATGACTGCATAAAAAAGTATATTTCTTACTTTGTAAATATATTAAAACGTAATCTAATGTTGAGTATACTCTATCCTCTTGAGACATTAAAGCAAAGTTTATATTAAATTTATATTTATTACTTCAGTAACAGTAACTGTTTTTGTTTAAGTACGTATAATGGCCAGTAAACCGCCTTTTCCCACAGTAGTATTACTGTCATTTTAATAACAAGTAAAGTAATTAATTTATGAAAAAAAATCAGCATCCGGTTTGGGAAAAGTTACTTATTACTTTAATGGCAAGTCACATATATAGTAATTACATAATTTTTAAATAAAATTAATACATTATATTAATGAATAAGCTTTGGAATATTTATTGATTATAATTAATTGATTAAGTAAGGACAATACAAAATAGTACCTATAAACCAAGTAATATAAAAGATTAGACGTATTGTATTATTTTGTATAGGTCATTGCATCGTAATTCATATACATTTTAAAAAAATATGGAGATTATATGTCGAAACAAATGTTGTTATATTATATCTGTAAATTTTATATTAAGCGATAACATTTTCAAACGAATTTTTTATTTTATCAACTTAAATTTTTTATCTGATCTATGAGGGGAACAAAAATCTTGATATATAATATATTTTAATTTTGGAGTAATAAGTACCAGACATTTAAGAAATATTCCCATAAAGGAAAATTTTTGGAACCGTTAAATTTGATATTAATAATAGGAAAAAGACTTGAATATACCTATTCAGAAAACCAAAAAAATTCCAAATTAAAAACAAGTTTATCAACCACTCTAAAGTTATTAATCCTTATCACTGCTTGCGATAATAGTATTTTTAAACATTGCTAATCAACAAACTTTATTATTTCAACCTGTTCTTGAGCACGAGAATTGCGTTGTACTTTTGAAATATTTTTTGCAGTGCCGCCATTTTATTTTGACGTAATTTGAAACGTAAAAAGTGAACCAAGGTTAATTTTTGTTATATTCACGTGTCCTGTATACAAATTGCTAAACAGGTTTTAAATAGCGTGCTCAAATATGAATTATAGCTGAAAATATTAAAGGCGAAGAAAAATATTTTAAAGTTCATATAGCTCATAATAATTGCTCCCAGTTTTTTTTTTAAGAATAGATTTGCAATAATAGCAGACAGTCTGTCTAAATTGTACTTTCCACAAAATCTAATTATGAGAAATTGTCACATCCAAATAGTAGTGTTCTTTAATTTCATACTTAAATACTGTTGTTATTATTAGTTCATTTGGTGCTAATTTAAAGATCAAAATATCTATTAATATTAGTCTAAGAACAAAGTTACGACAATCAAAATATGAGTACCTGATGTATTTATTAACGCATTTTCATTTTATGTAGGTACGTGACGTGGTAAAATTCTAAGAAAAATTACATGTCATGTCAATTTAACAATCAACAATAAACAACAAGCAATTGTTCAAAAACAAAGTACAGTATTACAAATTCCCGAAAAACGTGGGTGTGCATATATTATCTATAGAAAATAATCTATTATTCAATACCTGGTTATGCAAAATGCAAAAGATATGATATATTAATATATCGTAATTCATTGGGGCAATGGTATTATGTTAATATTGATAGAAAGAGATGAATAAATAATTGAATAAAGAAAGAGAGAAAATGACAAACAACATGTGATCCGAAGTATTTTCATTCTGTCAGTAAACAAGATTTTGTTTCTGTTATATTTATTATTATTTTATAGTCATTTAACTGTTTCTAGAACAAAAACATGTTAAGAACTCGTAATATTTAACGATTTAATGTAGCTTAATAACGGATTCTGTGGTAATATAAAATTATTAGATAAAATGATAGTTATCATAAAAATAATCTAGGTAGTCTAGATCAAGGGTGGGGAATATGCGGCCTTAAGGCAAAACAAATTCTTTTATTTTATTTTTACCTCTGGCTAAGAGAGGTATTGGATTCATGTTAAAAAGCGCATATCCAGATTTTAGCGAATAAGCACGTTTTAAGGTCCCTAAAATCCGATTATAACATTTCTGCGATGATGTGTATGTGTGTGTGTGTGTATGCGTGCGTGTGTGTGTGTGTGTTGGAGGTACGATTTCTCAAATTCTATAACACTAAAGACCTGTGTAACTACGGATTCCTCAATCTAACAGTAATGGGAAGAGCTGAATAGGTTCTAGTAATAATAGCTGGTAGTTTCAAAAAAAAAAAATCTAAACATTATTTTTTGAAAATTTATGTTCCTACAAATAATAAAGATAATTAAATTCTCAATATGACACATTTAATTTTTTATTATATCTCCTATAGGTTTAGAAATATAGTATATAGAATAATCTGTTGTAATAAATCTCGTTGCCCAGATAACTTTGAGATATTTAAATGTCTGTAATTGACAGATATATGCAAAATGTCAGTGTCAAAAATCAGCAGTTTTACTAACATTATTGAAATATTTTTCTATGAGGTACGAGTACATTTAATATATCTTAATGTATTATTAATTAAATATGTATATTTAAAATTATAGGTATATTAATATTACATATATCCTTAAGAAATACCGCTAATACCGTGAATGAATTTGAATAATTTTGAACATATTAGAAGAGTAGGACAAAATTCCTCATAGAACGAAAAAAGAGATACAATTTCAATTATTTGTCTGTACAAGAAATGTTAAATTCGTTATTTATGGAGCGAGAGCAGTCATGTGACTTTGTTAGCCTTGGCAAGCAAATAACAGTTAGTAGTTATTTACATAGATGTCACAATTGTCATATGTCATAATTTTTCATTCGGAATTTTCTAATATCATGTTGTTTATTTGTCATATTAATTAATAGTATGGTATGGAATATACTTGTCGCGGAAAATAATCCACATGGATTTGGAAAATCATGGTGTTTTGAATGAAAAATTATGATACTTGACGCCTACGTACATTATTACTAGCTCGCATTCTGATACGGGCCCCCATATCTACTTGCCAAGGCCAACAAACTCACATAACTGCTCGCGCCCTATGCAACATAAAATAAAAATGGCGAGAGGTAGTGTGCTGACCACAACAGATTTTTTTCTTTGTCCTTTATAAAAATCAATTTATCTTTGAATGCCCGTGGGGTGCCACCTGGTAAACGCTCTCAGCGGTACAGCTATATCGAAATAGAAACATATTAGCACACCTAAAAATGGGCATTAAGCTCGTATTTACATTTATTTAAAAATTAATAAGTAAAAGAAGATTCAATGAAATAATCCTTCCTGAATGAACAATAAAGCATGAAGTCATAAGGGCTGAGACTACTGAGGCTAGGTATTTTAACATTTGTTATGCTGATGATTTAGTTCAAATGTAACTTCATTCTTTTAAGTTAGTACATAGTATATAATTAGATTTTTGCAAAGTAATGTATATTGAAATTCCTCGAATGCGGTTTTATTAGGTCAGATGGTGTTAGTTTAATAATGCGGTCTTCCAATATGAAAAGGTTCTCCACCTTTGCTCTAGGAATGCTCTAGGCTAGGCATTTCACTTTTATTATAGTCTACCTGTAACTAGCTGTTTTATTTGCATTCTGTTTTATACCACATGGGTAGTTAGTTGCACGAATAAAATATTATCTATTGACATTTATCTATGAATAGTGATGTGACATTTAAAATACAGATAAAAGGAGTTATGATATATTATGTTTATCAAAAAAAAAAAAGTTTTCCAAGAAGAATAAAATATGGTGAAGCAAAATTTCGTATGTTTTACAGATGTATTTATATTAAAACGATTGAAAACGATATCAAAACATATACGAGTATATAGTAGGTATAAGGTTTCTTTTACAAAAACCGAACATGTACAAATATTCAAATTTTCTGAACAAAAAATATTCTCATTTCAAAACTGTTCATTGGTATGACTGGCATTTTTCCGTAGGTACATCTAATAAAAATAAGACATTCAGTTTGAATTTTTTTTTATTAAAAATAAAAAAGAAACACCTGGACTTAATTGGTTTTTGTAAAAACTTCGTATATATTCGAAGATATAAAATTAAAAAAGTGAAGAAGGAAATGATGTTTAAAAATCTGATGTGGCCAGCACATGACCTCCCTCAAACTTAATGTTTAAAATAGCAATGAGCTTTAAGCTAAAGTAGCACTTTCGGTTTATCATTTGTAAACATAGACTAATTTGTTGTTATAATAAATAGAAAAGTCTGTAATACGAAATTTTGGATTATATTTTATGCTTTTCCTCGAAAATTTGTTGAAAGCTCCAAATTAAGTACCATTTCCGGTTTATCATATACAATCCAAATCTAATATGTTATTTTAAATTATATACGAATTTGGAATACCAAATTTGAGAAGTTTTGGATTATATTTTAATATATTTTTTCAAAAAAATCTGTTTAGCGCTTCCAGTACAGTACCACTTCCGGTTTATTAATTTTGGTCAAAATCCAATATGATTTTCCCTTTGATATAAAAGTCTTAAATACTAAAATTGAAAGGTTTTGAATTATATTTTAATATAGTTCTTCATTAAAAACTGTTATAGGCTTCAAATAAAGTATCTCTTCCAGTTGTCCAATGTTACTCAAATTCTAATCAACTCTTTATATGAATTGAGAAAGCTTAAATACGGAAAATAGCAAGTTTTGGAAGTTTGATATGAGTTATCGTGGAAGAAAAAATCGCCACACACACAGACATCATTGTAAAAATAGTAAAAACGTGTTGTGGGTACCCTAATTCGTGCTTATTCACTGAAAACTCACTACCGAACACATTACCTCCCTTACCTACGATATGGCGGGAGGTAAAATATTTTTTTAGGCTTGCCAGAAACAGAAAGAACTTGTCTCGCTATTGTCCACAGAGGGTGTAGATTAGTTTGGTTCTTGTAGAATTATACATTTGTATTTTCGTGCTTTGTTCCGATATTGGAAAATTTGTTGTAAACAATGTTATGCGAACAGAGTCAAACAATTTAATGTCATAACCTGAAACTTCAATAAATCAATTTGTTCGATTCTTGGGGCAAATCCCTCATATACATTCGATTATTAATTATTATATAAATAAGAAAAGTTACATAAGTAACCTACCTTTAAGCTTAATTTTAATTTGGTTATGTGAATTTAAACGTATAATTTTACACTATTCACCATAAGAAAAATCACTCAGAAGTTTTACTGTAAATTTTAAATGCAGAATTTGTAATCTCAAGAATAGCAAACCCGTTTAATTATTTCTTACAATAGAAATGTTTTGTTTGCTAAGCACTAGCCATAGTAGGAAACTAATGAGGATGATTATTCGTTTATAAATGGACGTTAAAACCGTAATTATAAAATTAGAATTTAATTGTATTTGGGTATTATAAATAAGGTTGAGCAATGGTCAGTAAAAACAGTAGGGATATTTTGAATATGTTCCTGAAGTAAATTATTAGGATAAACAAAGATTCATTTAGCTCAATATACATAAATACTTAGTAAGTGTTTATTACATTAACCTCAACTTAAACGGCTATTATTCTAATCTAGTACTATAAAACACCGATTATCTAAATACCATTTAATCTGAATTCTTCTGTAATCCGATTACTTTGTTCCCCGTTACTCTCTTCGTTTTCTTTGTTTAAAACTTATCATGAAACGTCAAAAATTACATCGAAAATTATCAAACTTCAACTTTTCTGCTTATTTAATTTTTACCTTAAAAACATTATTGTATGTGTAGTTTTCTGGTTTTACTTTCATAAATAGTACTATGTAGGCATAATCCCAACGCCTCGCTAATCAGAACATCCTTGTTTTGTTTAATGTACGGGTTATCAAAGCACTATACTGTATATTATTGTACTCGTATACAAGAATAATATAATTGTTGTAAGGCATCATCTATTTATTTATTTTTATTCTTTTTGGACCGACTGTACATGTATAACTAAAAGCAAAACAATGTTTAAAGTATTTCCTTTAATTTATACACAGGAAAGCAATTAAAAAAACTAACTTGCTACATCAATAAACAACTTAGTCATATGATAAAACTTTTAATTTCAATAATTATCTTCTTCCTTTAACTTGGCTACCTTGATATTGCATAACCTTATCTCTACCCGGAAATAAGATAGTTAAAATATAAACATAACGTAAACATAGAGGGGAATCCCTAATACGGCGCTAAGTTTGAAATATTTTGATAAGAAATGAACTCGAATTATTTGAAATACAATGAAATACGTATTGAATATTGACGTTAACAAAATTTTCAGAAACAATTATAATTATCTTAATACCTCATTATCAAGATCTTGGTATTAAAGATATTGGTTAGCGACTTTATTGCCAAGCAATAGATTATGGACTTAAATATACAACCACTATGTAAATGAATTTTTTAGTATAAATGAAATTATTACTGAATAAAAGATATGTCTATTCGATGTTTCACAAAGAAATTGAAAAACTTCATTTATGAAAAGATCAAAGGATTTTATAAGATAATTATCAGGTATAGTTAGAAATGAAAGGTTAAAATGTATTCGTACTAGAAAGTTGAGTTTAAATGTGAAACTATAGTAGATGTACAGCTTTCTAAAAGCACTTTATATAGCTGTTTTCCTATATTTCCTTGTTGGGTACATGTAGAACAATATAATGACTAATATATAAAACATAATCACATAAATAAATAATGAGTAATTGAGTAATATTTACATACATATGCACTTTGTTTTTCCGCATTTGATAAAACATATATAGTCCTTTCATTACATATTCTATATTATATTTTCTCTTAAAAAATCTATTATGAATTCAATTTAAACTAAAGACAATTTTGCTCCTTCCAATTTTAATTTATTTTGAGTCTTGGTTGAGTTAAAATCCTTTTCGATTTCAGCCCAGTGAGTTGGATTTTGTGAGATAACGTATTTAAATCAGTGATGGAATAACGTTAACAAAACGTATAATCATTACGTTATAATTAAATAAATTCGTTACAAAAAATATAAATAATGTAACAAAAAACAAAATAACGTTATTTTTGTTTCGTTGTTATAACATTATTTTTCTTTCGTTATTATAAGGTTACAATAGGGTCTGTTTGTTTTTGTTTCGCTATTTTGTGTCTACGGTTTACTGCTACGCCCATACAAAATATATTGAAGTGTCAATAAACCGTAAGATGCAAAGGGACAGACCATTAAAACTATATTATTCTTAAATTTGTAATAAAAATTAATATTATAAACAATATATTTAAAAACTTATGCTAATCTTATTCTAGAAATAAAATGAAGTGTCTAACCATAGACAACAGCAAGTATATGAAGGTATGTAACGTATAGGTACTAGAAAATTAGGATATACTTTCAACGGCAAAAATCCTTGTACTTGTAAACATGAATAACGTTTATAGTGAATCATTATTTGTTATATTATGGTTATATAACGTTATTTTGTAATAATTGTTACGTTATTATTAAAAAATTAATAACTGAAACGTTATTATAACGTTATCGGCTATCGTTATGATGTTACGTTTTCTATCCTTGATTTGAATAATTTCCTTCTGCATATAATAACAAAGATTTATATGGATGTTGTAAATACAAGGAGACTACTATTTACAACAAAAAATAATTATTTTAGTTTATTTTTAAACTATACATCGTTTCACGTAAGAAAATAATAGATGATACTTGGGAGCCGACCGGTTTTACATGCATTAAATAAATAATTCGTGAATCCAAACTTTGTCAATAATAAATATTTTTAGCTATAAAAATGTGAATATTAAAAATTACAACAAAACATGGTTAAACATTACTTAATTTTGTGGATTTTATTTGACAACTGACAACTGCTAGATGATTTTTTTTCGTTTTTGTAAACTAGGTTTGTATTCTGACCAATCAAAGGGCATAATTCATATCCCTATTAAACCATCGCTTTTTTTACGTGAAATGAAGTATAATTTCTACAATGTCTAGTCTATGCTTCTTTTTTAGCTATTGTCATATTGTACTGTAATATTTAGACCCAAGCCTAAATATAACCTCCATGCTGACATTTTGTCTTTTATATTGTATTTACCCAAACTAAAATACCCTTCTGAATTTATGAAATATTAAATAAATAAAGAACAGTATTTTAAAGGAACTAGAATAGTAAAGACCTGGTTAAGATCTAAGATCAACAACGGCTTATACGATCGTTTGTCGGAACTATGTTTTCTTAGAAAAACAATGAAAACAACAAAGACTAGTTTGTTGACGAAGTAATAAATCATTTTGCTGAAAGTAAGAAAATTTATTTATTTTTTTAGCGAAATAAGTTTATATTTATATAGTTTTATTATTTTTGCTATTGTTTTTTTTAGAAATTATAATACATACATACTGGTCTGCATCCAATTCAATAATCACAATTTATTTTGCAGGTTTTGTAATCAAGCAAACCGGGTTTAAAATTTTATAAAAGTACTTTACTTCTTTATAGCCATGGATATATATAATAACGTTGCACCCAGTATATATTTTCAATATAAAATGAGTAAGAAGAAGTAAGATTAGTAAGAATATGCACATTATTTTTCTCACCTTGGAAAAATTTCTAACGGCGCCTATGTTATGAGATTATGACGTTTTAGAATGGGGTAGTTACCATATGTTAAAATTTGAAAATGAAATTCTTGTTTGTTTACAATATATGACTCATAATAAGATATATACTATAATAAAATTCGCTATTTATTATGTAAATATTTCAAAAAAGTTATTTAAAATATTACATGATTCAAATCGACCTCTTCTCTGTGACGTCATGCTTACATACTTAAAGCCGCAAATGTCGTTGTTTTAGAGCGATGGGATGTGACATGTCAAAGTGACAGTTGATGGTGATACTGACTCCGTGGACATAACCTTGTTTCTATTTGTTTCTTAGGCATTTATTCTATCTTTCTCATAAGTAAAAAAAAATATACATGATTATGGATTGTCTTTAAAATAAAATAAATAAGTAATATTACGTGCTAACTTGACAGCAATCTAACCTAATAAACAAGTTCCCCTGCCTGCGCAAGACATACGTCGCAAAATATCTTTGTCATACTTCGAGCAGCACGTCGGAACTAAGTTGCAACGGAAATGGCAAGGGTAACGTCACAGTGGCGGGAATAGATATGCCCGGTATTTTCAGTAATTTTTTTTCTCATTTAAAAACAGAAATTGTGCAAAATAAAAAATATGGAAAATTTAAATTTAAAATACTTGCTTTTAATAAAAAAATCAAAAAAGGCGAAACTACCCCATTCCAATAATATTTAATGAAATTTTTATTAAACAATATCGAGAGCGTTAAAATTTATTTAAGTATAAATATTATATTAATTCTAAAATTAAATGCATTAAAAAAATTTTGATCACATTCCACGATGAAAATTCTTCTTATATGGAATTTTTTCTAATTCTAGTACCTAAAAACAAATTTTAATAACATAAATATATCATCAGGGCTTTTGGCTTTTATACAAGGCTAAGTGTGATGTGTGATATAATTTTTGCCGTAAACTTTTATATTAAATGAAAATCGTAGTTTCGTGTACCACCCACCGAGTACATTGTAGCTTTATATTTGTTGTTGAGTGTGTTTTACACAGATTTCAGTAGACAATTTTGTACTTTTGAGGACGTATGCCAAACGTTATGAGCATTTATACCAGTTGTATTTTATTTCATACTAAAATAAATTTAAAAGTCGGCTCCAAGAATAAAATAAATCACCTATTATAATCTTTTTAAAGTAAAGAGGTGCCATATCCTCCTAAAAGAACAATTATATCTCGTTGAATGAATTTCCTTCACTTTAATGATCAAAAAATATATAATAGAAAAAGATCTCTATACAGGAAGTAGTGAACTTGAATCTGAATCTAGATCTATGTGCATTAGAGCATGGCAATGTTGCAACGTTGCTGCAGTGTGTGATCATAGACAGCTATGCTATGGCTATGGCGGAGTTTGTGAATGGAACAGGCGAGCGACAGACGAGACAGCATAGTAGGAGGCCATGCACGTTGTCAAATGTCTTAGGTCTTAGGCTGTCACTGTGTGCGTGAGATAGTGAATGGAGAGGTTTTTTGAAGTAATTATAGACGTGAGAACAGTTAGGGCCTTGGGAGAGAATTGGAATGTGGCGCTTACAGTTTTTACTGGGAATAAAGTAATAATAATGAGCTAGGTAGTTGATCTTATGGGCTTTACAAAGATATTAAGAAAAATAGAAATATTAATATCCATACAATCTATACTTTCAATAACATTTTTAAACGTATAAAACCTTCATATTTGAACGTTTTTATGTGATTAAAATCAATGTTGCAGAAACTGTATAAGTAACAAAATTCCAAACAAGGTTGAAGTGTAAAGCTAAAGATAGAAATAGAATGAGTTTTATATGAAAGTAGTAATGCAAGTAAAAAAATATCAAAATATTTTAAATCATATGTCCGCATACATTAGAGTTTAGCTCGTAGTTAAATAAAATGTATTTAATAAAAGGAAAACATGTAGACATTTTTATTATTTCCACAAACCGGTCTGAGGGACCATTCGGCTAAAAAAACGAGGTATATGACCTTATCAATAAAATAAGTCCCAGTAATTGTTAAAGGCCTATAAAAAACTGTAAATTATGTTTTAGTTTTTATAAATTATTAATACATTCTTTTTAATTCACACTTGTGATTACAGAAATACATGATAGAAATTTCAACTATCGTTGGTCCCTGAGACCGAGTGCGTTAAACACAACAATAGCGCTTACATTGGAACTTAAATACTTTATATTTGTAATATATTTATTAAGTAACTATTTTCAAATATACGTCGGTTCGAATGGATTAAATTAAGTTCGTTTAAATTTTGATTATATAAAGAATCTGTAGATTTTAAATAATAAAATATGTAGTAAATAATTATTCATATCTGTATGTGCAATACAAATATTCAATTATGATTTATAGTTGTATTTTCATTTGTTTCGTTACCATAATCATTGTTTTTACCTTATAAATTTATAATTGTTGCAATTTTGCTGCTTGAAACAAATGAACATAAATAAGTTATACATCATTGGAAGGCTAAAGTAAATAATATCTTTGGTTAACTTTAGTCTATGGGGTCTATATAAAAATTTCAACTTTAACATCATAACTCGAAATATCCAACAGTAATAAAAAATATTGAGCATTATTATTCGATAGAAAATAAAAAAATCTGTTGTGGCCAGCACAATACCTTCCGTCAATCCTGTGTATTATGTACAAATTCCATACATAAATTTTCTTCTAAAAGATTCTAATTTTTTGGTATTTTATGATTCCCTTTCTCGGCAACTGAATTCCATTCTCCTGATAACAAACAAACCACATGAAATAAGAAAATCATGAAATTTTGAATGAAAAATTATGACACTTGTCAGTTATGGACATAATTAATTGCTGTCATTTTGATACGGGTTCCCATATCTGCTTGCCAAAGGCACGCGCCCTATACATATTTTTTTTTTGCAAAAGATGCTATATTTCCAGTAAAGTTATTTCATAAACAAACTATGCAAATTGCACTTGACACTGACATCTACTTCTTCTTCTTTAGTTTTTCCCATTCGTTAGGGGGTCGCTATTTTTTATTTTCTTCTTCCACTCATTTTTGTTTTGCGTGTCTTTCTCATTCAGTTCCTTTTCTCTCAAGTCTTCTGCAATACAATCTTTTCATCTTATATTTGGTCTTCCTATGTTTCTTCCACCTTCTATTAATATATTCATCGCTTCTCATGACATGTTCAAACCAATGTAATCGTCTTTCTTATATCCAGAAACTTCTAACACTAGAGTTACTTCCCTTATTCTGTCATTGATTTACATTTTATTGATACTGACATCTGTCAATTTGAATTAGCAGTTTCCATGGTTAAGTTAGCATAGCTGGCTGAATTATGAAATTTATATGAATTTTTTTATCTTTATTATTCTTTAATCCTATATCTGTTAAATATGAAATATAAAATGCAATCAAATCGTATAGACAATAATATATTCTTTAAGTTATAATAACATTTAACTGAGTTTTTCAAGAAAAACTGTTAAAATCTTCAAATGAGGGTACTTCCGGTTGACCAATTATAACCAAAATCTAATCAAGTCTGCATATGGTTGTAAGGAAGAGGAATACGCAAGAATTGTAATTTTTGGAATTCTAGTATTGGAGATATCGTGCAGGAAAAAACGGTCACATACACACACACACACATACACACATACACACACACACACACACACACACACACGCACATACAAACACACACACACACATACAGACATCATCGTAAAAATAGTAAAATCGTATTGTAAAGACCCTAAAACGTGCTTATTCAATGGAAACTCACCACCGATTTTTTTGACCAAAGACAATACCTTCCTTACCTATAGGTGACGGAAGGTAAAAAGTGTGAACCAAATTTCCATATTATTTTGGACTTAGAAGTTATTTGTAAAAATAAAAATTAGCAAAATTTGAATTTTTATATTTATTTAGAGCACTGCATGTTTTCGGGAAAAAACATATATATTGAAAATAATCTTCTAATGGGACACAATTTAATGGACTTCATATCTCTTAAGATAATCGAATTCACAATGATGAGGGTTGCAAAATGAGCATCTGTATGTGAGTACAAGGCAGAGTTGTTGGTTCGAATGAATAGTCTATTTCGAATTATACACAAATGTAAAATGTGACCCATGTTTCAATCACTATTGAAGTTATTAGTGTCCGTGGCGTGAAATAACGTAAATGCACAATATAAATATACCTACCTATTATATTCTATATCTGTGCCTATATTTTAAGTATGCCATATCTATTCATAAGGACATCTTGTAGAATGTAGATAACATATTTTACTCTTGAAGCGTTTACGAGCCGACATCTTAAAAGCATTCAGGTACGGAAATGAACAGTTCATACTAGAGATAGAGTAACGGAAATCTGCCATAAACAGTATTTTTTTTCTTTTAAAAATAAATAGATCCTCGTGTATTCTACACACACTAGTATTCTTGTGTAGTTGCTTTGTTCGTAGACAGATCTTTGTAGACGAAATATTTCAGAAATATTCACATAAAGAAGTTAAGCATACAAATACTCGGAAGTTTTAGAAACACATTTTTTTTTTAATGTTTATAATTTACCATTTTTAACTATCATCGTATTATTATTGTATAAAAGAAAAAATAAGTAGATATACCTTACATTAAAAAAATGTGTCTTTATTTTATACAGGTTTCCGAAAAAAAAGTTGCTTGGTTTTTTTTGAAGCTTCAATCACTTTCGTATAACATCGAGTATGTACATGATTTTGAGGGCCCTAATTGTAGTCTGCGACGAATAATAAATTTCTTTGGGCTGCAGATATCTGATTAATAAATTAATACAATTGTCTCGTTAAATGCCCTGGGTCTTCTCGACGATTTTTTTCCAAATAAACTCTTCTAAAATTATGTTATTCTAATCGTAACTTCCTTTTAACCTGAACGTAAGATTTCAGTTCGGGTAAACTGTAAACATAAAGGCGGTCTTTTCTTGGACATTTGTCACCAGTAACGTAGCTAGGAGGGTTGGGGGGTATGCGTAGGGGGAAGTGCGATGAGCAAAAAAATCAGACTTGAATGACTACAATACATAATTTGAATTAACTTTTTAGAGGGGAGGGACCTACAAATATTTTGCCCCGGGCGCTGAAAACGCTAGCTACGCCACTAGTTGGCATTGTTAAACAAATATCCACAAGAGTGTAACTTTAACCCATATATTAAGAAATATATAAACAGAATATACATCAAAATATGATGACGTACAGATCCCATGGAAAATCCAGCAACCTTTATCGGAAACCTGTAGCATTGATTCCTGTAAGTAATCATTGCAATATTTAGCAATTTCTTTGTTCTATTATGTATCACTCAGTGCTCTGTACACATTACAAAGTATAAAAACTATAATTGATAAATATAGTACTTGAACTTATTTTCCATTGATACAAATTTATAATCAATAATTGATAGTAACCGATATTATTCATTAAATTTTTCCGATTAATGAATAGGCAATATTATCTAATTTCTAGGAATTAATAATTTACGTCAAGCTTGCTTGCACATTTGTAATCAAAAATTTGACTATAGTGATGCCAGTAAGCACATTACATATTCATTACGTTTCTGTATTATCAAATTATTTGCAAGGATGGGTGACCGTCATAGACGTACGCCCCTATTATTTAATGTGCAGTGCCGTACTTAAAATTTTGCACATGGGCATGAGATGCAAATTGGGGACCTTATAGTTAGATAATAATTATAAATGTTTTTTTTCGTTTGAGGACAGATCATTTTTATATAAAAAAATAAATTCTTGTTTTACCTGCTCGTTGGGTTGAAGCGATCGGAGTGCCATCTGAATGTTGGCGTGGCGAATATGGCAGCTTTTTTAAGAAGTATGGGGACTGCGTGTGCGTGTCTGTATCAGGAGAGCCTATAGAATACATATATGAGTAGACTGACGAAGAATAATTAAATTAAATATTAAAATAAAGTAATATTTATGGTCTATAAAAAAACAATGATTTACACATTTCAAGATGAAATTTATTAATTTTTAAAATTTTGAAGAGAAGAAAATCTCAAATGTGAAAATAATTTTAATTATTTTACTGTACCTGATATCGGGCAATATTCATTACGATAAAGTTTTGCATCATATCATTAGCGAAATTTCCATTATATACCATGTATATAACATCTACATACGTACTCGCATACATATGTGGGTGTTATTTACATCATTACAACAAAACATATGTTACTATATATTAATATATATTGATTATTTATATATAATACCAGATAAAAAGTACATATCGTGAAGTTATTCTTAGCAAAAATATTTTAAAATTAGCGAAATGGGGACACATAAAAATATTTTTACCTCTCACTTAGAGACGTATTGGATTCATGGTAAAAATCGCATATCCAGATTTTAATGAATAAGCACGTTTTAAGATCCCTACAATCCGATTTCAATATTTTTACGATGATGTGTATGTGTGTGGATGTATGTATGTATGTGTATGTGTGTGTGTGTGTGTGTGTGTGTGTGTGTGTGTGTGTGTGTGTGTGTGTGTGTGTGTGTGTGTGTGTGTGTGTGTGTGTGTGTGTGTGTGTGTGTGTGTGTGTGTGTGTGTGTGTGTGTGTGTGTGTGTGTGTGTGTGTGTGTGTGTGTGTGTGTGTGAGGATGTTGGAAGGACGATTTCTCAAAAACTATAATACTTAGCCCCATATGACGAGTACACTTTTATAATAAAAGCGCTTTTATGGAGCACGCTCCTCATAGGAATATAATGTAAAACCACGCTCCATAAAAGTGCTTTTATTATAAAAGTGCGCTCGTAATACGGACCTTAATATCTGTTTAACTACGTATTTCTCAATCGGACATTACTGGGAAGAGCTGAAAAGGTTTTGGTAATAATTGGACAACCGGAAGTAGCAGATTCTTAAAAAAAATCTTCTAAATATTATTTTTTGAAACTTTTTGTTCTTGCTATTATGAAAGAAGAGTAAATTCTCTTTCTGATACATATAAATATTTTATAATATCTTTTATAGATTTAGAGATAAAGAAATATAAGGTATATAATAATCTGTTGTATTAAATCTCACAGCCCGAATAATGTCATAGAAATCAATTGAAAAATTAAAATGTTTGTAATTGACAGATAAATGTCAGTGTCACAAATCCAGAGACATTACTGAAAGATTTTTTGCGGAAGTACATACATTATATTATTTCTTATTGTATTAATAGTTAAATATTTAAAATTATAGATATATTATATAAACCCTTCAAAATACTATCAATTCCGACAATGAATTGGAAACATTCCGAAAAATTAGAAGAGTAGGGCAAAATTTCTTCATAGAATGAATTTAAATTTAAAAAATCCAAATATAAAGAATATATATAAGTAGAATTTTGGTGTAGAGTGTAGGTATACAAGAAATATTAAATACAATAGGGCACGAGCAGTCATGTGACTTTATTGGCCTTGACAAGCAGATATGGGGGCCCATGTCAGAATGATAGCTAGTAATTATATACATAGACGGCAAATATCATAATTTTTCATTCTAAATTTAGTTATTTTCCAATTCCATGTGGTTTATTTTCCTTGACAAGTATATTCCACACTCCTGGTGACAAATTAACTACGTGAATTTAGAAAATCTTGAAATTTTTAATGAAATACTGACATTTGACATCTATGTACATAATTACTAATTGTCATTCTCACACGGGCCCTCATAGCTGCTTGTCAAGGCCAACAATGTCACATGACTGTTCGCGTCCTATACTTATGTAACCAAAAACGGAAGTGGCGAGAGGTATTGTGCCGGTCACAACAGATTTTTTTTTTAGTTATCATCTCGTGAATGACGAAACGAAACAAAGTAACTAGATACTCGAATTTGACGTTATCAAATCATAATTATAATCAAATGAAATAACTGAAATGTTTTCATTTTGGTAAGCAAATAGTAATCCCAATTTTTCATTGAACTCGCTTTTTAAAACAAACACGTCAAAATATAATAGAACAATTTTAATACCGGACTATTGGCATTACGAGAAAGTAACAGAAATGGGAGAGATTTAGATATTGTTTTTGTTTGGACCTTGGTTTGTCTCTTGAAATCTTGTGACGCCATGGGCTTTAGCCAATCATTGTTTGGTGTCTATCTATCAGATTGAAGGTCAAAGACGTCAAATGTGTCATTCGCATTCACATGATGATTATGTATTATCCATATTTTCTTCTCCAGAATCTTACCATAATTTTATTTTGTGATAGTGACTTTAATTTTCTTTTCAATTACACACATATGTAAATTAAATTATTAATTAGATAACTTTATAAATTCATTTTTTAATATTTTCTTTTTAAAGTCTTTTACATAAATTTGAGATCTTAATTGTGTAATCAAGGAGATATGTTTATCTTCAAAGCATAGACTCCGAGATTTATAATAGATATTTATACACCAAATGAGTTAAGATAATGTTTATTTATGAAAAGAAAGTTTAAGCTACGAGCCCGTAGAGCGAGTGGGATAAATTCTTTGAGTGAATAAACATTCTTAACTCACGTGGCTTATACAATATTTTATTATATGTCGACGAAATAATAAGAAAAAGCATTATAATATTTAATTTTGTCAAAATAAAAAACGTACCAATTAATAGATTGTGCATGACAATTGTCATTGATAGACGTCAAGTCGTTTATTTATAAATTATAATCAAGCTTTATTTTCATTTGTGTCGTGAAAAATAATGAAAATAGCTAGGCTGAACTGTCTATAAAGATTGTGGTGAGTTTTATTTTCATGCCCAATGTTATTTTAAATGCCTTATTTGTTGCAGAGTGAGTTAAAATTCTGTGAGAGTGTCTTAATTTTTCTTTTAATTCATTAGCAAATAAACAGTTACTTATAGTTGTTGCTATGGAGTTAAGAGTAACAGTTTAAAACTACAGAATTGAATAAAATAAATTGTTTTATAAGTTTATTCATAAAATATATAGAAAAAGTATTAATGCATATCTGTAGAAAATTTGATAATCTTTAATTTTTATAATAAGACAAATCACGATAAAATATAATGTAAATGTATTTTTCGAAGAAAAACTCCTCTGAGCTTCTAGTAAAGTGCCATTTTCGATTATCTGATTTACATAAAAAATCTAATGGCTTCTTTCCATATTAGAGTAGGGTAAGAACAGATGGTGTCAAAATTTTTAGATGATAGTATTTGAGTTAGAGCGTAAAGAGGATCCACACACACACACACACACACACACACACACACACACCCACAGACATTATCGTGAAAATGTTAAAATCTGATTCTAGGGACCTTAAAACGTGCTCATTTATCAAAATATCGATATGCGATTTTTAGCACGATCACTATATCTCCCTTTACCAAGGGTAGCGAGAGGTGAAAAGGGACTCATATTTCGATATTGATATATAGGATTTATACTAATCAAACAAATGATTTTCGATGACATCAAATTCTTCATTTAAATTTAATATAAACTCAATAATATATTTCTACTCACTTGGTTCATCTTCGTAGAGTGTCCTGTCAAGTTTTTCAAAACGTGCAACTTCACTGTATGTTGGACTGGTAGTAATATCTGTGGCCGGCATTTTTCTTACTTCATATATTTACAAGAAGATATTACAAAGAACAACTAACAAAATTGAAATTAGCCACTTAACCCGAAAATATATGAAGTAAGTCCGAGGCTATGGACAAAATGATCGTCTGAGGCAATATTATCGCCTATAAAAGGCGCCAAACGCGATAAAAATGATTATATGATAACTTATCACAGATAAATGTGATCAATTATGAGCTACAAGTGCTTATATATGTTATAAATTGTCCCCAATCCCTTTCTAGATATTTACGAGAATTTCTCTAGTAAATATTTTTTGATTTCTCTACTTGATATAAATCTGGTTTCGTAACCTTACAAACTAGTCAAATATTTGTGTGTTTACAAGTTTATAATAGTCTATAAATAATTGCCTCATAGAAATAATAACACTATTGTTATTGTTTAAGTCATATAAATTTATGATATATTGAAATTTATTCTACGTAGATAGTTATATTCTGTCTTTATTTATTGTTTACTAAACGTTTCGATATTTTCTTTTCCTCGAGTAATATTGACACATTTCAGGGTCAACTTTTCGAGAAAAGTTTAATAGTCGCCACAAGAATTTTCAATCTGCTTTTGTTTTTGACCTACAGGCAAAAACTCATTTTTCGCTAATTTCGAAAATATCTCATATCTTATTTATTATGATAGAGAAAATATGTTTAGACAAATTTTGTACCGTTTTTTGCGTAGAATAAAATGGAGTAATTAGATTTTTTGAAAATCCAATAATTCTTGAGCTATACCACAAAATTATATTTAATTTAAAAAAAAATGCACCACGGCTTATTCTTATTACTTATTTCTAGGTATGCAATATATTTTTAAGATTTTTAAGTTCCTATTACTAATTTATATCCTGTATTCCTTTAAAACAACCAATGCTTTTTTTGGCGAACTAATGACCTTAGAGAAAAATGTTATATACAAAAAGTGGTCAAGAATAAGGGGCTAATTTATCAGTAATACCAAACCGAAAATTCAACCAGTGGGTTTTAAACGGTAGAACAAAATCATGGTAGGTACCCTATATAATTTTTTATTATATTAGATAGATATTTTTTCTGATGTTAACGATGTAAATATTGTATAGGGTTGTACAACAATTATTTTGTGAAGAATGTTATTAAAAATTAGAAATAATGTAATAAATAATGGCTTTACTACTAATGCAACCTGTTTATTGCATAGCCTATTTCAATATTGTAACATTATTTCTAATTCTTAATATTATTTTGCTAGAAATAATTGTTATACAACCGTACAACCACATACAACATTTATATCGCTCAAATCACGAAAATTTTCTCTATATAATGTACTAAAAATTATATAGGGTAGCATTTAAAAAAAATATAATTTTGTTCTATCATTTGAGAATCCCTGGTTGTACTCGTATTTTCGGTGTGTTATTATTAGCCCCCTATTCTTGATCATTTTTTGTACATAGGTAACATTTTTCTCTAGTCATTAGTTCGCTCAAAAAAGTACTGGTTGTTTTAAAAGAAACATTTTGTATAATGTTTCTGCTATAATATAATCGAACAAATCAACATTTTGTTTGATCACGACTGTTTTCGAAGTTCCAGGTCCTAGTGCATATTTACAAGATTTTTTTCCGAATTTAAAATTTCGAGGCTAGTATTTAATTACATAATATATGAAGGGGAAGATTCGCCTAGCCTTATACATCGGTCATATCATTACGAATTTCTTGTGGCGAATATTTTTTGCAAAGATACTTCATGACAGAACTCATTACAATTTTATCCATTTTTGAATCAACGCAAATACCACCATTGATTCAAATTAATAAATCTTGAATGAAACAAGACAGACACTTGAAACTTTGGATGCAGTAAAGACAAGCCCAAACTAGTATACTCGTATTACATACAGAGCCGGGAGTTTTTTCATCACATCCGAGGGTTGAGTTAGATGACCGAGGTTGACTATGAGTGCATGGCTGGAATAAGCATTTCCGCGAGTTATATAGGTATACTATTTTATTCACAATAAATAAGTAAAAATGTGGTCCTACCTTACATCAATTTTTTTATTATTTTTTTTCTGACAGTGAACTAAGAATTTTATTGCAAACGCGACTTAAAAAAATTATGTATTAAGCGAGATATGAATTTTTTAAATTCAGAGTTTGGTGTATGACGTAGCAAGTCCTCATCAATGGTCGATAAACTGTTAGTTCTAGACGGTACAAAATTTTCATATTCGCATAGCTGAAATATTTTTATAAGCAGGGTGGTGACCGGTACAGCCGAACATAGGATTTTAACATGTAAAATCAGATTTTCGTAATTTCCTGCTTCCCTAATTATTTTAAGTAAAAAAGCTTCAAATAAAAGTTGTAGGGCATAAAACTCTGCATCTGAATCAATTAACAATAGTATATTGTGTTCTTAGGAGTAAAAGTGGTACTTTGTGTGGCGAGCGTGGAAGTTTGAACGACGAGCGAAGCGAGTCGGACAATTGCACGCGAGGCACATAAAAACACTTTTACTCCGAATGACACATTTTTTTTTCAAACGTAGATATTTAAAGAAAAATATCTACTACTGACGTTACATTTTACGTAAATTACGTTCGCGATTTCAATTGCTCTGTAGCTATGGATACTTATTTGTTCACTTTTTGTTATAAACTGTGCAATTTTATATCCTCCTTGTGTGCAATTATGTCGAAATTTGAAATATTATAATGTACGCCCCCTGAAGTTGTTCAATTGGATGGAAATCTAACAGTGTGGCTGAAAGATATGTCCAGGAATCACTGCAAAACAATATAAACTTTTCTTATTACTTTAATTTAAGTATTCTTATGTTCATTATCGTCCCTGTAATTGCAATCTGTAAGTCTGCTATTCTTTAATATGATATTTCCTCAAAAGTAAACTGTTTATATTTCAATTCATAGGTTATTTATTTAAATTTGATAGTTATTGATGGTATTTAGTAACTTTATTCTTAGGTTACCTAGCATGTTATAGTGACATTTAAGGCGATATTACAGGTTTCTATTATTAAAGTTACTTCTTATTCGTTGATTCTGTATAGTTTCTATGGATATTTATTTATTTTATTTCTACCTTGTGAATCAAGTCACAAAAGATGCTACTTTTATGACGTTTGAAGAAAAAAATCATTTTGTGTGCCTTGCAAAGGCAGAAATTTGGTATGAAAATGTGAAAAACACTCCAAAAATAGCTATAGCCATGAAATTGAAACAAAAAATTGACACATGTTAACGCTTTATTTGTCAAGCCACGTTAATTCATTTTTATTATTATTTTTAATTTCTGTTCAAGTGAACAAATATCAATTTAAATTGACACAATTGTTAACTGGAACACAAAATAAAAATAATACCTAATAAAAATAAATTACCCTAATATGACAGATGAACCGTTAGTCATTTGTTATTTATTTTGTCTCAATACCATGGCTATTGATATTTTTGAAGTGATTTTCGACATTTTCATATAGTTTGGTTCACGAAAGATGACAATTCAAGGTCATTTATTAACTGTGGTATAATATTACTAGCAGATAACTTCACTGCATTTCGTATACATAGACGTGCAACATGAAATACTTATGGATACATTTTAACTGAAAAAGATAAGTCATTTTAACTGAAAAAGATAAGTGTAATTTATTTGAAAATTATGTTTCTTTTTAAATAATGCCTTTCTCAAAGATTTATGCTCTTCACCTATGTATTTGCAAAACCCATAAACATGAGACTTGACAAAAACCATGGAATAATAATTTGATTTAAATGTCAACGTCACTGGGTAACTACTAGGACAGAGGGCAGTGCAGTAGATAATTAGATATCTGTAATTCTACGACATACGTCATTCTTATTTGTAATGTGCTAGAAAGTAATGTCACCTTTACGTATGTCTGTCACAGAATATAAACTATATACATACGTCAAATAATCTTTCTCTTTCTAACATGAAATGTTGCTAAGCAACTTCTGTATAAAGTGCTGTGTATTCTTTCTTTAAACAAGTGACCTTGAATAGTCATCTTTCGTGAACCAAAGTATACCTAATTTCTGCCGTTACAAGGCTACAAAATTAATTGATTCAGATGCAGAATTTTATGCTTTACCAATTTTATTTGAATCTTTTTTTACCTAAAATAATTAGGGAATCAGGAAATTTGGAAAGTTTGATTTTACATGTTAAAGTCCTATGTTCGGCTGTGCCGGTCACCATTCCGTATAAACATATGTTACATTTATGAAGAAATTATTATTAAGCATAAATAAAATGCATTTTTTTGCCTATTAATTATAAAACATTGAAACAGTTTTGACCATTGTTTGACAATATTGTGACACAAACTATGGTGGCGAGCGGCCCTAGTGTTTATTCATTGGTAATTTCATGGTAGGTGGGCGCACAAGACGCGCGCGAGTCTCGTTTCTAAAATCAGGCAACCACTGAAATTGCTTAGAAGATCATACGTCATCTGAATTATTAATCGACTTCAATCGCTTGTAGTTTGCGAACTAATTAATATTTAATTAAAATTATTTCATTAATACTCATAAATTTACGTATATTTTTGCATTTTTATCTAAGATAGTGAAAATTTAACTATGGTATAGTACCCCATTGAATTTTAAACATTAATTTTATTAATATTTTTCTCAATTTTATTATAATTTACTGAATCTGCTTAATCATAGAGATCTATAACATTGTTGCTAGGTTACTTGACAAAATGTTTATTGATTCTGGATATTTTTATTACCATTTGACTTGTCGATAATGACAAAGACATTTTAGCGGTTGGAAAAACACATTTAGCTAGTCGGAAAAGTCTTTTCCAGCAAGCTGGGAAGTAAAGTAAACAATAAGTCACTTTCTAACTTTTTGTGCCGAATTCAGCACTCTTTACTAGTATAGTGACCGTCTTTAGTAACTATGGAAATAGCTTGCATCTTTTTCATATTAATGCTTCAATGCATATGTTCCTCTTTATTTTGTTATTTTTATAGAAGCTTCTTTAGTTAGAGAAGAATGCTAAATTCGACTCAATAATTCGTTAACTGCCCTCGTATTTTCTTATAATTTCCACAAATAATATTTCGATAGAATTAAATGATTAAGTGAAATGTACATTTATTTAGATAAGATATAATTCATAATTATACTTATAATATTATTACCAGAATTTTATTTATTAATGAAATATTAGATATTTCTTCTAGGAAATATACGTTACAAACATATCAGTACATTCCAAATTTTATTGTATATTGGACAATGTAAAGATAATAATTACTATACGCAAAATTAGATTATTTCATGAAATTCCATTTTTTTACCGTATTTTCTTCTAAAAATGTTTGTCAATTTGATTAATAATTACTAACAGATTGCATATTTTGAAATTTATTCACCAGTTTTTATAACTGTTGTTCATAAATGACATCATCGCTATTTCGTTTCACTTTTGTTTATTTAACATCCACCAATCACAAAATGACTAAGATTTATCACACAGAAATTGCAAGAATCCCATGACCACCATATGTCATGCCATGTGCAAAGTTTAATACAATTTAGATAAGCAAACGGAATCGGATTACGAATTCAAATCCTTCATCCAACAACAATTAATAAAATATTAGAAAAAAATGGACCAGGAAGCAATGTAAGTTGTAAATAAGTAAAATTAATAGATTCCACAGTGTGAAAAAAATTAAGTATTTTTTTAATTTTATTTTTTAATTATCTATATTACAAAAATTAGAGGTATATTAGAGATATTTAGTCTTGTATAAATTAATAAATTAAAATTTTAACATAATTTATAAACAATTTTATTGTACATAATGAGCCTTGAACTAATTTACTAAACTAATATTCTATAACTAAAATAATTCGTTTATTAATTCAAAAAAGAGTAATTTTGTTAAATAAAGAGTGCTGTAAAAATAACTAAAACCAATTTATTAAACGACAATTTGATTTTAAAAATCTAGTGCTTATAATTTAATCTTATTTTCAAAATTCTATTACTCATTGTTTTATATTAAAATTAAAATATTTTTGGAAGTCTAGAACGCTACAAAAACAATTGAATTTTTACAGGGTCTAGTACGTTATGACTTCAGCTGTTTTACATTCAATGTAAACAATACACAATCGAAATGTTAATACATACACATTTAGGTCAAACTTAGCGATGAACAATGGAAATATTTATAAGACATTTTTAATAAACATTATCAAAATAAATAAGATATTATTTGACCTACAGCAAGTAAATACAGAAAGAAAATAACTATTTCAGATAAACATTTTTTAACGAGAAATCATTTTCCATTTAAGAAGTGCAATACAAATATATTGCAGATAGCTGTATGATAAAGTGCAGTTTAAACTTTATAAAACTTAATTTTGTTCAATTATAAACCTTATACTACCTGAAATAAATAAAATATATAAATTTTTAAATCATATATTTTAAAATTGTAATTCTATTTAAAAATATATTCTACAAATGAATTTTGAATAACTGAGTGATTTACTTTTTAAACTATCTTAAAAAATTCGTAAATACCAGTCCAATAAATAATAGACATATTATGGGTGATATTTTTTTTGCATATTATGGTGACATGTATATGACGTGTAACATATTTTATGATTTTTGTATGAAGTAATAAGAGTATTTCAAAACCATCATTAAGTATATGTATTTCTAATTATACTGTAAAAAAAATTACTGAAATCTTATTTTCTTTAATTATTTCTGAAAGATTAAGTAAAACTTAATTTGTCATATGAAAAATATACCTTTCAATTTATATTGTCAAATCATTTTTAGTTTAATTTTAATCCATACCTTAGCTTATATTGTCCATAATTTTGTTTCCCAATTTATGAATTATAATTTTTAAAACTCAATTAAGCTTCAAGTCATGTGAATAAATACATAACCTTCATTGGTTCATTGGTTGTCAATAAAAATTTAAAGAGAAACAATAAATTTTCAAAAATCGACAAACATATATAGCTACCTCTTTAAATCCATATTCATACTTATAATAGCTCTATAAACCATTTCTCATTTTTATGATATCACTTACTTCCCCATTATTTTATATAATTCCGCGTCTAATTTTCCTATAAACAACAATACATAAACTTTTTCCTTGACTAGCCTTTATTAATAAATAAACACTTTAAGCTACGACAAAAAAGTTCTAACCGTTCCTTTAATAACTGACCTACAGACCGGACAATCTTTTAAACTAGGTGCACAGTTTACGCACGTAGTTAAATGTCCACATGGTAAAAATACAACCCCTATTTCATTATCCATACAGATCTTACATAATCTAGCTTCTTTTAGTTGTCTATTTTCTTCTTCTAGCGACATCTTTGATTTCACCTCTTTAACTTCTTCGACTTGGACAGGTTGCGGTTGTTGAGGTTGAGATTGTGTTTCTTTTTGAATAACAGTGCCCAGCATATTACTAACTTCACGGGTGATTTCTAAGTCACTTTCCGAGGGGATATCAGAGTCCTCGAGTTGTAAGTTCAGAGCAGCTTCAATTAAAGCGTCTGCAGATGTGTAAGAGGAACCAGTGTTTGTGATTTTTTGGCGTATGGCTTGCTTAACGCGTCCTAAGGGCAAGCCAATGCTTAAAGCAGCTAGGGCGGCAGGGGTATTCATATGTGCTTGGATTTCCTGATCTGAGATACTCCGGGTGGATGGCGTAGAGATGGTGCGTCCATTACTTTGACGGCAATTCTACAAGAAATTTTACTTCTCAATACATACATATATTCTTTGAAATTGCATTTAAAACATAATTCTTGTTACCTATTGCTAGGTATCGTATCAAAAGTTTCCGGAAATTGAAGCCCGATAATTCTCGGCATTTTAGGAAAAAATGGTGACGTATTTTGATTTTTGGTCATTTTTATCCAACACTACGATACGGTTAAAGACAAATAACATCAGTAGCGGATTTAAAGGGCAGGGGCTGGATATGAGTAACAATGAAAAAGTGTTTTATATTTTATTATAATGGATGAATTAAAAAGAGTTGTATCATATTCAACATCTATAATAACTAATTCATTTGTCAGAAATAAACGTGACACAATAAATTTATTATTATTCGAAAATACAGAGACCAACATATCCGTTTTCTGAATTTTTATGAAGAATGGATTACCAAATATTTAGTGTATGAGTTTTATTTACATTTCAGAATGTATATTCATTCCGTAAAATTTCAAATGAAATTAATCATTTATGGCATAATAGCCCATATGCATTATAGTAGTAGTACTTAAGTAAAGGATATCCTTTAATATCACCTACAAACAGATTTAATTTGGCGGTATCCACAGGACTACGTTCGGAAATTAACTCTCAGTTAACTGCACACGTTCGAAAATTTTAGAGTTAACTTCATTTTTACTATAACTTGAGTTCGAAAATTCATGTTACTTCACTCAGAGTTAACTATTCGAACCTACCTCGAACGTGGTAGATACGTTTTACTCGACATGCGGAGAGGCTAAATCAAGTAGATATACTATCATTCTTTAGGTCTGTTCGTTTGTCTTACTCTATGTACTCCATGCGGAAATCCGCGTTCGTTTGTCGCAGATCATTGCTTGAATTTTGTTCGGTTTCAATCGAGCAGTTGCTCATCTCTGCTTAGAGCATGATTTTCTTACTCCATGTAGAAAGGAGGAGTAAGAAAGAGCAAACAGTTTATTGTTATGATATGTTGTATTTTATGCCAATATTAAAAGAAGCACATAGAACTTAAAAAAAAACTTTAGGTTATGTTTAGAGAGAGATAGATATATTAACTCTTCCAAAACCAGCTACTGAAGTGGGTATGTGTTTGGCTAATCACAAGTTTTTTTTTTTTGTTAGATGCGTTTATCAAATATTTATAATGGTATTAAATTTCTGACCTCCAAAGTGCTGCCATTTGAAATGTTTTGTCTGGTTTAGTAAATAAAAAGTTATATTTATGAAATACTATATTTTATAACTGATTGATGAATATACTTCACTTTTTCACATATTAAAAAAAGTTTTATTTGTAAAATAAGAATTTAAACCTTACTTTATACTCAAATTCAATTTAATAATTCCTATGTAGTTCTAAAACTATATGCCGGGGTCGCTTATAAATTTAAAATGCCGCCATTTAACGGTACTTAACTCTTTAGTTCAAACAGTAAAGCCGTATTATTTCGCTGCACTGGATCAGATCCATGTTACATGGATCAGTAAATTGCATGTTCTTTCGAATTCTGGTCAGTATCCGCACCCCAAGACCAAGTGATCCAGATCAGTGCCATCTACTCCAACAAAAACTTAGATTAGGAAGAACATATCACTTAAGATTCAAAAATGTCGAAACCGTCGGAAGAATCTGTCATATTTTATAAGTGAAACAGGACAAGAGCTTACATTTCCAAAAGAAATTTAAACAAGAATAAACAATGGTAAATATAGAAAATTGAAATTCATTTTTTCCGACTGATTTTGACAGATATTTGCGTTCTTTTGAATAAATTCATCTACGTCCACGTGACCTGATCTGATCTAATCGATACGATCAGTTGTATCTGATCCGACCCAGCGAAAGAATACGGCTTTAATGTAGAGGTCGCTCAAATTTCTGAAATGGTCTATTGCATGGAGGTAGGAATAAATATGGAGGGAGTATTTGCAATCGCTAGAGAAGCCGCTTCCCCCTCTACATTGTGACCGTTGTCAGTTTGAAGTTACAAGGTTGTTGCTGTCAGCTGACGTTGAGCATTGTTTGTTTTTTATATTATTTAATAATAAAGAATTAAAAAATCTAATAAGTGTATTGAACAATTGTAATTTCGTATAATACCTAGCCTAGATCTATCGATTTAAATAAATAT
The DNA here is from genome assembly GCA_951394225.1 of Harpalus rufipes. NCBI lineage: Eukaryota > Metazoa > Arthropoda > Insecta > Coleoptera > Carabidae > Harpalus > Harpalus rufipes. The sequence goes on along the minus strand of OX596282.1, from coordinate 34,115,133 downwards.
TGTAAAAGATAACCGTATCGGTTACAGGTAAGTGGAATTTTAATTATTTATAATTTTTCTATATTGTAATTTCTTGTAAGTACATATTTGCTAAAAAATATTTATGTTTATTGATATTACTAGAATTAAGAAATATTAATTTCAAATATTTGATTTTATATTTGCCGCGTGAATTCCCACCACAATGTGACTGCAGCAGTAGCTGCGTTCGTTCCCACAGGGTTGTATTCCCCTTGTCAGTAGTTCAAGTTTATGGAGGAAGCCTCCATATTTATTCCTACCTCCATGGTCTATTGGTGACTGGGCCTGGATTCTAATGGGGACTTATGATTTTGACGTCATCAGCGGTGAATCGGCAGCGGACCTCCCTCCACACAATTTAGAAAAAGACAAGAAATTTTTAGAAAGATTGAGGTGATATACCATGGCCGAGTCGATCAAATGCTCTCCCTTTCAGCATTTCTCACCGTTGATCCCATTTCCCGTCATTTATTTTTTAGTCAGCAAAGTTCGGTTAAGTTATTTTGTGTAGAGCAGTTTGGTCTGAGGTGTAGTTCCTATTATTAATTATCTCGCCTTTCAAAAAGCAGTTGTTGTGATCACGTGGGAACACGTGATGGGTCACGTGATAAACGTCAAACTTAGAGTTAAAGCATGCTCACTACATAACTAATTATTAAACACTTTTTTGCACACTAGATGGCCAGCCACCGAAACATTTGAATTGTATAAGTCCCCATTGTTTTTGACGTGAACTCATGTCGAAAAAGATAGTGGCGCTGAGCGAACTGTAGTGGCGTATAGTGGAATTATAGTCATAGCGCCAATTTTAAACTTTTCGACGATTAAATATATCTAGGGAAATTAACGCTCTCATTGCCTTCATTGTAGGGAATTTTTGTCATTTATTGTTGGTATCAATAAAATTTACTTTTCCCGGATAAGTATTAAGTTTAAAATCAAGTTGCATTCTTCGGTTCAGTAAAAATTGCAAATTAACGGGAGAAAATATATTTTGAATACCATTAAAATGCAGAAAAGAAGGTAAAATGTTTTATATGACGAAAATGAGAAACGGTTGTCTGCATATTAAAATTTCCTCAGAAAATCCCAATATGAACTAAAAACTGTCCTTACTCAGAAACATTCTGTCTGCCTGAACAACCATCCTTACATAGAAATAGCCTGGATGACCCGACAGCGAGTTTTATGGTCACCCTTCACCCTTAGATGGCCATGAAATCTTAAAGATGAAATCATTTTCTCTTCAGCCTTTAGCTAGACAATTTGTGTTGTTTGTGGTAGCGATTTTCTAAAAATTTTATAATGGCTCAAACATAACCTCCAAATCTATATCAAAATCACGAACAAAACTAACTTGAAATGTGAAATGTCAAACTATTCGACGTGAAAAAAAAATTATTTGGCGTCGAAAATAATTAGACGCAAAACGATTCCATGTCGGTTAGTTTTAGTACCTGACTCAACTCATAGATGGCTGCGTGTAGCTTTTCGACGGTTAAAATTATTTCACGTCGAAAAGTTTAATTAGAATCGGGCTCCTGATCGCAGCGCTATATAGTATCTTCTTAGGTCAAGGATGAGTCTGGGAAGATGCCCCCACCCCCCTTTTTTCTATTATTTGTAATAAAAAAGTTATAGGGGGGGGATCCCACCACCCCAAAATTCGGGATGCGTTACTGAATAAAATATCATGTATATAATACGTGTCGTAGTGTTGGATGAAAAAATAAGAAATAAGCTTATTTGAAGATGTTTAAAATAGAGGAATTTTATGTGAATTTAAGTTGTTAGTAATTTGAACTTGCGAACCGCTAAAAGAAACAGCAAAAATCATGTAATACATTATGTGAAAGAAAATTTCATGCCGATTTCAAATTTTGTAACTGCGCTATCCTATCTTTAACTGAGTCAGAATGGTGGATGAAACAATGATAATTTATGGGAAATCGTGGACAAAAATTATTTAAAAATGTTTGTAATTCGATACCACGACGAATGCAAACTTATAAATTGTAACGGCTATTAGACATTTTTCAGTACAGGATTCCGTAAAAAAATCTTGTATTGCAATTTTTTTTTTTTTTGACTTTGGTAGTATTTTTTCAGTATATTTATTCTCTGGACTATAAGTTACATGATATATGCCCAGTTACACCAACAAAGCTTAAATTTTAAACTAGGATTAAACAAAAAAATGTAAATCGAAATATTGACAGCCATAAATATATATAAATACATTTGACGTTTCATTTCGATGCAATATTGTCAATTTAAGCCAAGTTTAATATTTAAGTTACGTTGGTGCAACCGGCTAATAGTATATAATATATAGTCCGTTATTGAAAAAATGCTACCAACCTCATAATAATTGCAACAAAAGCTTTTTTCACGGAATCCTGTACAGAAAAATGCGCTGATAAATATATCAAAAGTTTCCGGAAATTGGAACCCGAGAACTTTCTGCAAATTTGGGAAATTGTCGGTGTATTTTGATTTTTTGCCGTTTTCACAAAAACAGTAGCCCGTAAAGAAATTTTGTAAGAACAAAGTTGAAGCTCGCCGTTTTTTGTACAACAAAGTATTATTACATTTTTTGTAAAGGATGAATTGTCAAAGAGTTACGTTAAATAGTATATTATTCAATGAGTGTGTAATGTATGCTATTACTTATTCGAATGAGTAATAGCCATTACATGCTAATAGAATACTATACTTTATCCACAATTGTCAAATAATAAACTTATCAGTGACATATTTGTATTGAAAAATAAGTAGAATTTATTCATTGACAAATATAATTATTTTTTTGTTCAAGTAGATCCATAGACAAATCTAGTTATCGTTGTAACAAAATTATGAAGTGATTTGACATTTAACAGAAAATCTTAAAACCGACTATTCAGCTACAGTTTAAGTACAGTACAGCGGTCGACCGCTTCTAAACAGTATGTGCACTCCTGTTGGCCCCTTTTATTTTTTAAAATCTGTCATCTCTTCGCGCATCCCGCCCACTGGCGACGAATGCGGGAAATTCAATTAAATGTCAAATTTTAAATAATTGCTTAGAAAAGTTAAGAAAGTTTTTCCCTCGATATGTATTGTAATAATGATTAATTTTTTACAATAAATAAATTAAAAATATAAAAATAACTTTGTATGATAAAAGTATATAATTTCATTTTATTTTTGGAATTGAAATTTAGCGTCCAAGCGCGGGAAATTCAATTAAACGTCAAACTTTAAATAGTTGTATTAATATTTGTGCATACTTGGCACACTTCACAAGATTTCAGTCTCTGAATCAACCTCTCGGTCATTTATCAGAGACTGGCCCACTCAACCAGAACCACAGACGCGTTTCGCTCTTATTGGAGCTCATCAGTGTGGTGTACTGACGCCTCTTGCGAGGCACTGAGACCAGTTGAGCGGGCGGATTATAAACATCCCACAAAGGTATTAAGCCTGCAGAAGTAACTAAACACCTACAGAGCCATCTACCAGGAAAATCGCGAGTTTGGCTAGCACTGCTACCAGAATAATAAAGAAAACTGTACAATGTACAATTTGCGATACTTGGTGAAGTTGTTCTAAATATATTAATATTTGTGCATACTTGGCACACTTCACAAGATTTCAGTCTCTGAATCAACCTCTCGGTCATTTATCAGAGACTGGCCCACTCAACCAGAACCACAGACGCGTTTCGCTCTTATTGGAGCTCATCAGTGTGGTGTACTGACGCCTCTTGCGAGGCACTGAGACCAGTTGAGCGGGCGGATTATAAACATCCCACAAAGGTATTAAGCCTGCAGAAGTAACTAAACACCTACAGAGCCATCTACCAGGAAAATCGCGAGTTTGGCTAGCACTGCTACCAGAATAATAAAGAAAACTGTACAATGTACAATTTGCGATACTTGGTGAAGTTGTTCTAAATATATTAATATTTGTGCATACTTGGCACACTTCACAAGATTTCAGTCTCTGAATCAACCTCTCGGTCATTTATCAGAGACTGGCCCACTCAACCAGAACCACAGACGCGTTTCGCTCTTATTGGAGCTCATCAGTGTGGTGTACTGACGCCTCTTGCGAGGCACTGAGACCAGTTGAGCGGGCGGATTATAAACATCCCACAAAGGTATTAAGCCTGCAGAAGTAACTAAACACCTACAGAGCCATCTACCAGGAAAATCGCGAGTTTGGCTAGCACTGCTACCAGAATAATAAAGAAAACTGTACAATGTACAATTTGCGATACTTGGTGAAGTTGTTCTAAATATATTAATATTTGTGCATACTTGGCACACTTCACAAGATTTCAGTCTCTGAATCAACCTCTCGGTCATTTATCAGAGACTGGCCCACTCAACCAGAACCACAGACGCGTTTCGCTCTTATTGGAGCTCATCAGTGTGGTGTACTGAGGTTGATTCAGAGACTGAAATCTTGTGAAGTGTGCCAAGTATGCACAAATATTAATATATTTAGAACAACTTCACCAAGTATCGCAAATTGTACATTGTACAGTTTTCTTTATTATTCTGGTAGCAGTGCTAGCCAAACTCGCGATTTTCCTGGTAGATGGCTCTGTAGGTGTTTAGTTACTTCTGCAGGCTTAATACCTTTGTGGGATGTTTATAATCCGCCCGCTCAACTGGTCTCAGTGCCTCGCAAGAGGCGTCAGTACACCACACTGATGAGCTCCAATAAGAGCGAAACGCGTCTGTGGTTCTGGTTGAGTGGGCCAGTCTCTGATAAATGACCGAGAGGTTGATTCAGAGACTGAAATCTTGTGAAGTGTGCCAAGTATGCACAAATATTAATATATTTAGAACAACTTCACCAAGTATCGCAAATTGTACATTGTACAGTTTTCTTTATTATTCTGGTAGCAGTGCTAGCCAAACTCGCGATTTTCCTGGTAGATGGCTCTGTAGGTGTTTAGTTACTTCTGCAGGCTTAATACCTTTGTGGGATGTTTATAATCCGCCCGCTCAACTGGTCTCAGTGCCTCGCAAGAGGCGTCAGTACACCACACTGATGAGCTCCAATAAGAGCGAAACGCGTCTGTGGTTCTGGTTGAGTGGGCCAGTCTCTGATAAATGACCGAGAGGTTGATTCAGAGACTGAAATCTTGTGAAGTGTGCCAAGTATGCACAAATATTAATATATTTAGAACAACTTCACCAAGTATCGCAAATTGTACATTGTACAGTTTTCTTTATTATTTAAATAGTTGCATAGAAAAGTTAGGAAAGTCTTTCCTTAATATGTATTATAATAATTATTAAATTTTGTACAATGAATAAATAAAAAATATAAAAATGGGTATTTACGAGAAAAGTATAAAATATCATTTTAGTTTGTGATATGAAAAAATTACTGTAAAAAATATAAAAGAATAACAATCAAAGAGAAAACAACATATATACATATAGAAATAATTAGAAAATAATTAACACAAAACACCAATGGTTTTTTTCGAAACAATAAAACAAAATACAAAATGATACTACAATAAAAATACAAAATATCAAAAACAAAAGAAAAAAATATATGTACATAAGCAATTACAAAATGGCGAAAGCAAAACATCAATGGTAACTTTTCTAAAATGCACAAATTGATGATATTTACTAAAGAACAAAGTTCTTACACAAATACTAGTTATATCACAACATTAACAAAATAATCCGCACAGGTTTCACCTCCACCTGTTGCTAAATGCAAGTTTCATTTCAATTTGAAAATAATCCCGGCAATAATTTAATACAAGCCATCTTGCGGCATTAACAGCAGGTACATCTATCCTTTTAAAGCAGTGTTTCTCAACCTTTTTATTAACAGGGACCCCCAGTAAAGTATGTCAAACTTGGCGGACCTGCAAGCAGTGTCGTAGCTGGACCTTAGTGGTGGGGGGGGGGCTTTATATGTTCTAGTCTCCAGTGGTGGCTCAAAATTTGGTGAGGCAAGGTAACCAGAAAAAAAATGCGCCGCAGACGAATTTTTTTTCCATTCAAGGTCAAATGCCTTATAATTAAAAGTTACATTTTTTTTCAAGGGATGTGTAACTGCATGTTTTTCCCCTTTCATGTAGAAAAATAAATTGCCAGACCACATAACATTTTAGGAAAGAGCGAGGAAAAGAGAATATATTTAATGAATTGCGACAATACACATTCATTTTGGAAACTTTGCAAAAAAAAACGGAGGGGGGGGGGTTGAACCCGTAAACCCCTCCCCCCATAGCTACGCCACTGCCCCCAAGTAAAATTTTAAATCATGGAATGTAAAAAGGTTGGTATAATTGTACTATGCTTGGTTTATGCTTATTTTTAAATACTGTAAAAAAAACAGATATTTCGTAAGGTAGGTACTTGCGGACCCCCTAGGCTGAGCTCGCGGACCCCTAGTGGTCCGCGGACCCTCGGTTAAGGATCACTGTTTTAAAGCTATCCTACGGCAAGAGTGATAACTACGTGCGACCACGCCTCTGAGCGTCCAAATTAAATCACAGTGCACATACTGCTAAAAGCAAGCGAAGCGTTCCATCTCTATACTGTGGTTTAAGCTTATGAAGAAAATTAAAGCATGAAAAGTAACGAAACTAGTGTAATTTGGGTTTTTTATGTGGAAAGAATTACTTATTAAAAGTAATTTTGTTTGTAGTCTTTGAAAGAGCATTTGACATAACGATTGAATAATATTATTCCATCTAACTGTCAATATTATTCAATTAGCAACAAGAACGAAGGTCATTAACTGATAAAACATCGGTTGATTTATGGGTATATTATTTGGCAGTTGTGGATACTATTATATTAATATATGAGGGATTACGGCTGTCATTATTGCCTCACGAGTAGGGGAGTGATACAAATCATCCAAGGGAATGACTATAATCTCGGAATACTAAACTTTTTCTATTCCTGTAAATTCGGAAATAACTTGAATAAATATTTTAGGAACAAATTTAAAAATTCCCAACTTATTGGAACAATATTTATCAGAGAACATTAAATTAATTTTTGATTACTATTATTAAGGGAACTACCTACTTGTTGATGATTGGCGTGAAGATGTATTGTAAAATTTATACAATTGGGAAGATTCAGAGACCGGGACGGGGTGGTAATATCCATAGTTAAATTCGCACTGAAGTTTTTCTGGCGGGGTGTAGTTCTCATCGCTTTTAGTATCCATTTTAATGTACTTTAGCACTTTTCAAAACTATAGAAATCGATTGACAAACGTAAACACAAAAATACAAAACGATGAGACAATGACAAAACTGTCATTAGACGGTCGTAGAGAATTAAAATAAACGTAAATAATTGATTTCTGGTTCTATGATTGGACAAGAAGATTGAATTATGGCTAAATGGCTACTATAATTAATCGAAAAAATTTAAATAATGGGGATATATTTTTACAGTAGAAAAAAAAAACTTAAACAGTCGTTGCTTGGCAACCCGTGACTAATGAAACCTTGTTACTGAACAACTGTTTTACAAACTTAAAACTAATAACTAAACCACAATTTATAAAATAATTTTAAATTTCACAAAAAATAAACAATATTATAGTTTTTACTATTTACGACATTACGACAGTTTACATTCATTAATCAAACAATATTACGCATTGAATACGTGTGGAAGTGGTTGATGAATAAGACAAATGGGCCGATTTGCAAGTATTTAAATTATTAGAAAAATTTCATGTTAATTTAAGTTGTTAGAAACTCGCAAACCACTCATCGGGTACAAATCGTGTAATACATGATGTGAATACTTTAAAACATAAGTTGCAGAAGGCAACATATTCTATACTTCATTTCACGTAAGGAAATAAATAGCGTTGGTTTAGATAGGGGTTGTTTAGTCAGAATGGAAACCTAGATTCAGAATTACGTAATTTTTAACCCTGTTTTGTTGTAATTTTTAATATCCAGGTCTTGTACATTTTTACAGATAAAAATATTTATTATTGGCAAAGTTTGGTTTCACGAATTTAAATCATTTATTTAATGCATGTAAAAAACGGACGGCTCTCAAGTGCCATCTACTATTTTCTTACGTGAAACAAAGTATAGCACGAATTACAAATTCGCCCACGAGCGCGCAGCGGCGAGTGGGCGAATGAACGAGTGCTTGAATTGCCTTCTATAACGTGTGTTTTATGCTGTTTTCTCTGTTGAGGCTTTCATTTACATTATTTTTTTATAAAAATATTTGACACTTTCCATTAAGGGTAATTTTTGGTAGAATTATTAGGTTGGTGACAGTGATTTGGGCTTTTTATTTGCTACGTTACCTAGTTATTTAGTGCATTAATTGCAGCCAATGTCAAATAACAAAATATCACCAAAAAATCGTTTAAGAAAGAAGCTCTTTCTAACATTAATATGCGTGCTAGAATGGGACATTCTAATTCCGAAACAGAGAAAGAGAATTTAATTTTTTATTTAAATTTTCAATCCGCATTATCCTATATTTAACCGTATGAGTGTGGTAGATGAAAAAAATGAGAATTTGTAGGAAATCATCGACAAAAATTATTTAAAAATCATCGATAATTTACTAATTCGATACCACAACGAATGTAAAGTATCACAAATAGTCAAACCACTACTAGACGAGTTAAACACGCGAAATTTTGAAATTTGCAAAACCAGACTAGGGTGAATATTTGTCATGGCAAACTTCTAAATTAATATTGTGATCCTAGTTCATAAATAAAAGTATTTTTTATATTTATTGGGTTTTTAGATTCTATCGTACATCAAATATTGTACAATACACACACGTAAAGCATCTTTAGTCACTCACGGGTCATAAACCCTTGCTGCTCTCGTGTTTTAATCTGACCAATTCGTGACTAAAAACCATGAAAAGAAAAGCTTTACGTACTTGTATCGTAAATAACTATTAACGTAACTCTTTGACAGTTCATCCAAAGTAAAAAAATGTAAGAATTATTTGTTATACAAAAAAAGGCGAGCTTCAACTTTATTCTCTTACAAAATTTCGATATGGGCTACTGTTTTCGTATAAAATGGCCAAAAATCAAAATGCGTAGCTATTTTTCCAAATTTGTGGAAGGACCACGGGTTCCAATTTCCGAAAACTTTTAATATGTTAATTAGCGCATTTTTCCGTACTGGATTCCGTAAAAAAGCTTTTGTTGCAATTATTTTGATGTTAAATCGTAAATTCCCTAGACTAATACGTTATTCACCCAATATAATAACCTAAATAATTTTATTAATTAAAATAATTACATCAAACCCTGAACATGGAGCATACGTAATAATTTGAGTAATAGTATTATTGTGAAATAATATAGCCTAAAATATGTATTGTTATTGTTATCGATTGGTGTTCCACGAAATTTGTTCAGTATATCAATAATATTTATTGATCTGCCTGTAAGTGGAGGGATTTTTTGTAAAAGTTTAAGGACAGAATATTTCCGAACATAAGGATTAGTTTACATAAAAAAGCGCAAGGCCAAGTAGTATGCATGAATTTCGAAGTAGGATATTTGTCTTGACCAGCAGAACAGTTGTGTAGTCTTTAATGATTAGCATATCCGAGCAGGCTTCACATATGAAATAAGTTGGATAGGTGACCGCCCAACAAAAAAAATAAAAATATATACATTGAAAGTAGCTTTCAGAACTCATAATAATATACACCTACTAGTTATGCCCAGTACCTTATACAAAATGTATAAAACGGGTTTATAATATACATAGTTTAACTGATATATAATGAAAATAATGGGTCAACCTATTCTAAGAAATATAGCGCTATTTTATACTCACCAACGTATTGTGTGGTAATTCTTGAGGGTTACAACTTTGTATGAATTCTTGCCCTTTAATCAATCTCACAAATGCACAAGTGGGAAACCACCTCGCATGTTCTACCCATGGTTCGTCTTCTGGATCCCAGTGTCTCAATCCACCATCACAGTGGAAACATCTCACTTGATCCCCAGTTCCCACATAGTAAAAACCAGCCTCCGCCAACATACTCGGAGTTTGAATTAAATCTTCCGACCAATTTACAAAAGTTCGTAGTCTTGATTCTAAAGTTGCATACCGAGGTTGTCTGGGACCTTTATGAGCTTGGATTCCGAGTTCTTGCAAATTATCTGCATTGACTAATTTAGAATTTTCAATTTGGTTGCTGTTTTGAGACGTTACTAAGCGGTGTAAGTCAAAATCAGCTAATACAAAGTTGCAGTAAGGAAAATGGCGTTTGTGTTCCACTTTTGGATCATCTCCACGTTCCCAAAACCCGGCTATGCCATTACAAAAGGCGCACTTTACTTTATCGTCTGTTTGTAAGGAATAAAAGCCGGCTTTGGCTAAACTTCCAGGGGTAACTATATCCCTACAAGGCCAATTTGTGAAAGATTCTAAGCGTGACAGTTCCGAACGATATGATATTTCTACAGGTTGCTGAGGTTGCGAAGAGGTAGAACTTAGTTTAGGTACATTACCGGAAGATGAAGGATTTATCACAAAAGGACAATGAGGATCTAGACGACGATGTTTGGCCATAACTTGGTCCCCGTAGTTCCACTCCGATATCTTCCCGCCACAGGCAAAGCATTGCACTTCTAGCCCCTGGCCAGTATAAAAGAAGCCGGCCTTTGCGATTCGCGGTGCATCCACAGCCGCGTCAGAGGGCCATACACTAAAGGTTCTTAATCGACTTTCTTCGTTATTCATGATTACTTTTTACATTATTCACTATAATGACACTTATAAGCGTAAACAATGTTGACATTGTCACTGTCATTTATACCTGACATGTTTATTTACTTTATGTTGATGGTTTGTAATTAATTTAGATGGTTTTTTAGTAGGCGAGAAACTTATAAAAGTATAAAAATAAATTTTTGGTTAGGTTGACATTATCTGACGTTAGCAAATTTACTTCTGCAGATGGCAGCAGCTGCTTGCACTGCCACTGCTATAGCAAAGATTTTCTATAGTATATTTTAGCTAGAAAGGTATATAAAAGTTATAAGAATAATATACGAGTTTTTGTTTGGACAGTACACATTAACCAAATAAACTATAACAATTTAATTACAATTACTTTTATTGTTGAAAATATTGACATTTAAATTACATAGACATAGTGACACAGAATTGAATTTAACAAAACATATTTAATTGGATTCTTGCTTCATAAAATCTTTATCTTCGCATTTTCTGTTTATATAATTTAATATAATCATAATTTTTATTATGCAGATAGCCTCATGTAGTTCCAAGTCTCTATAATAAATATAATAATTAATATTCATCATATTTTGTAAATTTAAACCATACTTTTCGAGACTGTTGTCGTCTATGTCTTTCATATTAGGCGAAGGAGAACTACAATTTGTCTCTTTCCCATCTTGATCCTCACTTAGGAAGTTCTCGAAAGATTTCAAAGGTTTGTTAATATTATTCATATTTACTGCTTATATATAACTTGTTTCACGTAATAAATAAATATTTATTAACAGTTTAATTTGAATATTAGCTGGGTCGGATGACAACTTTGCAAGCATGCGCGTTATATGTTTTTCACACTGGTATAGATGGATGGTTGTACTTTAGCACTTTAGTAGATAAGTTTCATAACAACTGGTGAACTGGTATAAAATAATAAAATTAGTTTTAATACCGGTAGTATTTTTGCTAAAATGACTTTATTACGCGTACAGAAAGTAAGTTTTATCTTTTATTAATATATATCATGTAGGATATAGATGGTTGCATAGTTCTTTTATTTGTAATATTATACTACAAATAGATAGTTTGTTTAACGTCAAATTTAATTAAGCTAACATAAATGTACAAGAGATAATGTACACATTAAAAAGATGTATGTGAAATATAAAGTCATATGTTTGGTAATTGGTAGTATATTGACGTAGAATTTTTTGGAGTAGAATGGTTGTATGCAAGGAGGGTTGTATGTATGGATTATTAACGAGTTTAATCCAACTCAGTTTAGGGGAAATTGCGTAATTGTATGTAAATTTAATTGAGTACTAGTTCATGAAATAAAGTTAATACAACAGTAAAACGATTTTTCAGGTATTTAATTCTTGCCGACAGTACAGTACCAAACTAAATGATGTGGTCGTCGTATCAGCAGTCCGAACCCCTATAGGTTCGTTCCTGGGTTCTCTCTCTCCTCTTTCAGCAACTCAGTTGGGATCTGTAACAGTTCAGGCAGCTGTAGAACGTGCTGGAATCCCTAAAGAAGAAGTTAAGGAAGTCTTCATGGGCCACGTTTGCCAAGGAGGTGCAGGTCAGGCGCCTGCAAGACAAGCCGCTTTATTTGCTGGTCTACCTAAATCCACAGTTTGTACGACTGTTAATAAAGTGTGTGCCTCTGGAATGAAATCCATTATGCTGGGCGCGCAAAGTTTGATGTGTGGACATCAGGATGTTGTTTTAGCAGGAGGCATGGAAAGTATGTCGAATGTACCTTATTATATGCGGAGAGGACAAACAGCTTATGGAGGAGTGCAACTGCAAGATGGAATCGTTTTTGACGGCTTAACAGACGTTTATAATAAATTCCATATGGGAAACTGTGCAGAAAACACTGCAAAAAAGTTAGGAATAAGTCGCCAGCAACAAGATGATTTTGCTATATCGAGTTACAAAAGAAGTGAACAGGCCTATGTCGCAAAAGCATTTGCCGATGAACTTGTATCAGTAAAAATTCCAGGAAAAAGGGGCAAACCAGATATAGTTTTTGCTGAAGATGAAGAATATAAAAGAGTAAACTTTGAGAAATTTGGGAAATTAGCTACTGTTTTCCAAAAAGAAAATGGAACAGTAACAGCAGGCAATGCTTCTACATTAAATGACGGAGCTGCTGGTTTGATATTAATGACATCTGAAGCAGCTAAACGTTTGAATTGCAAACCTCTAGCCAGAGTTGTTTCCTTCCAAGATGCTGCTACAGATCCGATAGATTTTCCCATAGCCCCTGCCTTTGCAATCCCAAAACTTTTGGAACGTGCAGGTGTTAACAAAAACGATGTAACTATGTGGGAAATCAACGAAGCGTTTTCCGTAGTCGTCTTGGCAAATCAACAAATGCTAGACATCGATCCTTCAAGAGTAAACATCCACGGAGGAGCAGTCAGTCTAGGACACCCTATTGGAATGTCTGGAGCAAGAATTGTTATTCATTTAGTTCATGCACTAAAGTCTGGCCAAAAAGGCGTAGCATCCATATGTAATGGAGGAGGTGGAGCATCGTCAATTTTAATTGAAAAATTGTAAGTGTAATCTCAAGACTTTTACGAAAATATATATATTTTTATACAGTTGTTATGATATTCTCATGTGTTAATAAATTTTATATCTGTAATACTTGTATTTTATTACGTAAATGTGATAAGTTTAATTTATAATAAAATAATCTTAAAATTTTATTTATCGTCTTACGAATTAATATATCAAGTATTTTGAAATAATTGCAAAATTCATAGCGCACTACTTTATAATGCCGAAAATAAGTTAATTTGTTACATAAATTTTATACATAATCAATAAAATTTTGTTATTAAATAATTTGATTTTCTTATCTTATCATGATTAGGTAAATTAGTAAATTTTATATAATATTTTGTGAAACTATTTGGTAATTTTATTTACATTAAGTGAGTTTTCTACTCTTATGGGAATCATTGGGCAGGAATTTTTGTTACAAAGACAATTTTACTTGAATTTAATGTAGTATTCTGCAAAAAAAATAGTATTTGCTGTTTTCTAAACCACTTCTAAGTGATATATTTTTTAAATACTTATGAACGAGGATATGAATATCGTGTATTGCAACAAATTCTAAAAGTACTGCTATGCTTGTGCTACAAATGGTTCAGTAGTCTCTATAAACTGTTAATGAAATTTTAAATTCCTGTCGCATGTTCTACGTAAGAATACAGAAAACTCATATTTTTTTAGGAACAATTCTACCCCGGAGCTTCCAAAATTGACAATGTATACTAAAGATCCATGCCCACTATGCGATGAGCTAAAAATAGAACTACAACCATTTTTGGATCGGTGTCAACTCGAATTAATAGATATTACAAAAAAGGAAAATCTCAGGTGGCTTCGTTTGTACAAATATGAGATACCTGTTTTGTTTTTAAATGGGCAGTATTTGTGTAAACATAGATTAGATGCAGAATTACTGCATAGAAGGTTATCAGATATAGAAAATAGTAAATAAGTGTTTATCTATATTTATTACATAATTTTAAGTGTTTTATTTATTCAGTCATTAAAAAATACGTGTATTTGTAAAATGAATTGTTTATAAGGAAAATTATTGCATTTTTATAAAGAATATATTTGAAAATATTGTGAATATATATTTGACTAGAAAAGTCTATCAAATCACTACGGTTTATTACTCATTTCTGGGTTTGCCAATATGTTTCGTTTTCAGTAATGACGATATACATATCTGTACCGTTGAGAGCATTTACCAAACATTCTTTCAAAGCTGTAGTAGAGAGTGTTTAAATTTCACAAAAGTTGCTGCACTAGGACTTAGTCATCTATTTGTTTTTCTGAAATGGTGCATATTGTGGTTACGTAAGTAGTAGATATTTCTAAAATGAAATTTTATTAATTTTGACTTTTACAAATTACTTCTATTTACAAAACAATACAGAATTTTGGTTTTCAGTTATTTACGACACTACTATTTATTGTCTACGTTATAAGATTTTGTACTGTACACACAAGTACAAGTGTTGAATATTTTCTAAAAAAAAATACTGTAACAGGTATATGTGTATACCGGGTGACAATGAAAAACGGGCAACTCAAAATAATTTATTTACAATTATTTTTTAATTTTTTTAATATATCTATAAACTAGGCTTAGGGGCTAAAAAATCATGGTATTTGTAAGATGGTAGCGCTTCCAGTTTAAACAGAGGTAACATTAACTTTCATATTTCAAATACGACGCCTATATAGGGTGTATTAGGATCAGGACTAAAATAAAAAATAATATCGTATTTTCGAGGTCATTTTGAGTAAAAATTGTCTTATAAACATAGGTCCTATTCCTTTTGTCTACGGAATTACAAGAAATCAAAGTTTAATAAATAGTAGCAATTAAAAAAAATAAAATAATGAAGATAACTACTTTTGAAATGAAACAACAATGCTAAATTAATCTGAAATTAACATTTTTTGCCTGGGTTTTTTAATTTATTATAAAATAGATGGGTTTATAGAATTCATAATTCTCTGATTCGTCGATGTCAGCTTGTATTTGTAGCTCAAGGAGCACATTTTGAACATTTATTATAAGAAAGAAAATAAATATATTAATGTTTCCATTTTTTGTTTTAAAAGTAGTAGTCTTTATTAATTTACTTTTTTAAATTGCTGCTATTTATAAAGCTTTGGTCCCGTGTAATTCCATAACCAAAAGGAATTGGATCTACATAATGTTCATAATATGGCACTTTTTACTCAAAATCATCTCAGGAATTCGCTATTAACTTTACTACGTAAAATTACGAATATGTTTGAAGCGAATTTTTGTTGAAGAATAAGTAACAAAAACGTAGTTATTTCTTGTTAATTAATTTTCGCCATTATGTTATGATTAAATTGTTTTCACAGCCTACCTGGTTTACCAGGTTAACTATTTATAATTTTCTCTTACGTTTTTGTAACTTATTTCTTCGATTAAAATTCACTTCAAGCAAGCATATTATTGTGTAAGAGGGTTTGGTCTAGATAGTTAAACACAGGAGTCCAGAGACAGGGTATAGATAACGTATATATTTTTATAAAACATTACATAAATGTATGAGCCCAAAATCATATTAGTTCGGCCGGCACAATAGGAATAAAATATTTATCGAGTTTTTTGCAATATATGAAATGAAATAAAATATTGTGCCGGCCGAACTAATATTTGGGAACACACGTATCGTCCTAATGTTTATATATCGCCCCGTTCATTTCTTGTTTCGTTCAATTTTCTAACGTTCAAATCTTGACCATGAAGGTGGCGTAGATCAACTTCGCGCACTCACCATTTAAAAAGTACACTCCGGAGTACAACATATAGATGATTTTTTTTTTGTTGTGAGCGCGCGAAGTTCATCTGCGCTAACTTCATGGTCAATGGAATTTGAACTACGAAGCTGAACGAAACAAAAAATGAACAGGGCGATGTATAAACATGATTTTGGTTACATGTTCTTGTAACACTGAAGCATTTTACGAAAAGTTGCAATTTGGGTAGGTTGTTCAATGAAAAAAAAAAAATCAGATTTAGTTCACACATCACACTTATCTGAACTGAACCGTATCACGAGGTAGTGTAAACTTTGGTTCACAAAAGATGACTATCCAAGGTGACTTGTTCGAAGAAAGAATACACAACACTTTATACAGTAGTAGCCCAGCAACATTTTATGTTAGAAAGAGAAAGATTATTTGACGTATGTCTATGTAGTTTATGTTGTGTGACAGATATACGTAAATGGTGTCGTTACTTTCTAACATATTACTAATAATAATGACGTATGTCGTAAAGTTATAGATATCTAATTATCTACTGCACTGCCCTCTGTCCTAATATTTACCCAGTGACGTTGACATTCAAATTATTATTCCATAGATTTGTCAAGTCTATGTTTTGTGTTTTGCAAAAACATAGGCGAAGAGCATAAATCGTTGAGAAAGGAATAATTATTTAAAAAGAAACAGAGTTTTCAAATAAATTACACTTACTTTCAGTTAAAATGTATCCCTAAATATTTCATGTATCACGGCTATGTATACAGTGAGGTTATCTGCTAGTAATATTATACCATACGGTTAACAAATGACCTTGAATAGTCATCTTTGGTGAAACAAACTATAGATAATGTAGATAGCGTGGTTAGTATATATAGGAAGGGGGGGGGGGGTGACTAAATGTCAGATTTGAAACTGTTTTGCTTAACTTGATATGTTATTTTTGTTTGTTTTAAATTACAAATCATAGACGAAAAATTTACATACAGGATGTATTACGGAAAGTGAAACATAGGCGTCATGGGAAATCAGTTTTTGCGTGCGCATTGCTCCCCTAATTATTTTAGAAAAAAAATTCAAATGGATATTGTAAAGCAAAAATTTCCACATAGGAATCAATAAAAAAAATCATTTTAGCTACTTCATAACTGTAGAAATAAAATTTGAAAATTCATGGAATTACAATTTAATAGTATTAGCCATGGAATTAGAAACAAGAGACGAACAAAAGCGTAACGTTTTATACGTCAAATTATTAGTATTTATTTTGACAATCATTATTCTAACACTGACGTAATAAAACGTTACGCTTTTGTTCGTCTCTTGTTTCTCGATGAGATCCACTAGCAGTTTGCCATTTAGTTCCAAATATGGAAAGGTAGAAATTTGCTACAAGATATTTTAACACCTTTGCAGGATTATATACTTGATCAAGACCCTTTTAACAACTTGATCAAGACCCTTTTAACAATCACGGAACATAATTATTAAATTTAACTTTAGATATTTATTTTAAAATTAGAATACACCACGAAACGAAAGTTATTATAAACAAGGTAACAAGAATAAGAAGTTTTTTTTTTATTCCGATATCTTATTTACTAAGGTAGATAGGTACTGAATTAATCGACTTAAAATATGTTGGAATATAATTTTTTTGTTGGTTTTAATCATAATTTAGTAGTTTTATTTTTTATTTCCAACGAATGTATTATTAAGAACACTTGCGCCTCTAGTGAGCAATGCTCATACGAGACTAAACATATCTCTATCTCTAGTTATCTCTGTCTGGCCAGCCGAAATCAAAACAGACCACATGAAGTTTTGCCTAGTTATATTTCGTCGTTGGTATGTACATTATTAAAGCAAACTATTTTTGTAGATTTTTTTAGTGCAAATTTTACCAAGATTATCTTCAAAATGTATTAGGTATTTCGTATTTCAGATTCAGATTATCGGAAATTATGGTTTTTGGAAACGAACCCAGCCCACGTTATTTCCGATAAACGAGGTTTTACTTTACACGGCTAAAGTGGTCTTCATATTTGGCTTTTGTCTTATTTGCCTAACCTCGTAATCCACGTATCTCATATTTTCGAGAATATCATGTTGATTATGTCATTTGGATCATTTTCATTTGTAATATTCTGTATAGCTACCTTTTTGTACTATATTCTTTACTTTAATATGGATTACATTTGAAATAATTTTTATAAGTATATTTTTAAACTATTATATCGTCAAAAAATATTTCAGTAAAATATACTCAAAATAAAATTGTATTGCAAAGCATGATTGTAAAGTTACCCGTAATACAAATATGTATTGTGGGATGTACTGATGTACATATTTGAAATATTACAAAAAAATTATAATATTTATAAGCATCATTTAAAATATTTTCATATACCAATATACAAAGAATCTGTAATAACTAATAACGTATGTCCTAAAAGTTTTGGCACAAATTTCAACATTTTTTTTTTGTAATATAAAATGCATTTACAGTAAATTTTTGTAAAGATGTCCGATCAAGGTCATCTACAAATTGTACTACATGGTATAGTTCATCCAGAGATCATGTTCCGAAGACTCGTTATCGTTTTATTATGGGTTCACAATAGCTAAAACCGCAATGCCAAAATATTTCGGTCCGTACAGTCGACCAGTTCAGTATTTGCAATGCTGGTATATATTTTACGCCCAGTATTCGACTGTAGACCAAGACTGCACTTTACAGATTTTCTAAACCGATTACCAGGGCTGTATTTGCTAATATTTAAAATTTTAATGCGTTAATCTTTTGAACTTAGAATTTCCCTAATTTTCTTATAGCTTATTATAAGGTCTGTGAACTTGTCTCCAAAGGATTATAAAACCGTTATTTGTGGCTATGTAGGTATATAAATAGGTGGTGAATATGAAGAATCAGTTGCTCTTAAGAAAACTTGCCAACTAACAAAGGTATGTGATAAAACTGTTAAAAAAATTATCAGAATAGGTGGTACGGTACCTAAAAGAGTTCGAAAAGATTCAGATACTGACAAAATATTTCTTTTGTACCTTCTCGATCATGCCTACATCAGTGTTTAAAGAAAATGGGTTTTGTTTACAAAAAATTAGATCAAAGACAAGCAGTACTGGAACAACCGCGAATAGTTGAGTTACGGCACAAATATTTAAATAAAATTAAATCGTACCGCGAAGCAGGGAAAAATATTGTCTATCTAGATGAAACATGGTATGACACGCATGATGTTGTTAAGAAAGGATGGGTTAATGATAAAGGTAAATGTTCGCTAAATGCACCTGTATCGAAGGGACGACGGATAATTATTTTACACGCTGGTGACGAGAACGGCTGGATTAAAAATGGACTTTTGTTATCAGCAAAAGATTTCAAAACATCTTTTGCAGACTATCATGAAAATATGTCGGCTGAACTCTTCAAACGTTGGTTTGAAAATAATTTACTTCTTAATATTGCACCAAATTCAGTAATAGTCATGGATAATGCCACCTACCATTCGCGACAAGAGAATAAAATTCCGAAGACAGCAACAAGAAAGGCTGAAATAATAGATTTTTTAGTAAAGAAAAATATGCCAATACCAGAAAGGGCAACAAAAAATGATTTACTTAAAATTATAAAAGAGCAGAATTTTGATAAGTCTTACGTTATAGACAATATGGCACAACAGGCAGGGCATAAAATATTACGTTTACCACCTTATTATTGCATATTCAATCCGATTGAGTTAATTTGGAGCCAACTAAAAAACAATGTTAGATCAAAAAATGTATCACCACAATTAAATTCTAGTGTAGTTCAATTAGTCAGGGAAGAAGTTGAAAATATTGGCCCGCAAAAATGGAGTAACTGTATTCAACATATTATAAAAGAAGAAAATAAATTTATATCACTTTACAAAGACGTGAATCCATTAATTATATCTTTAAGGGATTCAGATATGTCCGATAACAATTCTGAAGACGAGGACGAGTGCACTATGTCCGAATAAATATTCATATATTTTTTTAAATGACATAGGCCTCTTGGGGAAATCGCCACTATAAACAAAGATTAACGGTCCGCAATTAGTACCTCCTGGGTGGTCACGGAAATCTGATTATACAATATATTTTTTAAAACAGTTAAATATTAAACAATTTTTTTTACTGTTTTGAAAAGTAAAATGTGTGAAATGAAATATTTCAAACCCCTACTCAAATTTTTCATTACAGCCCTGGTACATGCCAGGCTATTGGGACCCTCTATTGTACTGCCGTAATAAAACGATAACGAGTCTTCGGAACATGATCTCTGGATGAACTATACTACTGTTATTTTGTTAGTATAAATATATATGTTACAATAAAAGCATTCAAAATTCAAAAATAAAACAACTGGTAAGTTTATTAGCAAATATAAAACCAAATTTGTGAAAACTGACTAACTGACAAGGTGTCAGTGTCAACGACACTGCCAGAAAATAACGTTATGGTTATTCGTACGGCTATGAATCAAGGTAATATATCTGAATTAATAAATAAACATACGTTACAGCGAAAGTATTGTCAACAACGAGCATCGTTTTAAAATGGAATGTCCTAACTTTGGTTGAAACAACATGAATTTTTGAAAGACAAGAGTGTTATATCCGTGCTTATCGCTCACGTTTGTAGTCTTTGCAAATAAGAGATATAAATGGATGCCAATTTGTTAATTCGTTCATGATACATATGACCTTGATCGGACATCTTTAATTTTTTTTACTGTACTTAAAGTTTTGTAAAACTTAATAATTAAATGTTTCATAAACAAAAAAATTATGAACTTGAAATAAAGATATTCTTTCACAAGGCGCAACTTTCTACGGACATTTAGCATTGGGTTTTGGACGACATTTACATCGATTTCTCGGAGTTGCTCCAACTCCGAAATTAAGGGAAATTATAGTTCTTATACTGACAATATTGCAGAGGTCCGTAATAATTTCAGATATAAACAAAAGGTCAAATTCGCAGATAACGTGTTAATATGGTGTAGGAATTTGGATAGGGGGTGCACTATAAAAAGGACAAATCTAAAATTATATCTCTATTTATTTTAGAACAAAAGTGTAATGCAAAAAAAATCTGTTGTGGCCAGCACAATACCTCTCGCCATTTTCATTTTATGTAGCATAGGGCGCGAGCAGTTATGTGACTTTGTTGATCTTGGCAAGCAGATGTGGGGGCCCGTGTCAGAATGAGAGCTAGTAATATACATAGGTGTCAAGTATCATAAGTTTTCATTCGAAACATTATGATTTACCAAATCCATGTGGATTATTTTCCTCGACAAGTATATTCCATACTAATGGATGACAAATAAACATCAGAACATTTTGAAATTTTGAATGAAAAATTATGACATATGACAATTGTGACATCTATGTAAAAACTACTAGCCGTCATTCTGACACGGATCCTCATCTGATTGCCAAGGCCAACAAAGTCACATGTCTGCTCGCGCCCTATAAGTACACACAAATAATTGAAATTGTTTCTCTTCTTTCATTCTATGAGAAATTTTATCCTACTATTCTATTATGTTCAAAATTCTTCAAATTCATTGACGGTATTAGCGGTATTTCTTAAGGATATATGTAATATTAACATCTGTAATTTAAATATATAATTAATTAATAATACAATAATATATATTAAATGTACTCTTACCTCCTAGAAAAATCTGACAATGACATTTTGCATTTACATGTCAATTACAAAAATTTAAATATCGCAACTGTTTTTCGGGCAACGAGATTTATTACAACAGATTATTCTATATTATTATATACTATATATCCAAACCTATACGAGATATAATAAAAAAATTAAGTGTGTCAGATTGAGAATTTAATTATCTTTAATATTTGTAGTAACAAATTTTCAAAAAATAATATTTAGAAAGTTTTCTTTTAGAAACTACCACTTCCGGTTGTCCAATTGTTACCAGAACCTATTCAACTCTTCCCATTACTGTTAGATTGAGGAATCCGTAGTCAAACAGGTCTTTAGTCTTATAGAATTTGAGAAATCGTGTCTCCATTCTTTGTCTTTATTTTGTTGCTTTTGAAATAGTTACTCAAGTATTACAAAACTTTAAGTAAATGCATTTTTATCCGGGGTATTATGTATAAATTCCATACATAAATTTTCTTGCAAAAGATTCTAAATTTCCAGTAAAATTATTTCATAAACAAACTATGCAAATTGCACTTGACACTGACATCTTCTTATTTTTCTTTAGCTTTTCCAATTCGTTAGGGGTCGCTATTTTTTATTTTCTTCTTCTACTTATTATGTTGCGTGTCGTTCTCATTCAGTTCCTTTTCTCTCAAGTCTTCCGCAATGCAGTCCTTCCATCTTATCTTTGATCTTCCTCTGTTTCTTCAACCTTCTAATACTAAGCTATTTATTCTTCTTCTAATATATTCTTCATTTCTCCTCATGACATGTTCAAACCAATGTAATCGTCTCTTTTGTATCTTTCTAGAAACTTTTAACACTAGAGTTATTTCCCTTATTCTTTCATTCCTTACTGTATCTTTTCGTGTCTTCCCTAACTCTCAACATCCTCATCTCTGTCACATTCATTTACTTTTCATTGATACTGACATCTGTCAATTTGAATTATCCAAATATATTCGCAGTTTCCATGGATAGCATAGCTGGCTGATTTATGATATTTTATATCTTTATAATTCTTTAACTCTATATCTGTTGAGTATGAAGTATAAAATGCAATCACATCGTATAGAGAATAATATATTCTTTGCGTTATAATAACGTTAAATGTCAATAAATGATATTTAACTGCGTTTTTTCAAGAAAAATTGTTATAATCTTCAAATGAGGGTACTTCCGGTTGACCAAAATCTAATCACCTCTTCTTCTGGACGTAAACTTGAGGAATACGAAAAAAATAAAATTTTTGGAATCGTAGTATTGAAGTTATGCTATACGAAACTTTCGTCATACACACACAGACACACATACATACAGACAGACATCATCGTAAAAATAGTAAAATCGTATTATATGGACCCTAAAACGTGTTTATTCACTAAAAACTCATCACTGAATTTTTTGACCAAAGACAATACCTTCCTTACCTTAAAGGTGACGGAAGATAAAACATTGTTGAAATTTGTGACAAAATTTTAGGACATACGTCAGTTATTTGTGTAACTAGTGGGATAAAACATACGCGTGCGAAGTTTGCACACCGAGGCTTTAACCGAGTTATGTAATTAGGTACGAGCCAAAAATCATAATAGTTCGGCCGACACCATATATTACCTTAATGACATTTCATTTTATTACAAAAAACTCAATAAATATTTTATTCTTACAAAAATTATATTATTATCGTAAAATATACAATTTCAGCTTAAATGAACAACAAAAAGAAAATAGTTTCGATAACAATTAGGATGTAAACTAAATTAAATTAACTTGAACCAACACACAAATCAGAATAGTTCGGCCACTTATAAATTTTGAAAAGTAGGCGGTATATGGACAAAACAATTGATACATTGTTGAAATCAACAAAGTGCTTGATTTATTGTAAGTGATAAATTTTTACATTAAAATGTGTTAAACCATATAGTGAAGATTTAAGAAAATTCAGAATTAATGCCCATATGAACGGCATTTCGGCATGAAAAATATCGATTTCACATTCGATTCCGCGATCGACAGTACAAGGTATTATTAATTTGTAAAATTGAAATGTTATGGAAAGAAAAAAACTGATCGTCCACCGTCAATTTGTAATGCTGATCATCGAGCTTTAAGTAAAATTGTGAAACAAAATCACCGATCAAATGTTCGAGATATTACCGTACAATGGCGTAAAATGATCGGAAAACAAATTTCAAGTTTTATTAGGTAATTTATTTTTGCGATTTTTCTGGTAAAAAAGATTATTACGAAATTGCAACAGCGTAATCGGTTGAAATGGGCTAAGGATCACAAAAATTGGACTCAAGAACAATGGTATAGCGTTATTTGGAGTGATGAGTCCAAATTTGAAGTTTGCCTATGAGATTCTAGAAAACGCGAATTGATTTCTTTTTCCGAGACATAACCAGACGGACTGTTTTGTTAAAAAAGTGAAATTTCCTGCAAGCGTTATAGTTTGGGGCTGTACGTCTGAAAAGGTGGTGGGCAAGCTATATTTTATAAATGGCATTGTTAACGCTGATAAATATAAATACAGATACTTAAATATGTTGTTTACCATCGATTCCTTTATGCCAGTCTATTGAAGGGAGCTACGTTTTTCAACAGGACAGTGCCCCGTGTCATTCGACAAAAATAGTTAAAACCTGGCTTGAAAATCATAATATTCCTACTCTAAAGTGGATTTTAAGTGGTCCGGATTTGTCGCCAATTGAGTCCCTTTAGTATAAAATGAAAAAGGAACTGCGTACGAATCCGGCATGCACAGCACACCTGATGAATATGTAAAGTTAGTTGATACAATGATGCCTAGCAGAATTAAAACTGTTATAGTCAATAAAGAAGTCGCAACGCAAATAGTGGCCGAACTATTCTGATTCGTGTGTAAAGTTAATTTAATTTAGTTTAAAACCTAATTGTTATCGAAACTATTTTCTTTTTGTTGTTAAATTAAGCTGAAATTGTAATTTTTACGGTAGTAATATAATTTTTGCAAGAATAAAATATGTATAGAATTTTTTGTAATATATGAAATGTCATTAAGTTAAAATATTATGCCCGTCGAACTATTACGATTTTGAGCTCGTATGTTAATATGCAGTATCCCACGTGTAACATACTAAATTTTATCTTTGTTTGACATTTTTCAATCTGCAAATTGCTTTATCAATGAAATCTGTCAATACTATGATTTGTGAGCCCCCATTTAAGTTAAAAAATAATTATAAATAAAAAAGATATTTTGAGTGGCCCAATATAGTCAAGTTATTTAAAAATAAACTTTGCCAACATACAAATATATTTGTATGTTATCATTAGCGTCATACAGTTTTCTTAATTGTTTAACAGATTGTATGTGCAAGCATGGTATTTTCTAATATAAAAAATATGTTAATTTTTTGAATGTTTAAAGTTTATTAATTTTTATTGTACCTATTATAAATAAGTTTGTTAATTTCTGTAGCGAAAATTTATTTAACTTAACGAAGTTAATTTCTTCTTTATTTTAATTGTTCTTAATGCATGAGTTCACAAAAAGGAATTTTTATTAACGCCCTGTTTATCAAAGGCTCTCATAATATGAGTCAGCTTTTAATCAGTGTTCGTCAAAATGTTTCATTTTTATTCATAATTTAGTAAAGTCAAAGTCACTATGTATTCTATCAGTATTTTTGTATGTGATAGCTTTGTTTATAGAAAGATTTAATAGATGATATCAGTCTTGCAATAATGCACATTATCTCAAGGAAAAGATAAAAGTTATTTAGTAGTAACAAGATTAATAAAAAGCATTACAAACAAAATTACTTTATAAGAAAATATGAAATATTGATTAATGTTTTTTAGTACTAAATAAGTGTGTAATTATTATTGATTTATTCATTATCCCACTTTATTGAATATACATACCAAATATGTGTATGTGTGTATATGCATGTAAGCATGGTTACAAAATTATTGAACAATTAACGGGTTATGACCTACTATGTACAGTCGTGAAAAATAACGGAAAACAAATCCATCTAATTTTATAACATAATTTACATTTTTCTCTTATGTCGTGGATTGAACCAGATAAGTATAATAATTGTAATAAATTAATATATTGTAACGTTTATCTATATGGGCGAAGTGTAAAAATCAAAGAAATATTATTAATTAAAATAATACGTTTATTCAACGATAAATAATTAGGATAAATATATTAAAAGATAATAAAAATAACTAACACTATGATTAAATACTTATAAACACTAATTTAGGACTAAGAATATTATTAAATGCTTAAACACTAAGATTCTTTATTTAAACAATATTTATTTCACTATATTTATTTATATAACGAAATTTATTTATGTTAACAACTCGTAGACTATTTATATCACTCACTGCTCATTGCTCGTTGCTTCTATATATCAGACTATGTCTCCGCTGTCCTTCGGACGGTATTTATACAGCCCAGTATCCTTCTGGAACTTTCTGACGCGACCATCATCGAACACAAAAGAATCACACCTCCGGATGTAATTAACCAGTATGAACGCGTATGGGTTTTCCCCGAGGGGATTACGTCATCAGGGTTATTCCGGCGAGGGGATTATGTTATCGCTCGACATATTCTACCAGTAGCGGCGCTCGTATACTCTTAAGTCAGGGGCGCACAGCACAATATAGTCATATTCATACCCGTCATACTAAAGCTAAACGACTTAGCACTTGATTGATCCTTAACTTTTTATTTAAAGTATATTTTCGATATTCAAAATCTATGTCTGTAATACTACAAAGTTTTTTTTTAATTCAAATTTTCATAGATATTAAAAAGAAAACAATTTAGGTGATTGTTTTATCAATTTTCTCTACTTTTTGTTTTGTATAGTTAAACGATTTGTCAAGTTAGTGACTGATATCAAAAATGAGATTGCAAGGTGGAAGAATGTTAAAGTTTTTTTTCTCATATTCAAAGGGAACCTCAATCTTTTTGCCTTCAAAAACATTCAGTTTTCGGCTTATAATTCATTAGAATTTGCAGATACACCCTTGGCGATATTAACAATTGACAATTGATTCTACCTTTGAATACGTAATATACTCTTCTCAGATTTTTAAGTCAATTCTTACCGTTACCATTCTTTATATATATTCAAAGGTTACATACACAACTATACAGAGTTGCCAACAAAAAAAATATCAATACTTAAATCACATGAATTTTAAGCAAAAAAGTTTTAATAAACATATGTCCGATCTCGTCTTGGTCTCTAATTTGCAAACGGTTATATAAAAATTATGAAATTTGGTATATTTACTACATATCATATAAGAACATTATTTTGTAATTTATTCAGATTTTTCGAAATAATACTCCTTATTGGATACTGAAGAGTGTAGTGGAGTGGGAGTAAAAACAATAGAAATAGAAGGTTAGTATTGACATTTAACAAAATGCATCGTTTTCGAAATATTTGAATTTGGTAATATTAGTACTTTTTAAAAGATATTTTGCAGTTGAAACAGGTATAATAAATACATAATAATAATAATAATAATATTAATAATAATAATAATAATAAATTTGAATGAAGGTTGTAAGTTTTCATTGGATGTTTTTGTCAACATTTGGACATTTTTCGCTTATAACTTTTTTAAATATAATTTATCATTAGCATTACCAATAAGGTATAAAACTTATCCCCGCAAACTAAGACTGTTATGCATAATTTATTTCTAAAAACAGTTTTAAGAAAAAATATATCTACCTCCGTGTTCCCCCGCTGTGAATAAAGCACAGGTAACTACATTTTAATAGCCAAAGGGTTACAGGTCATCAAATAGGACGACACTGTCCTAAATGGTGGCCCTTTCGACTTGAAACGTCTCCCATAACCATGGTTGTCTTATGTAGTTCGATCCTGGCCCTGGTTATGGTTATGGGTTAACTGTTAAATAAAAAAATTAAATATAATGATATGGGAAGCGAAAAGTAGTGTTACATATTTGTTATTTCAACATTTGAAATTAATGCATTGGGATGTATCTTCGTTCATGTCATTAAACTCTAAATGGGAAAACGATCGGTATTATATTTATACTTTGAAACATAAAATTATAAAACTAATTTAAAATAAATATGTAATAACAATAACTTAAGTGAATATTCGCTCTTCATATGGTCTAGTAATTAGTTTACAGTTCCAGGCCTAGGCAATTCTAGTAATTTTAATTACAAGTTGAAATAATTGTTTCCATGATGACACTTTATACTATTCTTGGAAGAAGTCACGGTCTACGCTACCTAGCTCTTTAGATTTTGCAATGTAGCAATGAATATAAAATTATATTATTGACTGTAAAATTCAATTATACAAGGAAAAATTTAATTATTTGTTTATTAATGTTTACGGAAAATTGACTATAATTTCTATATTTTAAACGGTAATGATAAAATAATTAAAACAGGAACGTATTACGGTAAATTTATGAAAGATTGTGCATGCAGGATGAATACTAGAAACTATGACATAGGCGTTTAACATGTGAAAACTTATTTTTTCAAATATTGCTTCCCGTAAAACTTTATGAAGTCATTTAATTTTATTCAATACTTATGCCCGGTTTTATAAACAAAATTTAATCTGGGATTTTAAAATCTGCGATTTTGTATATATAATAATATCTTTGAATATATAATACATACAAGAACGGCAACGTAATGTATTTAGATTAAATATTTCGAGAGAAGGTGCCATCTATCCCTCCGTATACGAATTATTTCTGAGTTAGTTCAAAAAATACATAATAGGTGGATGTTGCACAATGTTGCCACGTAGCTAGAACAGCAAGTTAAAATTTTATAAAGGTTTTTAAGTTTGCTACTGTAAAACAAGTATACATGTACATTGAAGATTAAAATATATTATCTGATTATTATGAATTATGGAACAATATTTTTGAATTATTGAATACCTCTAACAAATAGTATCTGGCAATGCAGTCAGCACGATTTACCGTAGTTCATAGTTTTGTGGTAGGAGTCACTAGCTATCTATAATAATTTTGTGAATAAAAAGAGAGAGATATAGTATCTTGCTAGGCCATATGCGTTGCCGTTCTTATATGTATTATATATTCAAAGATAATATATACAAAATCTTGGATTATAATTATAATCCTAGATAAAAAATCTGATGTGGCCAGCACATAACCTCTCGCCGTATATTTTACCTGGCTGTATGCATAAAGCAAAGAATATTTCTATAAATACAAATAATATATTCATATAAATCTATGACGTATAAACTTCTTTATTATTCAATAATAGCATGTCTCAACATGAAGATATTTTACCATAAATTATGTTACAATAAATTACAAAGTAGAGTTTACCATATATAAATATTAGGCTGGTAACAGCAATTTTCAATTCGAACAACGTTGTTTACTTTCTCTTCATATCCTTCTAGTAAAAACATTAATTTTGGGCAGTCTAAAATGTATATATGGATTGTGCATCTATTCTTACATATCTTCTTTTACATTTTATTTTTTCATACATGTTATATCTAAATAACACTAATTTCCTTTAATAAAGTGACGGATAGATTGCACTCCGATTATTCTTATATCGATGTGTAATTTTGTCAATATTTACAACTTACTTGAGAAGAATTTGATAGCTTTTTCGCAATTCAAAGTTACTCTAGTCTATAGTGCTGGTGTACATTGTCCCATAATGTTTGAAACAAATTTAAGTCCTTCAACCTAGACTTGTCATCTCCATAATAGTCACAGATCAAGAACTAAGGGATTCTCCAAGTACATTTTTAATTCATTACTCATTATTTCTGACACTGACATTTATCTGTCAGTTACAAATAATTTAAATTATCAACTATTTTTCATGGCATTCTTTCGGCTGTCAAATTTATTACAACAGATTATTTTATATATTATACTTCTTTTATCTCTAAATCTATGGAATATATAATAAAATATTTAAATGTATCAGATAGAGAATTTAATTTTCTTTAATATTACAACGAAAAATTTTCAAAAAATAATATTTAGAAGATTTTTTTTCAAGAATCTTCTACTTCCGGTTGTCCAATTATTACCAAAACCTTTTCAGATCTTCCCATGAATGTCCGATTGGGAAATACGTTGTTAAACAAATTTTAAGTCTTATAGTTTTTGAGTAACCGTCCTTCCAACTTCCCACACACACACACACACACACACACACACACATCCACACACACACACACACACACAGACATCATCGTAAAAATGTTAAAATCGGATTGTAGGGACCTTAAAACGTGCTTATTCAATAAAATCTGGATATGCGATTTTTAGCATGAATGCAATACCTCTCTTAGCGAGAGGTAAAAATGAATTCGCTTTTATAAAGCCGGACATTATAGAATAAAATTCCGAATTTTATAGTGTCAAAATATTTAAATTTGGAGCCTTATTGACTGAGTTATTTCAAGAAATGAGCGTTAACAAACTGTCAGATACCTAGTTTTGACAGGTTACTTGATTTGACAGTTTACATGATCTTAAAGATGTATAAGTTGCCAGCATATACCATCCAACTGTAATAAATACAAGTAGCTGTATTTATTTTTTAAGACAAATCACACATTGTCCGTCCACGGGAATCGAACGCTTGGAACATGGTTTGGGTATTCGGGTGACGAAATTGCGAGCTACGGGATGTGCGCAGCTCTAACCCTGTCGGCCACAAAGCCAAAAGTTGTATGTGTATTTGTGAATATATTATTTTTTCTTTTTTTTTTGCGTTCCAGGTCGATGGATGTTGTCTTCATTATAGTCGATATTAGTTTGTTTGTATTATTTAGAATTTTTTTTTTGCCCTCAGCTGATCTAAATAAATATAATCGTATTTACAAACATTGTAAAACTCAGATAATAATAATTAAGAAAAAGAGTTGAGTAATTTTATATTTTCACTTTTATATTTTAAACCCTTTTCTTGATGTCATTTTGTTTTCCTAAATATGTCCTTTTTCTTTGTCCAAATTTTGTTATACGTATATTAAAAGACATATTTATATAAAGAGTTTTCCAGATGTTATCTCGCCGGATATTCATAGTTACTAAAGTAAGAGTAGCTCGATTTTGTTGTAAAATAAATTAAATAGATATTTTATTATGACTTTTATCAATTGCTGGGTGTGTAATTCCACAAATTTCACTATTTCATGACATATTTTTTAATGAAAAGGGCGTATATCAAATGTCGCATTAGACATTGCTGTTAAAATGAAACAAATTAATGAGGAAATATAAACAATTACTCCATATCCCTACAACAGTGTTTCTCAATATTTTTGTATTAAATATTTACGATAGACGAACACACAATGATTTTTAATTATAGATCATTTTGATGTATTTTAATATTTAAATATTTGCTTTTTTTATAAACATGCTAATGCAATACTGTGCAATGTAACGTCGTTGCTGGTCGAGGTAAAAATATTACAAGTATAATATGTAATAATAACTTTCAATAATTAAAATATTAATTAACATTAACTTTGAGTTTAATTTCAGTATTTTATAAGTTTCAACATTTAGGTGCAGTCGCAGTATTATGTAAATATACGTGAATACGTGTACATGAGAATTTATAATAGTATACGAGTATTTATGTATTGACCGATTGTGGATGTAAAGCCGGGTCCACATTAACACGAACATTGTTAGCTAATATTTTTCGTTAGCAAACATGAGCAACATACCTAGTTTGTGAACAATTGTTGGTAAGAATGTTAGTTAACATATGATGTGCATACTACAATAACAAAATGCGTTCCCCACAGATGGAAAAGGAAGAGAAGTTTTTCTTTTGTTAGATTTGCAAATCGAAAACGGAAGTGGCTTTAAAGTTGTTATGAGAATGTCACGCACTATCAATTTTTTATATTTAATAAATTTAATTGGATCCAAACTTCCTCGCCAGGACACTAATTTCCAAAAAAAGTATTTTTGTAATTTTGTAAACACTTCATAAGTTTGAATTTTGAATATTGTGATAACATTTATTTCTTTGAAGTTTACCGCCTATTCATAGAACATCAATTTTTGTTAACGAATATTGTTATTAAATTGCAAAATGTTAGTGCGAATGTACTAACATTCTACATGCTATTAAATGTTACCGGCAATGGTAGTAAACTTTGTTAACTAACAATGTTTGTTTCATGGTGGATCTGGCTTAACGTGCTGACGAATCCGAACAAAAATTATTTGCATTTTATTAATCGCTCAAAAATAACCCCTGTGGCGCACATTCCACTACTATGCTACTATTCTAATGTCTATGAGGTGTGAGGTGACATCTGATAAGCACCTTGTTTGTTAAAAATATGTCGGTATATCGCCAAAATCTGCTAAAGCAGATTGGCATTATTTAGCTTTAAGTTGGAGATGTTATATGAGTCATGTGTTCATTATTTTGAAAAATGTATATTTCTGCTGTACCGAAACCAAAATATTTTTGAAGTATAAATTATAGACATTAAACCTCAAGTTTGTTTAGAGACAACCTTTCTCTTCATCTCTGAGGCCTCGGGTTCAGAACATGGACAAGGACTTACTTTTATTTTTTAAAATAATATTGGTACATATGGTTATCAGGCAACGAAGTTTATTTTCGATTTTATGTTTGTTTTAGTAATAGTTATTTATGTAATAAGTGAGTAAAGTGTAAATTTTTACGAGTTGCATACATTTTTTTTTGCGTTTACAATAAATTCTGACCATATTACATTTTTTATTTCCAGTAAAATTATATCATGAACTGAATATAGGTATAAATTATATTTGCCGTGAAATAAATATGGACTTTTCTCTTCTCCGCATCCTGTCCCTTGCCCTGTGGTGTTGCCGATTTTTCATAACATAGTATTTTTAACATTGCCCATGAATTGGCGCTAGTGTAGAAATCTCCAATCCATACTTATTTGATGGCAAATATAGTACCTACTCGAGCCTACTATAGTGAAAATGATTTGGCAGAAGACTCACGTCATCAACCTTAAAAAAACCTTATAAAATGAAATATAACTTGTAGAAATTATTGGGTGTTATTTATTTTTAGAAGAAGAAAAAAGGTACTAGTTTTGAGTAATGTATATATAAATTGTATTACAATTATTTCTAAGTCAATCGTTATTCCTTTTACGGAATATAGAATTATTTGAAATAATTGTAGTTTATTTTTGTACCACACGTTGGCACTACTGAGAATGATCATGTTGTGTCAAATAATTTTATATTCCGTAAAAGGAATAAGGATTGACTCAGAAATAATTGCAAATTAATTAATACATACGTTTCTTTAATACTAGTAATACTACAAGTTATATTTCTTTTTATGTTTTTTTAGGTTGATGCCGTGAGTCTTCTGCCTAATCATTTTCACCATATTGATTTTTAACTGACATTTATCTGTCAATTATTAACATTCGAATTTCTCAATTGGTTTTTTTGAAATAGTATAGATTGTGAGATTTATTGCAACATATTATCTTTGATGGGTATAAAGAAGAATGTAAATGTAATAGACAGAGAATTTAATGTTCCTCAATATTTGTAATTGTAATGTAATATAGTATGTATTTAAATGCAGTTTTTTTTAAGAAAAACTGTTTGCTGCTTCATTCTACTGCTTCCAGTTATCTAATTGTTATTAAAAATTAATCAGCTCTTCCCATTAATGTTAATGAGGTACGAAGTTAGGGATTTTTAGTATGATTCCTATATACCATTATTCTTATTTTTGGTGGGAGAGGTAAAATTAAAAAAAAAAAACTGTCTAAACTCATATATTACATTTGAATTTAATTATATTATGTGATTATGATATTATATGTATGTAAGTATTTGTGTGTATATTCTGAAGAAAGCACACCGATGATCTTTTGAAATTATCTGATATTTGAAGATAAATTTGTTTTTAATTTAAAGGTATCGTGTTTAAATCCCGGATAAGGGCTCAGTTTTAATTAATTTTAAATATAACACAGATAGTTAACAAAAAACAAATTTTCTATTTTTTTCGAAAAACGTTTTATTTGTATATCTAAATGTTTTCCCAACAAACTTGAGTTACCCTCCGGAGCCAATCCAGAACTCAAAATTGTCAAAAACTTTCGAAAACTCCAATATTACTTTTGAATCCTCTGCCATAACGGTCCTAGTGCTACATACAGCCTCTGATCTCTTGTTAGGTTCACGGACGTAGCCAGTTTGCTTACCTCTCCTCCTGCGAGCTAATTTCACCCTTACGCACCTGCACATAGTGTCAACCTTCACGTAGCCAAGAATCCAGGTTGCTCGGCGGCTTGGCTCTCCGCGTTGCTCAGTTCGGTGAAGAACTTCTTACAAAGCGGTTAGTGTGCGTGGGTGAGTGGATAAAGGCGAATAAAAGGTGTATAAAGTGGAGACTATGTGTATGTGATGAACAGGAACAATATATGGGTAATAAGGTTAGTAAGTTAAGTAATTTATATTAATTGATGAATAAACAAATTTGAATTGACTTAAGTAATTGTTATGTAATAGTAAACAATCATTTGAATTAAATAATATTTCTTTATATACAACAAGATTCAAGAGCTATAAATTACAGTTTTTATAGAATTTATATAAAATTAGTATAAATATGTAGGTTGGTTTGGTATGTTTGTATTGTAGGTAGGTGTGTATACAAGTTTTGAAAGTAATATATACCTACTACGACAATTTTTCATTATTATTTTAATAAATATATATGCGCTCTTAAAACAAATATAATACATTTAATACTTGAATTTGTATTCTACATTTTCTGTATTTTTTTTAGAAAATTTTGGATTTGCTTTATTAATTTTCGAAACATGCATGTACATAGGAATTCTGTTTAAAAGTTTTCAATTTTTTTACATAAATATTGGAAAATATATATTACAAATTAGATGTTTTTATAATTTCATATAATTGTGAATATGAATTCACCCAAAATGTTATTAAAAAAACTTTCTTATTACCGTATATAGCAATATTTACAAATCAATATTATTTAAATAAAAATTCATATAATATACAGTATACGTATAGTACGACGAGAATATACGGTTATGTATGGTTTTATTGACATATTTTTTGAATACATATTTATAATTTTTACATTGTGCAAAGTTTAAAACGTATATATTTGAAATAATGTATGGTAGTTATAGGTATAACATAATATAATAATTAAAATTAAGTAATTGCATAATTTTTGTTTATCATTCTATTAACCAGTCTAAAATTAAGCTTGTCAAGATAAATTTCAATATCGAATTTATACTTTTCTTTCTTAGATTATGTCATTTTCTTGTCCTTGTAAAAAACCAGACACCATTATAACTTTTACTATTACGGTTCTCTTGCCAAAATTGTTCTTAAACTGTTATTTTTGAAAAGTAATAAAAAAGACAAAAGAAAATCACTTTTGATGATAACAAAAGATGAACGGATGTGTTCATCTTTCCTTGTTTTCAAAAAACGTGGCCTAGTTTAGTAGTTCCTTTGTGAAATAGTTGAAAATAACAATAAAATAAATTGGTGTTCTAAAGGTATTATGTTTTATGTTTATTTGATAAGAGAATATTAAATTTTGTTTTTATATTTTATTTTGTCAATAAAAATGCTATTTTCGTAAGATTTGTTCATATTTGTGTTGTTCAGATTCACAGAACTTTCATGTACCTAGGCAGATATTTTTTTTTTTAGTAGTACATCTCTTATAAGTATGAATGTTATAAATATTTGTTTATTTATTATAGGTGATTATCAAAATTTAATTAAAACTTAAGCAATAAGTAAAAAAGTGATAATATACTAATTTATATTCAGTTATTTTATAGAAGTATGCAATATTTAATATTACATGTGTTTATTATAATTTGTATGTTAATTTTTTAAAAGTGAAACTAATTTTCTTCTCGTCGATCTAGTATCCATTCCATTGCACACTTTCATTTGTTCTTCATTTTCACCGCCAACTGTATGGTTGTTTAATGTTTATCAAATATGTCACGTGACAGAAAACAAACGCACATCACTGGAAAGCGCCAACGATGTGATGTCAATGAACTGTGTATATTTTTAAACCAGGAACATGTAGGATAGTAGTCTGTCTGAAATGCACGTGTAATAGCTTTATGCATCTAGAAAAAAGGTACCTATACAGAAATAAAAGTTCTGAATAGCTTGAATTGTGAATGCATTTCCTGTTTAGAAGAGCAAGCTATAAATTTGTATATTGAAATGTGTCAAAGAGCAGAGTTGTCAGTAAGGATGATATATAAACAAATGGCAGCCTGTTCTGTAAAGTCACATGTTTGTTCATATATGTAGTCAACTGTTTTGGAAATCATGGCATATTTGAATAAATATTTGTCGAATATAAACAATATTTCGTATATTATTTATTTAAAAAACACAATAAATACATGTTCAATAAGTAAATATAAGTACATATGGTAACATTTTTAAAACTGTTATTAATTCCCATTTTAGAAAAAAAATACTAAAAATTTAAATATGGTTTTATTCAGTTATCAATTCAATTTTAAACTACAATGGGGTCATTTAAAAAAATTGTCGATTTTTTTTATAAAATCATTAAATCCATCTCATTTAATATAGTAAGTAATATAAAATAATTTGAAAAATGCGACGTTTCATTAAAAAAATTGGTAATAAACTCTTGAGGTTGTAAACACAGATCAAATTTGTGACGTCACGGCTTCATACTCACATAAAGACATTTCTCTTACACACGCACATACATTTACGTTCCACTTGATTTCCGTTTTAGCCACTGTAAACACAAAACAGCACACACAAACTTAAAATAGTAACAGTTGATAACAGAGTATGCAAGACAGAAGATTATTATTTTGTATTTCATTATAAGTAAATAAAACATTTATTTAAATAAATACCAAACAAACATAGTTCCAATCTAAACTGGCACTGGCACAGCTCGACTGTCATATCCGTGAAGCTGTGTCGTCAGCGTTGACATATTTGAAATTAAAGACAGCTATTAAAAAATCATATCTCTGATTCTAAAGACTTCTAAGGTGTAAAACATACACCTACATATGTAATATGATCTATTCTTTCAAGAAGAAAATAAATCAGAAAATGTGAAATAATTCAATTAAAAGAAAATCATTTTGGTATTAACATCAACACGAGTATGTTTGGCTAATTGAATAAAACCAAGTTTAAATTTTAAGTGTCGGTATTGCAATTGGACATAAATATTTACTTGAATGTCTTATAACTTCCATATGCAACAAGGAATTGTATCTGCATTTGTTCCTGTACTTGCAATTTAATGCGTATTTAAAATGATTATTGTTCATCTCACCTGCAGCATTTGTAAAGGATATCATCATCTCTAGTTCACACATCTATCTTCTGAACCAGGGTTTCTCAATTTTTTCTTGCAACGGAACACTTTCCAATACCCAAAATTTTAACGGGACACTATGATTTATTTTATAGGGTTAAATTAACATCGATTTGTGTTAAATAAAATCAAAATACTTAAAACTAGTAAAAAAAGTTTTTAATGACTTCGATGACTTTGAGTCTGTGAATTATGAATTCTTTTTATATGAGACATTTGAATTCTCATTAAGGCATTGAGCCTGTTTCTGTATTATGATTTGGTTGCAGTATAATATGAAAATCCTGTCTAATGTATATGTCATTGTAAAAGGAGGCAAAATTAAGAATAGCACGTTTTGACACTGCGGTATTCTTTTATTAAATTTATCCAAAAGTCTTTTGAAGGTGGTTCCTTCTTTATATTTTTGTTTTAAAACAGAGATTGAGTCACTAAATAAATTAATTAAATTTCCATAATCACTTGCGTTGGCGTTGTAAGTTGTCTCTATAATTGCAATTTCAAATAATAAATTTGATAATGTTTTACTGAATAATTATTCACTGTCCACGGAACACAGTTTGGGAAACGATATTCAGAACTAGTCAAACACATTAATTAATATAAGTATTTTAATTATTTTACTATAAATTAACGGCATAAATAATTTAATAAATAAGTCTTAAAATATTTTAGTAATGTTTATAATTTCTTTGAAAATAGTTTTCATAAAATTGCGATCACATTTTATATTTTAATGATGCACAGGGATTAAAATAAACTCCCTACTGTTCTTAACAAAAGTATAAATACATGTATACAACCCTTAAATCTGCATTATCAGTTTTGGGAGCTTAAAGGTGACTAAGTACCGTAAAACTATTCAAATTTTGTAGACTCTTTGTATATATGTATATGCGTTATATGACTAATTTATACTATAATAAAACTATTTAAATTTAGTAGACTTTATTACATATCTCTATTATACTATCTTGAATATATTATCTAATTCTTAGAAATGAACTAGACGAAGTAAATTACGAATTATGAACAGAAATATATTTATAAATTTATAGTGTTGAAAAACCCAGTACCATAGATTATTCATTGATGGATTTTCTCATATTAATAATATGTATTATGCAACAATGCATATTTATATATGTATGTACTTATTTTTCATAAAATTTTCTTACTAATTTGAATAATGGTATTTATCGAGATATTTATAAAATTATAGAAGTTCGGAAAATCCTGAAATAATAAATATTTATGCAATCATGTGGCTATGTGCGTTAGGTGACCGATTGTGATTCGGAATTTGGACGGCTGGAGTTCGATACCAATCATCTTCAAAGTATAAAAGAGACCCTGACATCGCTATTGCCGAAACCTGTAAATAGAAGTAGATTGAAACACCAAGAAATGGGTGATAAACTGTGATAATATACTTATTTATTTATAAATAATAATAATTGTTTTTCACATTTATGTATTTTAAGTTAAATATGAGTACCTAATAATAAATATGTATTTACGAAAAGTACATGATGATTATTTATTTATGCGCAGAATTGTTCTTATTCATTATCATTTTGTTACATAACTAAGACATTTAGTTACAAAGTGCAACGAATAACATTTCACGACTAAAATATCTATATAAATTTAATTTTTTTGTAATCTATTTTCTGATCAATGAAAATCTATTTTTATCATTTTTTTCAAAATAATTTGAGTAGAAAATAAAAGTAATTTTACTTGCGGTTTCAATAAATTGTATTTTGCGGTATATCTTTTGTTTTTTTAAATTACTTTCTTTTCTTACATGCAGATAATATTAATTCTGTTAATTTTTTTATTTGGTGTATGTGTGGGACAAGAATTTTAGTTTTTATTTTGCATTTAGGGACAAAGGACTATACTTTTGTTTTAACGTTTATCTGATGTGTAATTTGTTGATTATTTTGAACAATTCAAACTTTCTAAAATTCAAGAAAGAGTCAAATTAAATTTAACATTGTAGACCCCACCATTGTTTTCTTTGTTGCATTTGTTTAATATGTCAAGTTGGCTGCCCTGCTTTTATGTATGTGTCAGTTAACCTTTTAAGGTTATATAGGTACATATTTTTTATTTTTTTAGAATAACTATAATTTATATGTATAGTTTCTATTATTATTAAAATATTTAAAGCTTTATTATATTATTTCTTATCGTCGTTTTTATGCCTTTGACAATATATTTAAATACATTATTAATTAATTCATTAAAAATTTGGAGTCCATTCAGGACTCCCCTTCGGAAACTACATTGGCCCGTACTACGATCACGGTTTTAACTAAAAAGCTGTTTAAAGAAGTGTCAGATATCATTATTTAATAACAATAATAAATAATATCGAATTTATCAAAATATGTTTTAAACGCAGAACATAATTTGTATTCAAACAAATATTTTTAAAAAAATCGATCTTCAAACATACGTGCAAAATTAAATGTTGAAATTTGAATTTGACATTTTTTAAAACAGCGTTTTAGTTAAAACCGTGATCGTAGTACGGGCCATTGATTTAAAGGTACTGGAATTTAAGGGAAATGGCTTTGTGACTGCCTTAAAAAAACTGAATGGTAGCTGATGCTGGTTGCTATAAGTTCATCATGGCTGCCGTTATGGGAGCCGGCGTTTTTTACGTTTAGGTTAGGTTATTAGGTTATATTATTATAAAAATAGCCAAATCCAAACATTTTACAGTTTAGTACAAATAAAAATATTTGTGGTATATATAAGCGCAGGAAGCAGAAAGAGATGAATTATTGTCATTTAAATAATTTTAACATGGAGGCGTCAACTTTATTCAGCTGAGGTCGGCTGCAAATACAAATATTATTTCAAATCTTTGCCATTTCAAAATAAACAGAAACAAATTATACATTAGATAAACGTCTAAAAAGAAGGTACGAATAGCACTGCAAAAATCCACTAAATTGTACGCCTGCTGCGCGTACAATTTTTTTATGAGTTTCTATTGTCCGGGTGACCGCCCATTTGACTATCGCCTAGATGACCGTCGCCCTGTTATATCGTGTACCACCTTTTCACGAAATTCTTCATAATCATTCATTCTTCATACGAATGCACTAAACAACTTCTTACACGATCTTTTTAATATACGTAGTACCCACATATAAAATAAATACAATAATTAATGAAGCACAAGTACACGAGCATAAATGTTATATCTGACACACCGAGACTACATATTTTTAATGCACTGGGTATCACGAACTAGAAATTTTCATTGTTTTGAAGAATTTTCACAGTAAACTATATGTTTTCCGAGTGAAAGCGAAAATATATAGCATAAATTAAATTTCCTCTATTATATGCACGTTGCAAAATGTAAATAGACTATAAATAGAAATAACTAATGCTGGTTATTATCATGTGTACCTTGAAATCAATGGTTTTCTTAATAACATTTTTATTGTTTAAATGTTTTATGAGCTATTTTGTTTGAACAGCGCCATTTAACTATTAAAACACGTACAATACGTCGTTCTAGAATTAGGTCACAGCTAATTTTCAGATTAGAAATGATAATAATTATGATTATGATTGAAATTATAAAAAAAATAATTTCTACAATTAAATTATTGTTTTTCAAAAAACAAATCCTATTTATTGTTCTTTTACTGTTATTATATCAATATCATATGCATAAACTGTAAGGTATGAATAATAAAATGAATAGTTTTCAATCTTTTTGAAGGCGTCTTAAGAATTTCTCTGGCAACGCAAAATCAATACTTGTATACTTTACACTTTCACTTCAAAAATCATAAATAAATTCATTAATACACTGAATTCTCAGAAATATGATAAATATTGTTATTTTCATTAGTGTTTTGTTATTCCAGTGATCCTCAATCAGTTTTGTGGCCCAGTTGATATGATTATAAATATATGTGTATAGGTGTAGTTTGGTTCACGAAAGATGACTATTCAAGGTCATTTATAAGCCGTCTGATATAATATTGCTTGCAGATAACTTCTCTGCATTTCGTATGCATAGGCGTGCATCATGAATACATTTGAACTAAAGAAAATACATATAATTTATTTGAAAATTGTTTCTTTTTAAATGATGCCTTTTTTAAGATTTATGTTCTTTAGCTGTTTTTGCAAAACACTAAAACACAAACTTGACATAAACCATGGAATAATAATTTGATTTAAACATCAGAGTCACGGGAAAAACATTAGCACAGAGGGCAGTGTAGTATAAAGTGCTGTCTATTCTTTCTTGGAACAAGTGACCTTGAATAGTCTTCTTTCGTGAACCAAACTATATGAAGCGTAGGTGCGCCACAGCCACTGACAAGTACGACTAGAGTGAAATCAGTAACAAGAGAGAAGATATTTAACTCAAAACAATAACAATTGTTTTATTAATAAAATCATAACCCATATGTATATTAATTAGATGACTTTATGTATATAATAGTTATTTATTATACAAGATGATAAAGAGATATTTTATCGATAAGTGGAAGGTGTTATTTCACGAGCGAAAGCGGGTGAACTATTTTTCACGAATCTATAAAGACTTTTTATCGTCGTGTATAAAATATAATTTTATTTTGAACGATGTTTTCGATATTAAAATGTCAAGGCGCAATTTTGTTCCTAAACTTACTATAACTAACTTTACGCGGGTTTGTTAAAATTATAAATTACAACTTTTCTTTACATTATGCATTAAAGTGTAGATAAAAATTCATAGTATAGATAACAAGTCTAAGTATATATAAAAATACTTTATCTACTGTTGATGTTAAATTGTTTCTTTATCAAGAAAAAAATCTGATGTGGCCAGCACATTATGACCTTTCGTCAATCCTGTGTATTATGTACAAATTCCATACATAAATTTTCTAGCAAAAGATCCTACATTTCCAGTATAATTATTTCATACACAAACTATGCAAATTGCTCTTGATACTGACATTTTCTTCTTCTTTAGCTTTTCCCATTCGTTAGGGGTCGCTATTTTTTATTTTATTTTTCCGCTCATTTCTGTTTTGCGTGTCATGCTCATTCAGTTCCTTTTCTCCTAAGTCTTCCATAATACAGTACTTCCATCTTATCTTTGGTCTTCCTCCGTTTCTTCTACTTTCGACTATTAAGCTATTCATTCTTTTTCCAATATATTCATCTCTCCTCATGACATGTTCAAACCAATATAATCGTCTTTCTTTTATCTTTCTAGAAACTTCAGCCATTTCCCTTATCCTTTAATTCCTTACCCTATCTTTCCGTGTCTTCCACAACATCTTTCTCAACATCCTCATCTCTGCCACATTCATTTCCTTTTCATTGATATTCACATCTGTCAATTTGAATTATCTGAATATATTAGCAGTTTCCATGATTAGCATAGCTGGCTGATTTATGAAATTTAATATCTTTATAATTCTTTAACTCTGTATCTATTGCATATGAAGAATAAAATGCAATCCAATCGTATAGAGAACATTCTTTAAAATTTATAATAACATTGAATGTCAATAAATGATATTTAACTGCGTTTTTTCAAGGAAAACTGTTAAAAGTTGCAAATGAGGACCAATTATAATTAAAATTAATCATGTCTGCATATGGATCTAAATTTGAGGAATACGAAAAAAATATTTTTTGGAATCGTGGTCCGAAATGATCGTCACATACACACAAAGACACACACACACACACACACACATACACACACACACACACACACACACACACAGACATCGTAAAAATAGTAAATTCGTATTATAGAGGCCGCAAAACGTGCTTATTTATCCAGGTATCTTTAATATGGTTATATTTGACAAATAATTTGTAGGGTAATTAAATTAGAATAAATAAAATTCTATAGATATATAAATAGATATGTTTATGATAAGATAAAGATATTCCTAGATTTCAGTCAACTTTATTGTCAACCTCCATTACAATAAAGTTGACTGAAATCCAGGAATATCTTACCTCATCCATCCCAGTTAAGTAAATGTAAATACCTAGATCCCAGGTAGGTTTATGTATAAATTTAGCCATTTACTTTACTGCGTTTATATCAAGGTCAGTGAGGTGGCGCCTGGTAAATGCCCACACGGTACAAATATGTCATCTTCACCAAAATCTGTGTATAAAGCAGAATGGCACACCCAGCAATGGGTAATATGTCGTCATGATATACTCATTATATTTATTTATCTATTTATTTAACAAGCTTTGAAGCGTATAGGTACATCTACTCCATGTAGGTACATACATTTATATTGAAGTTGAGAGTATACGGTCGCCTGTATGTCCGGAGTATATGTGCATGGATGTGATTGAAAAACCGAAAACAGGGCTTGTATGAATGCAATTATGAATGTGGATGTGGCGAAAGAAATATGCATTCATTTCTGGTTTGTGGTAACACACAACCTGATTCTATGCATGTATGAAATTTATGAAAATTATTATTTGAACTATAAAAACTAAAAGAATAATTTATGATTTACAATAATAAATGGGGTCTCCACTTATTTTAAAATTAATTTGTAGTTCTAGTTCTAGAAAGATTTAATTGTTATTCATTAAGCCGTATATATAATAAATAAATAAAATAAATATTTCATCACGGCATATTACCCATTGCTAGGTGTGCCAATCTGCTTCATACACAGATGTCGGTAATGATGGAATATTTGTACCGTGCGGGCGCTTACCAGGCGTCACCTCACGGGCACTCATTGCTGGCGTGGAGAGTGCGCCACAGGGGTCAATTTTGTGCCATTAAAATGCGATGTAATTTTTGGCGTCGGTCGGGATCGAACCTGGGTCCCCTAGGTTCGCGACCAGACACTCAGGCACACGGCCACGAGACCCCATATATATATATATATATATATATATATATATATATATATATATATATATATATATATATATATATATATATA
The DNA here is from genome assembly GCA_951394225.1 of Harpalus rufipes. Taxonomy (NCBI): domain Eukaryota; kingdom Metazoa; phylum Arthropoda; class Insecta; order Coleoptera; family Carabidae; genus Harpalus; species Harpalus rufipes. Next base: position 34,070,807 of record OX596282.1, on the reverse strand, counting down.
TATATATATATATATATGTTCTGATACCGTTTTCGATATATATAAATATGTTTTAAATAATATTCGTGGTCAACAATTGGAAATATGCATGAATAATAAGCAAGTTATGAAGGTGCGTGAACTTGGCACATAAACTGTGGGTGCAAATTCTGAAATTTTGCAAATATTTTGCACCTAATTTGCACCTATTTGCACCCTAAAATTTTTTTAACTTCCTTTACTAGTTCAAAAGTTATAAACAATTAAACTTTTTTGTGCCAACTTCACGCCAGCACAAAGAAATATTCGGAATCAAATTTTTTATTTACCAATAATTTGCACCCAATTTGCACCCATTTGCACCATCAAAATATTTTTGTTATCTTTTTAAATAAAAAAGTTATTAACAATTACTTTTTTAATTGCCAGCACAGAAAGTGTTCACATTTGATAATTTTTTACGGGAATAATTTGCACCCAGTACAACAAAATTTGCACCCTAAAAATTATTTCCCTATCTTTATTATTTCTAAAGTTATAGACAATTACATTATTTTTGTGATAACTTCACACGAACGTACATCAAAGTCATTAATTATGGATTGTTATAAGGGTGCAAATTACGAAAGTTATTTATTGTTATTAACTAGGATAGGGTACAATTTGCACCCTAAAAATAATGTCATTTTAACATGTATTTATTTAAATAATAGCGTTCAAATGTAGGAGTATGAATTACATCGGTATATATATTGCATCAATGTCATTTATTATGGAATGTTATGAGGGTGCAAATTACGAAATTTATTTATTATTATTAACTAGGGGTTATAATTTGCACCCTAAAAATGATGTCATTTTAACATGTATTTATTTAAATAATAGCGTTCAACCGTGGGAATATGAATTACATCGGTATATATTGCAACAGTGTCATTTATTATGGATTGTTATGTGGGTGCAAATTACGAAATTTATTTTTTATTATTAACTAGGATAGGGTACAATTTTCACCCTATAAATAATGTCATTTTAACGTGTATTTATTTAAATAATAGTGTTCAAATGTAGGAATATGAATTACATCGGTATATATATTGCAACAATGTCATTTATTATGGTTTGTTATGAGGGTGCAAATTACGAAATTTATTTATTATTATTAACTAGGATAGGGTACAATTTGCACCATATAAATAATGTCATTTTAACATGTATTTATTTAAATAATAGTGTTCAAATGTAGGAATATGAATTACATCGGTATATATATTGCAACAATGTAATTTATTATGGATTATTATGAGGGTGCAAATTACGAAATTTATTTATTATTATTATTTAGGATAGGGTACAATTTGCACCTTATAAATAATGTCATTTTAACATGTATTTATTTAAATAATAGTGTTCAAATGTAGGAATATGAATTACATCGGTATAATAATAATAATAATAATAATATTTATTTCGTTTTAAGGTTCACAGCCTTATACAAAAGAGAGAGAGAAAAATATTATTTACAATAAAAAAAGAAAAATATATATCCAGTATATAGGTTAAACTATACATATATACACACATAGAAATATATTAATAATTAATACCCGCTAATACATGCATTAAACAAATAAGAAATTTATAATAATAATATGTTTTGTGCAATACAAAACTAGGAGGAAAGTACTTGCAATACAGTAAAGTTATTCACATTAAAGTTTCTTGTTAAGGGTACATGATTTTACTCATTTATACAAAAGCTTCTTAAGGTCAGACTTTTAACTGTGTAATAGAAAATATTATTTACTTTCTTATGATTGAGGTTTCCGAGCAAAATACAAATCTTTGGATTATCACAGTCAGAAGGTATATGTTGCGTTATAAATATGTCTCTGTAAGGTTTGTAAATTGGGCACTGAAAAAAGAAATGCTCTACACTTTCTTCTAAATTAAGATTGCATATAGAGCAGTTTACTGTAGTATCCCAATAGTATCTTATATTATTTACTGTTACAGAGAAAATTTTCTTATATGCTAAACGTAGATTTGCCAATAGTCTAACTTTTGGCATAGAGATATTTACAGTCAAATAGTTTTCAATACCAACCTCTTTCTTTATTTCTTTATAATAATCATTATAGTTACTGTTTTTTAAGCGGTCCATGTCCATATTGGAAGAGGATTCTTTAAATAATGTTGCAATGACACATCGGTATATATATTGCAACAATGTCATTTATTATGTATAGTTATGAGGGTGCAAATTACAAAATTTATTTATTATTATTAACTAGGATAGGGTACAATTTGCACCATATAAATAATGTCATTTTAACATGTATTTATGTAAATTATTAATAGGGTTGAAGGTCAAACACATTTTTTATATTAAATTAAATCTTTTTTATTGAACAAATGTCTAATGATAATAATAATAGTGAAATAAATATGTTTCTCTATACCTACAAAATTATAAATACTTACCGCTTTTGTAATTGTGTGTAAAGGTATGTTTTATTAGGTAAAAAATGAAAATAAACAAAAACAAAATAAATAGAATATTTATTAAATTTCAAATTCAACTTACAAAAATATTATACATATGCATGTTAATTGCAAAGTGTATGTTAATAAATGAGCTGTAACACTACAGTATTTCTTAACATTTTTATATTGATCACACTGGTCATCATACAACTCCCACATCGAATCTAGACAATAAACATAGTTCTAATATTTAAAGCTCATTTATTGCTAATTTATTGCTCATGTTTAAAATGTATTGCTCTTGCCGATTCGAAGAAAATTGATGTGAGCTAGCTTAAAGACAAGCTGCTCACAACCAAAAATTAAAAAAAAAACCTGTCGCAAGACAGAATACGATCTGTTATAATTTATTGCTTTAATTAACAATTTATTGCTTGCAAATAATGAAGGTTTTCGTTACACAAATTGCATACAAGACGTTTTAGCCTACTTAATGAATATCTGACTTCAAAAACTGCTTTTCTACGGAAATTATACTTTATCGTATGTCATTATTAGTTTTCAATAATATTTACGCGTGTAAGCTGGAGCAATAAATTATTTAAGGGGCGCATTTAGCTAAAACTCCAATTTTACAGGATTACCTCGCAACAAAATCTATCTGTCGCTATAGAGCATTTCAAAAACTGTTTGCCTACGGAAATTATACTTTCTCGCAGGTCACAAATTAGTTTTCAACAATATACACGTGTGTGAGCTAGAGCAATAAATTATTTTAACCGTGAATTTAGCTTAAACTCGACTTTTACTGAAATATTTCGCAACGAAAATTATCTGTTTACATGCATATGTATAATATTTTTGTAAGTTGAATTTGAAATTTAATAAATATTCTATTTATTTTGTTTTTGTTTATTTTCATTTTTTACCTAATAAATCATACCTTTACACACAATTACAAAAGCGGTAAGTATTTATAATTTGGTAGGTATAGAGAAACATATTTATTTCACTATTATTGTTATCATTAGACATTTATTCAATAAAAAAGATTTAATTTAATATAAAAAATTTGTTTGACCTTCAACCCTATTAATAATTTAAATAAATACATGTTGAAATGACATTATTTATAGGGTGTAAATTGTACCGTACCCTAGTTAATAAAAAATAAATTTCGTAATTTGCACCCTCATAACATTCCATAATAAATGACATTGATGCAATATATATACCGATGTAATTCATATTCCTACATTTGAACGCTATTATTTAAATAAATACATGTTAAAATGACATTATTTATAGGGTGCAAATTGTACCCTATCCTAGTTAATAATAATAAATAAATTTCGTAATTTGCACCCTCATAACATTCCATAATAAATGACATTGTTGCAATATATATACCGATGTAATTCATATTCCTACATTTGAACGCTATTATTTAAATAAATACATGTTAAAATGACAATATTTTTAGGGTGCAAATTGTACCCTATCCTAGTTAATAATAATAAATAAATTTCGCAATTTGCACCCTCATAACAATCCATAATAAATGACATTGATGCAATATATATACCGATGTAATTCATATTCCTACATTTGAACGCTATTATTTAAATAAATACATGTTAAAATGACATTATTTATAGGGTGCAAATTGTACCCTATCCTAGTTAATAATAATAAATAAATTTCGTAATTTGCACCCTCATAACATTCCATAATAAATGACATTGTTGCAATATATATACCGATGTAATTCATATTCCTACATTTGAACGCTATTATTTAAATAAATACATGTTAAAATGACATTATTTATAGGGTGCAAATTGTACCCTATCCTAGTTAATAATAATAAATAAATTTCGCAATTTGCACCCTCATAACAATCCATAATAAATGACATTGATGCAATATATATACCGATGTAATTCATATTCCTACATTTGAACGCTATTATTTAAATAAATACATGTTAAAATGACATTATTTATAGGGTGCAAATTGTACCCTATCCTAGTTAATAATAATAAATAAATTTCGTAATTTGCACCCTCATAACATTCCATAATAAATGACATTGTTGCAATATATATACCGATGTAATTCATATTCCTACATTTGAACGCTATTATTTAAATAAATACATGTTAAAATGACAATATTTTTAGGGTGCAAATTGTACCCTATCCTAGTTAATAATAATAAATAAATTTCGCAATTTGCACCCTCATAACAATCCATAATAAATGACATTGATGCAATATATATACCGATGTAATTCATATTCCTACATTTGAACGCTATTATTTAAATAAATACATGTTAAAATGACATTATTTATAGGGTGCAAATTGTACCCTATCCTAGTTAATAATAATAAATAAATTTCGTAATTTGCACCCTCATAACATTCCATAATAAATGACATTGTTGCAATATATATACCGATGTAATTCATATTCCTACATTTGAACGCTATTATTTAAATAAATACATGTTAAAATGACATTATTTATAGGGTGCAAATTGTACCCTATCCTAGTTAATAATAATAAATAAATTTCGTAATTTGCACCCTCATAACATTCCATAATAAATGACATTGTTGCAATATATATACCGATGTAATTCATATTCCTACATTCGAACGCTATTATTTAAATAAATACATGTTAAAATGACATCATTTTTAGGGTGCAAATTATACCCTACCTTAGTTAATAATAATAAATAAATTTCGTAATTTTCACCCTCATAACATTCCATAATAAATGACATTGATGCAATATATATACCGATGTAATTCATACTCCTACATTTGAACGCTATTATTTAAATAAATACATGTTAAAATGACATTATTTATAGGGTGCAAATTGTACCCTATCCTAGTTAATAATAAAAAATAAATTTCGTAATTTGCACCCTCATAACATTCCATAATAAATGACATTGTTGCAATATACAGGGTGTCCCTTAACTTCGAGCAAAAACTTTAAGGGCATATAGTACTGACCAAAATGAATAAAAAAGCTTCATCAACATAGGAATGATCTTCAACTGTTTCCGAGAAAAGCGAAAAATCTAAGAAAAACTGACAAAGATAGCGATCGAATAAAATTTTGTCTATGTCAGTAAAAAGACTATAAAAAACAATAAAATTTTATATGAAACATTTTTCTCAATTTCTTATAGTTACGTAGTTATATGAAAATTAAATATTGACCAAGGTGGCCACAACATTTCACTTTTGATTTTTATAAAATAACAAAAGGCCATCTAAGATTACCTCTCAAAGGTAAACAAAAAGTCTCAATTAATCAAAATCGTAATTCTTATAGTTTTCGAGATAGCAAAGGTAAATCTCGTAAAAACTCATTTTTCACTGCGTTATATCTGGGAAACTATTAAAGATCGGACACATTTTGACTGAGCTTTTTTTACTCATTTTGATCAGTATTATATGCCCTTAAAGTTTGTGCACCAAGTTAAGGGACACCCTGTATATACCGATGTAATTCATATTCCTACATTTGAACGCTATTATTTAAATAAATACATGTTAAAATGACATTATTTTTAGGGTGCAAATTGTACCCTATCCTAGTTAATAACAATAAATAACTTTCGTAATTTGCACCCTCATAACAATCCATAATTAATGACTTTGATGTACGTTCGTGTGAAGTTATCACAAAAATAATGTAATTGTCTATAACTTTAGAAATAATAAAGATAGGAAAATAATTTTTAGGGTGCAAATTTTGTTGTACTGGGTGCAAATTATTCCCGTAAAAAATTATCAAATGTGAACACTTTCTGTGCTGGCAATTAAAAAAGTAATTGTTAATAACTTTTTTATTTAAAAAGATAACAAAAATATTTTGATGGTGCAAATGGGTGCAAATTGGGTGCAAATTATTGGTAAATAAAAAATTTGATTCCGAATATTTCTTTGTGCTGGCGTGAAGTTGGCACAAAAAAGTTTAATTGTTTATAACTTTTGAACTAATAAAGGTAGTTAAAAAAATTTTAGGGTGCAAATAGGTGCAAATTAGGTGCAAAATATTTGCAAAATTTCAGAATTTGCACCCACAGTTTATGTGCCAAGTTCACGCACCTAAGTTATGAGCATTGTGTACTCCTATACTAAAATATGAAGCGAAAATTCAAATAAATTGTTCCTGTACCAGAACTATTAACATTTTTAAAAAATCAATATTAGACAAAGATACTTCTGATATGAACCTGCTTTTAAAAAAATCTGATGTGGACACCACACGACTTCCTTGTACGATTATTAAACTATACATATTTTTTTAATAAATAAATTACAAAATATTAATTTTAACTTCAAAACAGTAAGATATATAGCGACCATAAAGATAGGTTTTAAAGAGAGTTTTGATTACAACAAAGAAATATTTGATTACAATAATGAATATGACTAATTTCACAATAAAAATATATTTGTTATTGTACGTATCATAAAATTGCACGTATTTAACGTAATTTGACATGAACATTTTATTTTTTTGTCCTAATCCATAGCAAGCTTTATTACAAAAAAATAATTTTTAAATTTACATATCTCGCTTATACAAAGGGCTAATTTAATAATACTTGATGTGCTAGACGCAGAAATTAATTCTCTAAAACTTTTATTTGAAGCATTTATTTCTAAAATCAAAATAAAATCATTTTATTCAAGAAAAACTGTTAACAACTTCAAGTAATGTACCACTTCCGGTTAGCCTATTTTAACCAAAATCTATTATGTTATTTCGATTGACATAAAAGTCTTTTATACCAAATTTGAAAAGTTTTGGATTATATTTTAAAACAGTTTTTCATTAAAATCTATTATAGGCTTCAAGTAAAGTGCCACTTCTGGAAATTGTGTAATAACCAGAAAGGGAGGTGCACAACTAGATGTTATAGGAGTCCTAAATACAAAATTTCAACTTTCTACGGCTTACCGTTTTTGAGTTATGCGAGATACGTACGTACGTACAGACGTCACGACGAAATTAGTCAAAATGGATTCAGGGATGATCAAAATGGATATTTCCGCTGAAATCTGAAAACCGAAATTTTTCGCGATTACAATACTTCCTTTACTTACGTACAAGGAAGTAAAAAGGTATTATTGAAATCTATCAGTATTTGACTTTGATTTTAATGGGAAAACAAGAAATGTTACTGAATTTTGGTTTTCCCATTAAAATCAAAGTCCAGTATTAATAGATTTCGATGTATTTTTTTTAAATGCAGGTTCATACAGAATTATGTTTGTCTAATGTTGAATTTTTAAAATATTAGTAGTTCTAGTACAGGAACAATTTATTTGAATTTTCGCTTCATATTTTAGTACAGGAGTACACAATGCTCTTAGTAAGATAATTAATAACAAAATTACGTACATTATAGTCCAAGTTCTCATTCAGTATGTTTTCATTTCTGTAGAAACACATGCAGTTTCTGTCGGGCGAACCATCATACATGTAGTAAATTCAAGCAAGTATTGTTTTGCTCTTGTCATTTCGCTCTTTTCTGTTTACATTTACTTGAAAATAGATTCTGGATATTTCAAAAAGGAGGCTTAAAAGTAGTGAGAAGAAGTATAGATGTGTGAGTGAGAGAGGTAAAAGAGAGATAGTAGGGCTATGATCTGTGATGTAGATGTTATGTGCATTAAAAAAATCGTATATTTAACTTTTTTTCATACAACTCAATATGAATGACCAATTTACGAATTTGCTGTCATGGTGGAGGACCATATTGTTAAATTATCGCAATTGCAGTATCTGATTGGTGTGGTAGGAGTAGGTACCTAGTTTCAGTGGGGCCCGGTACTAAAATAAGTTGCATATTTTTGTCAAGTTTTCAAAATATGACTAATTTTAAATGTTTGAAAAACAAAATTTTATTAAAATACAGAACTTTTCATTCATAATTTTAATAAAAACTATTCGCTCTAAACTTTCACAAAAAAACGATTTTTCCTATAAATCTAAGTAGTGTTTTTAATGATTGTTTTTAGTGTTAACAATGTCACTTTATGAAACGAATATTAATAACTTCAGTTTCAGGAAAACTAAATTCAATTTCGGAAAAAGTAACTTCAATTTCAGAAAAAGTAAATTCAATTTTAGAAAAGGTAAATTGATATAATTTTTCTGAAATTGAAGTTAGTTTTTCAGAAATTGAATTTACTTTCTCTGAAATTGAAGATGCTTTTCCTGAAATTGACGTTACTTTTTCTGAAACTGAAAAGTATAGTGTTAAAAGTGAATTAATTACTTTGGTAATGACGAATTGACAATTTTTGGCATAAGTCAAAAAATTATTAGAAATACAAATTTAAATGAAAAAATAATGTTTGTAGAAAAGGCAAACGTGTTAAAAATGATTTTATTTTAAATGTCATTTAACACCTATATCATAATAAATAATTATTATTTTGTTAATACAAGAAAATTAAACTTATATATGATTCATTTGTTATCAATTGCATAATAAATTTATATCACAATTGAATATAAAAATGATTTTCAATGAAATCATATTTTTTTAGAGTAATTTATGGCTTAAAGGAATGATTGTTACATTATCTATCCTGGCAATTTGAGAAATTTCGAATCATTTCACATTATTACTTAAATACAGTGTTTTGACAGAAATATACAATTGTATGATACGGAGTCATTAATACTCTTCCTACACTGCAAAAACATCCGTTATTTCAACGTAGGAGTCACTACATAAATAGTAAGTATGTTACAAAAAGAGCTAACGGCTAATGTTTTTATTGCTACAGTGTAATCAGTCTTATGATTCATATGAACATGAAATGACTTTGCACTTGGCCGGATTCGAATGTGGCACAAGAGAGTGGATGAGTTGCTTAAAATTACATAATAGTCCTTTAAAGAAACAAATGGTTTCACTTAATTGTGGAATTGTAAAAGTCATTTGTAAGTTTTTATATCATTACATAAAGTATTTGTTAAATTGTTATACATAATGAACAAAACGTTTTGGATTCAAATGCTACACCAACAACCCTTATAACAAATCGATGTTCTCACTGTAAATACAATTTTAAAAAAATTGTGTAATAAATTTTATTCACAATCATTATAGTTATATGTCGATTCCTAACCTTTTAGAGGTTGGGAAATACGTCATTCCTAACTGCAATAACAATCTCTTCAGTGGGTAATAACAGATTTCACTTCCACCCCACGGGTTGGAAATTTTTATGTAGGGGTTGCCTAGCAACATTGTCATAGTAGGATAAACAAATTTTTAATAAGCTGCCAAAAATATTAATAAATTTAAAGGTTATAACTCGATGATTTATTCCGAAAAATAATGATTTAAAAAGAGAATGATTCTGTATAGTATAGTACACATTTCGGTGGGAGCTTCATTACAGCCTTGCGCGGATATGTTTCATTACAGCCGAGGGCTTATGCATATAACCGAGAGGCGAAGCATCGAGGAGAGATACAGCGCGCGAGGGTATAATGAAACATATCCCACCTCGGATGTAACTTACTAATATTTCAAATAGAATATAAGAATTAAAAAATACAAACTGCGAATGATAATGAAATGAAATGTGTATATCACAGTTAAGTCGGTGTTTATTTTTTTAAATTATCATAAACTACATTTATTTTTAATAAATAAAGGAGTAAATTGAAAAATTTAGATAATAAAAATGTAGAATTTTATTTTACATAAATGGGAATAATTCTAGGTAAAATTCTAATTAATGTTAAATTTCTTTTTGGTTTTTGGATCATCACCATGTTAAACCTGTGTAACTCGGAGTAGGCTATGAATAAAGAAACGTATGTCTTAATTTAAAAGTATTTAATTAAATGTCAATTTGACATGAGATGTTGTCAAAAATGTTTTCTAAGAAATCAAAGATTTTTGTTCTTGAATCTTATTTTAGAAAACGGCGAAAGTCAATATCTCCTTCTTTATTATCTTTTTTTTTTCCTTAAAATTACATTTCAAGATCAATTTTGACAACTTAACTTTTGAATTGAATAATGTTCAAACATACGTTTCTTTGTTCATAGCTTACTCCGAGTTAAGTGTAACACACTGTTTAATGGAATGGTGAGTTTGACTAGTTCCAGATATCTATACTACTATATTTGTAATATGTCGGCCGATTGCAGAAATTGTACTGTCAGTTTACATTTAAAATGAAGGTAACTTTTTTTTCATGCAGTATGTAGATATAATGCATAAAAATTAAAAGAGAATTGAATTTAGTCACACACTATTTGATCTGTCATTATGTCAGTAATTATATTCTGAATTACGGAAAATTCATCATAAGATAAGAATATTCATGGCAAGAAAATTTACCTAATCTAACTTAACATAAACTAACCGATGATGAATATGCAGGATGCGTTATATTTGACATAATTTTTAGATTTGGTCTACATTATTGTACGATGACGATACAATCACTGTATAATATTTGTTTTTTTTGTATTCGTATGTTATCAGTCTGCTGTAAGCGTTGTGTTAAATGCGTTTAGGAACGTTCACATTAAAACAGAAAAGTACCGGAACGCACAAATGATTAAATTGTATCTAATGTTGAAACATATACAATTAAATAATAATAATAATATATCATGGCTTATAACCCATTTCTAGATGCGCCAATTTATGCTTATTCATAGATTTCGGTAATGACAACATAGTTGCACCGTAGAGGGCGTTTACCGGGAATCATTTTACATCAGGCTCTCAAAGTCTAAAAGCTGTCTCGGAGACAGCACCATATTTTAAAAAAGTATTTAGTAATTTTAATTTTGTTGTACAAAATAAAATTTAATTATTTTATTTTTGGCAAGTTTTATTTTTTTAAATTAATTTTTTTTTGCATTAAACTTTTTATTTATCCTAAATAGTATTTGAAAAAAGTTGAGGAACACGTTTCTAATCGTATTCCATATTCTTTCGATCCTAAATACACCACTGCCTGTGGGGTTTATATGTTGTTTCTTGTCATAGGTAAGGTAGAAACTATCATACAATAATGTTTAAATATTTCTCAATCCGAACTCATTTTGACTACTTGTCTCACGTCAAGAATAAGCCGACTGCATTATCACTCGGTACTGCCTCTAAGGAAATGTTCAGAGGCGTGCGCAATATTAATTTTCCTGTATTAATATTTTTTTGTTAATACAAATCATTATTTTTAATTAAAATATGGGTTTTTCATTAAAACAATGAAAAAATTCTACAAAATAATATATTTAAATTTACGACCGAAGATATACGCTTCTGTACGAGACGCAATTAAATCCCAGTTTTAAACAAAATTAAAGTTATTCATTACTTTCTTCTAGCCGCGCACCTGACGATTGATGACGCACTCTATCTAACATGGGAAAACACTTCTTGTCAAAAAAATTATTTACCCATACAAATTTAGAGAATAAAGTTGTGAATTTTTAGGATTTTTTTTAAATTTGCGCATTTGGTTACAGAGTTAATGTAATAAAGATGTCGTAAAAAAGGATTTAGTGTGTTATTTCAAAAAATGAGTTATGTATAAAAAAAAAACTATCAAACCAAGCAACATATGTGTATGTACAGGTGTCTCATTTTCGATGTTTTGTTAAGGTATCTCGGGTAATATTAATGATAGAGCAAAACCGTTTGCACTTTTCAAGAAAAGTTTAATAGCCGCCAAATGAATTTTCGATATTCTTTTGTTTTTGAGCTTCAGGCAAAAACTCGTTTTTTACTAATTTCGAAAATATCTCATATCTTATTTATTATGATAGAGAAAAATTGTTTAGATAAATTTTGTACCGATTTTTGGGTAGAATAATATGGCGTAACCAGACTTTTTAATTTTTTTATAATTCTAATGATATAACACAAACTTATAGTTTTTTAAATGGGTACCTATGTTGAAAATAGTCTCATCTTTTTGCTTATTTTATAAGATTTTCACTGATATATAACAAGTCTACATTCTTTTGTTTTAAACATGAATAAAACAAATTATTTTTTTAGGGTTTAAAAGTTGAAAATTATTAAAAAACAAATGAAAAAATCTATTTCAAATCATCATTTGTTTATTTTATTTCTATATCTATTAATTATGTTTTAAAATTATTCTAAATTAATATTTTTCGAGTTAGATAAAGTACACTCTAAATCAAAGTCATAGTTGGCTTTAGCACAAGTCGAAAAAAGTGCTTACGGAGATATATAAATTGAAGAAATGATAAAAACTGAAGAAAATACTAATGAAAACAAACAAAGGATGGTCCATAATAGTTTTTTTTTGTTTCTTAATTATTTTAAATTTTTTCACTCTTTTAAATTAATAATTCCTTTTTTATTCATGTTTAAAACAAAATAATATAGACTTGTTATATATCATTAAAAAGCTTACAAAATAAGCAAGATGAGACTTTTTTCAATATGTTCTCATTTAAAAAATATAATTTTGTGTTATATCACGAGAATTATTAAATTTTCAAAATATCAAGTTACGCCATATTATTCTATACAAAAAACAGTACAAAATTTGTCTAAACATTTTTTCTCTACCATAATTGTTGAATAAGCAATTTTATCACATAGAGATAGCGACTAGATTTAGTTTTTGTCAGCAATGTCAATTGTAAAATGTTTTTTGTTATCACATGTATCTACGAATATAATTTTGTAAATAAATTGTAAATGTTCAATTCTGTGTTAGAGTTTAATACTTTTTTCTGGTAATTAGCCAAGAAATATTGACAATAATAAATAAGATATGAGATATTTTCGAAATTAGTAAAACCGAGTCGTAAATTTGAAAATTTAACAATGAAAAATTCATTTCATTCTCTAAAAAAATCTGATGTGACCAGCACATTACCTACTGTCAGTCCTGTGTGATTCTATACTTCTAGTAAAATTATTTCATAAATAAACTATGCAAATTGCACTTGTTCGTTAGGTGTTGCTATGTTTTATTTTCTTCTTCCACTCATTTCTGTTTTGCGTGTCATCCTTATTTAGTTCCTTTTCTCGCAAGTCTTTCGCAATACAGTTCTTCCACCTTATCTTTCGTCTTCCTCTGTTTCGTCTATCTTCTAATACTAAGCTATTCATTCTTCCAATATATTCTTCATCTCTCCTCGTGACATGTTCAAACCAATGTAATCGTCTCTTTTGAATTTTTCTGGAAACTTCTATAACTCGACCTATTTCCCTTATTCTTTCATTCCTTATCCTATCTTTCCGTGTCTTCCGTAACATCTATCTCAACATCCTCATCTCTAGCAATTTTCTTAATATAATAGCGGTTTCCATGGTTATAGCATAGCTGTCTGATTTATACAATTTAATTTCTTTATAATACTTTAACTCTATATCCATTGAATATGAAATAATAAATGCAATCAATTCGTATAGATAAGAATATTCTTTAATATTTATAATAACATTAAATGTCAAAAAATAATATTTAACAGCGTTTTTTCAAGAAAAACTGTTAAAAATCTTCAAATCAGGGTACTTTCGGTTAAGCAATTATGATCAAAAAAGGAAGTAAGGAACAGGAATACGTACAAATTGTAATTTTTGGAATTCTAGTATTGGAGATATCGCGGCCGAAATTATACACACACACACGCACGCACACACACACACACAAATAGTAAAATTGTATTATAGGGACCCTAAAATGTGCTTATTCATTAAAAAAATCACCACCGAATTTTTTGGATGTAAATGACCATGTATTGCAAAAGATTATATATTTCCAGTAAAATTATTTCACGAACTATGCAAATTGTATTTGACACTGACATCTACCAATTAATAAAATTTACTTTTTCCATTGTGGTTTCACTGGTTTCCGCATGGTGAGCTTTCAGCAGCATAGGTTGCAAGATTTATGAAAATTAATTATTTATCTCAAAATACATTGAATATGAAGAAAATGCAATCAAATCGTAAAGAGAATAAAATATTCTTTAAAAATTATAAGGATACTTCCGGTTTACCCTAAAATGTGCTTATTCATTAAAAAAATCACCACCGAATTTTTTGGATGTAAATGACCATGTATTTTATGTATTTTATATAAATTACTCACAGTCTCACAGATAAGGTGTCTTGCAAAAGATTATATATTTCCAGTAAAATTATTTCACGAACTATGCAAATTGTATTTGACACTGACATCTACCAATTAATAAAATTTACTTTTTCCATTGTGGTTTCACTGGTTTCAGCATGGTGAGCTTTCAGCAGCATAGGTTGCAAGATTTATGAAAATTAATTATTTATCTCAAAATACATTGAATATGAAGAAAATGCAATCAAATCGTAAAGAGAATAAAATATTCTTTAAAAATTATAAGGATATTTCCGGTTTACCAATTATAGCTAAAATATAATAAACTCTTCATACGGAAGTACAAAAGGGGAATAGGAAAGAATTATAATTTTTAGAATTGTAGTATTGGAGCTATCGCAGTAGAATTTTTTGTCACACGCACACAAACACACACACACACACACACACACACACACACATACATACATACATACACACACATACAGATATCATCCTAAAAATAGTAAAACCGCGTATTGTAGGGACTCTAAAACGTGCTTATTCATTAAAAACTCACCATCGATTTTTTTGACCAAAGATAATACTTTTCTTACCTAGAGGTGACGGAAGGTAAAAATATGTATAAATCAACCTACATTTTTTTACGGGATAGATAATATTCGAAAAAAAAAATGTTTTTCCATGTTAAACACCTACTCGTATGTTACGTATTCTCGTGTTCACCCTCTACATTTTTTATACTCGAATGCAATTATCTATTCTTCCTTGCATACGGTAAGATAATTATTATATTGCTAATGTAAATTAAGTGAATCTTGGTATATCATCTTAGCCTTCGATAACATAGATGTAAATGAGATCATTACAAAATATTGGAGCGAACAGTATCATATCGCCTTCGTATCGCTAATGTATGTAAATCAAGCCTTATCGTATAACAATTAATACTACCAATAACATGGTAAATCAGCAAAAACATCAATGATTGTAAAACAGAAAAACGATTTTTATAATATAATTTGTGATGTCAAAATTTCTCTTTTGCACGGCTATATAATTACTAGTTCGTATATTTACGAACTGTCGTTTAAAATGAGATTAGATAGCTAATCTAAGCAACTTTATGATGCACTTTATATGCAGAATAGAGACAGAAGTTATTCTTGGTACGCCGGATTATGCATATGTAGATGAATATATTATGTATTAACTAAATTGTTATTTCTTATTTGGGTATGAATGTAAAATCTACACAAAATGCAATATCCCGAAACGTGAAGTAATGTGCAAAATATGCTCCTTCGTTATTATTCTGCATAGTTATTGTTTTGTTTAATAAACAAAGAAACATCTGCCAAACATAGTAAACAACTATACACTTACATCTTTTGCAACCCAATAAGAATGTATAGTATAAAAGGCATACCCATTATACCGTACTACCGTGTCCTTGGATACAGAATAAATTTACTCGATCATTAAGTATGTGTGTAGCGTATGTGTATGTAAATAATTTATGCTAACTCTTTATTTAGATATTATCACCTGTACAAAGAATACTTACATCTGCTTAAAAATTAACAATAAATATAACTGTTATTGGAAATTGCACGTTTGTTTTACATTTCTATTTGTATTTTATTGAAGTAATAATCTTGAAATACTGTATGGGGATACGTCAATTAATAAATAAATAAGGTCTCTATATTACTTTTACCCATTGCCATATGTATCAATTTTGTTTATACAATGACAATGACTCATATTCCGAGCGCACTTTTATAATAAAAGCGCTTTTATAGAGCGCGCTTGTACATTATATTCTTATGAGGAGTGTGCTCCATAAAACGCTTTTATTATAAAAGTGCGGTTGTAATACGTCCAAATATATTTAGTGTACCATAGGAGTTATTTGTATACGATCAAAAACCAAAAATAATTGTTTTTTAAAAAATAAATTTAAAAAAATTGGTATAGCTAATACAATACTTTCCGTCATTTATTACAAATTACATATACACAGAAAGTTTCTTGCAAAACATTATGACATGAGTGGTTGGAAAGAAGAAATTACTGGATATCAGTCAAATAATCAGTTTATTTTCGGCCCCTACCGGTTTCGGCACCTCATGTGCCTTCTTCAGAAAGTGAAAACAGAGACTTTCATTAAAATTGATAAAAATTAAAAATATAAATCAATAAACATATTAAAATAATCGTATAGTCGCCAGATGAATTAGATAACATTTTAAATAACTTTGAAATATTATCTAATTCACCTGACGAGTATTTTAACGTATTTATTTATTTTTAAATTTTTGACGACCATTGTATGTGTATTATGTTATTTATTAATTGTTATTTATATTTATCAATGTTATTTGAAGTCTTCGTTTTCATCTCCTGAAGAAGGTTCCGGTGGCTCAATGGTTAGAGCAACGCCTCTTAGTCATGAGTGCGCTCGGTGTTCTGGGTTCTAATCTCACTAAGGTATGGATGTTTGTATATGTGAACCCACTCTGTAATTGGGATTTAATCCTGTTAAGGGGTTTTTAAAAAGAAAGAAAAAAAGGCACATGAGGTGACGAAACCGGTAGAGGCCGAAAATAAATTGATTATTTGACTGATATCCAGTAATTTCCAATCACATTTTCAGTCAAGAAGTATTGCAGCCACTATGACTGGTAGTATGTACTCGTAAGCAGAGTTGATTGGGCTTTGACTAGAATAACAAATTCACTTGTTTCTTAACCATATAATTGTAATTTTAAATGGTTTCCATTGGATAGGATGAGTAAAATTAGCATCGTAATTGTTTCCATGATATAGCAGCATAAATTCCCAAGATTTATATTTTTATTATTTGTAAATACATTGAACATGAAGAAAATAATGCAATCAAACCGTATATAGAAAATAATAGTATACAATACAAGGATGGAAGAAACATACTTTTTTCGCGCGGTATTATATTTCCACGATTTCATTGAATATACGAGGTCTATTAGAAAAGTATCCGACTTTATTTTTTTTGCGAAAACCTGATGGATTTGAATCAAGCGCACTTGCATGAGCCGACCTTGAACCTTCGTGCGCATGCGTGAATTTTTTCCCGCCTGTCGATAGCGTCTGTTTCTGGGAAGCAGCATTTGAGTGAGGTAGTGTGTAATGCTCTCGGCGGTTTTTCATTGTAAGGAAAATGACGGAACGACTGGAGCAGCGCTATCGCATCAAATTTTATCTGAAACTGGGCGACAGCCAGGTGGAAACCATTCGGAAGATTCAGACGGCTTTCGGTGACGATGCTATGGGCATCACACAGATTAAGGAGTGGTACAACCGGTTTAAAGACGGCCGCACATTTATGCAGAGCGAGCCACGTTCCGGTCGGCCATCAACATGCCGAAATGACCAGGTCATTACCAAAGTGAACGCTGTGGTGATGCGGAACCGTTGTGTGAGTATCCGAAAATTTGGCCATGAAGAGAGTGGCGGCGAAATTCATCGCATTTGATTCAGACTTTTTTGGCGAAAAACAAGACTCCTGTGGTTCAACAGGCTCCTTACTCTCCTGATATGACCTCCTGCAACTTCTGGCTGTTCCCCAAACTAAAGAGGCCATTGAAAGAAACGCGATTTCAGACAAGAGAGGACATTATGGCTGCGACGACAGCTGAGCTAAACTCCATTCTGAAAGAGGCTTTCTCGGAATGCTTCCATCAATGGCGGTACCGCTGGGAGAAGTGTGTGGAGTCCCAAGGAGACTACTTTGAGGGTGATTAGGTTTCCAACGCTCCAGGTATACCAGTTTTTTCCCGGCGAAAGGTCGGATACTTTTCTAATAGACCTCGTATAAAATCAATATAAGTCACATAAAAAATTCCTTAAAACAATTCGGATTATAGTACTGTACTGTAGTCACCTTGTTTTTTTTTTTTTCGTTTAGCAACAAACATCCAAATAATAAACGGTATTAATTTGTTTGTAGTAGTAAATATAGACTTCTCTAATATCTATGGTAAATTATATGGAAGTACAAAAGTAATTAGTAATTATATTGTGGCAGTTTTGTGTACATTTGGCCGAATAATTGTTTTTACCTTCCGTCACCTCTAGGTAAGGAAGGTATTGTCTTTGGTCAAAAAATTCGGTGGTGAGTTTTCATTGAATAAGCAAGTTTTAGGGTCTTTACAATATGATTTTACTATTTTTACGATGATGTCTGTATGTGTGTGTGTGTGTTCGTGTGTGCGTGTGTGTGTGTGTGTGTGTCCGTGTGTGTGTGTGTGTATGTGTGTGTGTTACCACCGTTTCGTGCACGATATCTCCAATACTAGAATTCCAAAAATTACAATTCTTGCGTATTCCTCTTCCTTACAACCATATGCAGACTTGTTTAGATTTTGGTTATAATCGGTCAACCGGAAGTATCCTCATTTGAAGATTTTAACAGTTTTTCTTGGAAAACTCAGTTAAATGTTATTATAGCTTAAAGAATATATTATTGTCTATACGATTTGATTGCATTTTATATTTGATATTCAACAGATATAGAGTTAAAGAAGAATAACGATAATAAATTTTATATAAATTTCATAATTCAGCCAGCTATGCTAACTTAACCATGGAAACTGCTAATATATTCAGGTAATTCAAATTGACAGATGTCAGTATCAATAAAATGGAAATCAATGAAAGAATAAGGGAAGTAACTCTAGTGTTAGAAGTTTCTAGATATAAGAGAGACGATTACATTGGTTTGAACATGTTATGAGGAGAGATGAATATATTAATAGAAGGTGGAAGAAACATAGGAAGACCAAATATAAGATGAAAAGACTGTATTGCAGAAGACTTGAGAGAAAAGGAACTGAATGAGGACGACACGGAAAACAAAAATGAGTGAAAGAAGAAAATAAAAAATAGCGACCCCCTAAAGAATGGGAAAAACTAAAGAAGATGTCAGTGTCTAGTGCAATTTGCATAGTTTGTTTATGAAATAACTTTACTAGAAATATAGGATCTTTTGCAAGAAAATTTATGTATGGGGCGCGTGCAGTAACATGATTTTGCTGACTTTAGCAAGCAGATATGGAGACCTGTGTCAAAATGACAGCAATTAATTATGTCCATAACTGACAAGTGTTATAATTTTTCATTCAAAATTTCATAATTTTCTTATTTCATGTGGTTTGTTTGTTATCAGGAGTATGGAATTCAGTTGCCGAGAAAGAGAATCACATAATACCAAAAATTTAGAATCTTTCGCAAGAAAATTTATGTATGGAATTTGTACATAATACACAGGATTGACGGAAGGTATTGTGCTGGTCACATCAGATTTTTTAGATTATTTAGATTAGAAGTAACTACTTCTGCTCCTGGAGAAAAATTGTATTATTTCAGTCATGATTTTTCAATCATATGAGTATAAATCTATTTTCTGTTTCGGTGTGAGTCTCGTGGTCGCGCGTCTGAGTGTCTGGTCGAGAATCTGGGAACCGAGATCGATCCCGACCGACGCCAAGTATTTTCGAATTTTAAATGACACAAAATTGACCCCTGTAGTGCACTCTCCACGTCAGAAATGAGTGCCCGTGAAGTGACGCCTGGTAAATGCCGTGATGATATATTTATTTATTAATTTATTTATTTTCTGTTTCGGTTGTGGGAAAAGTGTTTTTTCACATTTTTCTTTCATTACTCATTACTTCGATGAGATACAATTTTTCTGTATTTTACGTTGCACAGTGGAGACCATCTTCACTTTCATCTTGTGTTTATAACATTTACATATCGTCTTCCTTCGAGCTGTATTCTCGCTTATATCTATTCTTTACATTTAGATTTTTTATATATAAATTCATTCTATGAAGAAATTTTGTCCTACTCTTCTAAATTTTCGAGATGTTTCCAATTCATTGTTGGCATTAACAGTATTTCTGAAGGGTATGTGTAATATACCTATAATTTTAAATATTTAACTATTAATACAGTAAGAAATAATATAATGTATGTACTTCCCAGAAAAAATCTTCAGTAATGTCTCTTGACACTGACATTTATCTGTCAATTACAATCATTTTAAATTTTCAACTATTTTCCATGGCATTCTTTCGGCTGTAAAATTTATTACCACAGATTATTTTATATATTATATTTCTTTTATCTCTAAATCTATAGTATATATAATAAAATATTTAAATGTATCAGATAGAGAATTTAATTTTCTTTAATATTACCAAGAAAAAAAATTCAAGAAATAATATTTAGAAGATTTTTTTTCAAGAATCTTCAACTTCCGGTTGTCCAATTGTTACCAAAACATTTTCAGATCTTCCCATGAATGTCTGATTAGGAAATACGTAGTTAAACAAATATAAAGTCTTATGGTTTCTGAGTAACCGTCCTTCCAACATCCCACACACATAACACATACACACATAATACATACACACACACATCCACACATAAACACAGACATCATCGTAAAAATGTTAAAATCGGATTGTAGGGACCTTAAAACGTGCTTAAAAATCTGGATATGCGATTTTTAGCATGAATCCCCAATATCTCTCTTAGCGAGAGGTAAAAATTGAAAGGGTCAAGTGAAGAAGTGTTTCCGGTTGACTTATTATAACCAAAATTTAATCAGATCTTCATATGGATATAAAATCTTGGAATACGAAAAATTGTAATTTTTGGTATTGTAGTACTGGAGTTATCGGAAACGAAAGAATCGACACACTCGATAATTTTGTAAATCAGCCCTGGATCTATTTTTGTAGAAGATATTACTAATCGTTTTTATTTCATTTATAACCTTGAGGTATCATCTGATAATATACCTAGTATATTTATACTTGAAAACGAAAATATATTGTCAAGAAGAACAAGTTCTGTCAATGAATAGAGCTGCCATATTTAAATACATATGCAAATAGAAGATGCACGATATGATACATTTATCAATGTTCTTCCTTATGTTTGTCATGTTATATTAAATGCTTTTCGAATGTATGCTAAATGTTAAGGACAATGCAAATATTATCGTATAAATTTGTCTCATTGTCCTTCATTTTTAATTTCTGGTTGTATATTAATAATAATAAAAAAAATCTGATGCGGCCAACACATGACCATGTATTTTATGTATTTTATATAAATTACTCACAGATAAGGTGTCTTGCAAAAGATTTCCAGTAAAATTATTTCACGAACTATGCAAATTGTACTTGACACTGATATCTACCAATTAATAAAATTTACTTTTTCCATTGTGGTTTCACTGGTTTCCATGGTGAGCTTTCAGCAGCATAGGTTGCAAGATTTATGAAAATTAATTATTTATCTCAAAATACATTGAATATGAAGAAAATGCAATCAAATCGTAAAGAGAATAAAATTATTAGGGTACTTCCGGTTTACCAATTATAGGTAAAGTATAATCAACTCTTCAGACGGAAGTACAAAAGGGGAATAGGAAAGAATTATAATTTTTAGAATTGTAGTATTGGAGCTATCGCAGGAGAATTTTTTGTCACACGCACACAAACACACACACATACACATACACACACACACACACACACACACACACACACACACACACACACACACAAACAAACATACATACATACATACACACACATACAGATATCATCCTAAAAATAGTAAAACCGCGTATTGTAGGGACTCTAAAACGTGCTTATTCATTAAAAATTCACCATCGAATTTTTTGACCAAAGATAATACCTTCCTTATCTACAGATGAGGGAAGGTAGAAATTGTAATGATTTAAAATAATGTTTAAATATTTAGTAACTTTTACTTGTAGAAAGTGAAATTTAATTAATTATGTAATTAAAACATTGCGAATTTCAGTGGTTAAAATATTTAAAATAATGAGAAACGGTTAATGTTATGAGAAATTCTTATTAATTTTTAAAAGGACATCCGCCATAATATCTAATTTTTGACCGTTAGATTTAATTAATCTTATAACATAGTTTCTTTTAGGAAATGTTAACTTATTTTATTTATATGTTGCTTAAAATATTAGTGTAAGTGTATTAATTTCGTATATGTTAATTTAAAATAAATAAATAAATAAATAAATAAATAAATATTTCATCACGGCATATTACCCATTGCTGGGTGTGCCAATCTGCTTTGTATACAGATATCGGTAATGATGGAATATTTGTACCGTGCGGGCGCTTACCAGGCGTCACCTCACGGGCACTCATAGATGGCGTGGAGAGTGCAGATATTTTTAATATAGTGGCTTAATACATCCGTAAATATTTCCTTTATATTGAAAGAATGACCACAAAATATTAATGTTTAGTAAAGGTAAAGGTTTTGTGATATGAATATTTGTAAATTTCTATGAACATTTCTTTATTTTAAAGCAGTTATACAAGGTGTAACACGAAAAGTAGGCCAAATGTGTTTAGCATGGAAAAATAGTTTTTCCTTGCACAAAAGTCGAATATGATTTAAATAAAAGTTTTAGAGAATTAAATTCTGCATCCAATTCAATAATCACATTTATTGAAGCATTATTGTCTATGGCTTGATTTTTTCATCTCTGGAAAATATGTCAGTTAAAATAAAAATGTCGCATCGGCATTACAGCGTAAATTGACAAAATTATACACACATCAATTATATGATGCGATATTTTTCTTTTATCTGGCATATAAGTTAACGGACACTGTATCAAGAGGTGAAAAAACCGAGCCTAAAATGAATAAGCCACTTTTGCGAAAGGAAAAAACTACTTTCATGTTAAACGACTATGGCCCGCTTTTCGTATTTCACCACCAGGTTTTCTATTTCTTCAAATACATACAATATCAATGGTTCATTTATTTCGTTCATCTGTTATATTTTCATAATAATTACAAAACTATTTCAATTATATAATAAACTATTTAAAGTCTTTTGTAAGCCAATTATCGAACCATGTTCTACAATGTTTCTCTTTATAAATTCCACATTAGTATTTCAACATTTAGCATTTTTATTTTTAATGATGATAAGTGATTAGATATTACATAGGTATCTTCTACATAGTTCATAGTTTATCTCATTTTCAAGATTAAAATGTAAAATACTTATTAACCGGTTTTTCTATTTTAAACGATACAAAAACTAGGTATGTACTACAAAACGTTAGTAATTTTAAAATAATAAAAAAAATAACCTAAGATATTATATTTAAGCAAGTTAGAAGTTTTTTATTTGACTAAAAAAAATAAAGTAGATTTGATGAAGAAATATATAAATAGATGTATTTCCTGATTTTTATTAATCGTTTAATTTATAAAACTTTCAGTTTATTACATTTACGATAATTCGGACATTTTTTTAGATTCGATTTACCATTTCTTGTTAAAGTGTAATAGTATATTACATCCGAGGTGGTATATGTTTCATTACAGCCGAAGGGTTATGATACAGCGCGAGGCTATAATGTAACTCCCGCCGAGGTATGTATACTATTTTATTTACAATTCTCTTTTTAAATCACTAATTATCAAAATAATTTATTGAGTTATAACCTTAATTTTATTAATATTTTTTGACAGCTCTATTAATATTTGTTTAACCTAATATATTATATAACGCTAACATAAACATTTCCAAACCATGGAATGGACGCGAAATTTGTTATTTCCCACCCAAAAGATTATCATTACAGTTAGGAATGTCGTATTTCCCAACCTTTAAAATCGACATATTACTATAATGATGGTGAATAAGAATAAACTTAATTTACACATGTGTAACACTTTAACGGTTCTTAAAATATTATTTCCCACGTATTCATATTAATCAATTATTGAGTTTTTTTTATATTTTGAATAATGACATACAAACTACAATTTTTAAAAATATTAAATGTCAAAATGTATCTTTCTGGACTTTGTTCAAAGTAATTGATGGCAACTTTTAAATTTCAAATAGAACACCTCTATACATATAATATTAGTTTATATTTAAAAATCTGTTGTGGCCAGCACAATACCTCTGGCCATTTTCATTCCCTATTAAACACTGGATAACAGAACGGCTTTACACTTCACTAAGATACCTTATACATCTAATCAATAAAGATTGACAATTAAATTAATTTGTCATCTTTAGTACGTCTTAAAACCTAAATTCAAAGCATACTTAAACAATTTTATCATTTTGTTTTTTGTAATCCTGTTACGTTTCTAGGAATAACTTACTTGTATTTCATAATTCTGTAATTGTTTTCGTTAATTTCTATTACTGAGATTCCGGACCGATGAGTTTAAAAAAAGAGTTCCCTTAATTTTTTTGAGCAATGTGTCTTTGATGATCAATTCATTTTTGACTTCTTTCTAAAAAGTAAGGTATTGTCACTATTTAACTTGAATTTATTCAGCAATAGTGTCTTTTATTCTTATTTTGTTGTTACTTTAAATGAAAGTTCATTTAATTTTAAAACAATTCGTAGTAATAAAAAGTCTTAATTGTTTTTAATTTATGTAATTGCATTTGATTTTTAAAGTTAATATAAAGTAACGGCGACACCTATATTGCTGTCTTCTCTCGCACCAGATCTTATAGTAGGCTGTGAGAGAAAGATGGCAAAAGTGTGACGTCACAGTGACACTGACAACAAATTTCAAATATCTCGCGAAGTAATTATAAAAAAAAATGTTTTATTTATTTTAATCGTTATTTATTGTGTAATACGTTAAGTGTGTACGTTTTATTATTTTTTGTTATGGCGAAGGACCCCATTGTGATTTATTTAGGTACATTTTATTAATAATATGCAAAGTTGCAGGTAGTTGGAGACATAGAAACTACTGAACGGTATATTTTTAAAAGCTTAGGAAAATTATATAATTAATTACTAATACGACTATTATTTAGACTCTTTAAGTATAGATTGATTAAATTACAAAGAGTATCTCACATAAATAGACATATTTTAACAGTAAATCGAATAACTCTTGAAGTATTTCTTTGTTGGTTGTCTGAATCACTGAAAACTTTTCTCTGTCCGGTTCACAAAGTCATTGTGGCCAATTAAAGCAATGAATACAACCACGTAATATTGGAGATATTTTGTAATTGTTGAGACAGTTTTGCAATGAAAATCCAACCGTTACGACCAGGCCTGTAATAAGAAAGAATCATTCTCATAATTATTGTCAACTTGTAAAAAATATAATTAAATAAATCAATGTCGCCAGTGGTCTTGACATCAAGAATTCGTAAGGTGCTATATAATATGTACAGTGAAGCAATAATGTGTCTGTTATAGTATGGATTGATAACTAGGGATGTGTCGGATCGAGATTTGAATCGCCGGATTTATTCCGGCCGCCAGATGGGTTCCTCTTAACTACTATGAAAAAGAAAGCGAAAGGATTAATCATTGAGTTTGTAACAGTGCTACAATGATATTATATCACTTTGATCTTCAACACAGATATACACGGACTACAAATTCTGCGTACAACATACAAGTATTTGTTCAATTTAATCTTTAATATAAAATGGCAATTGTAGACAGACATTCAGATTCAATGTTGTGGTTAAATATAAAAACATTTCTTCCAAGCCCAGCTAGTAGTGTCTGTTCAGAACCATTATTTGCAAAAATACGTAATATTTTATATTGGAAATAGATCTAGACTAGATTAACATGCGAGAGAATACAGAAAAGCTACTCTTTATATGTAATAATTAAAAAAATTTTTTATGATTATTAGTAAATATTAATATGTATTATATTTTAGGAAAAAAATATGAATTTTCCCTCTTAAACTCTAAATTATTAGTTTCTTACTTTCTGAACGAATTTGGCCGGATTACCGAATTATATAAGCTCAGTTCGGCCGGGACAGTAGTTCCGGTTTTTAAGCCGGATCAACCGGATATAGTGGTACCACCGGATATCCGTCCCATCCCTATTGGTAACCGCCTGGAAACAATGACTGCACCATTGCAGTAGGACCATTAACACAATGGAAAGTAGATATAACAGTTTTTTTTTAATAATTTTATATTCTTGTTTTTATTGATGCATATAAAATATACAGGTTGGTATTGGTAATCGGCGCTGTCGATCAAAAGACTTTAAGTTTCATGTTTCTCCAATTATTTTCGGTAAAAAAGCTTCAAATAAAAGTTGCAAAATATAAAATCCCATATCTAAATTAATAAATAAAATTAATTTTCCATGGTTTGTAAGGGCGCTTATAATAATTATTAGGTATGAAAATGTCGAAAATCAGTCTAAAAGTAGCGACAGCCAAGAATTGAAAAAAATAAAAAAAATTAACGAATGTTAACGATTTATCAGTCAAATTAGGTTAGTTATTTATAATTTCTGTTTAAGTGAAAAATTATTTACCTACGTATTTACTTATAAATTAACAGATAATTGTTCACTTGAACATAAATTACAAATAATAAAAATAAACTATTCTAATTTTCATACCTAATTTCTGCCCGTATAAAGCATGTAAATTAGCTTTGCTTATTGACTCAAATGCGGAATTTAATATAAAATATCTATAATAAATTAATAAGTATAGAGGAGTAGGAAATTACAAAACTATGATTAAGTAGTTTTATGTTCACGACACTGCCGGTCACCAACCACCTTATATTTTATTTAAATAAAAAGTTATCAATATATTCCAAGAAATAGGCATATCCCTTAAAAAAAATTAAATCAATAACATTTATGCTATTATATTTAGAATAGAAACTATATATAAGTAGGTTTAGCCGGAAGTTGCGTTCATTTTCTTATTTTAAATGTAACGTATCGATTTTTCAAAATTTATATTCTACATGAAATTCTGAACTCAATAAATTAATAAATATATTGTAATGTGCGCCCCTGACTTAAGAGTATGCGAGCGCCGCAACTGGTGACGTAATCCCGGTGGGGACGTAATCCCGGCGGGGAAAAACCCTTACGTCTAGACTGGTTTAATTACATCCAGTGGACTGATCCTTTGTATTCAATGTCATTCTGGCGTCGGAAAGTTCGAGAAGGACATCGCGCTATATAAACCCGTCGCCAAAGCCAGCGAAACAGTTTGCTATATAAATTCTATATTATAGAAGTAACGAGCAATGAACAGGGGGTAATATAAAGTTATTTTTATTATCTTTTTAATATTTATCCTAATTATTTATCGTGTAATAAACATATTATAGTAATTAATAATATTTCTTTGATTTTTACACTTCACCCCTATAAATAAAGATTACAATATTATCATGGCTAATTATCCATTTCTGGGTGTGCCAATCCTAATCTGCTTCTATTTGCATATTTCGGTAATGACAACCTATTTGGGGGTGGGATCTCAAGAAAATGCTATGATAGCATAGCGAAAAAGACTTCTTACGTTTCACCTTCATTTCTCTATCAACTTCCATGGTTGTTAGGGAAACGAAGTGTTATTTGTCGCTACGGGGATTGCAAAGATGTCGTAGAGAGAGCATTACACAGGTAATACTTTTCTGCTTTTTGAATACTGGAAATAATTTGCGAAATGCTCGGATGAAACCGGATCCGATTTTTGATCTATATATCGTTATTTGATTTATCAATATATCGATTTTAAACTATAGACCTAGTCTCCATTATATGCTATAGACTCCACTCGCCGCTGCAGTTTTTGGTTCTTGGACACGTCTGGCTACCTGTTTCCGGACGCAGCGCTATTCAAAATATTCTTTAAATTTTCACAGAACCTTTCTAGAAATATTCTGCGGTCTTGCTATATAGACCAGTATAATCTGGACGATTTTACTTGGCAAGTAAAAAGAATGCAGTTCGATTCACTAGTCCTACGATGCGTTTTGTTAAATATATACTTTTTCTTAGATGCCGCACTGCATTAAAAGTGGAATAGTGATTTTACAACTGTTTATTGCTTAACTGAATAGAAAAACCCTCCGAACCGGAGTCTTTTATAGACTTAACCCAAGCAGTTCTGTTTGCACATAGGCGTGCATAAATTTTCCTACGGATAATAAGTACACTACAAATGATTCAATTTTTACCGTCCGTCACCTCTAGGTAAGGAAGGTATTGTCATTGGTCAAAAAATTCGGTGGTGAGTTTTCATTGAATAAGCACGTTTTAGGGTCTTTACAATACGATTTTACTATTTTTACGATGATGTCTGTATGTGTGTGTGTGTGTTCGTGTGTGCGTGTGTGTGTGTGTATGTGTGTGTGTGTGTATGTGTGTGTGTGTCCCCGCCTTTTCGGACACGATATCTCCAATACTAGAATTCCAAAAATTACAATTCTTGCGTATTCCTCTTCCTTACAACCATATGCAGACCTGTTTAGATTTTGGTTATAATTGGTCAACCGGAAGTACCCTCATTTGAAGATTTTAATAGTTTTTCTTGGAAAACTCAGTTAAATGTTATTATAACTTAAAGAATATATTATTATCTATACGATTTGATTGCATTTTATATTTGTTATTCAACAGATATAGAGTTAAAGAAGAATAAAGATAATAAATTTGATATAAATTTCATAATTCAGCCAGCTATGCTAACTTAACCATGGAAATTGCTAATATATTCAGGTAATTCAAATTGACAGATGTCAGTATCAATAAAATGTAAATCAATGAAAGAAAAAGGGAAGTAATTCTAGTGTTAGAAGTTTCTAGATACAAGAGAGACGATTACATTGGTTTGAACATGTTATGAGGAGAGATGATGAATATATTAATAGAAGGTGGAAGAAACATAGGAAGACCAAATATAAGATGAAAAGACTGTATTGCAGAAGACTTGGGAGAAAAGGAACTGAATGAGGACGACACGGAAAACAAAAATGAGTGGAAGAAGAAAATAAAAAATAGCGACCCCCTAACGAATGGGAAAAACTAAAGAAGAAGATGTCAGTGTCTAATGCAATTTGCATGTTTGTTTATGAAATAACTTTACTGGAAATATAGAGTCTTTTGCAAAAAAAAATTATGTATGGGGCCGCGTGCAGTAACATGATTTTGCTGATTTTGGCAAGCAGATATGGGGACCTGTGTCAAAATGACAGCAATTAATTATGTCCATAACTGACAAGTGTTATAATTTTTCATTCAAAATTTCATAATTTTATTATTTCATGTGGTTTGTTTGTTATCAGGAGTATGGAATTCAGTTGCCGAGAAAGAGAATCACATAATACCAAAAATTTAGAATCTTTCGCAAGAAAATTTATCTATGGAATTTGTACATAATACACAGGATTGACGGAAGGTATTGTGCTGGCCACATCAGATTTTTACCTTCCGTCACCTATAGGTAAGGAAGGTATTGTCTTTGGTCAAAAAAATCGGTGGTGAGTTTCCATTGAATAAGTACGTTTTAGGGTCTTTACAATACGATTTTACTATTTTTACGATGATGTGTGTATGTGTGTGTGTGTGTTCGTATGTGCGTGTGTGTGTGTGTATGTGTGTGTGTGTGTATGTGACCGTTTTTTCCTGCACGATATCTCCAATACTAGAATTCCAAAAATTACAATTCTTGCGTATTCCTCTTCCTTACAACCATATGCAGACTTGATTAGATTTTGGTTATAATTGGTCAACCGGAAGTACCCTCATTTGAAGATTTTAACAGTTTTTCTTGAAAAACTCAGTTAAATGTTATTATAACTTAAAGAATATATTATTGTCTATACGATTTGATTGCATTTTATATTTCATATTTAACAGATATAGGATTAAAGAATAATAAAGATAAAAAAATTCATATAAATTTCATAATTCAGCCAGCTATGCTAACTTAACCATGGAAACTGCTAATTCAAATTGACAGATGTCAGTATCAATAAAATGTAAATCAATGACAGAATAAGGGAAGTAACTCTAGTGTTAGAAGTTTCTGGTTATAAGAAAGACGATTACATTGGTTTGAACATGTCATGAGAAGCGATGAATATATTAATAGAAGGTGGAAGAAACATAGGAAGACCAAATATAAGATGAAAAGATTGTATTGCAGAAGACTTGAGAGAAAAGGAACTGAATGAGAAAGACACGCAAAACAAAAATGAGTGGAAGAAGAAAATAAAAAATAGCGACCCCCTAACGAATGGGAAAAACTAAAGAAGAAGAAGTAGATGTCAGTGTCAAGTGCAATTTGCATAGTTTGTTTATGAAATAACTTTACTGGAAATATAGCATCTTTTGCAAAAAAAAAATATGTATAGGGCGCGTGCCTTTGGCAAGCAGATATGGGAACCCGTATCAAAATGACAGCAATTAATTATGTCCATAACTGACAAGTGTCATAATTTTTCATTCAAAATTTCATGATTTTCTTATTTCATGTGGTTTGTTTGTTATCAGGAGAATGGAATTCAGTTGCCGAGAAAGGGAATCATAAAATACCAAAAAATTAGAATCTTTTAGAAGAAAATTTATGTATGGAATTTGTACATAATACACAGGATTGACGGAAGGTATTGTGCTGGCCACAACAGATTTTTTTAATATGTATTTCAAATATTACATATAACATGTTAATAAAGTAAACGAATTGACAAACATTTATATTTTGTAACTTAGTAGTAATTTGTTATTAATTTACATATTACAATGTAAGCTAAAATCGAGGAAGTTTTCGATTCATTTTTAATAAATGTTGGCGATGATAATTCTACTTGCTGATATATGTATGTATACAGTGCAATGTACATATTATGTATTTTATTTTAATTTTATTTTTTTGACCTGCATTTCGTACCTGACTTGTTACATTTTTTTTTTTAAATGCAATAAATAATTATTATTTCCTGTAATCTTTGTACATTTATTAAATTGATTTTTTTTCTGGCGCAACTATGGTTTTTATAACTTGTCCCTCACCGCAGGGAAATTCTAAATTACTTCAACTCGCCAAGTTACATCGTCCAGATTTTTTTTTTATATTCCCCGCAGTAAAATGGAAATGTGAAACAGATGGAAATAATGATATTGAGCGCAAATGTGTTTCTGAAAATAATTTCATCACAAAATGATATGAATACATTTAGGGCTGGGTTCGTGGTGCCTTCCGCACCACACCCACTTAACGATATGTTTTGATTAATAGTTGTTGTTATATCCTGAAACGATTTAATCTATTTTGTCAATATAGTATAGTCCAATATTATTTTGTTGGTGTACTAATTTTACGAATAGGTTACTATATATTATATTAATTATAGTTCTTAAATAGATTTGTTGTCTGGCCTTCAAGTGTCCTAGCGAAGTTGCATATTTCAGACCATGAATCATGTAATTAAATTTCATATTTATATTAAATACATGCAGGGTGCTAATGAAATTAAACATTTTTGTTTGTTAAAGTTATTTTTTAAGAAATAGTAATGATAACGACATTTGTCTTTTTCTTTTTTATTTAATATCCTTAGATATTTTGTTTAAATACTTACTTACGATCCACGATACATAAACGCAGTTAATAATAATTCTTTATTGTATATCAACTTTAAAAGTTATTATTATGGGGGTGAGTCAATATTTCGTTGTATTTTTGTAATATTTCATTTTTACACATTGCATTGATGAATATTAGATGATGAATGGATGCACATTACTGTACCCAGGATTCGAACTTAGAACCGATGGTACGTGAATCTAGTACGCTAACACCAAGCAACCTGCTGATCAAAGGATTATTTTCTTGCTCCTGAATTAATACTTCGTTTTAAAGTGGTGTCGTAGATTTTTAAAACTTTAAATATAATTTGTGATACTCGTAAACAGCAATTTTTTTTCTGAATGTATTTATTACTTATGGTGTAAATTAGATAAGAAAGAAAAAGTTTACGAATTCGGGCCATTGTAGGTAAAAATCGGGTAACTGGCGATAACCAAGTGGAGTGGGAACAAGACATTTGGCCAATAAAATAGTGTATAATTATAAAATTATGCGTTAGTAGCGTTAGGTTAGGTATGTTCAGGTATACTCGTATGTTTAGAAAGAAAATACAGAGCGTCACTTTTATCTATATCACGGGTGGAGAACATATTTGTTGCAAAGTGCCAATTGGATACTTATATTATTCGCGGGCCATACAAAATTATCAACTTAAAAATTAGCCTCGTATATTTGGTAAAACATTTAACCAATAATGTGATGGTTGCAACCAGAGCCGGAATGATAAATTTTGGGGCCTAAAGCGGAATAATTTATGAGGCCCCTAGTGCCCGTACTATCAAGTTAATTACTTACTCGTAATTCAACTGAAGTATGATTATTGATATTTTACCTTAATTACGAAACGAATAACAATATTTTAATAATAAATAATAACAAGCACATAGTCAAGTGTCAAAGTTACGATGTATTTACAACGTAATTAATTTCTTTACTAAATTCTTATACGGCCCGCGAGCCGGACGTTCCCCATCCCAGATCTATATCCTGTATAAAAATCCATCAAATTGTATGCCTGCTTAGCGTAATTTTTAAGTTTTTGTCGCTCATGTTACTGTCGTCCACTGCCTTCGTTCAGATAGATGACCATTGCTCAGTAGTCCGTCGTCTAGTTGTCGCTACCGGTAAGTCATGTGTGTTCGCTTTTGGATCGACAAAATATGAATACACAATGCAATAATCAAAAATAATATTTCTTGAAATTTAGTAAATACGGAATACAAATTTCTCGCAAAATTTTCGAGAATTCGTTTTCGGGAAGAAATTATAAATAAAAGGTTTGATTTTTTATAATGTCCCTTTACTTTTCACTTTTCCTCGTAATATTCATAAAAACTATAGTCGGCTAAGTGGCAAGATTATGTCATTTTTTTGGACAAAACGAGTTGTCAACCATTTATTATTCAAAATTTCGCTTAGGTAGCAACTATTATAATATTTGCGATTCATGGGCTTACTGTGAAATTTTGAATAAGAAATGGGTTGACAACTGAGATAGCCGGTGGTGCCACTTAGGCGACGATATTTTTAAACGGAGATGGACAGCTTCATGATAAATTTACTATTATAGTTGCAGGTTGCAATGCCGATTCATTTTTTGCATATTAGAAAGTGGAATATTTCTTCATAAGTATGTAATCTTAATATAGTTTTTCTAGTGAAATAACATACAGTAATAAGTAACATCATTTTCTCTGGTTACATCATATAGGAAAGTACGCATTGTAAGAGAAGAATGCAATTATAACTGCTCTAAATTACAGAAGCCTGAAGGTAACGCATGCTTTGAGGCCTAATTAACTCAAATATTAATTATAATATGAACAGTCAAGGTTGAACATAATTTTCACTTTTTAAAACATCTAAAGGATTATAAAAGGTATTTAAATTTTTGTATAAGATAGCTTAATTGTATTACGTGGAACGAAAGATTTTTTTTCCTATTACAGTGACAGTACATTAAGTGACCAATTTTTGTCAACCATCTAATTATAGAGTAAAAAATAATATATATGTATTTTTTAAAATTTGTTAAATATTAATAGAATTCAAGAAAAACGGCATTAACAATTTTCTGACGTCATCTGTGTGAAGTAATACAAGCAATGAGAGCGAAAGAGATAGAGAGCTATGAATTTTTAACAGGGCTGGTTCTTTGTTTTGTAAAACGAAAACGAGAGATTATTTAAAAGCAGGGCATCGAACCCGCCAAAAACTGGGTTCGGTTCAGGTTAATTTGTTTTTTGAAAAGTGAGTTCGTTTGCGGTTTTGGTTCAAACATTAATAAAATTTGCGGTTTTGTTCCCGGTTCTGGTTCGGTGCGATCCAATGAAAATTGAATTACTGTTTTTTGAATAGAAGGCGTCGTTGATAGGCTGAGTTTTACAATTACATTTACATTTCAAACTGAAAATGAACCTGAACCGAAGCTACACCCTAAACCAAAATTTTAGTACCTGGTTCGGTTCCAACTTGGGTTCAATTGAAAAATATATGAGGTTCGGTTCTGGATTTGGGTCCGCTAAAATGTTACGGTTTGGTTCCGGTTTTGGTTCGGGTTTGATGCCCCGTTTAAAAGTTAATCGTCATAACACAAGTCAATGACGACTACTTGATAGGCTGCCGTAATATTTACTTTGTCGCTTAACATAAATGAAGAACATACTTTTAAGAAATTATATATTCTTTTTGAAAAAATAAATAGACAAGAAAAACAAGGGGCTCGCAAATTAGAGAAAATTATGGTTTTTCTCGAATTCTATTAATAGGTTTGTTCATAGAACATATTTCCAACGGTTGGAGTTTGAGTTTGAGTGCGCATGCGTGGTTTCAAACTGGTTGCAAATCAAACAGTTTGAATTCTTCTGTGAACAGCATTATGTCACTTAACTTTTTAAAATGAATAATAAATGTCTCTGCTCAATTTTGGTAGTAAATATATCGATATTATCGATCACTGTAGTGACACTTGTCAGTGAGTCAGTCTTTTATTATTTTATTACATTAATTTACAATGATTTACTTACCGTAAAATATTTATTTCACTAATTTATTTTATTTGTAAGTATATAACCAAACATTAAATGAAATCAAAACCTGTAATCAAAACAAATACAAATGTCTTGTCAAAACAGTGTAAGTGCGCATGCCTCAAATTTAAAATTTCCTTCAGAGTTGGAAATTATTCTGATAGTTGGCAACCGATCAGCAACCAGTCAGAAAGTTTCTATGAACATTGAACTAATAATTAGAGTTGGAATGTTGGAAATTTGTGACTCTGCGAACGCTTTTATGTAACTGCGCATGCCCCTGACGGTTGCTGACGGTTTTAAACCGTTCTATGAACAAACCTAATATTTAACAAAATAAAAATACCGGTATGTTATTTTCATATTACAGTATGAATAGCCACTCGCGAGCTGTAGGAATGAGATGAGTAGTGGACAGAGAGAGAACACATTTGGGATATTCTATTAAGAATGCGAACCTGGTGGCAAAATTTGGAACTAAAAACGAAGGCGCACTTTTATTTCATTCGTATCTTTTTACATACGCGCGTAGTTTATATAGTGGAAAATACATAATAGAACTAATATTTACAATTAATTAAACTACTGTCCCTAAGGAAAAACAAAATTGTGAAGATAACCTAACAACTACTAACTAAAGTATATAAAATGAAAAATAATAATTAATCTACCGCTACAATTAATAAAACAGGACACAAGGCAATATACTCTACCTAAAATAATAATAATTACTGAGAGAAAAGTCAAAATACAAGAAGAATCAAAGAAAAACTACTGACGGCGACAGGAATGATACGCGTATGGATGCTGAACAAAAGTGCTCCCTTGTCGAAGGTTTGGCGTTGGCACACAACGCCACCTCTACGTAGTGAAATATCCCATTAGGCAGGAAAGAGACAGCTAGTTACGCGCGAGAGTATACTACGAGACACAAGTTTCCTGATTTGGCTTGCAATTGCGCGTCCACTCAACTTGGATTTAAACTCCTTGCTTCTACCTCAGAATGTACTTTTTCGATGTTTCTACGGCTGCTAGAAAGCGAATGAAATCCCCATCACAATTTTAAGGCTAGGCTACCGCCTATCCAAGTTAATCGTTTAATTTGTCACTAGTCCCTGGTCAGACTGTAATAAATTAATATTTTTTCTAAAATTAATCAAGAACACATATCCCACTTTAATAGTATTTCACTTATTTCATGAAGATTTTTATAAGTGTGGCAAAAATGTTAAAAACCAAAACATTTTTGTAAATATGTTGAACTGACTTTGTGGTTGGCACTTGGTGAAACATTTTGAAATTATGTATATTTGATAAATTAAATAAAACACTTGGTGTAGTTTCACACAGCTTTATTAATGTTTACAACGATCGTTTCGATCTTGCGATCATCTTCAGGTAATTTAGTTGATGATCGCAAGATCGAAACGATCGTTATAAACATTAATAAAGCTGTGTGAAACTACACCAAGTGTTTTATTTAATTTATCAAATATACACATTTTTATAATTTTAAAACTAAAACAGAATTTACATAATTTGTAATAAAAATAATATGTGAATGTTTAAAATGCACTGTAAAAATAATCTTGTATAAGCAAGTTATTAATTAAATCAAGGTAAATAAATATTGCTCTTATAATTTTCCATTGTCTTTATTTTTAGATGAATAATTTTGTAGTCAAGAATTTTTGTATGATTTAAAAAGAAATCGTCGCAGTTTATCTTGGTATCAAAAGGTTTGCTCTCTGTTTTGATTGTTATTTGTTCATTATCTAATAGCTAGTGAACGTAAAATATAAACATTACACCCGGACATATAATAAATTAGGACATATCCGGCGAAAATCTACAATCTAAGTTTAGTCACCAAAAACAATTTTGTTCTCATGTCAATTTGCATTGTGGCTGAGTCGGATTAGTCGTATAAACTATAAATGATTTTCCCGATATTTTTTACAGGAATAACCTGGACTATTTATTTATAAGAAAAACTTCATCTTATATTTTATACAAAAAGAAAATCATTAATTTCACAAAATACACCTTTTTGTAACAATTACAAGGAACTATTTATGTAATATATGAAAACATAATTTTGATTATGATTTTGATTTTTTGCTATGACAATGAGGTCTTTCAAAAAAAGTTAATTTTTTTGTACATAATATAACTTTTAAGTAATTCCAATCATATATCGTAATGAATATGAATTACGAATGAAAACAAAATATATTTTTTTAATATTTTTTACCTTCCGTCATCTTTAGGTAAGGAAGGTATTGTCTTTGGTCAAAAAAAACAATGAGGAGTTTTTAGTGAATAAGCACGTTTAAGGGTCACTATAATACGATTTTACCATTTTTACGATGATGTCTGTGTGTGTGTGTGTGTGTGTGTGTGTGTGTGTGTGTGTGTGTGTGTGTGTCTGTCTGTATTTGTGTGTGCGTGTGTGTGTGACGATCGTTTCGGATCGCCACAATTCCAAAAATTATAATTCTTTCGTATTCCTCAAGTTTATATCCAAAAGAAGAGGTGATTAGATTTTGGTTAAAATTGGTCAACCGGAAGTACCCTCGCTGTTAAATATCATATTTTGACACAGTCTTATTATAAATATTAAAGAATATACTATTCTCTACACGATTTAATTGCATTTTATACTTCATATTCAATGGATATAGAGTTATAGAATTATAAAGAAATCAAATAATATAAAGACACGATTATCAATGACAAGTAAAAGTGACATCTACACTGAGGCTTCTGTCAGATTTGACCGGTAACATGCTTCGGTTCTCTCTTGACGCTGCACTAAAATTTTAATATTTAATTTATCCGATTTTAAGTGTAATTTTATGAAATAAAAAAATATGGCATTTGTATTTTTAAATTCTTAACAACAAAAAAGTCATAAAAACTTGGACGAACCCATTTTGTTCTCGGCATTAATGGGGTATTTTTGTTTACTTTTTTAATGAGACTTTCAGGTTTCATATTTCTGGCCATTAATAGAATCAAAACCACACCCGTCACGACATAAAATGTTTAATTCATTGTAACTTTATAATGCATAAAGTATTTTAAAATTATTAACTTTACCTACTACTTATTAATCAGTAAGTATTTTACGATTTTTATATAAATTTGTTATATATCGATTATGGTTTATGGGTCTATTTGTGACGTCACTTAACGATGGCAAACTTGCACGATATAGCTGATATCATTTACTTTTCGTAATATGATTAATAATTATTTAATTTTGTAGAGGTGTTCAACTATTAATGAATTAATGTGAGTTACTGTTTTTTTGCGAACTATGAATAATATCATATTCATTAAGTTTTCTTTTTTACTTTGTCGCTCTATAATATTAGATGATACGTTTGCGGATGGTCGGGCAGGACCTTTATTGTGGCCAGCGCATTCCCCTGCTTTAACACCCTTGACTTTTTTGAAGCGCTAATAAATGATGTTGCATTGCGAAGAAAAATAATTGACGCATGTGCATCAATAACACCGGAACAATGTCGCGCAGCAACTACATCATTAACAAATCGTCCTTTTAATACTCATATCTCTAAAACGAAGAATCTGTGAGAATTTGCTTATATGAACTTGTCCATTTATTATCAGATTCTATATTTAAATTTTAAGTTTTGTTGTTTTATCTTGAAACATCCTATATAACCAAGAAAGTTTTATATGTAGGTAATTTATGTAAAGCTTAAATGTGATATTGAATGAAGGTAAAATCTATTGGCATAAATACCGGTCTAGTTTTGTTAAATTTACTTTTGTTGTATCAAATGAGCATTTATTCTAATTTTGCTTTAATTGAAGAATTCAAGTGCAAAGGGATTCAAGGACCAAAAAATATTATTTCTGATTTCACATGTTAAAATCAAAAATAAATTTAGATTTATAATCCAAGGAGTGGTGTAGAATATTTTTTACCTCTCGCTTAGAGGGGCATTGGAATCATGCTAAAAACTGAATATCCAGATTTTAGTGAATAAGCACGTTTTAAGGTCCAATCCGATAATAACATTTTTACGATGATGTCTGTTTGTGTGTGTCTGTATGTTTGTGTGTGAGGTTGTTGTATGTACGATTTCTCAAATCATATAAGACTAAAGACCTGTGTAACTACGGATTCCTCAATCTAACAGTAGTGGGAGGAGTTGAATAGATTCTGGTAACAATTGGACAACCGTAAGTAGTAGTATTTTAACAAAAATCTTCTAAATATTATTTTTTGAAAATTTATGTTATTACAAATATTAAAAACTAAAATTCTCTATCCGACACATTTAATTTTTTTATTATACCTTCTATATATTTAAAGATATAGATATATAATCTGTAAACTAATCTGTTGTAGTAAATCTCACAGCCTGATCACAGCCCAAACATCTCCATGGTAACTACTTGAGAAATAAAAATGTCTGTAATTGACAGTTAAATGTCACTAATGTCAGTGTCAAAAATTCAGAGATAGTACTGAAGGCTTTTTTTGGAACGATATTTAATATTTCTTATTGTATTATTAATTATATATTTAAAATTATAGGTAAATTACTTGAACCCTTTAGAAATACCGCCAATCCCGTTAATGAATTGGAAAAACCTCGATCATTTAGAAGAAATGGATAAAACTTGCTCATAGATTGAATTTAAAATTATAGAAAATACGTAAATATGAAGATTAGGTGTAATTAGATTTTTTTGTGTGTACAAGAAATGTTAAATACAATACTTATATATACCACAGTGGAAAGGGCGCGAGAGGTATTGTGTTGGCCAGAACAGATTGAACAGATTTTTTTTAAATAACTTTGAAACATCTAGCATTTGGATTTGACTAACATACATACTTCAGTGTTGTTGAATAAAATCTTTCGGTGAGCAATTACAGTTCGGTCAGCTAGGCTGACCCTTGAAGTGTAAATGAAGTAAAAATCAATGTGGTTAAGTTCGTTGCATGTAAAACTATTGATTTTAGGTGTAAGTTGAATTATTAATGTAGCACAACGTACAGTTAGTATACCGACATACTGAATCACCTCCTCCGTCGAATTATTGTAATTATACAGAACCTTGGTCTGATTTGCAGTCAGTAAAGCCGACACCTAACTGTTTTGTATTTATTTATAATTTCGTATTTGAATAAACGTTTATATCACTCATATATCATATGTTTAACCTTCATTTAACAGATAATTAATTTATAAATGATTGTAATGGATTCCAATCTGCTCACATTGTCAAATATTTATGTTCGAACTGAACATCCTTGCTAAAAAAACATTATTAAAACACATGAGTAAATTAAAAAATCCCTTAAGGTGTTCGCCCATATTCATAAAAGCTTATATAGTTTCAAAACAGCTTGTTGCAATTTTTGACAAATAGAATCAAACTTGACAAATTACACTGTTTTTATTGAATAAAAATTATAAGGACCCGTAAATGAGTGTGTATGAATGTGTTAATGATGAAAATGACAGATTTTTTCTCACTATTTTAATATAATGTATTTTTTTTTGTCTTCATTTTACTATAATCATTTATTGAACTTATAATAAATGGATTTATTATTTGGTAGTATCCCATAAAAACTGGGACATTTGTTCTTGTTGGGCACTTAAAAATAAAAGTAATTTATGTAATAAGTCCTGAAAGTGATACTTTACTGGGTGAGCAAGCATATTCCAGAGTGAGCTGCAGACGAGCTTTGGAAGCTTGTGCGCCCAGTAAAGACAATTTCAGGTCATATAGGTTACAAAATCTATAGCTATGCATTATTTTATTTTTTATTGCGAGAAAATAAGAAATAAATAAATAAACAACTGATTGCCATGGAAACATTAATGTATTATAGACAATTTTCCGAGTTAGCTCAGTAAAGATGCATTTCACTGTCGACAAGGTGATTAGAAACAGCTCATTTTCAGGACGATCATGAAAAAATAAATATAATTAGTCAATTATTAATATCATAAAAGTAAGTCTACAATAGTACATAATTAACATTATCGAATTTTTTGTTAAGCAAATTTGTACATGCAACAATAGTTAAAAATTTATGGCGATATACATATTTACCGAACTAGGCGGATTATTGTTATGATGGCAATGTGTTCCGATGTTTCTTCGTTCTTTGCGCAGAGTCAGCAGATATTGTTTTCGAGTATATATCGGAACTAAGAATTCTTATAACTTTAAGTTTTCATAAGTCCGAAAACGGTGACAGCCGAACATGCTTCGTTTTCTATCGGAGAAACTTTTGAAATCCGTATTACTCAACTAAAATTTTGTAACATGATTATTGTTGAACGTCATATTTAAAATTGTTTTGTGAATTAAATTAGAATATTTTTTTCAATCGTATAAATATGGATCAGAAAACCTAACCGCTACACTGGCGATCCGCTGATGCTTAATATCACATCCCTAACTTTTCAGGAACGGCAAGAACTACATTAACCATGGCTTTAACTGGGATGAAGGAAATTTAATGTTTGACAAAACTTAGTTCTGTTGGACCTTGTAACCCTAGTATATATTTTATTACTATATTTGAATATCTGACAGATCGCTAGATAGATTCCCTACTTCACATCTATTTTTTCCCAGTATAAATTTAATTTTATCCAGAGGACCCGATATGCGTAGGGCTTGTGACAATTCTTAGTACTGCAGCGTCGGGATTGCGATGTGCTCCCCAGTTTTCAGTTATATCAATCGTACATAGATTGTATGTAAAGTAAAGATACCTGTCATAGTTCTAAGATCCTTTTTGCTGAGAGTTACTAACTGCTTGACGTTTATCGA
Organism: Harpalus rufipes; assembly: GCA_951394225.1. Classification (NCBI taxonomy): domain Eukaryota; kingdom Metazoa; phylum Arthropoda; class Insecta; order Coleoptera; family Carabidae; genus Harpalus; species Harpalus rufipes. Next base: position 34,028,826 of record OX596282.1, on the reverse strand, counting down.
CGGGGGTGAGATGAACTTCTTCATAAGTCAGGAGTCATTAATGTGTCCCGAAGTTTCTTCGTCCTCCTTGCAGAGTCGACAGATACTGTTTTCAGCTACACCAATCATACATAGATGGTATTTTAGAGAAAAATGACCAGTAAGGATACTTGTCATTGTTCTAAGGTCCTTTTTGCTGAGTGCTAATAACTGCTTGACGTTTATCGACGAGGATGAGATTAACTTCTTCGTTTGCCTGAGGATCGGAATGTCTTTTCAATATACTACAAGGTTTAGGTCAGTAAGATAATAATTTGGCTCCGTTTTTAGTGAACTAAACTGCTTTCATTGCGTAAGACATCTTCATGTTCCAGTATATTCCACACTATGACATTGAAGTGACGAGCTGTTGAAGGGCGTCCTTGCAATTCTAGGCTAACTTTCACTCAAAAGTGAGGTTCAAAGCAACCTGGCTGTCTGACAGTAGGTCGATTGCTGCTCCTTTGCTTTGTGACTTTTATTCAGGTTTATTAGAGCACATAGAATTAGTGCGTATATCGAAATATATTGATACTGGTGCCTATGGATACCTATATTTGATAACCTGAACTCCAGTTTATCTCTACCTACTCACCTGTAAACCAGAATAAAGAGTCGATTTGGGAGAAGACTGCTTCTACTGTGCACTAAAGGCCATTACCAATATCTATCTTATACACCAGATTAAAGTTGTATCTTGTTGTCATTAGACTGGCATAGTCATTTTATTGAGGTACTCGTATATCTTCTTTAGAATTTCTAAGTGGCCTACGAGATTCTCAGGTTTTGGAGTGTTTTGTCCTGGAGAGTAAGTGCCTCTATCTTCATTTGACGGTGTAGAGGCGTTAACTCTAAAATTATTTCCATTGCTGTAGGTGCTGTAGGTATTCATAGCATCTGGAATACAGAAACAGGCAATGTAAACTGTTTTATCTGTCAAATGTTGTAACCACATTGGCTGGTATAGTTTCTTTTACGAAAGATGAGTATTCAAGGTCATGTATAATCTGTCTGATACAATAAAACTTGCAGATAATTTCACTGCATTTCGTATGCATAGGCGAGTGCGTTCCGCGTGGTCGAATTCCACGCGGTCGAAATCCCAGGCGGTCGAAATCCCACGCGGTCGAAATCCCACGCCGTCGAAAAGGTCCCCCACCACTTTGACCGTTGTGCAGAAATTCAAATATTCCCAGCTCGTCGAATCCCGCCCGGTCGAACTGTTACACGATACAAATCCATCGTCGTGGTAAGACCAGAATCGCTCTCTATATCGATCGTATTGCATTCAAACAATCTATGCTCCGTGGTAGTTCCGAGTGAAATGTATAGATGGTAATGCATTTTGCCAGTGGACGATGTCATGTCAAAGATAATATATTAAAAAGAAATTCATAAACATATATTATTTATAACACCATATACAACGGACTATTTAATGAATGGAGCAGAAAAAAAATTACCTATACATTTTTAGTAAAATTATCGATATTCTTGGCCCGCCATTTTAGATTAGCTGTTATATTAAGCTATTCATTCTTTATTTCCGTTGTAAAATAGAGAGAATTAGTAGGGTGTGATCGCTGCACGTTGACTATACGTTTAAACTTATTTATTTTTATATGTTGTATTCTCTGCTATAATTGTTTATTGCAATTATTTTGCGTTTCAATATAATCATCGTTTATTTATGTTCTCTGTACTACTACACTCTGGAATCCTTAAAAATAAAATAATTTTATTCGCAGATATTAAGGGTACTTACCAATGATCATTTCAGGGGCTTTCAAAGCTGTCGTGTATAGAGCCCCACAGGGGTCACCATCTTTCGTTTTTAAATTCAAAATAACTTTTTCTAGTTGACGTTTATTCGGATTCGATCCATCAGAACCATAACTCCAGTCTTATACTATAATAATAATAATGAAAATCAATTATACTCACATTCTTTCCGTTATATAAAACTATTTTGGATGTTGATTTTTTAAATTATAAAAAAATTATATCGAAAACAAAAAACCAAGTAGGTTTATTAAATAGTATACAACAAATTGCGACGTAAGTCATAAGCGAGTAGTGCAACTACACAATTATATAAAAGCTTAACATATTTGTTGCACATTATATTTTTTTAGGACCAATGATGTGTTAACAAATATATTTTTACTCTGAAATTCGAAGAAGTACCTTATATAGTATTATACTCGCCGTCAAATATGTATGGATTGATGCTTAACTTTTTTCGTTCTCCGCACCCTATCCCTTGCCCTTCGGTGTTACCGCTTCTTCATAATTTTCAACATTGCCCCTGAATTGGCAGCGGTGTAGAAATCTGCAGTCATACTCATTTAACGGTAACTATAGTAAATATGATTTTATGTTCAAATGTCTGTATATATTAAACACATTTGCAATTTAAAAGTGTACTGTATAAATTGGCGCCAAATTACACTACCTGTGACGTCCAAGAAATACTAGCCAATGACAGAACTAAAAAGAAAAAATTTGAAAAGTAATTAATTTTTCTTATTTAATTATAAAAATATTAATGCTTACTGCAAAATGATCTTTACAGAATGATTTTATAAATGGTTGTATCTTTTGTTGAGATAACCATTTAATATAAAAATCAATAATATGGATAAATCTACTTGCTAATATATAATTGATAGCTGTCACAGCTGTCACTTGTTTAAATTCTGTCGGGAAATGTAAGCCACTTCCTTATTGGTTAGTATTTTTCTGACGTCATCAGGCCACAGGAAAGGAGACAATTTTCTCATAAATAGAGAGTAATATAAAAGAAAATAAACGAATTCGGGTTAAATATTTTTTCTTATTCTTTTCATTAAACCAAAGAAAAAAAATCGTGCAACATCTCATTCAATAAAAATAATCATAATTTGAAAATATTTTACGCACAACTGCATTAAAATTGTTTGTTTACATCTTAGTTACCATGGCGGAAACTGAATGATTGTATTCGTACGGTAATATTATTACTGACATCGTTCTTAACACGGTTTACTTTATTCTGAAACAATAAACATGAGAAATAAAGCACATAATTTGAATATTTGTAATATTCACATAAATTTTCCATGCCAAAAAGAAAGTATTTCGGTTTATTATATTAAAAATTTAATAACACAATACTCCTATGTGGAAAGTTTTTAAATATTTTGAAGGATCTCTCCTGTTTTCATGTACCTTTTAAATCGTATGAATTTTTCACTTATTAGGAGATTTGGATTTTGTCCCAATTTTTAAATTGTAATATAAAAGTATCCTATAAACTGTATGTAAAATCATTTAGGACGTATTACCAGGTAACTCACGATTTATAACGTAAAATACTAAAACATGGCAGTTTATTACTTATTAAATATTATAAAATAATTAAATTTATTTTCAAGTATAGTACTTTAAATATGTTATTGTCAATTGGTAGAAAGTATATTTGGAAATAAAATCAACATAACATTTAAAATAGAAACAGTAATACATAATTTTACAACGGAAATAAAGCATGACAGGCTTAATATAACAGCTAATCTAAAATGGCTGGCCATGAATATCAATAATTTTACCAAAAATGTATAGGTAATTTTTTTTCTGCTCCATTCATTAAATAGTCCGTTGTATATGGTGTTATAAATAATATATGTTTATGAATTTCTTTTTAATATATTATCTTTGACAAGACATCGTCCACTGGCAAAATGCATTACCATCTATACATTTCACTCGGAACTACCACGGAGCATAGATTGTTTGAATGCAATACGATCGATATAGAGAGCGATTCTGGTCTTACCACGACGATGGATTTGTATCGTGTAACAGTTCGACCGAGCGGGATTCGACGAGCTGGGAATATTTGAATTTCTGCACAACGGTCAAAGTGGTGGGGGACCTTTTCGATGGCGTGGGATTTCGACCGAGTGGGATTTCGACCGCGTGGAATTCGACCGCGCGGGATGCTTCGGCATAGGCGTGCAACATGAAATATTTATGGATACATTTTAGCTGAAAAAATAAGTAATTAATTTAAAAAATATTCTTCTTTTTAAATAATGCCTTTCTCAAAGATTTATGTTTTTCATTTATCTTTCGTGAATTCAACTAGAACCACACTGGAGCCATGTCAACGACTTGGCACATACACAACAAAATCAGTGTTGCCAATATATTGATTAAGCCGAAAATGTACTGACAGCCATATTCGGCGGCATTATTGAAATTAGTTTAATATAATTTTTCTATTTCGGTGTTCTTATGTTTCTATAAACGCACTGTTTTGTATTGCAAACCCGACGTTTAGAAGATCTATAAGCGTACTATTTTTGGCGCCTTTCATGTTCTAGAGTTGGTAGTCATGCTTTCATAACTGACAGATGACAGGTAACCTCAAAATGGTAAGTTGTTGATAATATTTCAACATATTACTTTTAATTATGGATTTTTATACTTTCTTTAGGTGATAGGACTAGAAAGAAATATAATATTAATTTCACAACCAGAATCAGACCTTGAATCATAAATACAATACACCTTGCAATACACTAATTAATCAATAGTTGACAAAATATGAAATTTCAATTGTTAGCGAGAAGCGTTACCAACATAAACATAACTAACAAAAAAATACCTAGTCATAATTTAACGTCGCAATTTAAATAAATTTAATCGTAAAATTACCTCAATAGAAAAAATAGTATAAAAAACACGTATTATAAGGCCTGTTGACGCACTCGTCCTTTGTAAAACTCGCCTAGCGGCTCGTTTTCCAAACTTGGACTCGTACGTTAACAGATTGCCTTATGATACTTGTGTTTTAATGTACTATTGTTTCTTGACTTGTTGGTAAAATAATGAAGCCAAATTTATTGAATATGGCTGTCAGTACATTTTCGGTATAACCAGTATATTGGCAACACTGATTCTGTTAACGTCTCTGAAGTATGTGCCAAGTCGTTGACATGGTTCTAGTTCACACCGGTGTTAGAAACACGCTCGTATAGTTTGGTTCACGAAAGATGACAATTCAAGGCCATTTGTTCGAAGAAAGAATAAACATTTTATATAGCGGTAGTATAGCAACATTATGTATTAGAAAGAGATAGATTATTTGACGCATGTCCACGTGATTTATGCTATATGACAGATATACGTTCCATATTCATATTGATCTATAACACACTAAAAGTAATAGGAACGTATGTCGATGAGTTGCTGGTATGCAATTATCTATTGAACTGCCCTCTACGTTAATGCAAATCCAGTGGCGGAGTTTGTCTTTTGAATTTGACGCACGATTTGACGTTTAATCAAAATCAACGAATAAGTTTCTAATTATGTTCCGCGATGTAATTGAACATAATCATGGGAGAGAATGGAAAAACTTTGCGAAGGCAAGCTATTCAATTTGTGCATAATGAACACGAATATTTTCAACGGGATTTTGAATGATTAAAATGTATCCACAAATATTATACCTGGTGCACGGCCTATGTGTATGGAATGTAGTGAATTATTTGCAAGTAATATTATACCAGATGGTTTGAAAATGACCTTGAATTGTCATCTTTCGTGAACCAAACTATACTGTCAGCTATTGTAACTTTGGCATCACGCATTTGTTTGAATGGGATATTCTACCAATTTTTTAAATATTTTTTTTCTGACAATATATATAAAATCTAGGAATATTGGTAAAAACGCGATCTTAAAATTCGAATTAGTATGCGAGATATGAATTTTTGTATTTCTGAAATTATTTGTGACTTCAGTCCTGAGTTAGTTATGCTTCTCATCTCAAACAGTTAATTCTAGGGGTAACTGTTTTGTGTGCATTAAGCATATATTTTCAATTATTTTTATTAAATCTACTTTCCCTTGCAAAATTAATTATTAAAGAATACAGAAATAAAGGAAAATGTTTAAATTGAATAAAATATTTATATAATAAAGTAAATATTATTTCAATTTATATCATGAAACATTTGTCCAAAATTTTACGATAATAAACAATTAGTAGGCTCGGGGTGTCCCCAGGGAGTATGACGTCACGTTTACAATAATTAAGCATTTTTATTACAATAAAGTAATATTCCATTATTTTCTTTCTCTTAATTTAACGTATGCTACCATATAATTATTGAAGTTTACTATTTCTGTGCAATAGTAGAATACCCATTCCAATTCAATGGCTGGCATTATTAAATTATATTTTTTTTAAATTTTTATTCCTAATTTCTATATTTACAATACATATGAAATAAATTTTATTTACTAATTTATATGCAGAATTTTATGATCTACAACTTTTATTTGAAGTATTTTTTTACCTTTCGTCGTAAGGAAGGTATTGTCTTTAATCAAAAAAATCGATGTTGAGTTTTTAATGAATAAGCACGTTTTAGAGTCCCTAGAATACGAATTTACTGTTTTTACGATGATGTGTGTGTATGTGTATATGTGTGCGTATATGGGTGTGTGCGTACGTGCGCGCGTGCGTGCGTATGTGACAAAAAAATTCCTTCGATAACTCCAATACAACAATTCCAAAAATTATAATTCTTTCATATTCCTTTTTCGTACGTCCACATGAAAAGTTGATTAGATTTTGGTTATGATTGGTTAATCTGAGTACCTTAATTTGATGATTTTAACAGTTTTTCTTGAAAAAACTCTGTTAAATATAATTTTTTGGCCAGTTATGTTATGAATATTAAAGAATATGTTATTCTCTAACTGATTTAATTATATTTTTTTTCTCATATTCAATGAATTTAGAGATAAAGAATTATAAAGAAATATCTTGCAACCTATGCTGCTAAAAGCTGCACCATATAAACAGAATATTCAAATATTACTAATTGACAGATGTCAGTGTCAAATAAAATTTACATAATATCTTTGTGAAATGATTTTCCTCGAAATATAAAAATGTAAAATAATTTAAGGTGGCTAAAACAAATCACATAGGGTAATACAACAGATTATAGCCATAAGCCAATTCAGCAGATTATTATGTTTACATATAATGAATGAACCTGCAATTATCTCACTTATTAAGCGAGATAGCGATTATCTTCAAATAAGAAAATTTGAAATTTCAAATGTAACATACTATATTTTTTTATATTTTTGAAAAGTACACAAAATTTGCTTTACAATGAGAGCAAACAAGTAGGACGTTATATTATTAAAAAGTAAAATGGCGGACGTTTGAAATATGTTACAAAATAAGTCAAGAAAGTGTGGAATTTTGTTTTATTAGATTTGTTGCTTAGGTTACGTCATATAAATGAATTTATCTCAAAAAATACCATCATCTATGAACAAAAAAACAATAAAATCTCACAAACTTGATTTTATTTCATACAATATATTCATATTTTAAACGTTCGCCATTTTATTTTTTAATAATACAACGTACTACTAATTTACTACCATTGTAAAAAAATTTTTATATACTTTTGAAAAATAAAAAAAAATATGGTATGCTCTATTTGAAATATCAAAGTTGGTATCACATATTCCGGAATCGGAAGTAACAGAAAGCGTCTTGATACAATGTCTTATTGTCCATATTGCCTATAGTAAATTTGTTTATTTAAAGATAATCGCTATCTCGCTTAATAACGGAGATAACTGCTGGTTCATTCTCGCGTGATCACTCTGTATATGTTTTTATTTTCTACTTCTTATTTTAAGAAATATACTGTTCTTTTAAGAGCATTGTGTATTCCTATACTGAAATATGAAGCGAAAATTCAAATAAATTGTTCCTGTACCAGAACTATTAACATTTTTAAAAAATCAATAGACAAACATACTTTTGTTATGAACTTACTTTTAGAAAAAAGGATTATTGAAATCTATCAGTATTTGACTTTGAGTTTAATGGGAAAACAAGAAATGCTACTGAATTTTGGGTTTCCCATTAAAATCACAGTCCAGTATTAACAGATTACGATATTTTTTTTTAAACGCAGGTTCATATCAGATGTATGTTTCTCTAATGTTGGATTTTTTAAAATGTTAATAGTTCTAGTATAGGAACAATTTATTTGAATTTTCGCTTCATATTTTAGTGCAGGAGTACACAATACTCTTAAGGAGTAGTTCAGTTCAGTTCAGTACGAGGTAAGATCAGTTCATTTTTCCCCTAAAAAGAAAACGTCCATAGTTTGCAAAAAAATTCTGTGTGAAATTTATGAAAAATACGTAGAATTGACGGAAGGTAATGTGCTGGCCACATCAATTTTTTTTCTAAAATAAATTGGGAAGTAATGCGCAAGTAAAAACTGTTCTTTCATGGTAAACGTCTTTGGCCTGTATTTCAAAAAACACCCTGCATATACATACATACTTACATATATAAAAGGATGCATTTTGAGAATTAAAAGTATGTAAGTGTTTATTGCATAGCGTGAAAAAGTTTTTATTCCACGTTACCATTAGTAAACTACCTACAAATAAACAAATAACGAATAAAATATCTATAATTGACAATAACATTTGACAGCGCAATCAAAATATCTTCTAATTTTGTATACTTTTGTTTAACATTCGATAGTTGTGTTTCTATGTCTCTTTTCGCAGCTTGAATAATTGAATAAATTTTTGCACTATTTCATTAAGATTTTTGTTAGTACCTGATAATATTCTAACCTAAAATGAAATAATATAGCGCGTTTTTATTTTACAGCTTTAAGTACGATTAGCATACAGGCCATTGTCATAGTTGATATCTAAGTTAAGCAGAACGGCTCTTTTAATAACGGGTGATAAACAAATTTTGATGATATATTTTCTGATCTAGGCAGAGCATGAGACAAGAATTTCATTATTTCAGTGATAATTTTACATGCACTTCTACGTATACGAATATTTCAGCATAGGAGTTTCAGTTTATAGTGCTTCCTGAAATAGTTGTAGAATTTTAAATTGCAGAATCTATAGTCAACGTCAAATGAGTATGGACTGGTGCTCAACTTTTTCCCTTCTCCGCACCGTGTCCCTGTTGACGCTTCTTCATAACAGCATTTTCAACATGAATTGGCAACAGTGTAGAAATCTCCAGTCCATACTTATTTAACAGCAACTATAACAGTTAAACTAAAATAATAATTATAAGTAGTTAAATATAGATTACTGTAGAATTGTTCTAGAGGCTGTATGTAACAACAGCTGGGTACTATTAAATATAAGTAAAATTATTAATGAAATAAAAGAAATTCCCTGTTGCATAAAAAAACTCATACAATAAAAACATGTTTCTTATAAAATTTATAAAAAAAACATAATATATACAAACAACATGATTATATTTTTTTCTGAAGAAATTATAAATAAAAATTGCAGAACAATTTATGAAAATTTTTGTATACGTGATGTTTTCCACGTGTAAGATGTTACATGTGTTTTTATATGAATGTATGCTGCAATCAACCAGTTTTCTTATATGTACATATGTATATACATACCACCTTTCATTTTAAGGTTGATTTATTTACAGCGTATTACGTTACAAAATTATAGAGTCTTTTCTAATTATCGAGAATTATTTTCAAGTTCAGGTGTTTTTACTTATGTTTTGTTTCCTAGTCTACTCTGATCTTTTTAACAATGAGTTGGAAGAAAGGTTATTCGTTATTGAACAATAGAAAAAGTAAGTTTTTGTTTTACATTTTATAATAATTATAAAACTTTGTTCTTTTCCATTTATTACTAATTACTATGACACACACGGTTATATATTTTTGGCAAGATAAAAATAAAATATATTTGGAATTATCTGTTACTGAAGGTTATCTCTGACAAAACACAAATCTTATAAAATACATTGTTTATTTGTTGACTATACAAGACAAATCCGTATTTTTCTTATCGTAAAATATTTAATATTTTTTAGTTTTACTATTATCATTGTTTATATTTTGGCAGTCGAAAAAAAATTTGAATACAATTGGAAAACAATAATAAGGAAAGAGTCTAATAATATTTCGTTGTAAACAAATGAGATTTAAGATATATGTACATATGTTATTATCTAGTAAAATTATTATCAATGTTCATAAATATTATATTTTAATTTTTCAATAGGTTTAATAATTAAGAATAGAGTTTACATTGTTTTATCATGGAAAAATAAATTACTGATGTAATAATAAATACAGGAATATCCTTGATATATGTATCGTCTGATAATATTTGAATAATAAAATATCATTTACAAAATCTATGTTTGTTGACAAATAAAGCTGTTACCTATACATTCGTACTTAAAACTTATACCTATAAGATGAAATTTAATATTACGAGAAATGGTTTTGTAATGTCAAATAATTTATGCTCACAGACACAGAATTAGTTGTCTGTTTCTTGAAAAAGGAATGAAATCTTCTTAAAGTTAACGGTGTCTTTAACTGTGATCCATTATAAATTATAATTCCGACATGCATATGACTTCTCACTGTTAATTTAACGACAATTATTGTAATTTATTTTATTGGATTTAATTTGTTTTCTAAAGCTGTGTAAATAATCATGATTTACTCGTAAGAACTCATTATTTGTATTTTTATTTCTTTCTAGTAGAAAATTTTCTATAATAACGTATATGATTAATAAATGAAGTAAAAATATTAAGAAAATAAATATGTACATACATTGTTTGAAAATTTTAGATTTTTTTTTAAATAATATTTATGTACCTATTAAGATAATAAACCATATGACTGACAAAAAGGAACTTCAGTGCCGAGATGCATATTAAATTGTATAAAATGAAAGGAATATTGATTTTTATAGGTTATGTTGAAATATCGGTTAGTTGCTGCTAGTTAAACGAACGAACTTGTGTTTAGTGTTACGAACCTCCGGACAATGAAGTTATATGGTACTGAATACCTACTCAAAATTATGTGTGTATCTCAAACCTCTACATTGGAATTATTTAATTCGTTCTGCTTGCACATATTTTTTCGTCAATTAAAGTACAAATTTACTGTTGTACATCATATACCTATCCAAATTATCTTATATGTACAATAATTATCATAAAGTTGGTAACACTGCATTTGCATGAAATCATCGTATAACTTTAGTGCCGATTTCTGAACTTTTAATGACGATTTTTGTGCAGTTTAGTGATGATTCCAAATAAATTATTTTATTTTATTTTTTATTAACATTTTTAGATAAAAATAGTATTTAACTTGTTTTCGGCAAGTGATATAAACATTTAATTTGTAATATTATAACATTTTTATAAAGTTTCCGAGTGGAAAGAAAACAAGAGCATGTATGAATGCGATTGTGAATGTGGCCGAGTCGAAAGAAATGTGCTTGGTCAGGACTGTGTGGCTAAGGTTGATTTCGCTACCGAAAATCGGTCACTTTAATTAAGACTAAGGCGTTAAAAATAAATAAATATAAATATATTTCTTCAAACATAATGTTATCGTCGAAAATTAAAAATTGTATGAAAATATTAACAATCGTCATTCAAAAGACATTAAATTAAAAAAAGGCTTTTTTAACAATGGCCATTGTTAAAAAAAACCTATACTGCAATCCTGTTTACTTTTTCATCTAATAAACAATACAGTCGTTTATTCCATATTTCATTACATATACCCTTCAAAAATAGTGTTAATCCTGACAATGAATTGGAAACATTTCGAAAAATTAGAAGAGGACAAAATTTCTTCATAGAATGAATTTAAAATCTAAATATAAAGAATAGATGTAAGTAGAATTTTTGGTGTAGAGTGTAGGTATACAAGAAATGTTAAATACAATAGGGCGCGAGTAGTCATATGTTGGCCTTTACAAGCAGATACGGGGAAATATCATAATTTTTCATTCTAAATTTAGTGATTTTCCTATTCCATGTGGATTATTTTCCTCGACAAGTAAATTCCACACTCTTGGTGACAAATTAACTACGTGAATTTAGAAAATCTTGAAATTTTTAATGAAAAACTCTGACATTTGACATCTATGTACATAATTACTAAACAATGTCACATGACTTCTCGCGCTCTATACTTATGTAACCAAAAACGAAAGTGGCGAGAGGTATTGTGCTGGCCACAACAGATTTTTTTTTTCTTAAGTTTCCATACTACCCGGTAATAAATTTTCAACTTCTGAAAATTTACTATTGATGCTTTTTTACCGGTTAATTAAATTGTTACATACAAATGTCTTTTGTTTGTAGTTTTAATATTATTTATAGATTCTTTTACACCCCTCAACAGATTTTTAATTATGTCAGAAAACTGACTAGGATATTGGAAAACTAAAATTTTATTTCTCTCGTGTTGTTCAGGTGATACGCTATGAATCATTTTCTTAGTAACAAAATTAATCCTGTTATATATTTTCTATATTAAACTGTAGAGTATAATATTACTGACAATTATGATGTCCTGCTTTTAATACAACTGTGACTGAACGGAGAACACATATTCCTTATGAACATAAAAACTTTCAAATTTGGAAAATTGTTTCACGGTTTTAATTGTACATACTGACGAATAATCTGAATTTTCTGAAATTTTCATTCAAATGTAAAGCGTGAAATTAAGGGAAGACAGCAATAAGATTGAGAGTATGCACCTATTTTATTGCACAGGACTGTATGTAGGTGTGTATGAATAAAATATTTGTTACTATTTTTTTATAAACAAAAAATATACGTTTATTAGTTTTTCCTTTATTTGTGTTTCCATAGACGATATGTTGGTCTAGTTAGTGCCGAGTTAATAACAAGACAGTGTAATTATGCACGGTGTGTTAATTATGAGGCAACTCCTCTATTAAGAAGGAAGAATGGAATGAACACTTCGTTCATTGTATCTTGTTTCTTGTTAGTCGATAATGAAGGCTTTAATGACCATTTGCTAATTAACTTTTCACTGTCACGGTGTAAAAAAGATATACATAGCAATTTTTTCCACAGTTGAAGAAATCCTAACTAAATAAAAAATATCATGCCGTATTTACAAAAGATGTTATTATACTACTCGTATAATGTTACTCATACCTAAACATATGGAACGACAGATTTTGTTTTGAAGCATATGTGCAGTAGAAATTCACTTCTTTGTTCGATTCGTACTAATACAGCTACTACTCGTTAATCCGTGCGACAAAGTTTAATTAGCATGTAAACCACACATAATCATATTTCGTTTTAACAATCTTATGGCTGTATTATGGTCAAAACTGTAAGTCTTAAATCTGTAAATAGTGAACAAAATCGCAACGAAACCTGCCACTCTTATAATTTTATATTAATTAATAAAAATAGATATTTTCCTCAGTTTTTTTTACAGATTTATATTTACAAAAGAAAAGTGACGATACCTCTCTCCATAAAGTTGAAGGGCTCTAATAGAATTTCTTTGACATTTTCTCCGAATATTAAAACTACATCAATCATTTGTGTAACGCACTTGCACCTAAATTATTAAAACAAAAAAAAAATTGTTACTGTTATACTAAATAACAAAACTAAAGGTAAATACTTTTGTTTTGTTTTATTGTTATAAAATTGTTTTCATAGCTTGCTGATTTATTTTGCATGGAATTTATAGACGTAACTAGACCCCCCCCAGGAAAACTACATATTAGTATATTTTTTATATTTTAATTACTGATATAATTTTGTGAATGTTGTGATTTAAAGTTTAAATTGATTAACCGATAGGAATTTAGATGAGTAGTAAAAAAATTAGTAATTTTTCGATGTAAAAAATTCTGATTAGGCAATAGTTATTCGACAAATTATGCTCTATTTTAAAACATTGATTTTCAAGACACATTCTTTAATGCATACATGCGACAAAATGGGATTTCCTTCTTCTATAGCTTTTCCCATTCGTTAGGAGTCGCTATTTTTTATTTTCTTTTTCCTCATTTCTGTTTTGCGTATCGTCCTCATTCAGTTCCTTTCTCTCAAGTCTTCCGCAATACAGTCCTTCCATCTTATCTTCGGTCTTGCTCTGTTACTCCCACCTTCTACTACTAAGCTATTCATTCTTCTTCCAATATATTCTTTATCTCTCCTCATGACATGTTCAAATCAATGTAATCGTCTCTCTTGTAACTTTCTAGAAACTTCTGTCACTCGAGCCATTTACCTTATCTTTTAATTATTTACGCTATCTTTCCGTGTCTTCCCCAACATCTATCTCCACATCCTCATCTCTGCCCCATTCATTTTCGTTTCATTGACGCTGACATCTGTCCATTTGAATTATCTGAATATATTAGCAGTTTCCATGGTTAGCATAGCTAGCTGATTTATGAAATTTAATATCTTTATAATTTTTTAACTCTATATCTATTGAATATAAAGTGTAAAACACAATCCAATTGTATAGGGAATAATATATATATATATATATATATATATATATATATATATATATATTGTGCGCCCCTGACTTAGGAGTATACGAGCGCCGTCACTGGTAGAATATTCCCGAGCGATGACGTAATCTTCCCCGGCAGGGGAAAACCCATACGGGTTCAGACGTGTTAATTACACAGCTGACCTAAATCCTTTGTATTCGATGATGGGCGCGTCGGGAAGGACACTGGGCTGTATAAATACCGTCCGAAGGACAGCGGAGAGAGAGTCTGTGAGATAGAAGCAATGAAGTCGATGATATAAATAAATAGTCTACGAGTGGTGAACATAAATAAATGTAGTTATATAAATAAATGTAGTGATATAAATATTGGTTAAATAAATAATCTTAGTGTTTAAGCAGTTAATAATATTCTTAGTCTTAAATTAGTGTTTATAATTATTTAATCATAGTGTTTTTATTATCTTTTTAATATTTATCCTAATAATTTATCGTTTAATAAACGTACTACACGTTTACACTTCACCCATATAAATAAACGTTACAATATTCTTTAAAATTTACTTGAGAATACGAAAAAAATATAATTTTTGGAATCGTGGTATTGTAGTTATGTGATCCGAAACGATCGTCACATACACACACACAGACACGCACACACACACACACACATACACAGACGCACACACACATACAGATACCATCGTAAAAATAGTAATTTCATATTCTAGGGACCCTAAAATATGCTTATTCATTAGAAACTTACTATCGAATTTTTTGACCAAAGACAATACCTTCCTTGCCTAAAGGTGACGGAAGGTAAAAAGTTGGTGCTCCCATAAGAATAATGTTAAAAATCGAATTTTCAAACTATAAAAGTTGCGTGATCACAAAACAGAATATGACGTCAAAGTACACAGCTTAATATGTGACAAACTATCGCCTACTTTTATTTATATAAAAACGTAGGTGATGAACAAACTGTTTTCGTATTAGTTATGAATGACGTAATATGTGACTTCTAAAAGGTTACAAATCAACATATTGCTGTATTGATTGTGAATAAACTAAATTTCATATGAATCCTGGATTTAGTAAAAAAGTTATCGACAAAAAAAATTGACCCTTTAATTTTTTTGAGCAGTACATTTGTGAATATTTTTGGAATATCAATATAATGAAGGCCCATGGCTTGTTGACGATATTTCGCCATTTCACTCTGTCCATTGCTTTGTCTTTGATTTTTAAAGTTTCTATGTCTTTCAGTATCGCATCCTACCACCTCTCTCTTGGTCTTCTCCTATTTCTTCTTGTTGTTATGCCTCTCTCGGTGGCTATTTTGACAGTCCTGTCCTCTGGCATTCTCACTATATGTCCAAACCATCTTAGTTTTTGCGCTTTCACTGTTTCCACTATACCCGGTTCACCGAACAAATTCATTGTTTCCTCGTTTGTCCTTCGTACCCACATTTCCCCGACCTTTTTACCACCGCAAATTTTTCTGAGCACTTTCCTTTCCCACACTTCTAATTTCATTTGGTTTACTTTGTTTAGCGTCCACATTTCACACCCGTATGTCACCGTTGGTCTAATAACCGATTTGTAGACTTTAATTTTTACACCTCTCGATACATTTTTATTTGTTAACAACTTTAAAAGAGAGCCTACACTTCTAGATCCCTTCGCCAGCCTCTCCAGCACCTCTTCATCTTCTTTACCATTATTTGATACAGTAACCCCCAAATATGTAAACTTTTCCACCTCTTCAAAATTAAACGTCGTCCCTCCCTCTGTCCTAATTGTCAGATATTTTCTTTCATCTAGATGACCTCCTCTCAAAACCATGTATTTAGTTTTCCTTTCATTCACACTTAGCCCAACATCTTTAGCTTTAGTGATGATCTTTTTGACCACAAGTTCCACTTCTCTTTTATTTCGTGTTATTATTGCAATACAATATCAATACACTTAAATATTAAAACTGTTATACGAAGATCTGTGTATGAGTAGAGCTACGTTTCAAAAACTTTAATTTTGAAATATTTTAATTTTTTTTTCTTTTATTTTCAGAATTAGTTCGTGTCCGTCGCCGAAAGATGTCCTCGTGGCCAACCGACGAAGATCTCATAGATTTCGAGGTCGGATCCCCTGATTTACCTCAAGGATCCTTAACGGCCCTTCTAGATTCCGAGTCTGTCCCACGATCCTTATTAGATTCGGAATTGCTTCATCTTGAAGAAACTCTTCAGACTGCCTCTTCTTTACCACAGAAACCTTTGTCACGATGCGTTAGTCAAGATAGTGTTGAGCTTGAACAAATCTTGATAACAATTGATGATGATATAGCCAAGAAAAAGGAGAAAAATAGTATAAGTAAAATAGAAGATATTCTTGTTCTAGAAAGACAAGAGGAAAGGTGCCATGATTTAGAAGTAGATAGTAATTCGGAAAGATTAAAAACACCGGAAAGTGATCTTCCTGATGGAAGTAGTAAAGAGGTTAATAGTCTTCATTTACTTGAAACTGATCTCCATGGAAAAGAAAAATGTAATTTTGGTGTAAATAGTAGAACAGATAAACAGACAGAAACAAATGTAAATAAAATAGATCATAATCAAATTCAAAGTAGAACAGATAGTGGTTTTCAAAATATAAATAAAAATGAAGAATGTTATTATCATACATTCACATTACAAGCAGATAAATGTAATTTAAATAGTCAAACAGATACAAATATTCATAGTACAGAAAAAGATGGGCACGAAGAAAATGAATTTAATGTTTTAGATAGGAATGATGAAATTTATTTTCCTGTTCTAAATAAAGAAGAAAATAGTTTTGATTTATCGAGAACAGAAGAATATTCTAATTCCAATAGAAATGTAGAAGTAGATATTGAAAATAACGTTCATAATTGCATGAATGCAAAAGAAGAAAAGTATCTTCCTATTTTAGATAGAAACGAGGGTTTTTATAATGAAAAAGAAAAATATACTGTGCCTAGAAGAGAAGATTTTAGTCTTCATTTAAGTACACAAGGAGATACAGATCTTCAAAATGTAGACACAATTTCTAGAATTCAAGAATATAATCATCTCCCTATCGAAGATATAACATTAAATGATCTTTCACTTCTAGATACAAAAGGAAACCTCGGCCTTGAGCTTCCTAGAAACGAAGATAGTTTAGACATTTCTTCTGCTCTTGAAGAACTAGACAAAGTTTTGAAACAATCAACAAACTCAAACAACAATTTTAAAGATGTTGATGAAACAGATGGTCTAGTCACTGACGAAAATGAAGAAAACATTGAAGATTGTTTGAAGGATTTGGATGAATATCTGCAAGGTTTTGACACAAGCGGTTCAGACTTAGAAGAAGAAAAAGTGCGACATTTAGGAAGATCGAAAAGCTTGAAATATAATAAAGAAGGAAAAGAAAATTTAGGATTTGACGCAGAAGAACGCAGACCGGTATCAGCTGATTTGAATAGGAGTAATCCTTATAGAAATACTATAGAAAGTAGGCATAGTCAAAAAAGACCTTATTCAGCTGATATAGATAGTCACAGGAAGAAAATATTGACTACAGACCTAACTAAAAATCAATTAAACCTTAATGATGTTATAACGAAAAACGAAAATGTATTACAAAATAACGATAATTTATGTGAAGATAATTTTAAAATGACTTTATTTAGACAATCGTTAGATTTACGAAAAAATAAAGTACGTCCGTATTCAGCAGACTGCCATACTTTTAAACGAAACAAATATAGAAATACAATTTGTAAAATATCTACTTCGAAATCCAGTCAAAATATTAATCAAATTAATTCTGAGAATGAAGATGTTTTAAACAATGATAAATTTGTTAGTACGATTGAATCAACATACATGAATAATAGTACAGATGTTAATAATGTGTCTAATCAGGATGACACAGAAGAATTTGAAAACCATTTACCATGCCTTGAAACAAATAGACTACAAAATATAGGTATAGAAAGTGTGGCACACCATTTGAATACTAATGATGAGGAACATTACGTTGAACCTATAAATATACTTAGTCAAAATTTATTATTAGATCAAAATACTGTTTCTACATCTCAAACACCTATAGAAAATGATATGCAAACAAATAGGCATCATAGATCTTTACCTAGAATTCTAGATCATAGGCAAAGATCTGAGCAGAATATAACAGTAGAAGATGTTCAGATATCTTTACAACATAATAGAAGTCGTTCATTTCCTAGAAACTATAGAGGTCTGTCAAGAGCACAGCAATCTGCAAATATAACCGAAAATGTAAATAAATTAAATCGAAGCGTTTCCTCAGAATCAGATGAAGAAATTGACTGGTCCTGGGTGCAGGATATGTCTTCCCCCACTACAACATCCCTTCCACAATCTCCCCCTTCCCCAAAGATCCTGGCACCCCATTGGCTGCGCTCGAGCATGCGTAGGCTGCGCCACCTCCCATTACCGACCTCACAGCCCACTGTGACCAGCACGCCCTCGCTGGCCGAACCAGTGGTCCTCAACCCTGAACCTCCTAGGCCAAGACCTGTCAGTGCGCCTGTAAGGGTTGAAAGGACGGATAGGAGTTTGGATAGGGAGTCGACAAGAAGTGGAGGAAGTGAAACTACGGAGAGTACCACCAGTGAGGAAAGTGAAAGACCTGAAGAGAGAAGAGAGGAACGAAGGTAAGAGTGAATTTTTAATTCTATTTTTTTTACAACATTTATATTATTTTGCGTTGCATTATCTTTAAGGTAGTTGTCACTCGAGTGTACCTATTCAAAAACTTGTTCTATGTTCAAAATAAAAATTAAGCTAATGCAGTTTATATTTGCAATAACTTATATTTTTTAACATTATATTATATAAACAGATTGCATCAAAATAGTTAAAAGCTAATATCAACGACTATAACATATGAATTTTCTTTATTTTTTCGTAGAAAAGTTTTTTTTTGAACTGTACCACTCGCACTAACACATACACAAGTGTCGTTTTTCAATGTTGAAGAATAACTGTGGCATCGTCGTATCTAGACATTTATTGGTACATTCGGGTATAAAAGTAATAAGATATTTTAAGATATAATACTAATTCTAAACTACAAATGGAAACTGCAAAACAAATTAATATATTTCTTTCTTAAAATTACAAAAGTAGTATTATACTGTTTAAAGTTTTCATGCTTTTCACGTAAAATACCAATTTCAAAAATATTTCTTTCGAATGTACGTCTGAAATTCCTTTAGCCTAAGATCACCTCTTATTCGCTAATACCAAGCGGGTGTTAACTTAACTGATACTTCATCTGAAACGCTTGTACATGGTTGTCAAGTATAATTCTACCTATTTATCATATCTTCAGATTAAACATTTCCAGAGACAATAAAATTAAATCTGGGTGGTAAATAATTTTCTAATTTTTACACAAAATCCGTTAATTAGTTTACTATAACATACTAGTTTTTCGATTAAATGTCATAGTGGATATAAAAGTTATAATTTAAAATGTTGTGTTTATTTTGCCATTTCCTATTCTTCAGTGTTAAAAAGGCCAAATTTAATTGCAAATATCTCAGATACCGCGTGGTGAATTGTTTTAAAACTTGGAGAGCAGGTATATTATACTTCAATTGAGATGTACTTAAAATTTCAATTAATTCTGATATAATGGTTTCACGATATAACTACCTTAACATAGGGCCGATCTTATAAACCCCAGTTAAAATTTTAACTTTCAGAAAAATAAACAATATTAAATTGGATTATTGGCAGCAATCATATATATTTGTCACTCGCAGCTCATTGAGTTTCAGTTTTGTTTATTTAACTGGCAGATAAAATTTTAATCGGAGATTAAGTTTGGCCCTTATTTGTGTTACACAAATATAAATAGTGTTACACCTGTTATTTATATTTTTGAATGTTTACATTTACATAAATACAAAATACTATGAAATGCACTGTGTAGAAATTTTGTCTATGAATATACCTTTCAGTTAACATATCATTTGGTGCTGTTATTAAAGTTGTTAGAGCCGTATTTGTGAATAGCACTGCCACCAAATAATTTGAAGAAACTTCGATGATATATTTTTTGAATTAGCAATGAAATAAAACTTTTCTTTGTTTACTACTTTATGCTAAATCATGATTCTGTATGATTGTTTTTAATGGGATCATGTTAATTTTTTCGTACTACTTTTGAAAAAAATAATGAGATTTAAAGCTATGAACCGAATAATAAGATAGGAGGTAATTTTCTGGTTCGAAATATTACCTTGAATTTAAACAAAAACACTTCTTTAAATTTTACATAATTTACTTTTGTAATTATTTCTATAAATAATTATTTTGCAAATAAGGTAGGTACTGTATTTATTTTTATTACAATATTATATTGTTCTATTCTTTCCTATTTTATTCTTGTTCTATCGCCGGACGATATGACAAAGACATTCATATATGTCGAAGGAATTTTGTACAATTCGATGTATTTATTTCTATAAACAATCAGAAATATTTTCAGACAAAACTTTCGATCGAAGTTATAAATAATTCATAATGCGTGCCTGCTCCTTTTGTCCAGTTGCACGCACGCCAATGGACACGAATGGAGTACTTTAAGTACAAGCAAAGTTTGTGTTATTGATCTAGTTACTCATTCCTTGACAATAGAATCTCAAAACTATTAACTGCGAAATAAATTGCGTCACTAGCGAGTAGCGACCAACCCTAGCTTCATCCACGTACAGTTTTAAATTTACCGCCCAAAGTTTCGTTTAACTGAGGTTTCAAATTTTTCTTACAGACGACATTATTCAGCCGGCAACATTCACTTTTCATAAGACGATAATTTCCCCTAAACTATAAAGGCAAATTAAATATGTATAGTTCATCCAGGGATCATGTTCCGAAGACTCGTTATCGTTTTATTACGGCAGTACAATAGAGGGTCCCAATAACCTGGCATGTGCCAGGGCTGTAATGAAAAATTTGAGTAGGGGTTTGAAATATTTCATTTCACACATTTTACTTTTCAAAACAGTAAAAAAAAATTGTTTAATATTTAACTGTTTTAAAAAATATATTGTATAATCAGATTTCCGTGACCACCTAGGAGGTACTAATTGCGGACCGTTAATCTTTGTTTATAGTGGCGATTTCCCCAAGAGGCCTATAACCACATGTCATTTTAAAAAATATATGAATATTTATTCGGACATCGTGCACTCGTCCTCGTCTTCAGAATTGTTATCGGACATATCTGAATCCCTTAAAGATATAATTAATGGATTCACGTCTTTGTAAAATGATATAAATTTATTTTCTTCTTTTATGATATGTTGAATACAGTTACTCCATTGTTGCTGGCCAATATTTTCAACTTCTTCCCTGACTAATTGAACTACACTAGAATTTAATTGTGGTTTTTGATCTAACATTGTTTTTTAGTTGGCTCCAAATTAACTCAATCGGATTGAATATGCAATAATAAGGTGGTAAACGTAATATTTTATGCCCTGCCTGTTGTGCCATATTGTCTATAACGTAAAACAAAAAACACTTTCAGCCTTCGTACACTAGTTAGGAGGTACAAATGACAAGTGAAAATAATTAAACTCACCACCTATTTATATACCTACATAGCCACAAATAACGGTTTTATAATCCTTTGGAGACAAGTTCACAGATCTTATAATAACCTCTAAGAAAATTAGGGAAATTCTAAGTTCAAAAGATTAACGCATTAAAATTTTAAATATTAGCAAATACAGCCCTGGTAATCGGTTTAGAAAATCTGAAAAGTGCAGTCTTGGTCTACAGTCGAATACTGAGCGTAAAATATATGCCAGCATTGCAAATACTGAACTGGTCGACTGTACGGACCGAAATATTTTGGCATTGCGGTTTTAGCTATTGTGAACCCATAATAAAACGATAACGAGTCTTCGGAACATGATCCCTGGATGAACTATACCTACGTACAGTAAAAGACTTTTTTATCTACGTTAGGTACTTTGATGATTAAGTGATTACTATAAATTAACATTGTTTTTTTTTACTGCGGACTTTAATATAAAAACACTTATTATTGACTTTCTAGTAAAATAGGTATATGTAGTTATTAGAAGACGAAGATGTTCCTAAACAGACCTAAAGATTGGTTCCAGAAAAGAAAGAATTTTTCAGATATGAATTTCTTGTGGGAACTTTTAACACAAGGCCCAATTACACAAACTATTACCTTCCGTCACCTTTAGCTAAGAAAGGGTCTTTGGTCAAAAAATTCAATGATGAGTTTTTAATGAATAAGCACGTGTGTGTGTGTGATAAAAGTTTCGGATTGCATAACTTCAATACCATGATTCCAAAAATAATATTTTTTTCAAGTTTTCTCAAGTTTACATCCAGAAGAAGAGGTTATTAGATTTTGGTTATAATTGGTCAACCGGAAGTACCCTCATTTGAAGATTTTAACAGTTTTTCTTGAAAAAACGCAGTTAAACATCATTTATTGACATTTAATGATTATAAATTTTAAAGAATATATTATTCTCTATACGATTTGATTGCATTTTATACTTCATATTCAATAGATATAGAGTTAAAGAATTATAAAGATATTAAATTTCATAAATCAGCCAGCTATGCTAACCATGGAAACTGATAATATATTCAGATAATTCAAATTGAAAGATGTCAGTATCAATGAAAACTAAATGAATGTGGCAGAGATGAGGATGTTGAGATAGATGTTGGGGACGACACGGAAAGATACGGTAAGGAATGAAAGAAGGGAAATAACTCAATTTGGTGTAAGAAGTTTCTAGAACGATTCAAGTGAGACGATTATATTGGTTTGAACATATCATGGGAAGAGATAAAGAATATATTGGAAGAAGAATGAATAGCTTAGTAGTAGAAGAAAAAAGAAACAGAGCAAGACCAAAGATAAGATGGAAGGACTGTATTGCTACTTGTGAGAAAAGGAACTGAATGTGAACGACACAGAACTGAGTGGAAGAAGAAAATAAAAAATAGCGACTCCTAATGAATGGGAAAAGTTAAAGAAGAAGATGTTAGTGACAAGTGAATTTGCATAGTTTGTGTATGAAATAATTTTACTGGAAATTTAGAATCTTTTGCAAAAAAAATGTGTATGGAATTTATACATAATACACACGATTGACGGAAGGTGTTGTGCTGGCCACATCAGATTTTTTGAGAATGAGTTTGTAAACTGTTACATTAGTTGCTAAACATGAGGATGAAGGCATACCTACTACATATGAGCGAGTCATTCCGAGCATGATTCTAGCCCACACACAATCAGTTTTGGCATATCAATCCGGGCGTGGCATGAAAAATCCAACATGTTTGATTTTTCAAGCCTAGCTTGAATGCCCCATACACGGTCAATTTTGGCATGAACAGTTCGACTGACCGTATATGGGCAAATTAACAAAAAATAATGTTTCATCTACATTAATATTCCCCGATAAATGCTGTATAGCGTAATGAAAACCGCGACAAAATCCATACAGTGGTTTTCGAGATTAACTCCTACAAACAGACAGACATACGCCTACCTGGGACTTTATTTTATACACAAGATAAGTGTCGAATGTTGGAATGTTTCGATTGCATACTTTGCAGAAAATAACGTCGAATGGGTAATTTCATCCAAAAATTTAAAAGTATTCCAAATTAGTTTTATACTCGATTTTATGGTATCTAAATCGCTAGATACAGGTCGCCCAATCTTGGAACTCATTTGGGTTGCGCAAAAGATAACATGCGATAGCATGATGAAAAGAGAGATAATAGTAGAATTCTAGGTAAATGATTATTTGTACTGTGCGAGTTCGGTAACCTCCGCTTCTTTTAGTTTGGATTCGTGCTTACGAAAGATATTGGTAGGTACGAGTTTTATGTTTGGGACTGTACAGTATAATTTCCCACTTTGTAACTGCAAATGTAACCTTGAAATGAATTGCTAGATTGGGCTACTGCATATTCCATTATCATTTTCGTTTATACTCAACCCTAGTAAAAACCCTCACAAGAAAGAGATTTTCTGGATAAATGAAAACATCGATACTGTAAATAGTAAATAGCTTTTCTGAAAAGCTCTAGAAGTATGCTACATAATATGTTGAGCTAAACTAAAAGGAGCCAATATAGAAAAATAAATTCATGTCCATTCACTAAATTTTAGTTTACCTTTTCGTTTCGGATATTTATCAAATGACCATCGTAAATAATTGATTTCAAAATTGGTCACTCATTCTAGTCGACCAGGAATTTCGTACTTAATAAGTATTAATTTTAAAATAATAATGTGTAGGTATGGCTAGTTCAGAATGCAATACAAATTCCTTTCAGAAATCAAAGTATTTCAGCACGTACATAATTAGGCAAGAGCTGAATGTGTAGCTCCCAATTTTCAAACCATTTTTTATACAAACTCCTATAGATGGAAATATTTAAAATAAATGTTTAGTAATGCAATGAACCTCAGAAACAGATCGCAGTGAGCGTGTTAAACAAATTGTCTGAAACATCAAATTTCTGTCCCATGTTTCGCATAGGAGAAAACTATAATTAATTTATTGATATATGTATTATTGCAATATAGGAAATGTTTTTCTGTATTAATGTCACGTCCAGGTTGAAAAATTTGAACCACATTTCTTATTCTGTTGTACATAATGTTACACTATGTAAAGTAATCGAGGAAAGTTGACTATCGATTTAGCGTAACAAAAGACTAACACAATCAATCACATATTACCGTTTGGCTTTTGTTCTCTAATGAAAAGAGAAAATTGCAATGTCATACTTACAATTAAATATCGATTGCATTGTACGAAAAATTATCACTAACGTAAATTTTTAATTATATTTCGACTTTGTATTAAAAATAATTGACCCATTTTCATCTTTATTCATTTTCAAATTATTTAATTGATTATATATCAGAAGATATTGATCTATTTGATATATAAGATTTAATTATAAGTGGATAGAAATGGCAGGGAAATGTCAAACTACTTTTGAACTATTTATGGCCAGTTGTACCAACAAGGTTTAAATTTTAAGCTAGGTTTAAACAAAAAAATGCAAATCGAAATTTTGACAGCAATATAATTTAATTCATTTCACATTTTATTTCGATGCAATATTGTCAATTTAAGCCAAGTTTAAAATTTAAGTTATGTTGGTGCAACCGGTCATTACTAAATTATTAGGTTACCTGCAATTAATTTACTATAGCAAATGTACAGGTTGTTATATTTTAATGGACCTAGAAATATCTCGCTTATTTATTAAGTTAGTAATTTCTTTCATATAACATGATTTATACAGCAACATATAAGCTACTTGACGACGGATGAACATTCATGATATCACTTCCGGTTTATTAGTAATTAATATCAACTTTGAAATTTCAAATGGAACATACTATATTTTATTACAAATTTGAAAATTACATCAAATTTGCTTTACAATCATGTAAAATAATCCATATATATCATTATTGAAAAGTAAAATGGCGGGCACTTTTTTATACATTTAGTCGAAAAGAGAATAGTGGGCCATGACTGTGGGTTGAAATAAAACAATGAACTAAAACAATTGTAGCTATTATTATTAAACGAAATAATATTTTTTTGTCATAATAACACAGAAAATAATTGTTTTATTTCAAGCCATGGTTATGGCTCACTATTCTCTTTTCGACTAGGTGTATAAAAAAGTGCCCGCCATTTTACTTTTTAATAATGTAACATAAGGATTATTTTACATGATTGTAAAGCAAATTTGATGTACTTTTCAAATTTGTAAAAAAAAATATAGTATGTTCCATTTGAAATTTCAAAGTTGATATTAATTACTAATAAACCGGAAGTGGTATCATGAATGTACATTCGTCATCAAGTAGTTTACATGTTGCTATATAAATCATGTTATATGAAAGAAATTACTAACTTAATAAATAAGCGAGATATTTGCTGGGTCCATTAAAATATAATACCCTGTACACGGTCACATGCGTAGGGTCGTTTAAAAAAAAAATATCCCGATGAGGCGTGATTTACGTAATTTCTCTAATACGAGTACTTCACCTCAACAATATCTAACTAACCCACAAATCTCACACTTGAATAACTTGAGTTAATTTTTTTGCGTTATTATTATTATTATTATATTTGGAGAAAGCTGTTCAGCAGCGGTCCTGCGTTCGAATTTTCTGGAAGGTTTTTTTTTTATTATTTTGCTATAACCATGGAAACAGCTGCTATATTAAGAAAATTCTAAATGACAGATGCCAGTGTCAATGAAAAGAAAATGAATGTGGCAAAGATATATAGTAAAAATGATTAGGCAGAAGACGCGCGTCATCAACTTGAAAAAACCTTACAAAATGAAATAAACTTGTAGACATTATTGGGTGTTATTTATTTAAAAAAAATACTAGTATTAATAAACGTATATATTAATAAATTTACAATTATTTCTAATCATAACATAACATTGCCACTCTCAGTAGTGCCAACGTATGGCACGAAGATTAACTAGAATTATTTCAAATAATTTTATATTCTGGCTTCACCATCTGGTGGCTAAATTTTGAACTAAAAATATGCTCAGAATATATTATTTCCTTCCTTTCATAGAATTTTTTTGGAGTTTGCAGGCTATTTAAATAATTTAAAATATATTTTAACACAAATTTCATGTTTTTAAATATCTCTATAAACTGTAAAATCCAGTATCAGTGACGTCATAACAGGGCTATATAACGGCGGGAAAAGTTAATTTGAGTCGCCAATACCTATCTTTTAGTAGCAAATATCAAATTAAATAAGTGAAAAAACAGGAATAACCTAGATGTGCATCGATCAAGGTAGAAAGTGCTTCGAAAATTTAATAAATTTTTAGTATTTATTTCGTAAATAATATCTAATATAAAAAAATGTTTTCAAGAAATGTTGCTTGTTTTTAGAATACACATCCAACGATATGACACATAACCTAAGTTCGAGAGTACTACCATTCAATTCTTCAGATAGGATTATGTTCTGCTAGTTTTTTTCCTGAACTTCTAGGACGTCGTAGTCCTGAAAAAAAAGCCTGGGACGGGTGGTAACCTGAAACTCTGCATTTTTGTAAAAATCAAAATTTGGTGATATTATCTGTTGGGTTAGCACGTAATGATAATCATAATTTTTAAATGATAAGATAGGAATTAATATGTATTATGTTTTCAGTAATTTATCATTTTAATTTTTTATAATCATTGCCATAGAAATACATATCTGCAACGCAAATATATAATAATTGTATTTAGTACATGATTATTTTTTATGTAATTAAGATAAAGTATTTAAGCCATAAATGAGCCGGTTTCACATTTTAAAAAAAGTATTTTTATGAAATTTTATGCAATATTTTTTATAGTAATAAGATAAATTGTAATAATTTATTGTTATTTTCGTAATTAATTAAATAAAAAGATTGGCGCCAGAAATAGTCATGAAAAACATATACGAGTATACGGCACGTCATTCATTGCTAATAGGAAAACAGTTTGTCCATCACCTATAAATAAAAGTGGGCGATAGTATGTACTCTGACGTAACATTTCGTTTAGATCACGTGACTTTCAAAATATTATACAAATTTCAATAATTAAATATAAAATATCTAATAGATAATTTGTGAAGTTCTTTAAAGGAACGATATTTTTTAAAATTTAGTACGTAGAAGTCATATAAAAATTCTTGCAACAGCCTTATTGGTAGTGTATATGATACAGTTAAAGTATCAATTTAGTCAGTGCATACACTGTCTAGTTGATGTATGCTTCCACTAGCTGTTTTAGTGAAAGTATACATTATTTTATATAGTGCATACTTTATCTAGTTAATGTATTCATTGACTAGTTAGTGTATACACATTCTTTTGTCACTGTCTACCTAAATCCGAGTTCTGTGCGTTAGGTATTGTTTCTATTTGTTTTTTTTATAAAATTTATACGCCTAGATTGTTGGGTGGGCATGTTGCGTGGGCAACGCAAAAATTTATACTTTCACTAAAATAGCTAGTGGAAGCATACATCAACTAGACAGTGTATGCACTGACTGAAATGTATACTTTAACTGTAGCATATATACATTTTTCGGGAAAAACCATATTGAGGTACAAATATTATAGAATATGGTATTTCACTAATTTTTTATTTGTTATTCTATATAAAGTTTTTGTTTTTGATGTTTTATTTCATTCAATATTTTTTTAATAATAACCTGTGGTCTAGCGTATCATAATGACGTAGGTTTGTCAAATAGTACTGGTAAAACGGCAACCAAATAGTAAACGAAGAAGCAAGTCGTCATGTCTAAGCATTTCTAACTTTTTGTGGTTATTTTGGAATATCATTGTAATTGTAAAGTTTTAAAATGAGTACTACTTGTTCAAAATATTGGCTTTACCGAACTGCTTAAATAATTCGAAATTCGAACAGGAATAATTATATACTATTACTTAGCGGAATTTCATCAAAGTAAAGTCAAAAAATGTTGAAGTAGACATCATTTTGTGGTGCTACTAGAAAGACCGTTTCAACGATGTAAACTTTAATTATAATTAAAAATTTATCACAAAACATCATGTTTATTACAGAACTAATTTTTTTCCAGCCGTACAAATATACCGTGTGTCTGTCGTAAAGGTGTACATAGTAGATTAACATGGGAAATTAGTTTTTTGCAATTCCCTGCTCACCTAATTATTTTAAGCAAAAACGCGTCAAATAAAAGTTTTAGGGCATAAAATTCTGCATCTAAATCAATAAACAGAATTAACTTTACATGCTTTATAACGACAGAAATTAAATATGAAAATTTCGAAAATTACGTTAAAAATATCGATAGCCATGGAATTAAACAAAAAATAAATAAAAGCTTGACGTTTTATTTGTCAAATAACTTATTTGACATTTTCATATTTAATTTCTGTCGTTATAAAGCATGTAAAGTTAATTCTGTTTATTGATTTAGATGCAGAATTTTATGCCCTAAAACTTGTATTTGGCGTGTTTTTGCTTAAAATAATTAGGTGAGCAGGGACTTGCAAAAAACTAATTTCGCATGTTAATCTCCTATGTACACCTTTACGACAAACACACGGTATAGCCTTGTTATGTCATTCTTTTGTACGAAAAGTAGGCCATTTAGGGATTATTTATAATTACTAAAGCAAAAGCAAATATATTTTTTTGGATTAGTTCAAAATATACATTTGACGTTTGTACAAATAGTTATTTTAAAAAATAAATCTTAAATGTATGTAGATAAAATTAGTTGAACGTTAACGTTATTCTGTTTCATTTTGAACAGAGAACAGGAGTTAGCGAAAAAATATTTATCGTTAGTATAAACAACTGATTGGATGACTAGCGAGCAGTTGACCAGCATTGTCTTTTCTGTCAATCGTTTATGCGTTATTTTAGAGAAAAATACATAACTAGAAACTGTGTACAATTAAATTTCTATAATTGTAATTTGATGTACTTTTCTTTTCCATAAACTGGTGACAAAAAAGAAGGCTAGTTAACTGCTCGCTAATTACTCTTAATTTTTATTGATAATAACTGTCATACAAAAGTGATTGTTTAGAACTCGTAAGATCGCCGATTTCCTCTGCGCGTCGTCCAACCACCGTCTTGCTCATACTTGTCCCAAAAATCATACATTTTTTGTAATAATTAAACAAATAACTATTTTATTACTAGTGCATCTATATTCTAATTAATATAACCAAAATTAAAATATCGTAGTTAGTAAATTTTGTAAATGAACTTTACTATAAATGTATGTAGGTAATGTACAATCAACAATGGAAATTATTTTTTTACAATGTTATGACATTTTTATAATACTGGATAATGGTTATAAGGATTAAATATTCCCAAAAAAGAATAATATTTAATTGATATTTATTTGTGATGATGCTTGATGTAACCTTGTCTTCGTGGATACGTAGAATTCTAAATGACCCATAGATTCAAGCAAGGCTGCGCAAGGTTGGGTAACCTGGAACACCATATGCCATGCCATTGGTCGGCTACATATGATCTTTGTAATTACACAGGCGTAACAGAAACAACAAAAGAATTATGATAATGTGTTAAAATATATTTGTTATAGGTACCTATAGATATACGAGAAATGGGCTGCAGAAGAGATCTTATTTATTTCATATATCGGTAGGCGTGTCTTATATTACCTATGTGAGTATTCTTTGTATAGAAAGAAAACCTCATACAATGACTTTGTGGCTAAGGTGCAGCTTGTCTTACAACCTGTCCTGCGTCCAGAAACGTTCTTGAAGTATTTTTATAAAATACCGAAGGATAACTGCTTCTTTTCCGCAGTGTGTTCAAATTGCACGAAGCAAAGTTTAAAATTTCAATAACAGTCTCGGTAAATAAATCTTATACGAATCGAAGTTGTAGTTAGTAATACATACCTCAGTATTAGTAAAGGATTACAGGTTGAAATTGTAAAGGTGTCCCACTTAAAAAATATTATTCTTGTGTTTTTACCTTTCGTCACCTATAGGTAAGGAAGGTACTGTCTTTGGTCAAAAAGTTCGGTGGTGAGTTTTCAATGAATAAGCACGTTTTAGGGTCTTTACAATACGATTTTACTATTTTTACGATGATGTCTATATGTATGTATGTATGTATGTGTGTGTGTGTGTGTGTGTGTGTGTGTGTGTGTGTGTGTATGTGTGTGTGTGTGTGTGTGTGCGTGTGTGTGTGTGTGTGTGTGTATGTGACCGCGGTTTCGACCGCGATATCTCCAAGAATCTCTTAAAGAATACATTATTCTCTATACGATTTGATTGCATTTTATATTTCATATTCAACAGATATAGAGTTAAAGAATTATAAAGATATTAAATTTCATAAATCAGCCAGCTATGCTACCCTAAGGGTGCGTTAAAGTATTGCGGGTCGCATACACAAAATAGTGATTTTTTTGTCATCATTTTCTCTTTTCTGTGAAATGATATTTCTCTCAAACATACATAATTAAAATACATATCTTTTTGTTTGTCAAATAAAATAAATTTTAGTTATTTTACGTTATTGTTGACAATAATAAAAAAAATATTTCTCGAACTGAATGATAAAATCGCGCCAAATTTATCTCGAATCATAAAGTTTGTAAAATATGTTAGTAATACTAAATTTGAACTTTATTGCTCTGCTGGATTTTGAGAAAATAGTGACAAAATATATGGTGGAATAATTGGCGTCAGTAGCAAAAGTTTTAGCATAATAAGTAATACTTATTAAATGATTTTAGTAAAATAGTTCACACTTATTTCTATAGATGTCTATCCTCGTGTGTCGGTATTACAGAGTAAAGTGTGGCAAATTTAAAATGAGACAAAATATAATATTGATAAGATGATTTTAATTGTAACAAATGGAATACTTTTTATATTATTAATCTAAAAAAATATATGTATTCTACATATGAACTAATATAATTGTAAAAATATTTTATTTATATTATTTCAGACAAGTTTTAACGAAGTCGTGTGGCAAAGAAATCGAAACAAATGTTCAGAATCATAATTTTTCTTCATATACGAACAGTAATTTATTAGAATGACAACTGTTTAATTCTTGATCTTTAATTTTTAATTGACAAAAAAGAGAAACATTTTATTTTGTAAAGTTATATGAATTATAAATGAAACAAAAAATTAAAATAAATTTGAAATCTCCGTGAAAGATAAAAAAATACAATAAATAAACAATTAAGAATACTTGAGAAAAACAAAATATTTATATAGATTTGTATAATACATTTTAGTAACATTTGTATAAAAGAAAAAGATCAACTTATTTGCAATTGATAATTATATTCCATTTGTGTTGCAATTCTGAAATTAGAGACACGATTTGTCTATACCTTCCGCATCTACCCTTCGTATTTTTGAGTGGGGATAGGATTATAAGGACAATAAAGTAAAATGGTTTACTGGCCTTTTATTCTCGTGATTCTACAAATTATTCTTCTATTGTTCAGAAGTTTTACTAATTCTGAGCAAATGGATTTTAGTTTAAACATGTCGGTAAGCAATGGTTTATTGTTAATACCGACAAATGACATAGGTTTCTTGTTCTTAAAAATCGATAAAATTCTTTTGATTATAAGGCATGTGTAATAATAATGATATAAATTAGTTTAAAAATAATATATTTATAAAATTATAGGTAATCTATTTCATAAAAACCCTTAGTTAGATGTCTTATTTTTTATTTGTTGAGCTTTTTGTATATATTCCGGATCTACACTTTTTTTTCTAAACCTATTGCCTCTAATAATTTCGGGCAATACGCAGTCCAGATAAAATCGTTCAAAAAAATTATGTCTGCACTCCCAGAAAGTACATACAAAATTAAAATGCCAATTTATGCCATTTATGGAAGGGTGAATTTCCGCCTTCCACCCGCTTGTTATTGGTTGCATTGCGCGTCATATTTCGATTGAATTTCATTAGAAATCCCCTAATCTTTTACCTAGAATTTGTTACTATACCGCAACAAACAACCCTAATCAGCCTTACCGATGCCACATCAGGGCGGCAATGGTACATTATAGAATTATATGTCAGTACTGCAAGGACAGTGATTGTTTGATTTAAAAACATTTTTATTACAATATTGCAGTCATTTCAGATTCATTTTGGTTGTTTCTTATGTTAATACAATTATTGTAGATTTTTGTATATTTATTTGCAATTACATTAACTGTCACTACATCAATATAACATCAGATAATTTTTTTATAAGGAAAAAAATAACCAAGATCAGAGTGTCCGCATCTAGTATTTCCGATATAGTCAAGAGTCAATAGAATATTATTTTCATAAATTACCTACTCTTGTGTTTTATGTTCAATTGTTTTTATTTATTTTTCATTAAAATAGTTGGATAAAATACTACTAATTTGCTCATTAACCTTCTCTCTATTTCTTCAAATACAGAAATTTTAACAGAGAATCATTTGACTGAATCATGTGTATGTTTATTTAGTTGAGGAATAATATCCCTATTTATGGAACTAAGTAAATTTATGGATTGCAGTAAAAATTATTTTATTTAATTTTCGGCCTCAACCGGTTTTGACATTACTTATACCTTCTTCAGGAGCTACAAATTGTTACAAAATTTTGAAAAAACTTGTAAATACATCGTTTGCTTGATGATTTTTTACATTTGTATGGAGAAGTGCACATTAAAATATAAACACATTAAAATAATAACAAAAACCATAACAAAACACGTAGGACGTCAACACAGTCAAAAATATGTATAATAAAATACTCATTTATTTACTTTTTAACTGTTTTGACGTCCTACGTGTGTTGTTATGTTTTTTGTTGTTATTTTAATGTCAATATTTTAATGTGTTCATCTTCATAAAAAAAATTCACGTAAGTTAAACAAACGATGTATTTACAAGTTTTTTCTAAATTTTATAACAATATTGTAACGTTTTTGTTTATATGTGTCAAGTGTAAATAATCGGAGAAATATTATTAACTAAAGAATACGTTTATTAAACGATAAATAATTAGAAAAAATATTAACAAGATGATAAGTAACTAACACAATGATTAAATAATTATAAACACTAAGAATATTATTAAATGCTTAAACACTAATATTATTTATTTAACCAATATTTATATCACAACATTTATTTATATAACTTCATTTATTTATGTTAACAACTCGTAGACTACTTATTTATATCACCGACTACATTACTCGTTGCTTCCATATCACAGACTATCCCTATCCCTCCGCTTTCTTTCGGCCGGTATTTATACAGCTCATATCATTCTAGAAGCCTTCGAAGCGACAATGACCTGTATACAAAAGAATGAAGTCACGGCGTAATTAACCTCTAGGCGGTGCGTCGCGGGTATTTCAACATCTGGGAAATTCCGGGATTACGTCATCGCTCTAGTACATTCTTTCAGCGGCGTACGTATACTTTTCTCTCCGGGGCGCACGTCACAATATGTAGCTGCTGAAGAAGGCATAAGGGATGCCGAAACCGGTTGAGGCCGAAAATTAAATAACATAATTTTGACTGCAATCCAGAAATTTACTTATTTCCATACACCCATCCAGTCAAGAAGCTTCATCATCCATTCCTATTTATATTTGTACTTAATTAATAAATTGATATCCCGACTTTTAACTATTTTTATAACTGCGCTAAAGAATGAAGAACGTTAGATCACGACTCGCATTTGTTAGTTTTGTTTTTACCTTCCGTCACCTTTAGGTAAGGAAGGTATTGTCTTTGGTCAAAAAATTCAATGATGAGTTTTTAATGAATAAGCATGTTTTAGGGTCGATAATACGATTTTAGCATTTTTACGATGATGTCT
Source organism: Harpalus rufipes (assembly GCA_951394225.1). Lineage (NCBI taxonomy): Eukaryota > Metazoa > Arthropoda > Insecta > Coleoptera > Carabidae > Harpalus > Harpalus rufipes. The sequence goes on along the minus strand of OX596282.1, from coordinate 33,993,884 downwards.
GTATGTATGTATGTATGTATGTATGTGTGCGTGTGTGTGTGTGTGTGTGTGTGTGTGTGTGTGTGTGTGTGTCTGTGTGTATGTGACGAAAGTTTCGGATCGCATAACTTCAATACCACGATTCCAAAAATTTTTTTCCAGAGGAACAACTGATTAGATTTTGGTTATAATTGGTGAACCGGAAGAATATATTGGATGAAGAATGAATAGCTTAGTAGTAGAAGGTTGAAGAAACTGAGGTAGACCAAAGATAAATAAGAAATAGCGACCCCTAGCGAATGGAAAAAACTAAAAAAGAAGATATCAGTGTCAAGTGCAATTTGCTTAGTTTGTTTATGAAATAATTTTACTGGAAATATCGGATGTTTCGCAAGAAAATTTATGTATAGGACGCGTGCAGTGACGTGACTTTGCTGATTTTGGCAAGCAGATATGGAGACCCGAGTCAAAATGACAGCAATTAATTATGTCCATAACTGCAAGTGTCAATTTTTCATTCAAAATTTCATGATTTTCTTATTTCATATCTGCTTGCCAACGTCAGAAAGTCACGTGACTGCTCGTGCCCTATACATAAATTTTCTTGCAAAAGATCCTGTATTTCCAGTTATTTTATGAATAGCTTAGTAAAGAAGGGGAAAGAAACAGAGGAAGACCAAAGATAAGATGGAAGGAATTTATTGCGGAAGATTTGAGAGAAAATCAACCGAATGAGGACGACGCGCAAAACAGAAATGAATGGAAGAAGAAAATATAAAATAGCGACCCCTAACGAATGAGAAAAGCTAAAGAAGAAGAAGAAGATGTCCGTGTCAAGTACCATTTGCATAGTTTGTTTATGAAATAATTTTACTGGAAATATAGGATCTTTTGCAAGAAAATTTATGTATGGAATTTGTACATAATAAACAGGATTGACGGAAGGTATTGTGCTGGCCACATCAGATTTTTTGTTTTAGAAATTAATTTATCAAATTTAGTAAGTGCTGAATTACAAGTGATATTTATTAATTTATAAATTAGAACCGGCAACATTTAAGTCACGTCAAACTAAATAGAGCATGTCATTCAACCTATCTGAACGATGAGACATGACATTTATAAATAATTGTGTAACGCCGAATAATTCTGATAATGCACAGCTCCATAGGAAGCAAAACGTAATGCTATGCTATGCCATACAAAACAACAAAAAATATACATGTGCCAATGTCACAGTTCACAGTATAGAAGTAGGGAAAATATTATGAGGAGGGAGTTTTAAATAAACACTAGGTAATTTATAATAACCGTTATAAAATATTTTGTTTTAATTTTATTTTTATTATGGTATAGATTGGTTGAGTCCATTAAATGATCGGGTTCGTTCAAATCAGAAATCTAACTGTTTATAAGTCTTAGAAATAGGCCTTAATGACCAAGGAAAATTTGAAATTAACGAAGATAGAATTTGTAAAAATAAGGCATATCTTTATGATTTAAACTTACAGGTATGATCGCAAATATATCTTATCAAATCTTACTAACGTTAAACATAAAAATTATTTTAAATATATAAATAGGCGTGACAATTTTGGCGGCCTAGGCAGCGTAGTGGTAACGTTATAGCATCCGGGTTCGTATCCCGGATAAGGCATGGCTGTTGTGTGTGTCTTTCATGATTTCATCATCATTAGCAAAGATATAAAAAGTTTCGAAGAAAACTGTCTCATCGCCATTAAATTACCGCTTATATATTAACACTGTAAGAAACGCGTGTAATAATAAATAAAAAAATAGTCTGATGACAAATTTGAATGCAGAATGCCTGCTCAGTTGTTACTTTGCCACCTTCGTCCTGGGACACACAATCCTGGGACACCAATGAAAAAAATCTGATGTGGCCAGCACAATACCTTCCGTCAATCCTGTGTATTATGTATAAATTCCATACATAAATTTTCTTGCAAAAGATTCTAAATTCCCAGTAAGATTATTTCATAAACAAACAATGCAAATTGTACTTGACGCTGACATCTTGTTTCCTAGCTTTTCCTATTCGTTAGGGGCCGCTATTTTTTATTTTCTTCTTTCACTCATTTCTGTTTTGCGTGTCGTTCTCATTCAGTTCCCTTTCTCTCAAGTCTTCCGCGATACAGTCCTTCCATCTTATCTTTGGTCTTCCTCTGTTTCTTCAACCTTCTATTACTAAGCTATTCATTCTTCTTCGGATATATTCTTCAACTCTCCTCATGACTTGTAACACTAGAGTTATTTCCTTATCGTATCTTTCCGTATCTTCCTCAACATCTACTTCAACATCCTCATCTCTGCCACATTCATTTAGTTTTCATTGATACTGACATCTGTCAATTTGACTTATCTAACTCTATATCTATTGAATGAAGTATAAAATGCAATCAAATCGTATAGAGAATAATATATTCTTTATGTTATACTAACATAAATGTCAAGAAATCATATTTAACTGTTAAAATCTTCAAATGAGGGTACTTCCGGTTGACCAATTATAACCAAAATCTAATCACTTGTTCTTCTGGTTGTAAACTTGAGGAATATGAAAATTTTTTGGAATCGTGTTATTGAAGATAACGAAAGACAATACCTTCCTTACCTAAAGGTGACGGAAGGTAAAAACATAAGTAAAAATACATACTTTATGAGTTAAAATTGAATCTTTGGGGATAATAGTTTTGACTATCATCTTTATCATGGTTGTTATTGGTTGAAGTGTTTTGTTGATTAAAACCTCATAAAACAGATCCTTCGAGTTTAAATAACCTCAACACCATACATCCAACACCCATTAAATGTAACCTTAATGGTACAGATCGTTACACTTAGAAATGGATAATAATACATGACGATATATTTATATTGTAACAAATGGATTTATTTTTATTTTATATATTGTGGTGATATAGCAACCATAAATTGTTTTTCTCTCTGTTACTGTATTGTTTTTGTGAAATTGATGACTTTGACATATTTCACCGTATTCGTATTGTAATTAAAACATTAAAGTACTTATATGTCGCCCGTGAAAAAAGGGATTTTTTTTCTTTTATTTGTTGCCAAACACAATGTTAGGCGAAACTTTAGGCATCAAATCTCCTATTAGACCACTGCCCAGCAACCCGAAAAGAAACAGACTCTCATAGACACCGGCCGTATGTATATTAACGCACTTGTTTAATCATATCTGTATGATTATATCATTGGAACTACATATATTACATAATATAGGTCGTGAGATGACCTGTAATTTTACATTGTAAATAAGAATGCAAAATGACAGTTTACAGAATTCAATATATAAAACAATTCATAATACGTAACAACAATTTCTCTGCTGTCTTCCATGGCCTCTTGATATCTTATTGGGTTATAATGTTTTTATTTTTTATTGGTATGTTAAGTTAATTGAAGAAGAGTCAGTCAGTTGAAATGGTTCAGCCATGATGAGTAAAGACATAGCGAAATGCGAAAAGACATTTAATAAAACGTAGTTTGATGGTAAGATTGGAAGTGTGCACTTGCGTTGATCTGTCGGAGATGTAAGTGGATAAATGCTACATATGGTGTGTTATAAAAAGGAAAGATTACGATTGGAAAAAAATAGAAGAGCCTGTATAATTTTAATTATGAATATAGCGAATATACTGCGTATAAATAGGAATATATGATAATTGGCAAGAATAACTTTTACCCGAATGCAACTGCTAAGGTACATTGAGGGAAATGGTGTGAATATTGACTGTTAAAAAACGCACTGAAATATGTATTAGAAGGATAAATAACGAACTAACCCACATTATTGTAAGGCTCTATTAAAAATATCAAATTTATTACTTTACCATCTTTTATATCCTAGAAATAGGTAAATATGTATGTCTATAATAATAAACACAAGTTTTACTAAAATAATGATAATCTTTCTTTCAATATTAGATTAGATCAGTTTGGAATTTAATTAGTTAAAGTTGACTTTACTGCAAACAGCCCAAATGATTTAGGTTTCATTTTTTTTTAATTTATAACCTAAGGAATTTGGTACTATTTCTTCTTATAATTTATTTAAACCCAATCCAAAATATCTTTTGATGTTAAATTGTTAATTATAACTTAAATGAACACATTTTCAGGTAAATTAAGTAATTGTATTTGAACTGGCAATGTAAATCCGATAAAAAATGTTAGCTGATTTTTCAAGTTATGTTTGTAAATTCCTGCCATTTGAAATTATTCAAATCTTCTTATATTACTAACATAAAAATCCCTAGTATTTCATATTTGGACGATAAATCAAATTCATTAGAGAGAAGTCGACAAAAAAATCTTGTGAATATGTTACAGTAAAAGTAGATAGTGAGATAATATGCACATTGTCGGTAAATGTAGAAACTTGCCCAAAACTACTTACTCGGGGTGAGTTTTGTGCGTTAGGTTAAGCGAATATTTACATTTACCGGGCAATGTGCACATTATCCCTCTATGTGCATTTACTATAACATATACACTGCTTTGCGAGTGCTCATATTTAAAATTAAATCAAAATTAACTCACACTCGCAAAAGTGCAGTTTCTAGATTAGTGATACAAAAATTATTTATCAAGTTCTTGAAAAAAAATTGCCATCCGTACAATATAGTACAGTCTGTCTCACCCCATGTTCCATTATAAAATAAGAGAGCATAACGCATACAGCGTTGTACTTACTAAAAATATTATTATTATAATTATTATTATTATTTCTTAGGTATTCATTTGGAATCGAAACGTCGGAATGTTAAATAGATCCTAATAAACATTTTTCACTAGACTGCAACTCCAATTATTTACCTATAACCTTTACATTATTATTATTATTATAATTATTATTATTATAATTATTTAAATCTGCTTCTACTCTTTCGGGTATCGAGATTATTTTTATTGTCAAATTTAAGTTCTGTAATAGATCTTTCCATTGTTTTCTATTCTTCGCTTTATTCTTGATGATGTTTCTAGTTAGAATTTCTTCTAGGCTGTCTTTCCATGCCTTTGTACGTCTTCCCCGTTTTCCCGTATTATTCCAGCGTTCCATACTATTATGTTTGTTTTTCTTCCGGCATTCTTATTAGATGTCCGTACCGTGCTAAATATTATTTTTTTCTATGGTTTTTTTTGAATACTTTCAATTTGTAAATTATTTCTTATTCAATCGTCCCTTATTCTATCTATTCTTCTAATTCCTTGTACTCTTCTTAGAAATTTCATATCAATGGCCCGTATTTTACTTTTAGTTCTCTGATTCGTTATCCACGTTTCGCTTCCATAGATTAATGTTGGTTTCTGAATTGTTTTGTATAGTGTCATTTTCGTTTTCTTCAATACGTGTTTGTTAATTAAAATGATGTTGTTCATTGTAAAATAACTTTTATGAGCTGCATGTATTCTCTTGTTAATTTCTTTTTCTATACTTCCTTTATTGTTTAAAGTTGCTCCTAGACATGTGAATGTGGATGCTTCTACGAGGAATTAAAAAAAACTGAACATAACTATAAATGTAGAAAAACTAAAATTATGTTGATAGTAAAATAAGATATAACACTAAACGGAAAAGAAATAGAATTAAAAAATACGAGCTCAAACTCATAATAATTCGGCTGGTTTATATTTTCAATAAATTATAAAAACTATATAATTGGTTAGAAATTTCTACAAAATTCCAGTTATACTTCTTGCCAAAATATGCTAATCCCTGACTTCGTTACACCCTCACAGCTGGAAACTTGTAAAGAGATTATGAGGGTAAGAAAACCAGAGTTGAACTTAAAGAAAATAATAATAAATTTTCTAATTTTTAAAATTATTTATTTTAACATTCAAGTTAATAATAGTATACGTACACATTTAATTACATTTATTAACACAACAAACAAAACATACTTATTTTGTTTTTCTCGTGAAATAGATAATTCGGAGAAATTCCTGGAAAATAGCAAATTTTCGATAGTCGCACGTCGCACCCTTAATATTCAGGTACCGAAATTACCCGTTGTTAAAGCGGTACACCAAAATTAGTAAGTCAAGTCAAGGATGGTCTATTTTATTAAAAACTATATAGCTTGTTCAGAGATATTTCGTTATAGCCCTCTCGGCGGGTCTATTGTTACGGATTTAAGCCTGATTTATAGGGGTGCAAGGACAGGTATGTATTCAATATTTCCTAATTTAATTTTACTTTTAAACAGAGAATTTTGTACAAATATTATTAATAATAATGAAGAAAAAAAAAGTTACATAAAAGTATCATTGTATAACAATTCGTCATTTAATTAAATAATGCAATTAAACAATAGTGCCATACATAACAATAAATACATACCTTTATTCTTAAGTCTGGTGTCACCTGTCACAATTTTAGGTTAACTTGCAAACGGATACCACGTGGACCGTTGTGTGTGTGTGTGTGTGTGTGTGTGTGTGTGTGTGTGAGGAATGTCTTTGTGTGTGTAACAAGCCATGACGTCACGAATTTTCAGCCGCGAAAGTTTATTAGCAAATTTATGAATGAAAAGTCGCATATTTCATGTTATTTTATATTATTATATTTATTAAATGAGACGGATTTCATGATTTTATAAAAAAACAACGAATTTTTTTTTTGAAATGACCCCATTGTGAGAGCCTTAGTTGAGCAAGATATCATGAACCATGTAGAAATATTTTTCTACATTAACATGTATTTATATTTTTGAGATGAGTCTCTCTCTACATACATAAGAATAAGAATTCTTTTCCTTTAATTTCAGCTAAACATGACCATGATACTAGAAGCCAAAAAAATTACTATGTCCCTAGCTCAAGACTAGATATTGTTAAAAATTCTCCAAATAGTTTTGTTCTTATTTTATATAATAAATTGCCAGACTTAATCAAATCGGCTGAGTCCGAAAGTACCTTTATAAAGAATTTGAAATTGTATCTTCTGGAACACAACTTTTATAATGTAAATGAATATTTAATGATGTAGTACAATGTATCCTATTTTTATATTTTATTGACGTATTCTATACACATTTTGTGTCTTTGGAAAATAAATGCCTAATATAATTAAAGCTGGTATTACTAATAAAGGCAATGTAAACCAATATTAAATGGCTGAATACTTTAATAACTTATTTAGCTTTTGTAAGTTTAAAATCTAAATTTTAAACTAGTCGAAAGAAATTTGAAGAAATTTCTTACCATTTGCGTAGGTTTTATAATTTGTTTGTTGAAAATGTAAACCGGTAGAACTATTAGCTTTATGCCAGCTTGTCATTGCTGATAGTTTGTGACTTTCAGACACATGTGCAGTAACAAAATACCGTTCAAAGCGCATCACTGACAAGTTTGTAATTATTGGTTAGGTTATTCAGCACGTACTGTTTGACTGTCGCGAACTAGTTGCTGACAAGGAGTCAGAACCTGCGTAATTACTACAAATTTAGTGTAAGTTTTCTTATTTTTCGTCTGTCAAGGGAAGATGAAATTTATACTTAGATTTAGATTATTAGATAACTATAAAACATATTTTATGTTATTGTAATGTACCTACCTCACATACTGTAGTTACTAATTAAATAGTTATAGGTAATTAGTGGCGGGATCCGGATCCGGATAGTTTCGTATCCAAAAATATCCGGATAATTGAATGTGGAACTATCCGGATCTCGGATTCAAATATCAGTATCGGATTTTGATCCGGATCTGAGTATCGCATTTTGCATCCGGATCTGAGTATCGGATCTTGAATCCGGATCCGAATATCGAATTTTCGAGACGGATTTGAGTATCGGATCTTAGATTCGAATATGACTATGAGTATCAGATTTTAGATATGGAATTTCAGTATCCGGATCGATTCTCGAATTCGAATATTCTCAGTATTGAACCTTACATTCAAATATTAGCATCGGGTCTCATCAAAAGCACATAATAAATTAGTGAAATTCATGTCATATTAATTTGGATCCGGATCCATAAACAAAACATCGAATCCGGATCCAAGTCCAGATCCGGATCCGTAAACAAAATATCGAATCCGGATACGGATCCAAATCAGGATTCGGATCCAAATTCGAATTAAATTTTCGGATATCCGCTTCAATATCCAGTGCCCGCACAGTACAAATATTTCATTATTATCGATATTTGTGTACAAAGCAGATTGGCACATCCAGCAATGGGTAATATGCTGTGTTGATGTATTTATTTATTTATTTTATATTATTCATATCCATATACATTGCTATTCTTCTATTTGTAACTTATCTTGTTTATTAATTGTATACATATTATTCCAAATTCGAACTCATATATAAGCTAGGCTAAGAAACAAGCGTTCAGTTTCAGTGTATAGTTTGTACTGTAATCAGTATAATCAAATCTATCTTCAATAAATTCAACATCAGAACGACCACTACGAGATATTAAATTCGAAATATCCATCCATTATATTATATTTTTCTTATGACATTTTATTTTTAGAATAATGACCGACGAAGACATTTGCTATTTGTTTTGATTAAATAATTTATTTACTTTTCAGATTAGCTAACTTGTATGCAACAAATACTCGCTTTGGAACCGTCACCGTCTCATTCGCGTTCCAACACTTGTTTTAAAATAGTCAGTAACTAGTATATCGTATATGCATGTTTAAAGCGTTTGTATATCTATAGTCTGTAGCTTCATTTCATTTCATATACATATGAATTACGGGAAATTTATATAATAAGAAGAACAAAAACTAGATAATTATAAGTAAATAAAAACAACTAAACAATAACAAACATATCTAATCAACTGCCTGTAGGTATACATATACGAGTATATTAATAATTGACTTTCTTTATCTTTTTAATGAAAGATATACGTGCCATTACTACATACATATTATTTGATTAACTTTATAATTCTAGCAATGTACACTAAACTAAGTAGACCAATAGAGTGACGCTTTGGTTACTTCACTAAACAACTTTCAATGCTAAGCGCGACTTTCATACAGTCAACACTTTCATTTTCACTCAAGTGGCGTGGCGTGGCAGTTGCGTCATACGGATGTCAGATCCGAATCAGATCTTAAATGTTAGTTGTTTTAAACTACTTAAATGGACTTCCTATATTTCAAAAATTCCGGACGGTACGTTCTTCATAATACTTAGGTACATATATTCTTACGATATTGTCTGGTATTAATCTAAGATTAAAGCAAATTATATTATATACCAAGTAGTCCCTGAACAGAACTATGTACATATAGTAGACGAGTAGATACTTGCTAATGCGAGTCCCTCTAATCCGAACATTCCAGAAATCCGAAGTGCTCAATCAGGATACCCCTTCACAGTACTGAAGTTCGTTAAAGGCAGAATGTGTGTGTGTGTGTGTGTGGGTGTGTGTGTGTGAGAGAGAGAAACAGGGAACGTTATTAAACGTTTTTGAGAAGGGGTATTGTGACGTCACCGTGGTAGCGAGTGCGACAGTGTCATAATAACAACGGTATATATAAATCTCTAATCATGTTCGGGTCACCGTATTCCTTCCCCAAAACATTCAATTGTAAATAACTTTATTATTAGGATATAACTTTAGTTTTTAATATTATAATAATAAACTATAATATTTTATGACCCATATATTGAAATTCCATTGCGGTCACACACCCCATTATACGTAGCATCTATGCATTGTCGTTAATAACTTTACTAATCTCATGTATTATAAACTTATTAATAAATATATATTACTGATAAGAATATTTCGTTTGTTTTTTTATGTAGTAGGTACATTTGGAAAGTTTCTAAATATTGATAATTCTTATCTTAATCATTAAATTCAATGTCAAATGAAAAATAAGTCTAAGTATATATTTTCTGATTACTGCATCTGCAGAATTAAACAATGTATTAATTATTAACAATAAGCATTGTTTCAAGTTTATTTTGTAATAAGGAAGTTAAAACAAAATTTGTTACATTTATTGTATCACTTTTTTAAGATTATAGGAAGGTAAGGCCGGCGCCACACTTGCGGTTGCGGTCACGGTAGCAGTAACGCGGTTACAATCGTACTTCATTGTCAAATTTGCGGTTCAGCTATAAATATATATAGTGAAATCTTATCAAGTTGAGTTTTGCTCGAAATCTAGTAAACATCATAATGAAGTTAAGTTTGGAGGGAACAGTGTGCATACTGTATGCCGTTGAAAAGAAGAAAAGGGAACCAAGAAAATATTTGGTATACATCCACTAACACTAAATAGCAGTGCCGACTTAAGACATTTTGCCGCCCGGGGCTAACTTTTAAAAACTGCCATTTTTGACACAAAAAAAATCATTTTCATATCATACTGTTTTAAATTATAAAGGGTATACCCAGTGATGAGCTATAAAAATTTTAACAAGGGGCTCGATTTTTGTTTCATAAAAACAAAAACGAGAGATTATTCAAAATTTAACGTCACCGCAAAGTCAGTGACGACTAATTGGCTATCGTTCTACTTTATTGCTCAACTTATGCAAAAAAAAAAATTAAGAAATTATATGTTCTCTTTGGATGAAAATAATAAGAAAAGAATAACAAGGGGCTCGCAAAGTAAAGAAAAATTCAATAATGGGCTCGCGCGAGCCCCCTATAACTCACCACTGGGTATATCTATAAAATGAACTAAGAAAAAAAGTGGATCAAAAACCATAATTTTTTTAAATAAAGGATAAGACAAAAGAGATAGAATATCCTTCTCGTACTCTAGCGTTCCATAGTGTCCATTTTAGAAACAGTGAAATAATATTAAATTCAATTATATTTCAGCTTCATTTCAAATTTTTATTAAAAAAAATATTTAAGAATGTGATCAGTGTATCGCCCTTTACGTATCTACCGTCGGGGGCTATAGGGGTGTAGGATGACAGAATGTTTCAGGTTCTACAATGTCAATTTTCCATATTACTGAAACTGACAGTTAACTGACGCCAGCCCTTTAAATATACGTTACGAATTACTATACCGGGTGGCGCTCGAAATCTGCTACATAGGTTTTTAACATATAGGAAAACAGTTATTCATTGCGCGTTGCTTCCCAAATTATTTAAAAAAAAATACTTTAAATACATATAAGTTATAGATCATAAAATTCTGTATTTGAATCAATAAACAAAATTAATTTTTCATGCTTTGTAACGGTAGAAATTTGATATGAATATGTCGAAAAACTCGTCAAAAAAACTTAACAAATGACTAATTTTTTTATGTCGTAAAATTTAATTTATTTTTTAATAAAATTATCATAACTTAAACACAATACAGTTCAAATACTCAGTTTATTGACAGTCACAATATTTGACAGTTAAAAAATGAAACATTTGTTTGTCTTTTTGTTTTAATTCCACGGATAGCACTATTCAATTGAAATTTTTATATTTAATTTTTAGAGTTAATAAACATACGAAATTATTTTTTTTTCCTAATTTATATAAGTTGAATTTTATGTTTATGTTCTACAACTTTTATTTGAAGATTTTTTAAATTTTAATTTGAGGTGCAACGCTCAAGGAAAAACTGTTTTACGATGTTAAATACCTATGTAACGAATTTCCAGTGCCATACGGTATTGTTACGTTTTATTTATATGGGTGAACTGTAAAACTAAGACAAATATTATTAATTAAAAGAATACGTTTATTAAACGATAAATAAATATTAAAAAGATAATTAAAAGATAATAAATTTAACTAACACTATGATAAACAAATATTAACACTAATTTAAAGACTAAGAATATTATAAGACACTTAAACACTAAGATTATTTATTTAAACAATTAACACTAGGTACTATTTATGTCACTTCTTGTCGACTGTTTGTTTATATCACCAACTATTCACGATGCTTATTTATATCAGACTTCTTTACTCGTTAGTTCTATATCACAGACCGTGTTCGCTGGCTTTGGCGACGGGTTATATACATGGCGACTTTAGTTCTAGAACCTGCGAGATTAAACGAGATAAAAACAGCGCGCACAATAGATCATGTCATCGCAACAAGTTCGAACACGTCCGTGTCGGGCGCGGCACAGTGGCGCCTGCTATGGCGCGGCGGCGGCGAGGGCTACGGAGCGGCGGTGGCGGTGACGTTGCAGTATGTACTTCGTTTCACAATGAGACGGAGTAATAATTTTGCAAAATTAGTATTGGTTTTTCTCAGGAATGCGGCAAATAAACCCACTAGAAAATATATATAACTTTACCAGGATGCTCATAGAAAGCCGCCCGCTTTGTACGTGGATCAAAATTTATTTGTCTAACAATGGCTAACAGTAGAAACCTGTCGATAATCCTTTGCGAAGATACCGTTGAGAGAAGTTTTCAGAGGGATTTGTAAATATTATCTGCAAATAATAGGTAGTTCTTTACCAAATTTTAGAACGCGGGACCGTGTTTAAAAAGTAAAATACCGGAGGGGCGTGGTTTAGTACTAGAAACAAAAACGTTAGGGACTTGTAAAACAAAAATCTGATGTGATTAACACAATACCTCCCGCCATTTAATTTTTATCAATTTAAATACATATACATATGGGCCGCGTGCCTCATTGTCTGGTCGCCAAATATTTCGAATTTTAAATGGCACAAAATTTACCCCTGTGGTGCACTCGCTACGCCAGACATGAATTACCATGAGGCGACGCTCAATGGGTAATATGCCGTGATATATATATATATTTTTAAATTTAAATACATACCTCTATTTACTAATGCTGGAAAGTATGTATGTATAATAAGTTCCTTTCCATATAACTATTGTTCTATTTACAATTTTCTTTTTGAAACGTTACTATTATTAATTTGAAATGATTACAGTGATATTTATCTGTCAGTTACATACATTTGAAATATGAACTGTGTAACTAAGAAATTGAGTTTATCTTTAAAACATAGACTCCGGGATTTATAAAATTGATTATTTTATTAATTTATCTATAAAATAATGTGACGTGCGCCCCTGAGAGAAGAGTATACGTGCGCCGCCACTGATAGCATGTTCGCGAACGATGAGTAATCCCTTCGCCGGAATTACCCCGATGACGTAATCCCCCGGGGAAAACCTATACAAGAGGAGAAACAGTCTGTGATATACAAGCAACGAGCAATGAACTTGGTGATATAAATAAACAGTCTACAAGTTGTCTATTAGTGTTTAAGTATTTCATAATATTCTTGGTGTTTATAATTATTTAATCATAGTGTTAGTTACTTTTATTATCTGTTTAATATTCATCTTAATTATTTTATCGTTTAATAAACGTATTCTTTTAATTAATAATATTTCTGTTATTTGTACACTTCACCCATATAAATAAAAACGTTACAATATATAGAAAAATTAATAATGCATGCCTGTAAAAAATTCAATAACCTTTAATTTTTATAATAATTATGACATTTAAAGGTATTTTTAGAAAAAAAAACTATTTTGAGCTTCAAGTAAAGTGCGATATCTTGTTATCCGATTTATACCAAAATCTAATGACTTCTTTCCATATTAAAATAAGGTCGAAAAACAAGTTTTCAAAATTTTCCGTATGATAGTATTTGAGTTAGAACGTCCAGAAGATTATCACTCGCACACATACACACACACAGACATCATTGTGAAAATGTTAAAATTGGATTCGATGGACCTTGAAATGTTGTCATTTATCAAAATTATGCGATTTTTAGTATAATTCCTATACTTCCCTTACCAAGGATAGCGGGGAGATAAAAAAAGAAAACCCGAACACGGGACCTTGTTAAATACCTTACTTATCGTAGATTATACATTTCTCTAAAAACAACAACAAGACCTCATCTAATGCACAAAACTCGGCCCTAGTTTTCTAAGCGCGAAATCTCTGCGTTAGGTTTAGATGATGTTGAATTGTATTTAAAGAAATTGCTTAAACCACGCCTATTCGGGTTTTAATTTTTGTCGATCTCGCGTTTGGGACTGTAGACACTCTTTATTTTAATGTAAAGTGACTTCAGCTGATTTCGAAAAAATATTTGAGAACTGAAATGGTAGATCCCTATCTGAATCGAATTCAGACTTTTCGACTATCCTTTAGTAAAAAATTACTGACGCGCCACTGGAATATGATTGATTTATTACTCTTATAGTAGAGCCGTAAATTTAAAGTGCTTACTGAGATTAGAACAATGCGCTTGTTTAACGAATAGAACGCCTGGTTCACTCGAACTCATCCGAAACACCGAAACCGAAATGTTACGATAATAGTCAATTGGCTTTTAAAAATTGTTTGATATGGGTTCTCTCACTGGTATTTTGTGTTACTTACTGTAGTAAATGTTGGGTATGACTGAAAACAGAATAAACGAGAGTGCTATTGAAGTCAGGACAGGAAACCGAAAATTTAACGTAATCGTGAACGTAATTTTTGTTCAAAAACTGGTTTATTCTTTACTTAATCGCTTTTTAAATCGGTTAAATAAACCGTTTAATAAAATCATTCAAGATATGAAAAACTCTTATTTTATAAATTATTTTTCTACGCCCGTTACAAAAGTTTTATTCATTCATTTTAGAGTAAAAAGTAATTTAATTTTATTCCTTTTATAGAAACAGTTCAAAAAAACCGGTTTTAATTTGTTTCCGCTAATAGTTGTCGGTTTTTTTTTTAAATAAAGAAAAATATCGGGAGTCATGTTTTTGGACTTGATTAATAGATTTAAAAAAACAAGTAGTTTCTTGTCCTGATTAATATGAGATATTTTGCGAAGTATAGGTGAGTATGTTGGGGGGATTACAATGTGAGGAATGATTTGGTGAATAAATATTAGCGGATGAATGATTAATAAAGAGTATACATATATTTATGTATTGGTGAAACTGATTGTGTGTGTTTGTGTAGACGTCCAATGTGGAAGAGAATGAATGTTAAGTGGTGTACTAAACGAGAGAAAGTTTTAAAATACAAGGAATATGAAGACTTGAGTGAATGCGACTATGAAAGAAGTGTTTTGAGAAGATAAATTTGACGAATGATGAGTGTTGAAAGATTGAATTACTTCAATATTAAAATACCTATATCATTCTTATCTTAATACATGTGTCTATAAACAGGTTTGTTACGCTCAAAATGTTAGAATATAATATAAATAACTTTAATATCATACAAATATATTTAGGTTTTTATTGGGTATTACTACGCAACTAAACTACCGATTATATTTTTTGCGCCATTTAAGTTGAAAGCCCAAGTTTCGTTTATTTGTTAAGATTTTACAAATAATTATTGTTTAAAAATGCATGAAACAAAGCTAAAGTTGTTGTCAAAACAGGATAGTGGTTCTAAAACTATGAAGGAATGGTTTATATGATGCAACAAGTTATTTTAAAGTTAAATTCTGGTTTAAATAAGGACAGGGAATCCGCACAAGATGATTTGAAGTCTAGTCACCTCCTTGAGGCAAGAAGTGAAGATAATGTCAAAGAAGTTGAAAATCTGGTTCGTACAGATTAACGAATGAAGGTCTCCGATATTGTGAAGGCACTGTCTTTATCAGAAATGAGTGTTTGGGAAATTTTACTTGGTGATTTGAGTATGAGTAAGGTGTCTTCATGTTGAATTCCTAAATTACTCACACCTGAACAGAAAATGGCTAGAAAATAAATTTGACCAGTAAATCTGATTTCTTTGAATGACAGTAAGTTATATTGTAAGTGGAAATGAGACTTCGATGTATCATTAGGATTCGGCTTCCAAAATAGTATCCATGCAAAGGCTTCGAAAAGACCCACCTCTCCCAAAAGCCAAAACTCAATCATTTGGATTCTGGATAAAACTTGTAACAATCATTTTTTTTTAATGAAGACATTATTTATATCAAAACTAGACCTAAACTAAAAACTGTATGGTAGAGACTAAAAAAAAATTCTTTACATCTGTTAAAAAAGTGCATTTTTGCCATTAAAATTGGTTCATACACATGTATTTTTACCTCTCGCTAAGAGAGGTATTGGATTCATGCTAAAAATCGCATATCCAGATTTTATTGAATAAGCACGTTTTAAGGTCCCTACAATCCGATTTTAACATTTTTACGATGATGTCTGTGTGTGTGTGTGTGTGTGTGTGGATGTGTGTGTGTGTGTGTGTGTGTGTGTGTGTGTGTGTGTGTGTGTGTGTGTGTGTGTGTGTGTGTGTGTGTGTGTGTGTGTGTGTGTGTGTGTGTGTGTGTGGGATGTTGGAAGGACGGTTACTCAAAAACTATAAGACTTAAAATTTGTTTAACAACGTATTTCCCAATCGGACATTCATGGGAAGATCTGAAAAGGTTTTGGTAACAATTGGACAACCGGAAGTAGAAGATTCTTGAAAAAAATCTTCTAAATATTATTTTTTGAAAATTTTTCTTGATAATATTAAAGAAAAATAAATTCTCTTTCTGATACATTTAAATATTTTTATACATATTTTATAGATTTAGAGATAAAAGGAATATAATATATAAAATAATGTTGTAATTAATTTTACAACCGAAAGGATGCCATGAAAAATAGTTGCAAATTTAAATTATTTGTAACTGACAGATAAATGTCAGTGTCAGAAATAATGAGTAATGAAAGAAAAATGTATTTGGAGAATCCCTTAATTCTTGATCTGTGACTATTATGGAGATGACAAGTCTAGGTTGAAGGACTTAAATTTGTTTCAAACATGATGGGACAATGTATACCAGTACTGTAGACTAGAGTAACTTTGAATTGCGAAAAAGATATCAAATTCTTCTCAAGTAAGTTGTAAATATTGACAAAATTACACATCGATATAAGAATAATCGGAGTGCAATCTATCCGTCACTTTATTAAAGGGAATTAAGGTTATTTAGATATAACATGTATGAAAAAATAAAATGTAAAAGAAGATATGTAAGAATAGATGCACAATCCATATATACATTTTACATTAATGTTTTTACTAGAAGAATATGAAGAGAAAGTAAACAACGTTGTACGAATTGAAAATTGCAGTTACCAGCCTAATATTTATATATGGTAAACTCTACTTTGTAATTTATTGTAACATAATTTATGGTAAAATATCTTCATGTTGAGACATGCTATTATTGAATAATAAAGAAGTTTATACGTCATAGATTTATATGAATATATTATTTGTATTTATAAAAATATTCTTTGCTTTATGCATACAGCCAGGTAAAATATACGGCGAGAGGTTATGTGCTGGCCACATCAGATTTTTTATATAATAGAAGCGTGGAAAAAGCACTTTTTAATGGACGTAAAATATTTTACATGCAACTACTGTAAATAGTTTCTTATTTCACTCATGTTGCATAAATAACTACGAAAATATTGAATTTTATTTTGTGACAGTATACTGCGGCTTATAAGCCGCATTTGAAGAAAAATTGGAAACAGTGTCGTAGGAAGTAATGCCAAAAATTAAAATATTGTTTACGTTCTACGCTTCTTCTTTCATCATCACATAGATGAGATACATTCTAAATAGCTGCTATTTCTTAGCAGATACGTTCAAAATGGCTGCTACATATTGGACCAATACTTTAAAAACACTTTGCTTAATTTTTGTTTTTAAATAAATGGAGAGTATTTGTAATAAAAAATTAATACAAAAACTGTCACTATTTAAAATAATTTGTCCGTATTTATAGTAGATGGTCAGTATTTATTTGTTAGTTTTCTAAACATTCCTTAATATAACACAACGTAAAATTCACGCCCGTAAAACTTTATTATATACGTAATTATTTATACTAATCAAAATATTCATATATACTAACCATTTATTTTACATAGCACTTACCATGAATTAATAAAAATACTGACTAAATAGAAATTATTCTAAATCACCTTCGTATTACCTTTCAAACCATTTTGTGAACGCTATGTTCCTCTACATAATATGATATAATTATATATTCATACTAGAATTCTTCGATGAATATACCCTTGCAATATTGTCTATAAGCTATAAGCACATCATCTATTGGAATCTGTATATGGGTAAAGCTGCGAAGCTGTTTCATTCTAGGTTCCATTCAACTAATATGAACAACATGACATTATACAGTGGAGTCTGACTAATCCGAACTAACTAATGCAGAGGCGTGTTCGGGTTAACGAAAAGTTCGGATTATACATATTAATTTTAAAATATAGCTGAAAAAATGAATATTTATTTAAATATACAGGGTGTTTCCTTTAAAACAACCAGCGCTTTTTTGGGCGAACTAATGACTTTAGAGAAAAATGTTATATACAAAAAATTACCAGGAAAAAGGGCTTAATTTATGACGAATAATAAATAAAAAATTCAACCAGTGGTTCTCAAACGGTAGAATAAAATTATATTTTTTTAAATGGCAACCTATATAAATTTTTTGTCCATTAGATAGAGAGTCTTTTTCTGATTTCAACGATATAAATATGATATGGGGTTGTATAACAATTATTTCGAGAAAAGTGATATTAAAAATCAGAAATAATTCTACAATATTGAAGTAGGCTATGCAATAAACAAATGTTAGTACTATTATTTTTTGATATTTCTTCGTTATGTACTTCATTTGTTATTATGAATTTCTTAGTAAAACAAGTTATTTTAGATATAAGAAAATAATATACTATCGTAACCTAGGCAATAGTCGTATTAATAGTTCAATACTTCAATATTGTAGAATTATTTCTGATTTTTAATATCATTTTTCTCGAAATAATTGTTATACAACCCCATATCATATTTATATCGTTGAAATCAGAAAAAAATTCTCTATCTAATAGACAAAAATTTATATAGGTTGCCATTTAAAAAAATATAATTTTATTCTACCGTTTGAGAACCACTGGTTGAATTTTTTATTTATTATTCCTCATAAATTAAGCCCTTTTTCCTGGTATTTTTTTGTATATAACATTTTTCTCTAAAGTCATTAGTTCGCCCAAAAAAGCGCTGGTTGTTTTAAAGGAAACACCCTGTATATACGAGTATATGTTAATAAATAAGTAATATCTATAATTTAAAAAAATGTGATTTTTCAGCTGTCTTCAAAATTGTTACTTCCGTGTTTCTCTCTTTCTCACACACATTTTGTCTTCAGTACATTAGATGAGTAAAAATCCAGACCGAGCAGTTCGGATTACTTGAATGTCAAATTAAAGGAATCGGATTAGACAGCGTCTACTGTGTAAGAAAAAATATTAATAATATACGCAGTTTTTTTTATACCAAAATAGATCAATAAAAGTATTATTGTAATAGTTATTTTTAGAATACTTGATCTATATCATAATATCGATTTAAAAAATAGATAAGGTTATCTTTGAGATCAAATGTGTATATCTGCTAGTGTATTTTTAAAATTTCATAATTTGTTTTGAAAATTAAATATTGAAAATAGTTAAGATATAAGATAATTAAGAAATCTTCATAGATAAGTTTTTAAACTATTTATCCTAATAGTTGCAATGATACAATAATTATTTTCTATGTAAACAAGAAAATATGTGATATATCTGAACTATTATGAGATACACATATTATGGCGCATTTCTTGCGATATCTAAAGCATATGATCTCGCATAGGACAAGAAGAAAGAACAAGACCACTCCTAACGAAAGTGAATGTATGCACGAGTATTCGATTGACATTGAGATGTCTTACTAGCTTACTCTTTGTCCAAAACCATTTATTCATTTTTTATTTTCCCGGATATTTAGATTAGCATAGCATATTTTGAAATGAAGAAATAATTCATATAATGGAGCATGACCTAATACATAGTATTGCAAATTAAGTTAATAACCATGTTTTTATTACATTTCTATTTTAGTAGCTGTTCAAAAAAATCCTGGTAGATAATATATTTTATTTTAGGAATTATTTACGCCAACATTTATACGACGGAAACATATATATACCCAACATTGTTTTGTACGAATTGTGTATAAGTACATATACATGACAGCGACACTACATTTTTCCTATTTCGAGTTTATAATATCAATTTTGTGACACTGTTTTTGGGGATTTTTTTAAAATTGTGAAGTTAGTAATTTAGTCTAAGTATCAAATATATATCTTTCATTTGAGTTGTCATTACCTGTTATTATTACTACTGGAAAATTATTGTAATTAGATTTTATGTAGTAAATTATTTTACGTTAAACAGTAAAAGCACTCTTTTAAATTAAAATTGAAAGTATTTATTTGTAGGTTACATTCCATAACAAATATAATTTTTAACTCTAACCGCTCTAACCTAACTTCTAAATAACTGTCAAAATGTCAAAATAAATTAAATTTCGAATGTTTATTGAAACTGTCAGTGTCACCAACCTTGATAATTTTGAAATAAATGTATATTAAAGCAAAATAGGAAAAATAGTATAGAGAACACGTTTTACAATACACTGGCTTGTAAAATAATCGCGTATGGTTTGGTTCACGAAAGATGACTATTCACGGTCACTTGTTCGAAGAAAGAATACACAGCACTTTATACAGCAGTAGCTTAGCAACATTTCATATTAGAAAGAGAAAGATTATTTAAAGTATGTCTATGTAATTTATGTTATATGACAGATATACGTAAATGGTGACATTACTTTCTAACACACTACAAATAATAATGATGTATGTTGTAGAGTTACAGATATCTAATTATCTACTAAACTGCCCTCTGTGTGAATGTTTACCCAGTGACGTTAACATTTAAATCAAATTATTATTCCATGATTTACGTCAAGTCTATGTTTTTGTGATTTGCAAAACATAGGTGAAGAACATTAATCTTAGAGAAAGGCATTATTTAAAAAGAAAGATAATTTTCAAATAAATTACAAGTATTTTTTCAGTTAACATGTATCCATATATATTTATTTTTGCACGCTTATGCATACGAAATGCAGTGAAGTTATCTACAATTAAAATTGTATCAGACTTATAACTGACCTTGAATAGTCATGTATTGTGAATCAAACTATACACCTATTTTTTGCTATGTCTTGATTTTTAACTTGTCAATGTCACTAGTGTCCATTAGGAACTTGCATTTTTTAAATGGAACCCATATTTGATTTTTACTTTAAAAAATATTTATTTTTTCACTTTCGATTGGTAAAAATTGTTTAAATTGTTAACGACATTGAAAAACAGCATTAACTCCATTTTTAGTTCCTGTCGATCTTTTTTCAGTATGGTTCATCCGGTATTGTTGGATCTTTACGTCCTTCCGTCCTTCTAATGAATGTACCAACATTCTTGCTTGCATAGACTGTTTTACGCATTGGGCACAAGCAATTCGATTAAAAAATCAATATGCTGAGACAGTTGCTCATCTTTGAATTTCTGGCATGCATAGAACTTGATAAATGTGAATTTGTATTTTTACGAGATAATACTATTCGTCCTCCCTTGTTTCCTCCATATTCAGAACCTCATAAAGTACTAAAGGGATCTAAGAAGACCTTCAACATCGAAATCAAAGGCTGCGGTCGTACGATTACCATAACACGGGATCGCCTCAAACTAGCATTGTATGATGTCAAATAGAAGCGCGTATCGTTCGTCACTGGAAAGGGAGTGTGTGGTGCGTGCCATAAACAAGACATGAAAAAAGTGTTAGTAGTGTTCAGCATTGAGCATGATTGCGGCACATGATATATATTGGTGAACGCTGAAGAATAGTCGTACTGGTTTTAACATAATATGTACTTCTTCTACCATCGAGAGAAACTTAATTGATTAAATTGTTATCAAATGAACGTTATAATCATAAAGGTCAAATTTATTTAAATTTGATGGTAAATGCCTTAGACTGAATACTAGTTAATTTGAGTTCTAATGAATAAATATATAAATTTTTGAATTGACTTTTTTTAGGTAAAAAAACTGATACGGTCTATGAAACAGAATTATTAATTCCTGCTCCATAATTCACGCCAAGTAGGAATTGAGGGAAGAACTAAAAACTTTTAAAATATGTAATGTTTTGACAGTTAAGGAAAATAATGTGTTCTATTTTTGGACTCAGCTTTATTATTCCATCAATTATTATCAATATTTAACATCCTTTTGCGATATATACATACATGATGCATCTTCTTCCATATGTAAATTATTATTTACATATATTATAATATGTCTTGTGTTAAGGCATAAACCCATACGGCACATGGCTGCATACAGAACAGTAAAGCACTTAATTCTTTTGTTGTAATGGAAATGACCAGTGAACAGGAAAGTTGTTTCCGGTATATGAGCTATGAACACCCTACACATATCAGTGCTTCTAAACATGTTACACGCTTCCGGAAATTCATTTCCGAAAAGATAAAAACAATTAATTGCTTGCAAAACTAATTCTGGAGATTACATTCGTACATTAATCCTATACTTGAATATGTACGTATACAACCTACACCAACTGTAAAGAGAGGTATAATATTTTGAAACACATAGTTAAGAAAAACTATGACGATATTTTTATAATATAAACGTGATCTAATTTAATTAATTGTATAGAACATGCTGTAAGATTTATATAGGCAATACATTCTTTAATTTCATGCTGTGGTTTTATATTAAGACCAAAATTTCTGATATTATCTCCACGTAATTTGTATTTAACTTCATATGAGGCGTTTTTCGTTTGAATTCTGAATGTCATGGTTCTAAATTGAATAAAAATATTCTTTTACCAGTTACTATGTACATACTCACGTACCCTACATACTTTCAACTGGTTATAATACAGGTTACTACAAAAGAATCTTCGGGTTTTAAAATGATATATTTCAGAAAGTTTTACAAATATAATATTATATGATATGTCACAAGAAAGGGGAAATATCCAAGTTTTTGTGTATATCATTACAAATGTTCGATGTAGATTCCTTGCGTCACACAACACACGTCCAAACGTTGGCCCATTTCCGCCGATATACGCTGCAATAGCTGTATTTTTTTTGCTCAAAATCTCAGTTCGTCTCAGCTCACTTCAAATAAACTCAGTAGATTGTTGTTCTTTTTGCCGAAACTGAGCTGAGCGGTACTGAGTGTACTCACATCCGCCCTTTACCGATGCTGCATCACCCATGAAATAAACTCAAAATGATCTGAACCATTCATTTCAGTAGAAGGGGTATTATTGTGAGAAGGCATGTCTATTTGTTGGTTATGTATTATAAAAGTTTAGTCTTCGTGGTTAAAAACAAAATGTCATTCAATTTTAGAGTAAGAATTAGTCTTTCTATATGTGAAAGTTGTTCTTTTACACCTCAGCTCGCGTATCAACTGAGCTGAGCAAAAATATTCCAAAAAGAATAGAACTGATGTACAATGTTTACAGCAGTAGTAATGCGTTCATCCAATGTGTTGGCATTGATGATACGTAAACCATATCTTTAATGCACCCCCAAAGAAATAAAATCTGATATAGCCAGCACAATACCTCACGTCATTTGTTAACATAAATAGATATCTACATATTCACTAACGCTGGCTACTGCATTAAGTTCCTTTGCATGATATACTCGTTGTATTATAACTATTGTTCCAATTTATTGTGTATTGTCCGTATTTTCTTCTCCAGTCTTACCATAATTTTATTTTGTGATAGAGATAGTGACGTTAATTTCTTTTCAATTACAAACCTACGAAAATTAATTTATTTATTAGATATTTTATAAATTCGTATTTTAATATTTTTCTTTTGAAATACTACCATTTTTAGTTTGAAATCATTCATTTATTGACAGTGACATTTATCTGTTAGTTACATAATTTTGAGATCTGAATTGTGTAACCAAGGTCATATGTTTATCTTTAAGTATAGACTCCAGGATTTATAAAATAAATTATTTTATAAATTTATTCATAAAATATATAGAAAAAGTATTAACGCATATTTGTAGAAGATTTGATCTTTAATTTTTTAATAACACAAATCGTGAAAAAATGTAATTTAAATGCATTTTTCGAAGAAAAACTGTTTTGAGTAAGGTGCCATTTCCGGTTATCTAATTTACACCAAAATCTAATGATTTATTTCCATATTAAAGTAAAGTAAGAATACACGGTTTCAAAATTTTCAGAAATATATTATTTGAGTTAAAGCATAATGAGGATCCACACACACATACACACACCCAGGGATATCATAGTGAAAATGTTAAAATCAGAATCTAGGAACCTTAATACGTGCTCATTTACCAAAAACTCGGTATGCGATTTTTAGCACGATCCCCCAAGGGTAGCGAGAGGTAAAAAATCACATACTTTACAGATCTCCCGTTCGTAGGAATCTGGGAGGCCACACGAACAAAAGAACAAATACAAAACGCTTTCTGCTGCATAGTCGCCATTTTGAGTACTGAGGTCGTGGTGCCACCTGAACGTGTAAACCGATGTTCTCAAGCACACGTTTTAAACTTGGGACATTTTCCCTTTCTTGTGACATGTCATTTAATATTATATCTGTAATACTTTCTGAAATAAATCATTTAAAAATCCGATGATTCTTTTGTAGTAATCCTAAAATTGAATGGTGACTGAGCACTTGAGCAGGATATAGCACTTTATTCACTTAGTTCGTTGTGACATCACCGGTTCACCATACTATTTTCCGTGTGTTCGAATCCCGCCGACCGACATCACCCCAATTCTGTAAGAAACTTGAAAGAAAGTCTTAATAACATTACAAAAAATTGTAATCAATGAAACCAAATGTAAAGCCTATAATTTTTGTTTTATTCTGTGTTTGCAATTCATATTGGTTACAGTAATGTTGTTAAAAGTTAGTAAATTTGTAACAGAAATGAGGTGATTGTGTGATTTGTCGTTAAAAATTAAAAATACAGCTACATGCATTTGTCACACTCGGGTGCTATAAGCTGGTCACTTATACTTCTTAACTCAAATGTAGCACTTGCTGAATACTCTCTAAAGATAGACAATAATCAAATACGATATTTAAAGAAGTGCTAAGTAATGTGAAAAATGAGATACTATGTAATACCTGATTCGATTAAAGCTTTGACTCACATTCGACGTTCTGCCCAAGCTTCGGTGTCAAATAATTTTAAGTTAGATTTCTTAGATGTCTAGTTCAGTAGTTCAGGTGGTATTTGATAAAATTATAAAAAAAAAATATCTAACAAAGGTACTATGTAAACTTGAATTAATTTTTTGGTCTGACATTATTTATCTATTAATTTCAAAAATCTGAATATTTATGAATTGTTTCTTTTTGAATTATCTACCATAGGTTGTAAGATTTCTAAACATGTATTATTTAATAGTTTCTCTTTAAGTGCTCGGAATACCGGTGAATCTAAAGACTACGGGTCGAAGTGGATTCTTCACCCATAAGACCCATAGGAACCGATAGGCCCATAGGAGCTAGTGATGTGCCGCTAAAAAAATCCCATCAGTAATTTGTTTTTTCCCCGGGAAAATTCCTAGAAATTCCTTCAGCCATGATTTGCGGGAAGAAATTTTGTTTCGTTTTTTCTCAGATTTTTTTTTTGAAAATTCCCGGAAATATTATTTTTGGAAATTTCCCGGGAAATTTTAAAAGATATTTGACCTTGATATCTGATTGCGCGCTTGTGCCTATCCCATTCTGAAATGGACTATTCGTACAGTATACCTTGTTCAAAGATATTTCGTTATGGCTTTAACTTACTAAGCCTGTGGTGAACCGCACACAGCAAGAGATTCTACCTGTTGGCGCTCAGGGTAGGATTGCAAAATATTTAAATTCGGAAATCTCTAATCTCTGTGCGCATTACGTATTTCAGATTTACTTGAAATAATAATGAATTCGCAAAATTAAATTAAGTCTTTGACTATTACTAGAAATATAAGATGAGATGAATCGTCCTTGACCGATATTAATACATATTAGGGAAACTAAGATACAAAGGCATACCTAGTGAGTAGGTATATAAATGAGTTTTAAAAAAATTTAAATCAGTAGTAATACTAACTTTCGTACTGAGGTCAACAATATACGTATTTAATATGTGGCGACCATTTGAAGAAGACAATACTGATGTTTTACCAGTTGAAAATTGTGATAAAATTATTAAAAGTAAAATTAAATTGGGAAATATTCAATACATACCTGTCCTTGCACCCCTATAAATCAAGCTTAAATCCCTAACAATAGACCCGCTGAGAGGGCCATAACGAAATATCTCCGAACAAGCTATACTGATTATTCTGATTCTGATGTCTAATTACATATTTGTTTACATTTTGAATTATTATTTTTTTGTATTACCAATGTACAGTTTTTCGATATTAATAAATATAAATATATTCCGGGGAAATTCCTGGGAATTTTCCCGTAACTTTAAATTTCGGGAATTGACCCATCTCTAATAAGAACCGTATGACTCGTAAGACGTAAGAGTTATTCAGTTTAGGCAGTTTATGAAATATAGCAATATATACTATAATGGAATGTTGTATTAAAATAAATGTTACGGATGTTACTTTTTATCATACTGATTTCTTTTTAATGTGTACGCAGCCATTATGAATAATTTAAATGTGTATTTCAGGTGGTTCTTCAGGTATTCGGTAGTCAATTGAGAGTTGTAGAAATAGATGTAAAAAATTCTCGTAATAATTGTAATAAATGGTTATAAATTTTTATTTTTTATTTTTACATTAAACCATAATCATGCGTGAGCATTATTTTTAATTATTAAATAAAAAGCAAAATATAATAAGAAAGAATGAGTACCACTATTTGCTATTTGGCAATATTGCATTTACTTCGTCGCCAGACGCCGGCTGCCATGCTTACGCTATACAAATCGAATATAATAATCGCGCGACAATATTCTCAACTTCGTTGCAAAAAGTTGAAATTTTGATTGTTTAAAAATATCAGTAATATCACTTTAACGTTAAATATCTTAAATATTCACACGGTTACCCATATACGACTATTGTATGGAATCATTAAAATCTAGACATTTCAAGCTTTCAGTATCTTGCTTTTAATGAATGGGAAAGTCTCTTTTGCGCAAATAAGTGCATAGTAAAAAGTTAGTGCTCTCGTAAGAGTAATGATAAAATTAGCCTTTTTAAACTATTTTTTCTTAAAATTTTACACTGTTACCTACCCTGAATCTAAGCTTAACGTGTGTATGGGAGATCAAAGAACATGACAAGTTTTTTTTTTTAATTACAGCACACTATATGTGTATTAATCTATTTCGCAATCATGTTGCAATGTGTAATTTCTATAGCAACTAATAACATATTTCCCTAATATATTTTTTATCTGGTCTAGCCTAGTAAAAATAGTACACGGTCGTTACAATAGAAAAATGTCCGTCAAACAATGGATTATGAAAATAATTTTATTACACATAATTACGAGAAAATGATAAAGTATTCATTAAGTAAATGGTTTGTAACAAATATGACAGGTGTGTCAAGATAAAATAATAGTCATTCTTCGTATTCTGACCTGACACAAATATTCTAAAAGAAATATCACACATTTTTATGTACCTTCCTATATCTACAACAACTCTATTTATGGACAGAAGCACTTTATATATTTTATGGAAGAATTAATGCATGAATTGAATTTATTACATTTTTTATTAATAATTTCGAATTTGTTACTTTCTATACCAGTATATGTTACACTCTAAACCCGAATTCGGGTACTGTTAGATAAATTTGCTCAGAACTAGTTTTGAACTATTAAAAATGGCCCAAACTCGAAAAGCAACCAAGACGCATTTTGGATTTCTCTAAACTTTCAAACACTGATACATTATTTATTATTGTTTTTAAAGTAAGCGTAAAATAATCTAACTCCACTAATACTAGTGTTGTTCAATTCTAATTATTTAATATCCGTTGAAGTGGTAAAATTCGAGTATGAAAATTTTCATGTGTTTAAAATTAGTTCTGAGCAAATTTGTCAGACAATGCCCGAATTCGTTTAGAGTGTAGCATACGAGGGGAGACCTAAAAGTCTTTAGACTGCCGCTCTTCTGGCAGCACTGCAGCGTGTAGTTGAGCATTCTCCTGCTAGATGACGGTAGTAAGCACCCTTATGCGTCAGATGCCTCCAAACAGTTGTCAAAAAAAGAAGTATTGGAGCGTAGTTATTTTTTTAACAATCTACTTTCCTAGCGTTTGCGAAGTCGAGATGGGCGATCGCAAAGAACAACACGTGTGCGCAAAGTTTTGTTTTCTTCTTGGGAAACCAGCACCATGCAAACAAGGCACGCATTGCTTGCCTTTGTATTTTATAACTTTTAATATACTGGTATTTTTAAGATATATTTATTTATAATTATTTATTTGGAGCTGTTGTACATCAAAACTTAAAAGAAAACAGAAATACACAAATGTATTTCTTGTTGTCTACCACATCGCTACTCTAATTCCATATGAATTATTCCAATCATACACTGCTTTTCATTATATATATATATCTACAGTATACCTAACATTGTCGAACATGTACCCTTCTATCCTGGAAATATTTCGCCTTATATGCTTAGCTGCAAGCAGTTTTTATATTGCTTACAAAAAAATTTAGTAGTAAATATTAATAATAAAAAATAAATATTAAGATAGGATAGGAATAAAATTTATTAAATTTCTGTATTAAATTTGTTTTATTTAAATTTTGAAAATAATAATAATAAGCCTTGAATTTTTATATAGAAAGAACTACATTTGCGCAATAAAAAACTTTGTAGAAAAATCGTTCGGCAGTTTAAATTTGATTCTTACCTACCACTTATTTATCAATTTGTTATTGATTGCCTTATAAAATTCACGAGACGCTACTGAGGAATGCCAAAGGAGACATTTAAGGAGAATGCAGTGAGCCGTCCCACAGTTTTTAAATAGTTTCCGCGCTTTAGAGATGGTGAAATGAGCATTGAAGACAAACCTCGTTCTGGGCGCCCTTCATCAAGTCACACGAGTTTTCTGAAGCTACCAATATCAGCTGGAGTGCATGTTAGCGAATTTTGATAAATGACTTGCAAATGCGACTTGTTGCCGCGAAGTTTGTTCCTCGCCTTCTCACAGAGGAAGAGAAACAGCGAAAAAATCGATTGACCTTGTGCTAGGACTTGAAAGGTGAGGTTGAAATGATCCTGACTTTCTATCAAAAGTGATAACTGGTGATGAATCATAGTGTTACGGTTACGACCCGAAAACAAAGCAAGCATCTAGCCAATGGATGACAATGGGTTCGCCGAGACCAAAAAAAGCAAGGCTAGTCCGGTCAAATGTAAAAACGATGCTGATCGTTTTTTTGATATTCACGGAATTGTCCATAAAGAATTCGTCCCTTCTGGCCAAACAGTCAATCAAGAATTTTATTTAGGAGTTTTGAGACGTTTGAGGGAAAACGTTCGGCGAAAATGCGCAAATTTGTGGAGATCAGGTGAATGGTTTCTTTATCATGACAATCCTCCCGCTCACACAGCGTTGACAGTTCGTAATTACCTGACTTCTCAAGGATGGATCATGGTTCCCCACCCACATTATTCACCCGACCTAGCCTCGTGTAACTTTTTTCCCACGAATGAAAAAAACCCTCAAGGGGCGGCGTTTTGATTACGTGGAGGTAGTGAAAGCACCTTCGGTGCATTAAGCAGCATTGAACTTGAAGAGTTCCAAAGGGGTTATACCAAGTGGGAGGAACGTCTCGACAAGTGCATTCTTCTAATGCAGAGTACTTTGAAAGAGATTAATCCAATTTTTGTATATAGTGTAAAAAATATGTTTTTGAGCACAATCGAACATAGAACTTTAAAATGTAAAATAATATTTTCGTAATTTCCTGCTTCCCTAATAATTATTTTAACTCATTCTAACTCATTCGTTAGAACAATGGCTAGGAGTCCTGGGTTCGAATCCTGCTAAGGCATAATTGTACTTATATGTGAATCCATTCTGTAATTGAGATTTATTCCTGTTGAGGGATAAAAAAAAATAAAGCGGATTAACACACCCATAACAATGGGTATGCCGTCTCGTAGGCCGTGCTGATATACATATTTATTTTTATTTCTTGTAAATAGATTAGATTTTATATGTATATGTAATCAACGGGAAAATGTGTTGGCCACATCAGATTTTTTAGATAGATCTCGGTAAATTTTAGATTTTCATATATGTAATAATAGTATTAATTTTAATGTATAAAACTGTATAATTTAATTGTTAGTATTTTTTCATGAAAGTATTATGTTAACGTCAAAGTAATTTTCGCATAATCGCTCTTGCAGTAAAAAGGAGATATGCTTGGGTTATTTGGATAAGATTTAAAAGTAACACGCTTGTTTTAAGTAACTCATGTGGTATATTCACATTCACTTATTACCTTGTTTATATTATATACACTTTTACTTACTTCTACTTTTGGCTAATTTACTGTAATTATATATCATTACTTACCGCATTAATTTGGAAATTAAATTTAATATAGCTTTTCATTTCAAGATACATGCCTATTATTATAAATTTAATACAGCGAAGTTTAATTAACACATTATTTACTAAATGAAAGTACATACCACATACATTTATTAAAAATACCAATAAATTTGAAATACATATAATTTTTCTGGAATTTTCTTACGATCCTAAGTAATTTTGCCGTATATTATGGTAGGGCCTTAGTAAACCAATATTCACGAATTACTAAGGCTCTACCTTAATATACGTCAATATAAATATAATGTTTCTCTAAAATTAAGCTAGTCCGACATTATTGAACGGTGAACTCTATTTTCTGTTTGTGAATACCTTCAAAATATTAAATATCCTTCATTTTCATATGTAAATCGTAACATCAACATCATACGTTTTAGTTTTAGGACGAATATAAATAATTTATAAGATTTTTTCGTGAACACAATAAGGACACCATTATGGGTCAGTAATTATTACAAATATTAAAATAATACAACCTTTTTAGTTTTAGTTCTGTTTATTGTTATAAAAACCGACGTTTCGGCAGCACATATTGCTACCTTCTTCAAGGAATAAGCAACAACTATATAAATAAATAATTACAAAAACATTAGCAACAGGTAACCATGGTGACAAATTACAACATAATTAATATAGGAAGCCATGCCCGATTAAGATCTAAACCGTCACAATGATTGAGATTATTATTCTTGGTTTTGAAAATCTCAATGGCTTCTCAAATTAACCTGTTGTTGAGGTGTGTTGGTCTCGCTAGTATTTTCTTCTAATTTTATACTGTGGAATTCTTCCAGAGCATGCTCTGCAACGGAAGATTTCCCTGGCTGGTTCATTCTGATCGAACGCTGGTGTTCATTCAATCTTGTTGAAATAGTTCTACCGGTCTGCCCAATCTAAACTTTCCCGCAGACACATGGGATTTGGTAAATCCCTAATGACTGAAGATAGATAACGTCTTTTACTTGTCTCAGCATATGTCGAATTTTAACATAATATGGAGAAAACGAAATCTTCAAGTTCTTCTTACGAAGAATTCTACTAATCTTGTCCGTGACAATTTTGACACAAGGGAGCGAAGCAAACAATACGTCCCTATCATTAGCATTGTTAATAGGTCTTTACGGTTTCAGACATATTTCGATAAAAGATTTAGAAAAACCATTCTTCATAAAATTATTCTTAATTTCTTTCATCCCTTCTTCTAATTTCTCTCAAATGACAAATTTTTGAAGCTCTTCTCATTAGGCATTTAATTGTGCCATATTTCTGAGAAGGATGATGATGTGAATGGATGCATTGCACAAAGTGAGAGAGATAGTAAAAAGAGAGATGTTTTCAATGCGCAGTTGATTTTCTGCGCATAGAGATGATGAAATGAAATAGTTAGTCAGTTTTAAATTCAAAAAGCCACCAGCCGCCATGTCTGTGTCAACATCAATAACAACATCAAAAGTTTGGACAAAAAAATTAGATTTACTGAATGATTTTAAACACAGTATATGCGAAAAATATTTTAAAATGAGAGGTGGAAAGTTTTCCAATCAGAAGAGAGGCTACAAATTTTATAAGAAGGGCTATATACACAACATAAAGTTGTTACAAGAAAATAGTACAACTGTCTGCGTTAATGCTCAGTGTTACCGTAGCCAGAAGAAAAATTTGAGATCTCACAGTTCATTTTCGAAATAATTTGTGTTTCTTAACACATTTTACTTCTTACTACTTTAGTTAGTTCCATATTTTTTGAACTTATAACATTACAACATTTCGCAAACCAAACACATTCATTACATGACAGATAATCCATTGTAGCCAGTTGCGTTTATTATTAAATTTTACTATTGTTCATAACTTAATTTTGACACAAAATTCATTTTTACCTCTCGCTAAGAGAGGTATTGCATTCATGCTAAAAATCGCATATCCAGATTTTATTGAATAAGCACGTTTTAAGGTCTCTACAATCCGATTTTAACATTTTTACGATGATGTCTGTGTGTGTGTGTGTGGATGTGTGTGTGTGTGTATGTGTGTGTGTGGGATGTTGGAAGGACGGTTACTCAAAAACTATAAGACTTAAAATTTGTTTAACAACGTATTTCCCAATCAGACATTCATGGGAAGATCTGAAAAGGTTTTGGTAACAATTGGACAACCGGAAGTAGAAGATTCTTGAAAAAAAATCTTCTAAATATTATTTTTTGAAAATTTTTCGTGGTAATATTAAAGAAAATTAAATTCTCTATCTGATACATTTAAATATTTTATTATATATTCCATAGATTTAGAGATAAAAGAAGTATAATATATAAAATAATCTGTTGTAATAAATTTGACAGCCGAAAGAATGCCATGAAAAATAGTTGATAATTTAAATTATTTGTAACTGACAGATAAATGTCAGTGTCAGAAATAATGAGTAATGAAGGAAAAATGTACTTGGAGAATCCCTTAGTTCTTGATCTGTGACTATTATGGAGATGACAAGTCTAGGTTGAGGGACTTAAATTTGTTTCAAACATTATGGGACAATGTACACCAGTACTATAGACTAGAGTAACTTTGAATTGCGAAAAAGCTATCAAATTCTTCTCAAGTAAGTTGTAAATATTGACAAAATTACACATCGATATAAGAATAATCGGAGTGCAATCTATCCGTCACTTTATTAAAGGGAATTAGTGTTATTTAGATATAACATGTATGAAAAAATAAAATGTAAAAGAAGATATGTAAGAATAGATGCACAATCCATATATACATTTTAGACCGCCCAAAATTAATGTTTTTACTAGAAGAATATGAAGAGAAAGTAAACAACGTTGTTCGAATTGAAAATTGCAGTTACCAGCCTAATATTTATGTATGGTAAACTCTACTTTGTAATTTATTGTAACATAATTTATGGTAAAATATCTTCATGTTGAGACATGCTATTATTGAATAATAAAGAAGTTTATACGTCATAGATTTATATGAATATATTATTTGTATTTATAAAAATATTCTTTGCTTTATGCATACAGCCAGGTAAAATATACGGCGAGAGGTTATGTGCTGGCCACATCAGATTTTTCTTTATGTGATATATCATATTTAAATTCAAAATTGTAATAATTTATTTGTTTTGGCATTATTAGAATAATTTTTAATTGATACAATCCGAGTTAATTATATATCAATTATGTGGCAACAGAACATCATCTCTACTAAGCTTTACAAAAATACCGCTAGATGACAGACTTAATATGACGTCATATGGTAATTACTGAGCAATGTATCCATTGGCATTAATATATTGTAACGTTTATTTATTTGTGTGGTGTAAAAATCAGAGAAATATTAATTAAAATAAAAGTTTATTAAACGATAAATAATTAAGTGAAAAATAATAAAAATAATTAATACTATGATTAAATAATTAGAAACACTAATTTAAAACTACGGATATTATTAAATACTTAAACACTAAGATTATTTAATTAAACAATATTTATTTAACTATATTTATTTATATAATTACATTTATATATGTTCACCACTCGTAGACCATTTATTTATATCACCAGCGGTTCATTCACAATGCGTGTCATATCAGAATGTCTCCCTGCTGTCCTTCCTGACGGTATTTATATAGCGCGGCGTCCTTCTGGAACTTTCCGACGTGACAATAACATCGAATACAAAGAATCAGCTCACCCTGAGTAATTAGACAGGTCGTAACGAGTTTACTACGCCAATGCTTGCGAAGATTGCGTTATCGCCCAGCGCGGCGCCGTTCTGGAAATATTGTACCAGTGACGGCGGTCGCATTCGGGCGCGTCGGAGGGTCGCGCGCTTTAATATTGATTAGTGTGCGTACGCTTCCTGTAGACTGAATGTAATAAAGAACCATCTTCTTTTCTTTCCAGTAATATATCCAGGAAGGGAATAATGCCATTTTCTTCAACTTCTACGGTGAACTTATTTTCATGGAGAAGCCGTTGAGATTTTCAAAACCAAGAATAATAATCTCAATCATTGTGACGGTTTAGATCTTAGTCGGGCATGACTTCCTATGTTAAATATGTTGTAATTTTACTAATGTTTTTATAAAAATACACAGAACTAAAACTAAAAAGGTTGTATCATTTTAAATGAATTATGAGTTCTGAAAGATTTTTTAATATAATAAATATATTTAATGTGTATCCTGCGGGAGAAAAATTGTTCAGATTTTATTGTGTATTGCGTTTACATACAATTGGACCAAGTCCAATTTTGCTGTGAGGAGTATTTTGTCCCTAAATTTTTATTTCAAATATTTCCATTTAATAGTATGCATATTAAGATTAATTATAGATAAACGTATAAGTATACGTTCAAATTTATGTTAGCGTTACCTAGAAAATTTAGTGGACCCTTGTCGTATACATTGTACAATGTATAGAGTTTTAATTTTTAATACATTTAAATACAGTATTTTTTTCGTACATTTACTCATCTCGTATAAAGGCGGATTTGAATTGACAAAAAAACGTATAGGAATATACGAAACACAAGTTTAGGGATGATACAGCTTGTTACAATTTGAATTGGTTCTACGGACTAATAATTTTTAATCGCGTATATTATTTGTATTTTTCATAATATGCGTTGAAAGACTAAACGGCTCAAACAGAGTTATTGAAATTACAGTTTCCACAAAATTATAAATAGGCAATAAATTTTACTACACTGTGGGAAAGTATGAAAAAGGACAAAAAAACTACTACTTAAACTCAGTGAACATGAATATCTTTATTGTATTATTTTCTATATTTATGAGTAAATATCCGGGAATGTCTAGTGCGGCACATTTCCGAAGAAAAAAAAAATTCCCTGCACACGTACGTTACGTGGTAAAAATAAACTACTAAATGAAGTAAATGAACGAAAATAATTTCAACAAAACTTATAATTATACGAGTATTAACTTCTGTCCAGGACAAGCAATTGTAATATAAATATGGTGTGAATACATTTAATATGAGAAATCTTTTTTTATCCCGTTAAACTATATGGGGAGATTTATACACATCATTTTATAAAAAAACATATTTGTTAGTGTCAAAATAAGTACATATCTAAATTTACGGCTTTGTGTATAAAGCACCGCATAAAGTTTTGAGGGATACAATAATACTTGAAAAAACCGTTTTCCTATGTTGAATGCCTGATTTACTGATTCTCATATTTAGCCAATATAATAAAATTACAAAAACAAAAAAATATTTTTTACTCATTAAAATATTTAATAGAGATCAAGTGAATGTTTACAAAAAGTTACAATTATTAATGTGAGATTTGTGACTGACAATGTTTTGTTATTTTTTTTTAATATTAGGTCTTATTTCGGACTGAACAACTCTCATTTCGTTCTCGACATTTTCCATTCTGATTTTTCAGGTTAATGAGAGGAGAGTTGAAAAATCTAAGTTTTTCTTTGTTCCGCGGCACATCGTTTGAGAAACACTGGTCTAGGGTCTAGTACTCTATTGTCTTATATGAAGCCCACTTTCATTGCACAATTTGCAGCAGAATATTCGATATATCGTATTAAAATATATTTGTAATGATAGTATATTGCTAAATCAACAATAAAGTACCGGAACGGTGAAAACTTCAAATCACCGTTAATAGAGCTTAGTGTAAAGGAAATGTTCATTAATTTTTATTTGGTTGCATAATAATAATAATATATAAAATTTCTAATTTTGAAAAAAACAACGCGTTTTTTATAATTTAAGTTTTACTAGATATAGAAACATTAGTTATACAACTATATTAAAAATATTTCCGGAACTGATTCCCTATCGTTGTAAACTCTAAACCTAAACCAGTATTTCCCAAACTTTTAACGATCGGTACCCTTTTCATATTTAATATAATCGTGTACCTACCCCGTCGAATGATTCGGATTCGATATTTAATTATATTTTTTTATAACGTGTTTTTTACCTTTCGTCACTTTAGATAAGGAAGGTATTGTCTCTGGTCAAAAAATACGATAGTGAGTTTTTAATGAATAAGCACGTTTTGGAGTTCCTAGAATACGAATTTACTACTTTTATGATGATGTCTGTATGTGTGTGTGTGTGTGTGTGTGTGAGTATTTTAATTTTTTTTTTCGTATTCCTCGAGTTTAGATCCATATGCAGACGTGATTAGATTTTGGTTATAATTGGTCAACCCCCAATTTGAAGGTTTTATCAGTTTTTCTTGAAAAAAAAAACGCAATTAAATCTCATTTATTGACATTAAATGATTATAAATTTTAAAGAATATATTATTCTCCATTCGATTTGATTGTATTTTATACTTCATATTCAATAGATACAGACTTCTAAAGAATTATAAAGATATTAAATTTCATAAATTTGCTAACCATGCAAACCGCTAATATATTGAGATAATTCAAAATGTCAGATGTCAGTATCAATGAAAAGAAAATGAATGTGGCAGAGACTAGGATATTGAGATAGACGTTGGGGAAGACACGGAAAGATAGAGTAAGGAATGAAAGGTAAGGGAAATGGCTCAAGTGATAAAGTTTCTAGAAAGATACAAAAGAGACGATTACATTGGTTTGAACATGTCATGAGGAAAGATGAAGAATATATTGGAAGAAGAATGAATAGCTTAGTAATAGAAGGTAGAAGAAACTGAGGAGGACCAAAGATAATATGGAAGGACTGTATTGCGGAAGACTTGAGAGAAAAGGAACTGAATGAGGACGACACGCAAAACAGAACTGAGTGGAAGAAAATAAAAAACAGCGACCCCTAACGAATGAGAAAAGCTAAAGAAGAAGAAGATATCAGTGTCAAGTGCAATTTGCATAGTTTGTTTACGAAATAATTTTACTGGAAATATAGGATGTTTTGTAAGGAAATTAATGTATGGAATATGAACATAATACACAAGTAGACGGAAAGTAATGTGCTGGCCACATCAGATTTTTTATAAATCATATAAGTATCACTATATACATAATAAACACATTGCAACGAAAAATTAATAGACATTAAAAATAAATAAAAATCCTTCTCTGTTATTTATGTACTTATACTTAAATCGTTCTCGGTAACTTATAGGTATAGAAATTAACCGTTGAAAAACAGTTTTTAATATAATTTAATATTATTAATGCTCAAATGAAGGAATAATATTATATGCATTATTTTCTTATTCTGTATAATTTTATGGACAGAAGACGTGACGATATATTTATTTTATTTTTAGTTCATTTAAGTATAGGAATGGTACACCGGGAGAAGTTTTCTTGTAATAATTTATACAATAAGCCGCCTCGGTGGTCGAGCTGTTGAGGCAGCGTATATCTACAGCGGTCGAAGCGACCTTCATCGCTCGGAACCAGGGGGCGTGGGTTCGATTCTCACCAGGGGCTTGGATGTTTGTGATATCCTTTCATCTTCATCAACCCAAGGAATACAACGTTGAATTTACCAAATATGTATGAAATATTGACTGACTCACATAAATATCAATTATTGTAAAAAGTTGTGATAACATTGTATACAATAAAAAATTATTATTATAACTTATACAAAAACAACATATTTTCTTAAAGAAAACTATCTAACAATAGCTCATAAAACAATTTATATAAGAGATAGAAAAATGACCGTTTACCCGCTACTTTTGTTGTAATTCTCTTGAATGTATTTAAGGTAGTTGGAGCATGAAGTGAAATCCATAAAATCTTAATAATCTTTGGCGTACAACTAGATTAAGTATTGCTCGATGTAAATCCAAAATCTTGCCCAGTTCCAATCGAAATTATTGAACTCCACGTTTTGAGAAACATCCGCGATGATTCTAACTTTCGGCATTTTTCTTTATTTTGTTAACCTCGCGATTGTTGCGATACCTAGCAGAATAAACATAATATGCAAATAGCCATGTGACTTGAAGCAGGCAGGCAATTCTAGAGTTTGTCTACATTGTGCTGCACTGAATCAATAGATGGCATTCCTCTCGTGTTACAACTACCTTAATATTTTTTTTATTTTTATATTATATTATTTATATATATATATATAAGGTGTGACACCAAAACCGACCACTGCCATTATTTTCTTTATTATTATAGTTACACAAAAATATTATGGAACAGAATTGTAGGAGACCAAGGGAGACATCCCATTAGAGAAGAAGATATTTTTTTTAAACCAGTGGTTCTCAAGTTACAACATAAAGTTTTTTTTTTTTCAAATGGGATTATACATATTTTTTATGCCTATTCGATAGCGTATTTTTCCTGAATTTAACCATGAGATTATTTGCATAACAAAAATATTGAGAAAAACTCAATTGAAATTTAAATAAATTTGATTTTTATAGTTATTTTTCAGTAAGCTATGAATGAAAAACAATTGAGCTTAAAATAAAATGAAATTTGTTAAATACTTTATAAACAGTATTCTGTTAGATTTCTATCCTAAATAATTCAAATTGACAAATAGCAGTTTTTGTTTTTCATACATAGCCTACTGAAAAATGATTATAAAAATCAAATTTATTTAAATTCCAATCGCATTTTTTTCAATATTTTATTATGTAAGGATATAAAACTAATACATGGTTGAATTCCGAAAAAAAAATACGCTATCTAATAGGCATAATAAATATGTATAATCCTATTTGAAAAAATATAACTTTGTCTTGCAACTTGAGAACCACTGGTTTAAAAAATTATTTTCTTCTATATGGGATATCCCCCTTGGTCTCCTATAACTTTGTTTTATATTTTTTTGTAACTGTTATAATAAAGAAAATAATGGCAGTGGTCGGTTTTGGTGTTACACCCAGTATATATATATATATATATATATATATATATATATATATATATATATATATATATATATATATATATATACAGAGTGTTATATTTTAGTGGACCCAGCAAATATCTCGCTTATTTATTAAGTAAGTAATTTATTTCATATAACATTTGATGACGGATGTACATTCATGATACCACTTCCGGTTTATTAGTAATTAATATCAGCTTTGAAATTTCAAATGGAACATACTATATTTTTCAACAAATTTGAAAAGTACATCAAATTTGCTTTACAATCATGTAAAATAATCCATATGTTACATTGTTAAAAAGTAAAATGGCGGGCACTTTTTTATACACATAATAATTGTTCTACCCTTTATTATTAGCAAGTTTCATTGGAGTACCTTATTAATTTATTATTATTATTATATTATTATTTATTCATTTTATTAAAATGAATTTATCTAACTCAGAAAAAGTTGATATGCTAGATGTGTATTTTCGAAGTTTAAAAAATAAACGCATAGCTGCAGAACTTTATCGACAAGAATATCCACATCGCCGTCATCCAAGTGAATCGCTTTTTGTGAAACTAGTAAATATACTACGAACCACAGGTTCATTTGAAAGAAGAAAAAGAATTTAATTGTGAAAACAATACCATAATTTTTTATGATTTTGTTTGTCTACCGTGGTCTAGCTTGAAAAACAATTTGTTATGAATATTTTTATGTTCCACGAAAAGTTATGTCAAATGTAATTATGTTAAGATAATATAAACATATTTTCGTAAAATTACACGTAGAATACATGGTGTTTTTCCATTATATGATGATTATACGAATAGTTTTAAGATTAAGGAAATGTGGAGCGCCATAGTTATGTAACTAGTATGTCATGAATGTTGTGCAGGTTGTAACTTGTCCTAGAGATGAATTTTTCATTCATAGTACATAGATAAATTAAATTACCTACCTATTTGGAATAATTTCATTATCATTATTACATGTTTTTATATATTTATGTATTTTGTTATTTCATGTGCTTAAATTCACAATATTTGACTAGAAGGCAGTTTAGGTAAATTTTGCAATTACAATACCTATAAACATTTATTTTATTTTTAAAAAAATAAGGCAAAATATTAGTGATATAAAAGCATTTATACTAGTAAATATTTTTAAATTTCTGTAGAGCCCTGTTTAAGTATATACACGTATACAGGTGTATTACACTTTTAGCACAAACTTTAAAGGCATGTAGTACTGACCAAAATCAACATAGGTCTAATCTTGAACAGTTTCCCAGAAAGAGACCATATTGTATTAGAATCGCTGAAAAACGGACAAAGGAAGTGACCGAGCAAAATTTTGTCAATGCCAGTAATTAAATACACTAAAAATACAATAAAATTTTATACGAAACATTTTTCTCAATTTCTAATAGTTAAAAAGTTAAATATTTTGAAATTAAATATTGATTATAATCGCCACATTTTACTTTCACATTTTTGAAAAACAAAAGCACATCTAAGATAACCTCTCAAAGGTAAACAAAAAGTATCATTTAATCGGAGTCGTAACTTTTATAGTTTTCGGGACAACAGAGGTAAACCCCGTATAGAAACTCATTTTTCACTGCCTTGTATCTAGAAAACTGTTGAAGATCGGATTAATTAAGCTTTTTTACTCATTTTGATCAGTACCTACTATATATCCTTAAAGTTTGTACCCAAAGTTGTGATACACTTTATATACGGATATAAAGCTTATTTCCTCAGAAAGCTAAAATTTATAATATTTTTGATGAACATTTTTTTTTATATGGATGATGAAGCTTCTTGACTGGATGGGTATATGGATTATGGAAATAATGAATTACTGGATTGCAGTCAAAAATTTATTTAAATTTCAGGCCTCTACCGGTTTTGGCATCTCCTATGCCTTCTTCAGGAGCTACAATTGATACAATTTTCTTGTAAAAACCTTTTTTAAAAACAATCTTTTTATATAAAACTTACGTGATTTTTTTTTTATATTTGTATTTACACATTAAAAGAACACATTAAAAAAATAACAAAAAACATAACAACACACGTAGGATGTCAAAATAGTTTTAAAAAAATCTTTTGTGGCCAGCACAAAACCTCTCGCCATTTTCATTTTATCTTGCATAGGGCGCGAGCAGTTATGTGACTTTGTTGGCCTTAGCAAGCAGATATGGGGGCCCGTGTCAGAATGACAGCTGGTAATATACATACGTGTCAAGTATCATAAGTTTTCATTCGAAACATTATGATTTTCCAAATCCATGTGAATTATTTTCCTCGACAAGTATATTCCATACTAATGGATGACAAATAAACAGAATATTATGAAATTTTGAAAGAAAAATTATGACATATGACAATTGTGACATCTATGTAAATAACTACTGGCCGTCATTCTGACACGGATCCTCATATCTGCTTGCCAAGGCCAACAAAGTCACATGGCTGCTCGCGCCCTTTAAGTAACGAATTTAACATTTCTTGTACATACAAATAATTTAAATTGTTTCTCTTCTTTCGTTCTATGAGAAATTTTATCCTACTATTCTAATATGTTCAAAATACTTCAAATTCATTGACGGTATTAGCGGTATTTCTTAAGGATATATGTATGTAATATTGACATACCTGCAATTTAAATAAATATTTAATTAATAATACAATAATATATATTAAATGCACTCATACCTCCCAGAACTGACTTTTTGCATTTATTTGTCAATTACAAAAATTTTAATATCGCAACTGTTTTTCTGGCAACGAGATTTATTACAACAGATTATTCTATATTATTATATACTATATCTCCAAACCTATACGAGATATGATAAAAAAATTAAATGTGTCAGATTGAGAATTTAATTATCTTTAATATTTGTAGTAACAAATTTTCAAAAAATAATATTTAGAAATTTTTTTTTTTAGAAACTACCACTTCCGGTTATCCAATTGTTACCAGAACCTATTCAACTCTTCCCATTACTGTAAGATTGAGGAATCCGTAGTCAAACAGGTCTTTACTCTTATAGAATTTGAGAAATCGTGTCTCCAACAACCTCACACACACACACACACACACACACATCCACACACACACACACAACACACACACAGACATCATTGTAAAAATGTTAAAATCGGATTCTATGCACCTTAAATCGTGCTTATTCAATAAAATCTGAATATGCGATTTTTAGCATGAATCCAATACCTCCTTAGCAAGAGGTAAAAATATAATAAAATACTCAAATAGTCGTCAAAATCTTGTAAAAATAAAATATATATATATATATATATATATATATATATATATATATATATATATATATGTGTGATTTTTCGGCACCCTTATGGAAAAAATATAATTTGGTTTTAACAAGTATAGTTCTGAAGGTTGTTGTTTTACCACTAAAAAAATTTAAAAAATGTTTATTCATTCTTCTTATTGTTTCGTCTTAAGTTTAATCATTTTTACTTTATTTATTATTTTTCTTGTATTTTAAAATGTTTGCATATATAGAACTTAATTTATCTATATCTGTTTTAAATTAATATTGTTTTTATCATTATTAATCTGCAACATTTCAAGTGTTAAACGTTTTTGTAAATTACATTCTGTGACTAAGATTTTAACATCATCGAAATTAAAGTTGTGGCCTGTGTTTTTTACATGTGTTACAAGAGCACACTCTCTATTATTGTAGTTGTTATTCCTACAATTTCTTTTATGTTCCTCTAATCTTGTTTTTAAATATTTTTAGCGGTAAAACAACAACCTTCAGAACTATACTTGTTAAAACCAAATTATATTTTTTCCATAAGGGTGCCGAAAATTCACATATATATTTATTTTATTTTTACAAAATTTTGACGACTATTTGAGTATTTTATTATATTTATTTATTTATTTATTTATTTAAACTGTTTTGACATCCTACGTGTGTTGTTATGTTTTTTGTTATTTTTTAATGTGTTCTTTTAATGTGTAAATACAAATATAAAAAAAATTCACGTAAGTTTTATATAAAAAGATTGTTTTTAAAAAAGGTTTTTATAAGAAAATTGTATCAATTGTAGCTCCTGAAGAAGGCATAGGAGATGCCGAAACCGGTAGAGGCCTGAAATTTAAATAAATTTTTGACTGCAATCCAGTAATTCATTATTTTTTTTATAACTAGTAACATATTCAATAATTTATTGTAGTATTAAATAATTAAAATTTTCAGGCATAATAACAATATAAAAATATATGCAAACTATGAGCGGTTTAATTAGGGGTTTCTGTATGACTGCCTGTAGATATTTCATTAATTTTAGATTTTTTACGTTATTTTTTTATAAAAAAAATAATAATAAATACTTCATAGAATGACTCTTCTGCTGGTTTTTTTTTCTGCGGTGTCATTATACAAACCATTTTGTAATTTAAAAATTATCACACACTTGATTTTCAGTACAAAATTAATTTCTTTGTTTATACTGCATCAATTTTAAAATTTGATTTATGAGAAATACTCTATCTGTGAATTTAATACACGACCACATCATTTACTCTTGTATTCCGGAGGAAATAGAAGAAAATATTCCGAATATAAAGAGTTTCATATATGTATACATAAGTATACAAGGTATTTCAAGAAAAGTGATTGATTATTTTCTTTATTATTGGGAATAGTAGAAAATAATTGAAATAAAAGTTGTAATAAATCAAGGGGGACATTTACTTATTGAATAAAAAAAAATTAGCCCAGTGGTTTTCAACCTATAACATAAAGTTAAAGTTATACTTTCTTAAATAAGATGGTATATAATTTTCAAGCTCATTCGATAGAGTAGTTTTTCTGAATTCAACCCTGTAATCATTTTATGTCCTCACGTAACAAAAATATGGACAAAAATTCAAATGAAATTTAAATAAATTTTATTTTTTGTTATATTTACTAGGTTATGCATGAAAAATAAAAACTGCTATCTGTCAATTTGATTTATTTAGTGCATAATTTATTATATATTTGCTTTAACACTATTTATAAAGTTATTAACAAATATTTATGTTTTGTTTTAATTTAAGTTCAATTGTTTTAGCCTACTGAAAAATAACTATAAAAATCAAATTTATTTTAGTTTCAATTCAATTTTTCTCAATA
Organism: Harpalus rufipes; assembly: GCA_951394225.1. Taxonomy (NCBI): domain Eukaryota; kingdom Metazoa; phylum Arthropoda; class Insecta; order Coleoptera; family Carabidae; genus Harpalus; species Harpalus rufipes. The sequence continues at coordinate 33,949,278 of OX596282.1, read as the reverse complement.
TGTTGTTATGTAAGGATGTAAAATGATTACATGGTTGAATTCAGAAAAAAAATACTCTATCGAATAAACATAAAAAATATATATCATCCCATTTAAGAAAATAAACTTTATGCTATAGTTTGAGAACCACTGGTTTAAAAAAAAATTCAATAAATGAATGGCTCCCTCGATTTAATACAACTTTTAGTTGAATTATTTTCTTTTATTCCCCAAGAAAATAATTGAACTGATCACTTTTCTTGAAACACCCTGTATACCTTTCTGTAGAATACATAGAACATGTCTATAAAGTAAATTATATTTTTGAAAAAAGTTTATTCCAGGTACGCATATTATTGTTTACTATTAACTGTAAATATACGTAGATTAGAATATTATTTTGATGTTTTTTTACAAAGCACACATAAATCTCATGATCCGTTGCTAAACAAATATAAATATTTTTAAACAAATAAACAAGTGTTAATGTAAATAAACAAAATTGCAAAACAATTAGTAAATCTTGCATAGACTTCCACACAATACAAATAACTATCTTTTTATCTGAAGTGAAAAATATGTAGTATCATAAATTTTTACAGACTTGCAAACAAATCGTTAGTATTATTTTCGTGGAATGCAGACACGCTAAAACGCAATAATAATTAAAAATACAGATAGGATCTGTTGGTCTGGTTTACTTAATATGGTAATTTTTCCAACAATAAAAATAAATTTAGTTTTGAAATTATTTTTGCGACGTACATGCCAAAATATATGGTTTATGTGTGTTGTACGGTAACTTTTTGTAAAAATATATGTATATTTTTTGTCTGATCAAGGTCATCTGTTTCATGAATAAATTAACAAGTTTGCATTTACCTATCTCATATTTAAATTGACAAGAAGGGCGAGCGATAAGGAAGGCTATAACACGCTTGTCTTTCAAAAGTTCATATTGTTTCGACAAAGTTACGGCATGTCATTTTAAAACGATGCTTGTTGTTGACAATACTGTCACTGTAAAGTAAGTTCATGTATTATTTCGAATACATTAACTTGTTTCATAGCCGTGCGTATAGCGTTATTTTGTCAGTGCCAGTTAACTTATGTTTGAATTTTGAATGCTTTTGCTGTAACAAATATTTTTATAATAAAAGTAAACGACACTACTGAATTTGACAGAATGGGCGGAGCAGAGGTGAGCCAGGAACATGCTGCGCCTGTGTGCGAAATTTTTGAAGGCGCCTCATTGATTAAAAACATTTATATCAAAAAATAATATTTTAAAATTTTACATAGGTGATACGTTAATTATTTATATTAAACTTTTCTGCAATTAATTTGGAACTTTCAACAATTTTTGCAAAAGCATCAGATTGATAATCAGTTAAAAACTTATTTAACTTGTTCAATGCATCTAAAGTTGCAAATTTATAGTTGTAGATTGAAGCATTTTACTTACAAAATTTACTTGATTTAAAGTATCATCAAACGGATCATAATTTTTTTTAATAGGACTAAACGAATTGAAACGCTTCATTTCATCCCAAAGAAATTACTAGAATAATAATAATAATAATAATAAGGCGATATTGAATTATTTTTATGTTCTTCGTTAGCTATAACGAATTTAGAATTTATATAAATTTTTAAGGCGCTAAAAGGCAGAGCTAAAATCGTAACTAATACAATTCGAAGGTTACCATCAAACATCTTGAAAAAAATAAACTGTATATGAAATAGAGAGTGAATTAAGGATATTAAAAAAATGAATCAAGGGGTTATTTTAATATAAATGTCATATAAACAGAGGCCTACTTTCTTTTGATTCCGAATTACAAACTTTCGTACAGAAGTTGTGTTTTCTTTGTTACAAGCTTTTATTAACTACATTTATTTGTTAGTTAGTTTCTTTGTTAACCCTCAACTACCATGGCTCAACTGTAACACTCAAAGCATGGCAGGCTCAACTTTGACCTCTATTGTTTATAAGCAATTACAATTTCTTTAAACTTTTTTGTGGTATATATGAGTTAAAGGAACATTTAGGAATTAGTTAAACAAAAAATAAATAAATAAATATAGCATCACGACGTATTACCCATTTCTGGGTGTGCCTATTCTGCTTTGTACACAGATATCGGTAATGATTAAATATTTGTACCGTGCGGGCGCTTACCATGCGTCACCTCACGGGCACTTATTGCTGGCGTGGAGAGTGCACCACAGGGGTCAATTTTATGCCATTAAAATTCGAAGTAATTTTTGGCGCCGGTCGGGATGAAACCCGGGTCCCCAGATCCGCATAATATCATGTTTTATTTTAAAAAATCTGATGTGGCCAGCACAATACATTACGCCAGCCTGTTTGTTATGCACAAATTACATGCATAAATTTTCTTGCGAAAGATTCCACATTTCCAGTAAAATTATTTTATAAACAAACTATGTAAATTGCACTTGACACTGATATCTTTAGCTTTTCCCATTCATTAGGGGTCGCTATTTCTTATTTTCTTCTTCCACTCAGTTCTGTTTTGCGTGTCCTCCTCATTCAGTTCCTTTTCTCTCAAGTATTCCGCAATACGGACTGTCTATCTTATCTTTGGTCTTCCTCTGTTTCTTCTACCTTCTATTACTAAGCTGGTCATTCTTCTTCCAATATATTCTTTAACCTCCTCATGTACAAACCAATGTAATCTTTCTAGAAATTTCTACCACTCGAGCCATTGCCCTTATCCTCTCATTCCTTATCCTATCTTTCCGTGTCTTCTGCAACATCTACCTCAACATCCTCATCTGTGCCACATTATTTTTCTTTTCATTGACTCTGACATCTGTCAATTTGAATTGTCTGAATATATTTGCAGTTTCCATGGTTACCATAGCTAGCTGATTTATGAAATTTAATATCTTTATAATTTTTAACTCTATATCTACTGAATATGATTAAAAAAATGTAATCAAACCGTATAGAGAATAAAATATTCTTTAAAATGTATAATAATATAAAATGCAGGTACTTCCGGTTGACCAATTATAACCAAAAGTTAATCTGCTCTCCATATGGATGTAAAGTAGAGGAATACGAAAGAATTATAATTTTTAGAATTGTAATGTTGGAGTTATCGTCTATGAAAATTTGTCACACACAAATACAGACGTTATCATAAAAATGGTAAAATCATATTCTAGGGACCATGAAACCTACTTATTCACTAAAAACTCACCATCGAATACAGACCATATTGGTTTTAGATTCCAATAACAAAAATCAGTATTCTTGTTTTGTTTGATTCTAGTTTGGCAACTAATGACTTGAAAGATGATCTCTAAGACAAAAACAAAATATAAAATTATTTACACAAGAAACTGACATGTGCACTCAGATTCTTCATATATTTTGCAAATTGTGGGTACACTTGCACATATTTTACAACAGAACTGCTGACAGTGTATCCATGATTATGAATACTAGTATTTAATAATAAGGAAATTAAATACTATCAGTATTAAGCCAATAAGCAATGAAGAAGATGAAGAAGAAATACAAAAGCATAAAAGTGACTTCTCTTGACGTGAAATTAACAGGTCAAGGACGTCCATTGGTTTATGAATACAGACCAACACTGGAATCGTCGCAGGTCAGAAATCAACAATATATTAATCTACTTCTTTGTCATGGTTTTGCGGACGGTTTTCCATTGGCGGAAAGTAGGAATTTCCGGAAAAGTTGCATGCGTTGTAAGTTCTTGTCGTCCTAGTTAAGCAGGGTAACAATAAGTCTCAGTGGCTTGTCCAATGGACAATACTCGTACAAATTACAGTAAATAAATTTAATAAATGACCCAGAAGAAGCCAAGGAGAAACTGACATTGCAAATATGCGGACTCTGCAGCGACGTAGGAATAAACACAAAGAAGAAGACAATAAATACATGTAGGTATTACGCCAAAATCACGCTGTCAAACAGTTTTCAGTAGTCATAGTAATAATAAAGTAGGTAGTCATATTACTGAATCAATATTTCCTCTTAAATTTAATTAAAATCATATTTGCCATTCGCCTTCGCCTATATTCGAATTTGGATCGTTAAAACAATAAACAACCATTTAATTTTAATGTACTTAACTATATCTAGACATGCTGAATCATATAAAATTCTTGTTTCATGTTCTACATTCTACATACACACGAAAAAATGGAATAATACGAAAATAATTTTCGTGTATTGTCACAAAAATAAACACTACAGTTATTCGTCACACAATAATTACATATTCCCGTATGACTATTATTTCATTAAATAAATAAATGTTTTCGAAATAACTGTTTTAAGAAAAATGTTTGTACAATGACTTGAAAAGTCTTTGTACGAATTAATTACAATGAGTTTAGGTTACTTCCTGTTTACTGAAATTGCTGTGAAGCAAAGAGATTCATTATTATGGAACTTTGAACTCGGGAATTTGGGAAAAAATTCATAGTTTGTATTTTACCCTTTAAACAATGAAAAACGATATTAAATTTCTGAATGTATCATATGCGCATTAATACATAATATCTGTATGTGTGTGTGTGTGTATGTTTCTGTGTGTATATGTGTTGTGTTGTGTGTGTGTGTGTATGTGTGTGTGTGTGTGTGTGTGTGTGTGTGTATGTGAGTGAGACAAAAATTACTCGTGCGATAACTCCATTACTACAATGCCAAAAATTATAATTCCTTCATATTCCTCTTTTGTAACAACAGATTATAGCCACAAACCAATTCAGCAGATTATTATGTTGTAAATATAATGCTATATACGTTTTTATTTTCTACTTCTTATTCTTATCTTAAACATATGTACTGATCTTTATAGGAGTAATTCAGTTCAGTTTAGTACGAGGTAAGATCAGTTCATTTCTCCCCTAAAAAGAAAATGTACAAAATACGTAGAATTGACGGAAGGCAATGTGCTGGCCACATCAGATTTTTTGTTGCTATTTTCTGCATTTGTATACATGAAAATCCTGTGTATTATGTACAAATTCCATACATAAATTTTCTTGCAACAGATCCTATATTCCCAGTAAAACTATTTCATAAACAAACTATGCAAACTTGGCACTGACATCTTCTTCTTCTTTAGCTGTTCCCATTCGTTAGGGATCACAATCCATTCGTAAATTTATTAACATTCAATTTGAATAAATGTTATTTATTTTATTTTATTGCTTAAAAGTTGCAAATGAGGGTACTTCAAGTGGACCAATTACGCCCAAAATCTAATCATTTCTGCATATGGATCTAAACTTGAGGAATACGAAAAATTTATAATTTTTGAAATCGTGGTATTGGAGTTATGTAATCCAAAACGATCATCACATACACACAGACACACACAGACGCGCGCACACACAGACGAGCACACATGCATACAGACATCGTAAAAATAGTCTTAACATACAATTTTAAGGTCTGTTTTTAATATAAATGACCTATGTTATAATTTGTTACTACGGTGGAGGACCCCATTATTATCTTGGAATTACATTTTAATTTTTTTAGACATATTTAAACTATACATAGTCTAAATAGAATAATACAACCTTTTTAGTTCTGAAAGATTTTATAATAATTTATACATAGTCTGTTTATAAGTACGAGAACATACATAAAAATTAATATTAAAATTACTGTAAAAATATGATTTATGTTTTTAAAATGATACAACCTTTTTAGTTCTGTTTATTGTTATAAAAACCGACGTTTCGGCAGCATGAACTGCTTACTCCTTTAGGGAATAAACAATAAATATATAAATAAATAAAAGCAAAAACATTATCAACAGATTTTTATAACAAAAAATCTGTTGTGGCCAGCACAATACCTCTCGATATTTTCATTTTATGTAGCATGGGGCGCGAGCAGTTATGTTACTTTGTTGGTCTTGGCAAGCAGATGTGTGGGGCCTGTGTCAGAATGAGAGCTAGTAATATACATAGGTGTCAAGTATCATAAGTTTTAATTCGAAACAATATGATTTTCCAAAACCATGAGGATTATTTTCCTCGACAAGTATATTCCATACTAATGGATGACAAATAAACATCAGAACATGTTGAAATTTTGAATGAAAAATTATGACAAATGACAATTGTGACATTTATGTAAAAACTACTAGCCGTCATTCTGACACGGATCCTCATCTGCTTGCCAAGGTCAACAAAGTCACATGTCTGCTCGCGCCCTATAAGTACACACAAATAATTGAAATTGTTTCTCTTCTTTCGTTCTATAAGAAATTTTATCGTACTATTCTATTATGTTCAAAATTCTTCAAATTCATTGACGGTATTAGCGGTATTTCTTAAGGATATATGTAATATTAACATATCTGTAAATTAAATACAGTGTGTTAATTAAAATCCTGGCCATAGGCGTTTAACATGGGAAATCAGTTTTTCCTTGCGCAAAAGTTCCCAAATTATTTTAGAGAAAAATACTTCAAATAAATATTGTAGAGAAATAAATTCTGCACCCGAATTAATAATAAGTTTTTATTTTTGACATTTCATAACCGAGAAAATCAATTTTAAATTTTTTTGAAGATTGCTGATTTATAGCGATAGCCATGTAACTCAAACAAAATTTATTCAGAGTAACACCATTTTATAATCTGAAGCTTTTATAGAAAACTGTACTTTCAAAGAAATATGTTATTGAATGAAAATCATAAAACACAAACTTTTTTGACAGTTAAGATTGCATACAATTGTTCGTAATTTTGTTTAAATTCCATGGCTACCGGTATAAATCAGCTATCCCCAAAAAAATTTAAAATTGATTTTGTCGGTTATGAAATGTCATAAATAAAATCTTATTACTAATTCGGCTGCGGGATTTAATTCTCTACAACATTTGTTTGAAGTATTTCTGTCTAAAATAATTTGGGAACTTTTGCGCTAAGAAAATCTGATTTTCCATGTTAAATGCCTATGGCCAGGTTTTTAATTAACACACTGTATATAATTAATTAATAATACAATAATATATATTAAATATGCTCTTACCTCCCAGAAAAATCTGACACTGACATTTTGCATTTACATGTCAATTACAAAAATTTAAATATCGCAAATGTTTTTCGGGCAACGAGATTTATTACAACAGATTATTTTATATTATTATATACTATATCTCCAAACCTATACGAGATATAATAAAAAAATTCAGATTGAGAATTTAATTATCTTTAATATTTGTAGTAACAAATTTTCAAAAAATAATATTTAGAATTTTTTGTTTTAGAAACTACCACTTCCGGTTGTCCAATTGTTACCAGAACCTATTCAACTCTTCCCAATACTGTTAGATTGAGGAATCCGTAGTCAAACAGATCTTTAGTCTTATAGAATTTCAGAAATCGTGTCTCCAACAACCTCACACACACACACACACACACACACACATCCACACACACACACAGACATCATTGTAAAAATGTTAAAATCGGATTCTATGGACCTTAAATCGTGCTTATTCAATAAAATCTGGATATGCGATTTTTAGCATCAATCCAATACCTCTCTTAGCGAGAGGTAAAAACGGAACTAAAACTAAAAAGGTTGTATCATTTTAATCGAATAATGAGTTCTGAAAGATTTTTTTAATAATTTAAGTTTTTTAAACATCTTTTACGATATTTATTATTTTTCACCAATAAAATAATTTGGGAATAATCAATTTGTTCGGTATTTTATTTAAATGAACAGTATTTTATGTTCAGTATTAATCTTAAATGTACAGTATTCATTTATATTGATGTTGCGACGCCAGGCGTTGTTTTTGAATTTTCATCAATTCTTAAAACCACTCATTGGGAATCAACTTCGATTGGTGATGGCAGATACCACCGCCCGTCGACGTCGTGTCATCGTGAGTCGTTTTTGAGTTTTATCAGTTCTGGACGCCACTTATCGGGAGTTAACTTCGACCAGTGTTGGAAGATACCGAAGTCCATATCGCGGCGCCATGCGTCATTTTGAGTTTTCCTCAAATCTGAGTTTTGTAGGCGCGAGTTTCATGCATTGTTAGGTGAAGGTTTGTTTTTTACTGAACAAGTACTACTGAACATAAAATGAATAAAATAATGAACGTTTAAATATATGTGCCAAATAATTTAGAGTAAAACAAGTTGTTGCCTAATGAAAAAAGACGGATATAGAACCTTACTATTTAGCTCGCAGCTATTCGTATAGTTAGATATAATTCCGAAATTGAACAGGGCTAACCATGGTTTATTTTTTCAGTAACCGGTTGTATTTTCGGAACGCGGTTACTGAAAGATCTGTAAAATTTTCCGTAACCAAGGTAACCGCGTTAGATCGGCGGTTGTGCTGCGTTTACATTTTGGCGCATGACAAATAAGGACATAGAAAATATATACTCATTACTAACGTATGTGCCTCACTGCTGGCAGCTTTTAAAAAAAAGATAATATACAAGGGGGTCTCGTGGCCGTGTGCTTGAATCTGGGACTTGGGTTAAATCCCGACCGTCGCCAAAATTATTTAGAATGTCAAATGGCACAAATGTGACCCTTATGGTGCATTTCCATTTTCCGTATGGTCCGAATATGTCATTATCATTACTGATATCTGCGCACAAAGCAGATTGGCACTTGGCACAACCAATAATAGGTATAATATGCCGTGGTGATATATGATATTTATTTATTTATATATATTTTTTTGAATTTCGTTTAATATTAAAGTCAATAATAGTAAAACGCAAAAGCCAATTAAATTTATTTATAGAACAAACAAAACATTTGTTTTTCTCGTAAAATAAATAATTTATTTAGATACGTATCTTTTTTGAAAATAGCAAAATTTCGGTATAATTAGAGTGCATACACGTTAAGAACAGAAGTTGGACAAAAATTAGTTCTGTTGGACCCTTTAAACCTAATAAATATTTACAATATGTTCACATCATCCTACTACGCGCACGGCGTCACCTAAATTGTATATGTTCAGTGATCAAAGTTGGTACACCAGTTATCGTTATACGCTAATTGAATTGAACTGTCAGTTTATTGCCGGCTGCTATTTACATTGTGCGCGTCGGCTCCCGTTCATTTTTTGGGATCCGACACCAGTTGCGAAAGCACTTCCTAACATTTATTCTTGCTTCGAATGAATGACCTTGAATAGCTAATAGAGTAATAACTCTCTATAACTGTTCCATGACAGTTGTCAATCTAAAGCTTGACTCTTAATTCGTCACAATAATTCTGATTTTAATTGAAAATGTACACATAAATATTATTATTAAATGTTTTCATTACTGTGTAAGTTTTAATAATAATTTATACTAATTCACAGAAAATAATATAATTTTAAAAATTTGATGAAGTATTAGATAGTGCTCGTATTATGTATTAAAGCAAAACAAGATTTTTGTTTTTCAAAGTAAAGCGAAATTATAATTATTGTTTTAATATGAACATGAACATAACAAGAATTAAATATATATTCTGTTTAGATAATGAATGAACATACGTATACAAACTTGATGTTTGCATTACTGAAATATATCAGTACACTTACGTTTGTGTTCTTAATTCATACAGTAGATGAATGACATTTATATTTTTAAATTCCTGTCCCGTTCATTCATGACACAGGCTGCCCATTTTATCTGTTCCCGCCCCCGCCTAAAAGTTTAAGAATAGGCAACACAAAATACATTTCCCTAGCCATTTCGTGTAAATTAGTAATACGTTAAATCGAATAATCATTGTAGGTAGAAACAAAAAAAAATAATTAAAAACTATACTTATGAAAAGTAAAATATATTGCCTATTCATGAATTTTCAGGCGGGAACAGATAAAATGGGTAGCCTGTATAAAACAATATAATTATAATGTACAAAACTATATTTTTCTCGAGTCTCCCATCTAAATAATACCTACAGACAGTTTGGCTTTATTTTACTCATTTTAATAAGGTTGCATGATGATATAAAGTATGTAATTTGTTATTAGTGTGCGTGTATATGGTTAATTAGTTTTGATTACTCATAGTCCCTCATCTTAGACTGTCGGTCAGTGCTCTGGTGCTAACGGTGTTTGTTCCTCGAGTTCTTGTACTGTGTCTATCTCTCGTTCGGAACATTGCTACACGCTTGCAAAGTGTCGTACGATAAAACAGGCACGTATTCTGGGGAATCAAACAGATTCCATATCGCTCAAAAGTGTAGTTGACAATAGTTGAAGTGATCGTGACGTGACATCTAATGAACGCATTTTATGACAAAATAAAATATATACATATATTGAAATATGTGTTAAATAAAATAGGTTCTGTAGAACAGAATCGCATAAATATCAACTCCTTTGGTATATTCTCCACATCTTTGAAAACTTCATATGGTAATAAAGGATAGAATGATAAAAAATAACTGATTTAGTTTATACACCAAGTGAGCTAAGATAGTGACCAACGCATAAACCTGTCAATTCATATCTGTTTGACTAACTACGCTGATATCAAATTTCACCCCCAAGATAAAACATCTTAAAATTCCACTTTGTTACAATAGTATTTCCTCCTTTCTTTGGCTCAGTGCAAAATATTAAAACGATCTCCAGAATTGTATTACAAACTGAAACAGTTATTTTTCATATCACTCTGTATATTTTATTAATTTTCATCTTCATCATCGCCAAAATATATTAAGAATTATTAAAATATCTATGTGTAAATAAATAAATATATAATTACGGATGATTACTCATTTCTTCGTGTACCAATCTGCCAATTTGCTTTTATTCGCATATTTCGGTAATGACTAATGTCTGTAGGTTTTAGGCTATTAGAAACTCGAAAATAAATTAAAAATTTCATATTTAACTTTGGTCGAAATCGAACGCGAGCCGTCCAAATTTAGCCCTAATGCACACAACTACGCGACCCAGGATTTATATGCTGCTCCTCAGTATCTTTTTTAATTTTTTTCAAAATTTGTCTTACAATTTTTTAAAAATAAAAAGAAATAAAATACATCTTCACGTCATATTACCTATTGTTGGGTAGGCCAATCTGCTTTGTATACAGATTTCGATAATAATGATGATATATTTGTACCGTGCAGGCGTTTACCAGGCTTCACCGCGTGCACTTATTGCTGGCGTGGAGAATACACCACAGGGGTCAATTTTGTGCCATTTAAAATTCAAAAAATTTGGCGTCGGTCGGGATCGAACCCGGTTCCCCAGATTCGCGATCAGACACTCAGGCACGCGTCCACGAGACCCTATACAATTTTTAAAGAAGCTCCAAATACTCGTATACATATTATTTTTTACCTTCCGTCACTTTTATGTAAGGAAGGTATAATCTGGTCAAAGTGAGTTTCTTACGAATAAGCACGTTTTGGGGTCTCTAGAATACGAATTTACTATTTTTACGATGATGTCTATATGTATATGTATGAATGTGTGTGTGTGTGTGTGTGTGTGTGTGTGCGTGCGTGTGTGTGTATGTGACGATCGTTTCGGATCGCATAACTCCAATACCACGATTCCAAAGATTATAACTTTTTCGTATTCCTCGAGTTTAGATCCACATGTAGCCGTGACTAGATTTTGGTTATAATTGGTCAACCGGAAGTTTTCCTTGAAAAAACGTATTTAAATATCATTTATTGACATTTAATGTTAATATAAATTTTAAAGAATGTATTATTCTCTTTACGAAAAAAAAAATATAAAGAAATTAAATTTCATAAAGCAGCCAGCTATGGCTATAACCATAGAAACGCTACTTTATATTAAGAAAATTCTGATCGAAAGATGGCAGTATCAAGTGCAATTAACACAGTATGTTTGTTATAATTTTACTGAAACTTTAGAATCTTTCTGTATGGAATTTGTACAAAATGCATAGACCTGACGGAAAGTAATGTACTGGAAATATCTTTTGCAAAAAACTATCTGTGTAGAATTTGTACAACATATACGTAGAACTGGCGGAAGGTAATATGCTGGCCACATCATATTTTAAGTTTTCAAATATGTAGCTAGTAAGATCATATACAGCAGATGAAATATGAAAATGAAATAGGACACAGAATTATTTATACCTTGTCCTAGATTAGAACTCAGGAGTTTCATTACACGAAGTGGTTAACGCTACCACCAGCGCAAACTTGATAAATAGTCAGTATTAATTATTATTTGTTTTATACACCCTTAAATTCTGCCTTGAAAAAATACATAAGAATGTTAAATTTTAAAATTCTTGTCTACGAGGATTTTTTTTAATATAAAGATTCTCAGAAATTGTTGACTTGTTTGTCATTAATTTCAATTCTTCTAAACTAAACTGATGAAATATATAGAAAATACCATAATGAAAAAATCTGTTGTGGCCAGCACAATACCTTCCGTCAATCCTGTGTATAATATATAAATTCCATACATAATTTTTTTTGCAAAAGATTCTAAATTTCCAGTAATATTATTTTATAAAAAAACTATTCAAATTGCACTTGACACTGACATCTTCTTCTTCTTTAGCTTTTCCCATTCGTTAGGGGTCGCTATTTTTGCGTGTCGTTATCATTCAGTTCCTTTTCTCTCATTTTCTCTCAAGTCTTTCGCAATACAGTCCTTCCATCTTATCTTTCGTCTTCCTCTGTTTCTTCAACATCCTATTATTAAACTATTCATTCTTGTTCCAATATAATTATTCATTTCTCGGCATGACATGTTCAAACCAATGTAATCATCTTTCTTGTATCTATCAAGAACCTTGTAATACTAGAGTTATTTTCTTACCGTATCTTTTCGTGTTTTCTCCAACATCTACTTCAACATCCTCATCTCTGCCACATTAATTTACTTTTTATTGATACTGACATCTGTCAATTTGAATTATATGAATATATTAATAGTTTCCATGCTTAGCATAGCTGGCTGAATTATAAAATTTAATTTCTTTAAAATTCTTTAACTCTGTATCTATTGAATATGAAGTATAAAATGTAATCAAATCGTATAGAGTTTAATATATTCTTTAAATTATAATAACGTTAAATGTCAATAAATCAAATTTAACTGTTAAATTTTCAAATGAGGGTACTTCCGGTTCACCAATTATAACCAAAATCTAATCACTTGTTCTTCTGGATGTAAACTTGAGGAATACGAAAAAAATATAATTTTTGGAATCGTGGTATTGAAGTTATGGTATCCGGAACTTTTGTCACACACATATAGACACACATACATATATACAGACATCATCGTAAAAATGGTAAAATCGTATTATAGGAACCCTAAAACATGCTTATTCACTAAAAACTCATCATTGAATTTTTTGACCAAAGACAATACCTTCCTTACCTAAAGGTGACGGAAGGTAAAAACAATAATAATAATATCGGATTACCTTTTTGGAAAACTATGTATATTAAGTTCCTTTCCATACAACTATTGTTCTATTTACAATTTTCTTTTTAAAACGTTACTATTTTAATTTGAAATGATTATTTTTTGACAGTGACATTTATCTGTCAGTTACATACTTTTGAAATATGATCTATGCAACTGAAATTGTGTTTATCTTTAAAAGATAGACTTCGGGATTTATAAAATTGATTATTTTATTAATTTATCTGTACAATACATAGAAAAATTGTTAATGCCATGCCTGTAGAAAATTCAATATTTTATAATAACATAAATCGTGAAAAATGACATTTTTGGAAGAAAAACTATTTTGAGCTTCAAGTAAAGTGCGATTTCCGGTTATCCTATCTATAACAAAATCTAATGGATTCTTTCCATATTAGAATAAGGTCGAAAAACAAGGTTTCAAAATTTTCCGAATGATAGTATTTGAGTTAGAGACATCATTGTAAAAATGTTAAAATCAGAATCCACGGACCTCGAAACGTGGTCATTTATCAAAATCTCCATATGCGATTATTAGCATGATCCCTATACCTCCCTTACCAAAGGTAGCGGGAGGTAAAAATACAAAAGCTATAACAAAGAAACTAAAAGTTTTTAATAAATTAACATATATTGATAAAGATAATACTAATTAAAAACTATTAAAATAATCTTAAACTATAATTATATCAATATATTTCAAACGTATAATGTGGAAATTACAAAAATAAATTTTCTAGCACGTCTAGTTATAAATCTTGTTTAATCCCCCTCTGATTTGTTTCTGCTTGGAGCACTGCTACAGTCACCTGTAGTTGTCAACATCAACAACATCGTATAGTTGCGTGTTTGGGTTCGAATATGTTGTCTCGTTGCTATAACAACGCAGCAATAGTAAACAAGCAGAGTATGTGTGGGGTGAATTAAATGTATTTGTGCAGTTTGATAACAGCAATGATATGAATGGGAAGAATAACTGAATAGTGTAGGTGAAAAAGTGAATACATAAATTGCAAGAAGGTAAATAATAATATATTTTTTAATGATTATATTTTGTTTTGAATTGAGAATTATATCTTATTATGCAGTTATTTTACAAATTTTATAAATTCTGAAAGAAGTTATTCTGTTATATTCAAGAATTCTGAATATATAATTTACAAATACATACTGGTTTTGAAAATTATTTATTATAATTTTATATATGGAAGGTACCGTAAATTATGTATTAAATTTGTTTATTTGGTTATGGTAATTTTATTCATATTATATTTTGTTTAAAATTATTTGCAAGTACATATGATTTAACAGAAAAATTGATAATCTCTTATTATTCATTGTAATTTATTTAATAAATAAAGTATAAAGAAAAATATTCATATCTAAAGCTATTTAATACTTCTCACAAATTAAAAATTAAGAGCATTGGAGTACATTTGATAATTTTACATTCACTTGGATACAAAGTTTATAAATTTACATCCTAGTTCGATATCTTATCACTATCACCGCACTATACATATGTGAAATATTATAGTATTATTTGATAATATAACAATACATCTATTTTTATATGAAGAGTATTATTTTTATTGATCGTAGATAAAAGTATGTACCATATTGCAAATAATACCTATCTTAATTAATTGTTTTTTCTCCGTTATTGAAAATGAGTCAGAAATTTTGTTACAATGATCATTTTAATTGCACGTTGGATAGTACCTGAGTAGAGCTCTCTACATCTTTATAATTCCTCTGGAATCACTCAGATATATACAATATTTATAGAATGTGATATTTGAGCGTAGTACTCTCCGAGGGCTTCATAACAAAGGGGCGCAGCGACATTTTTTAGGAAAATGAGTTTATTCGGTTTTTGAAATAATATTTTTTCGTTAATAATAATTTACCCAAAACAACTACTTCGTACTTACGCTTTGTGCTCCTTTTTATGAAGCCTTCATTATTATATTTACTACAAAATTTAAAAAAATATTTTTACTTTTGCCCTATTAATGATATACTCGTAAATACAGAAATCGTATTAAAAGGCACTATTCAGATTTTTGAAGCACGTTTTTAAATCGCTGTGTGTTACACTTGTTTTTTTTACACCCCGTATGTATGTAAATCTTGAAATCGTTGTTAAGAAAAATCTTTGACATACTTAATTATTTGTATTTATTTATATATATATATATATATATATATATATATATATATATATATATTTATTAGTACCTATGTTCCTGAAATAACCGTAGTGGGTACAAAAAACTGTAACATGTAACATAGGCGTTTAACATGGAATAAATGTTTTTCCAAATATTAATATCTGTTCCATGCTTTAAACATAAGTTGTATTTGACAATAAATTAATCAGACGCTAATCAGACTAAATCTACTTTTAACATGTTCTTAATTAAGTTTACTCTGTCACCAAAGATGTATATGTTACTCTTTATACTCGAATTCAGGCATTGTCCAAAAATTTTGAACTGAAAATGACAAACCCCGCATGCATTTAGTTTATTATTTAAAATCAAAATTTAGGGAGGTTATGCAATGGCTACATCAGATTTTCTTCTCTTTATGAAATACAGACCAAAAATTCTTGATTTTCAATTTTTATTTCCTACAAAATTTCGCGAATTTGTCGCAAATAGGATAAAGTTAATTTTTAGTCACAAGTTGTTTTTATATAGTGATTAAAAAATAGCAAAAAGGCAACTTTTTATTATTATTATTATTATTCGGATTATAAAATTTCTTTCCAGAAATATTGTCGATACTCCCAAAATAAAAAAAAATTATACAGTTCTCAATTTTTCTCAATTTGAAACTTGTATATGAGTAAAATAAGTAGATAATTTTGAAGATAGGAAAAATTATACAGAAATATTATTTAGAAAAACATTGTTGATTTATATAAAAATATTAAGTTAAAATTTGTAAAATATTTTTTTGTAAATGAAGGAAAAGTTAAAATTCAATAAGGGTGTTCGAATATGTTATGTTAAAAATTCTATTAACAGTTTAAAAACACGAGCAGAAAAGTGTATACAAGAAGCAGAACATGAAATTAAGAGAATTGATATATACATATTTATTCATAATATTTTGTTTCTTAAATTATTTAATTAAATTATAAAACTATCTATTATTAAATAAATTTCTTTTCTATCTTTAAAATTTAAGCTATTTTACTTTTGTACAAGTTTAAATTTTTACAATTTCTAGTTTCTGTAGAACAAAAAATTGAAAATTGGAATATTTCTATGAGGATTTTTTTTAATTAGTGGAAAAATACATATACAAAAGTAATCCATTTGTTGAAACTTTTTTTCGATTACACTATATATCACGAAAATATATGCAAGTGCCTATATAAAGTTAAAGTTTAATAAATTTGTGCTGAATTTTTTTTACACAGATACATTTTATTAATTTACTATAAAATTTCATTGAAAACTTTTAAGCAAATAAAATTTCTGTTTAAACACTTTCATTGTCTTACTACGAGACTGATAACAAGACAGTCTCTTTAAGATAATTTTTGGCGACTTGGTGGACAACTCAAGGTTGTTCTAAGTCCTTACAAATACGGAAGGGCTGTATATCAACTCTTATCTGTATAAACGTCATACAGTGAACACGCAAGCTGACCAAAGTTAAAATCGATATGGTTATTTTACATTAGATTAAGTTGGAAGATGTAAGTCTAAGGTCAGAAGTTAAAATAATTTTTCTTAAATCAATATTAAAATTATTCAAGAATAAGGATTTGCAGTAGGGAGAATAGGTTAAAAAGTAAAGAAATGAAGAATACTCGTAGGTACATTTAATACGTTACAGTTTTATTTTTATAATGAAATTAAAATCATAATAAATATTAAAGTATGTAAATGTTATATCTATATTTAACAGGAAAATAAAAAGTCTTAATAAAATCACATATTTAATATTACACTTTTTGTATAGCAAAAAATAAAGCTGGTTTAAGTGAATTTATCAATCTGAAGTGTTCTCATTCTTATTTATATTAGATTCGGGTTTAGAATAATCAGAAGAATAAAAAGTCTTGTATTCTTTCTATTTTTCTTTTAAGTACGAATTAGTTTAGTTGTATTTGGAGAATGGAAGTCTAACGTAAGAAAAGACCATCCCTTATCCGCTCTACATTCCAATATGCTCCACATAATCATGGATAAGTAGCTGTGCGTAAACAACATGTCTAATTTCTAAAAAAAAAAATCTGATGTGTCCAGCACATAACCTCTCGCCGTATATTTTACCTGGCTGTATGCATAAAGCAAAGCATATTTTTAGAAATACAAA